>CM055272.1:35606400-36296400 GCA_029237695.1 Conchocele bisecta
GTGCGTCTGTAATTATATATAAGTACACGTTCAATGCGCCATTTCCATCCGCCTCTTTGGTTATCTGGATCGTCACACCCTCGCTAGCGTTCTCAACTTGGCGTCCGCTACCGTGTATTTGGTCGTCGTCGCTGGCTCGCATGTCTAGCCATAACGCGTATTTGGTATTCAGAAACTCCGCGAGGGGAGACGGCCGAGAGATGCAGGTCTTTGGCAACCGCGGCAACCTCCGGGGAGCGCTTGGAGCCGGCAGAAAACTGCTTTCTTACTTCGTCCCACTGCTGGTGCGCGCGAAGACCCGCGCTGTAGAGTTGATTGGGTACTCCCTCGATCGTCACCTCTACCTTCGTGATTTTGGGGTTTATAGAATTTGTCGGTTTTTCTAACACCGAACGCGAACCGAGCCTCCTCGAACAGCATCAGTATACCTTTCATCGAGCGGGCGGGTACGTTGACGTTAATATTCCACAATGTGTCGCTTTTGTCTTTCGTCATCTTGCGATGGCGAAGAACTCGGTCGTAAAGTATGGCAACGCGCCCGGCGTACTGGGTTCTGATCAATCGCGCGAGTTCGGGCATCGTGACCATGTCGTACTCCAGCGAAACATTATCGATCGTATACGTCGATAACAAGTCGCTGGCTATGAGAACTCGGCCGTAGTCGTTGAACGTTAGTTCGTATTCGAGGCGGTCAGCCAAAGCACTCTGATAGTAGGGCATGTGGCTCTCCAGCAACTCAAAGTCGAGCGGGATGTAGAAGCGGTTGCCGTAAGCGCCCGCGACCGCGTTGTCGCTCGCGTTGTTATCTACCTTGTTAGCAGCCCCGATTCTAAGTTTGGTTACGTTCTTATTTTTGCTGGTGTCAATACCCTGATCCACAGCGTTTTCGCGCTCTTGCGCCGTCTTCCACAGGTCCTGATAGCAATGGTAGACGTCGCTGTCGTCGATCGACATCACCTCATTACCGGAAATCTTTATCATGGTCTTCTTGACGATGGCGCGACCAATGTTCTGAACGACGGTTCGGTCCGCGTCCGTCGACGTCAGTGAAATAGTGAAAGCGAGGCGAACAGTACCCGGCACAATGACGTCGTTAGCTCCGAGGTTGGGGAAGCGGACCAAGAGCTGCTGGTTCTGGTCGATCGTCGATGGGTTGTTCGTAATAACGACACTCTGTCTCACGCCTTTTGCCCCAAGGGGCTCACGCAGTCTGCGGTATGGATTGAGTTTGCGACCGTATTGACTCGAAGACATAATTTAGTGAAACTATATTAAACCCGTATGGTTTTGTCTTTAATACATAATTAATTTTAACTTTTAAGAAATTATAAATATGGCTGATTACGATATTAACATGGATGAAATCGACAGAGACGATTACGTCGATGCGGATGATGATGACATATATGATTATAATGACGAAACGCCCTTGATACAGCCTCCAGTTCCAATCCAATCTGGGGAATTAGGTGGCGCTACTACTAGTCAAAGTCGGGAATTACTCGAAGGAGCTGTAAACGACTACTACAACAGTTTGGCAGAAAAAGGTCTGGTCCCATCTGTCGGTCGCGACTACTCCAAGTTCAAATTTGATCTGAACGGTAGATTGCGACTAAAAGAAGCATCAAATATCCCAATAGTTAACACTAGGACCGGTAAACCCCTAGCGCTGGGCACTGTTGCAGGAAACCTGGGCGGTGGCAAAATCGTAAGGAGCGAACTAGGATTCGTAGATTGGAAGAAGAATAAGAAGATTGTTTTGAGGGCCACAGCTGTAAAGGCCATTAACAGCCTAAAAGATAAGATGGCCGACTCGACAGTGTCTATCGAGCTCAGCGATCTCAATGAGGTCCCTCAAGTGGCCACCGACGTTATTAACGCGGTGGAGACCACGTTCAGCGAAAACGAAATACTCAACCTCGAACAAGGGTCTAACGATGACCCACCGTTACCTCTTCGCGAACTCCAGGGACTCGATAAGGTTATGCAAACGGTCCGGGGCGAACTGGTCAATAACCTCTCCAAACTCTCGGTGTTGGATGAACATATCACGCTAGAAGAAAGAAAACTGGAGGAAGCTGGTGGCGATAGAGAATCTACCTAGCGGATCACCGAACGCATGCGGTCGTTGCGGGATCAAAGAGAAGCTCGCTTGGAGGCTGCATCTACTAACCGTGAGGCTCTCCGCACCCAAATAAGTCGGATCCGCGAAACAATCTCGAGGGTCCTGAACGAGGAGACGACACTCGGTGAGCGTCTTCGCACTCTGTTCAGAGAACAGGGCATCACGATAGCAAGCATCCTCGTTGCTATCAGCATGACTATATCGACCATAGTTCTAGCTTTCACTGGTGGTGCGGCGCCATCACCCGCGCCAGCACCAGCACCCGCACCAGCACCCGCGCCATACGGTGGAGCTAAGGAGTGGGTAAAAAAACAACTAAAAGCCCTCGCCAGTCTCCTGGCTAAATTAGCCGAAAAGGCGGCTGCCGCACTACCAGGACTGATCGGAAGTATCGTTTCTTACTTGCTATCTATATTATCAAAAACGGCCGGATGGCTAGCCAAAAATACCTGGGCTTTAATCGTGGCAATCGCCGGTCTCCTACTATTCTTCGCCAGAGAGTTCCTAAAACCAAAACGTAAATAATCCGATCGCCACGAGGGCGACGACGAGCGCTAATTTCTCCTCCTCGTGTGTTGTGCTTCCAATTTCAACATTGTTGATGGAACTCGATGGTGCATCCAATTTACTAATTGGGGGTACTGGGTTCGATTGTGTTGAGGGATGTGTATCCATTTTGTGTTTTGGGGGTTTTATGAAATCTTTTTGAAATTTATTTGAATTTACAACTCCGCGCCCGATCATTTTGGGGGTGCGCTTGATGATATCCGTGTTCACGTTACCGTTGTGACCGATTTTTTGATTGGCGGTGGCGATTACGATTTGATTATTGTAACCATCAACCGGGTCGTCTCGTAGTATCATATTGCTCGGCGCCATATAAAGACCTATTCCAAATACATAGTCCACTGGGGTGCTGGCAGTCTGCAAAACGTCTTGATAATTCTGGATCACCTTCTGGAGGTCCACCTTAGCTGAGATGGCGTCCTCAACAAGTACCAAGAACTGTTTTTGCGCGACAAACGCCGTTCCGAATCCTATTATAGAACTGCGAGTTTGCTTCTGTGCGCCGATGATGGCCCAGACGTACGTGCGAATAGATTCGTTGAGGCGGGTAACACCTGCCTGCGTAAACCCTAGACCGTCGTCCAATATAAAGGTTTCTATACCCTTATGCACGTTTTCGTCTTGTAAAATATAATCGACGTGAGCTCGTTTCGGAGGTAACCAATTGCAGGATGAGACGCCGCAGTGCCGACCTCCAGATACTTCCGGCCCGAAGGTCATCGTCGCGGGATCAAAATTCCCGGCGTTCCGACTGACGATGTGGTCACCCGATCGATCGTGTCTAAAATCAGTCTGCGTCCAATTCCCGGACTGGCCCGAATGAGAACGGTGCCCAGGCTGTTGCTGTTAGGAAATACTTTCTGTCTCCAGTCCGCATCTTTTGAAACTTTAAATTCGTCACATATCCGTTCGAACGCCTTACGGTTGTATGTGTTGGAAATGGGATTCCACCCGTCGTCTTGAGGTAGTGGAGTACCTAGTTCTTTGAGAATCCTCCTAATGGTATAATACACATGAAATGTTGTAGACGCTACTGCTTAACATGTTGTTACGGTCTGCTATGTGGTCTCTGAAAGAGACGCCACACCCGGTTGTGGCACACCACACGGCAAAATTTAGTTGGTTCTGCCAGAACTGCATAAGATTGTTGTTCCAGTTTGTTATGACATCCTGTGTAATGGTTTTAGGAAGTCTGTACTTTTCAAACATGTTAGTGAAATTTGTGTCGAAACCCGCGCCCAAACTAGCTCTTATTGTGGGGTGCACAAGCTCACCAATGGTGTTCTTTTGCTTGTATTTACCTCCGACCGCGTATTTTGCATTAGAATTAAAGCTAAATGCTTTTGTATCCATTGAAAGATATTATTATGTTTGCTACTATCACTAATGTTCAAAAAGGGAGTTGTGAACTTCAAAAGTTAATAGACAACTGCTGCGGACAACGCCGGGTAGGCCTCAGATCAATCACCTTCACGGTTGGGTGGAAAAACATTGAAATGCACAAGGAGATCGGAAAAGAATGGCCAGAGGCTATCTATTCCGGAGATGGTATAGATCTAGAGGACTCCGATAGTCCTGTAGAAACAATGAGACGCCTTCGGGAAACAGCTGCCGTATTACTTCCTGGCCTTTGGGGTTTCGGAGATGTCCAAGCTTTAATCGCGACGAATATGCCTGATAATGGCACTCTCACAGTCTCAAAAGCCACGGGGATTGCGACATTGTCGGTTGATAAAAAATTAAAGATCACTCCGGGGTTGGCCTCATGTTAGGATTTAAATTTTCACCCCCTTACACGAGGATGAAGGGCGAGAGTTCCGTTGAAATTTGTCTTCCCGTGGGCGAGGACCGCGGCGATACCCCGGTGAACTTCGCCGTCACGAAAACTCTCGGGTGCACCTGGATCGGGAATGAACACATCGTACAACACGGTAGACGGCACTCCCACCACATTACTGAAAACCGTGCCACCAGCGACTGTTTCTATGGTGAGACTGTGACCTTAGACTTCCCACACCCCGAGATGAAAGTTTTGGAATCGGGACACATCCACGAGTTGAAGATTTCTATTCTTGATGATAAAGGGCGAGAGTTGAAGAACGATTACCCGATTTCGGTCGTCCTAGAAATTTCAAATTAATTAATTTTAAGAAAATTATTTAGAATTAAACGCATGTTCGTAATATATATTATCAACATTATTGAAAATGAGTATATACGGACCAGGTAGTTCTTCCGATTGGGTGACAAATTCAAAGAATTTGGAACCGACGGAAGGAGGATTCATCCCGACAGAGGGCGACTTTTTAACTACCCAAAAAACAAAGGCCTTGATCAATAGAACTATATCGGTGGCCACGGACGAGATTCACAGGAGTCTACTATCACAACTTAGAGAATATGCCCTGGCTGTGAATACACAAAGTCGTGAAGAAACGCATACGGAACTAAACGAACTAGGTGAAAAAATAACCAAATTTCTAAAAGAGGCCCGGTTGGGGATTGATAAAGTCCGAGAAGACCACCAGGCGGACCTTACGGAGGCTTATGAGGTGTTGCGCTCAGAGGACTCTCTCGTCAGAGAAGCTGCGGTTGCCGAACTAGATAAAAAAATAACCAAATTTCGAAAAGAGACCCGGTCGGGTATTGAGAAAGTCCGAGAAGACCACCAGTCGAACCTTGCGGAGGCCCTTGCGGAGGCTTATAATGCGTTGCGCTTAGAGGACTCTCTCAGCAAAGAAGCGACACTTGCCGAACTAGACGGGAAAATATCCGAATTTCTGAAAGAGACCAGGTCGGGGGTTGAGGGGGTCCGAGAAGATCACAAGGAGGCCATTGCGGAGGCTTATGGGGCGTTGCGATCAGAGGACTCTCTCAATAGAGAAGCGGCACTTACCGAACTAGACGAAAAAATAACCAAATTTCGAAAAGAGGCCCGGTTGGGGGTTGTTGGGGGTACGAACGGGTATTGAGAAAGCCGAGGAAGACCACCAGGCGGACCTTACGGAGGTTTATAGGGTGTTGCGCTCAGAGGACTCTCTCATCAGAGAAGCGGCGGTTGGTGAACTAGATGGAAAAATAACCGAATTTCAAAAAGAGGCCCGGTCGGGTGTTGAGAAAGCTCGAGAAGACCACCAGGCAGCTCTTGCGAAGGCTTATGAGGTGTTGCGCTCAGAGGACTCTCTCATCAGAGAAGCGGCGGTTGCTGAACTAGACGGGAAAATAACCAAATTTCAAAAAGAGGCCCAGTCTGGTGTTGAGAAAGCCCTAAAAGGCCACCAGGCGACCATTACGGAGGCTTATGATGCGTTGCGCTTAGAGGACTCTCTCAGTAGAGAAGCGTCACTTACCGAACTAGACGGAAAGATAACCGAAGTTTCCGATAAACTGAAACATGATCGTATAGCCGCGACCAAAGCTCTTGAGGAGGCCTCTTATGATATTCGTACTGAGGCATATAACGCAAACAGTGCGCTTGCCGGAATAGTGCGAACAATGAAAACGCTAAAACGTGCCATAACAGTTTGGGCTGAGAAGCGGGGCCCATTGGTTGAGGGGCGCTATGAATATTCGTTCGGTGCCAAAGCGAGTAATAAACGTGGGGATACACTATGACAGCCGCGGGTGAAGTTATCCAAATGGCGGTCTGCTCGGTTAATGGTAGTGGTAAACCTGTGGGCGCGGTCACGATAAATATTGTAGTAGATGGGGAAGAACGGGGGGTTGGAGTCACTAAAATCTCTGGAGATAGTTCGACGGTGGTTTCGTTCTCCGGTTCTGATCGAATTAGACTTTCTAAAGGTAGTGTTATTAACTTTGTTACGAAAATCGGTGACCCAGAGAGTTCTTCCACTATTGTCTCATTGTTAATTGAACTTATTTTGTAAATACTAATATATTGAAAATCATGAACGAATCAACACTTCCAATTGTCAATACCAGTCCATCAACACGGTGTACAATTAACGAAAGAAGTTCAGATTTTAGGTTGAATAATATCGTCGCTATGCAGGATATTTTAGTTAGAGAATATACAAATAGAAAAAGAAACGCTAAAAAATATAGACGCGAGGTGAACATGGGTGAAGTATCTAGCACGGCTCTAGCGAGTGTTTCTGTGTTGTGTGGGGCGGGGACAGCTGCAACTATATACCATTATAACGGTTCCTGTAGCGGGGATTTTTATGTGCGGTGTCGGCCGTTTCTGGGTTGTTGTGTATGGTAATTAGGGCGTCGGGTGGAAAACTCGAGAAAAAATGTAGAAAACATGATAGAATATCTGTTCTCGCCAGGTCTAAGAAAAATACCATCGACGTTATGGTGTCCAAAGCGTTGGCCGATAAGAAAATATCAAATTTAGAGTTTGAATCCGTGGTGGAAGAAATGGAGAGATATGAACAATTAAAAAATGATATAAGAATCAAAGCGCGCGCCACCATGCCCAAAATTTAGTGTACTGATTGGAATAAATTTAGGGAAAAACTTGGAGATAAAGTCGGAAGAAATGTTACAGCACCACTATAAAATAATTTTTAAAAAAAAAAAAATTTTCTTATATTGGTGCAGTAAACAAATGTACATACCTATACAACATGTGTTTTTCACTGAGAATTACGCCGTAATCGCATAACAAATTCAGTCGAGGATTACACTGTAATCGCCTGTTGATACACTCGGCTATAAATAACTGTCTGTTTACCTCGGCTATCAATTTACGCATGGTTCATAACCAGTGTAATTGAAACATTGTCGTAAATCGATAATTGTACAACACTAGGTAATGTTTATCATAACAGCCTACATGGTCGTGTGGGTTAGGCGATTCTCTATAGAGACGAGGGTCGTGGGTTCGCGCCGCGGTTGGAGCTAAACATTTTTTATTTCTATCCCTACAAATGTGGTCGCTATGGTAAACAACTGCATGACAACGGCGTTCCTATCCGACCGCTTGAGGTTGATAAAATTGATAAATTCAGATTGCCAGTTTACATACCTTCGATAAGGAAAATACACTCGGCTATAAATTAATTAGTAGTTGTTTTTTTTTCAATAATAATTTTTCAATATCTTTATAAGCGATATCGTAGAAATGTACATTCGTAAACGAATCGTTGGGTTTTAAATTTTTTTGTATAATACACCTTAGTTTCATATCCGATACGCATTATCTGTCTTAATGTTCGTATTTGCCTCTTGTATAGTTGACATAATTGCCGGTATAATATTGTAAATGCAACGTTTTTATCGGAGCGTAATAAATTACGCTGGTATTTCATATATTCGATATCACCTAGTGTTATCATTTTATAGAATTTATATACAGGATTATAACCCCCGTAAGCTTCGTAAACTTCTTCAACACAGTCATTAAAAATTTGCAATTCAAATTGTATTGTATTATCCATTTTCTCTAATAATATTGGTACTTGTTTTTTCTGTTCAATTGGACGTGAAAAAAACATGATGTATTTATGACACTAATATATACTTTCAAAAGTCAATTACCAATATAATTGGGACTCCCTCTTTTCAAAATAATTTTCTCCAAAAATTCATAAATTTGCTGTCGGGAGACCCAATTTTCCTCGTTAACCAATTTTTTGATTTTCGAGGGTGGTGGGGGTATTATAGAGGGTTATAAATGATACCACGGTAGGTGGTATCATTTTGACTCCCTTACTACTACTGCTTAAATAATTACAGACTAGCTTTTTTGTGTTGTAACGTTATCGGTGTCGCGTTTGCAGGTGGCGTACGAGACCTTTGGGACGAAGCTATTTAGGTACGAGTTACATAGTAGTAATAACGATTGTCTCGCTTGATGATATTCTGGAACGAAGCTATTTGGGTGCGAGTTTTATGCCTATTGTAATCATGAGGGTTGTTCCCCTTGATGATTTTCGTTCGCCACTTGCAGTCTCACCGATCATTGACTGAGCGTAAACATTATAATATTCATGTGTTGCAACCTGATTGATATATAGTATTATGTGGTAATCACTGTAACTACATCGTCATAATTATATCATTCATACTATTCGGCGAGGGTGTCATTTGAGGGACCTCGTCAGCTACAAAATCAGTTCTCGCATCTTCAATGAAATAATATCGTGAATTATTGTCACCTGCCGAATGCAAAGCCCTGGGTAGCTCAAATGACACCAGCACCACTGTTTCCTTACTGAAATGTACACTTGTTAATCATGTCCTGTTACTTCAAAATATGTCCGGATAGTATAGTATCAAACATACGTCACATGCATGTCCCTTTTATGTTTCTTGTGCAACTCTGCTAGCCACAGTGGGGGAATTTGGGGAATCTTTCGCACACCGCTGCGTCCGGGGCCCGCTATCTTCATTTCTTGTAAGTCTTGTTTTAATCTGTCCGGTATGATCGTAGCGATGTTCATAATGATGATTTCTTCAGTCACGTGACCTTAGTTATACATCGTTCGACCATATTGAACAGATGTACTTATCGTGTGCGCAGCAGATTTCCACTAGCAATCCATTTTCATATCGTATCTATTGTCCGAGTATGCATTGACATACAGCGTACTCTATTCAGTCCGAATCAATGCAAATCTTCCATATATGGCCAAGCCCCTTCAGTACCGTCGGTATACACCATCCACATTAACAATGGAATGTAACAGACAGTTCTCTAACATATTGTGCTTAACGATTTTCAGCATAATATGGACAACATGGTTACTTATTATTCTCTCGGGAGACGTCCATCCGAACCCCGGTCCCATAGATAGCGACGATTTGCTGGATCTGTCATTTAGTTCCATTCCGTCTACGTCATTCACCCAAGAATCAGCGTTCGAAATAATTTTATCAGATGATCTATCTCACCACTTGTCATTCGTACATTTTAACGTTCAAAGCATGTACTCAAAACTAGACATATTACGCACTGAGCTCAAAGACTTTGATCTAATAGCTTTTACAGAGACATGGCTTGGCGACGAAAATAAAACAGAAGATATGCTGTTTTACAATTTTAAATCTCCAGAAAGGAAAGATAGACAAGGCGATAGGCACGGAGGTGTAATTCTATATGTTAGAGACACACTATTCCATAAGCGTAGGCGAGACCTCGAGCTCCCTAACATTGAATCCATTTGGATTGAAGTTGTGTCAGATAAGAAATCTTTCTTATTTAGCGTCTTTGACAGGCCCCTGAATGTTAATGCTGTATATGGTAATAGTATCGAAGACTCAATTCATATGGCGATAGATACTGGCCATAGAGATATTGTAATTGTTGGCGATTTTAACTATAATACTTTGAACTCACAATCCAATAGAAAGGTGACTTCAATTTGTACTCAGTTTTCACTGTCGCAGTGTATTTCCTCTCCAACTCACTTCACCGAGCATTCTGAATCAATCATCGACTTATTGTTTGTATCAAATAGAGACAACATCGTTAGCAGCGGAGTAGGAGATCCATTGTTGCCACAAGAGACACGTTTTCATTGTCCTATATATGGCTTCCTAACATTTTCGAAGCATAAATTTAAACCATTTAAGCGCAAAATATGGCAATATGAGCTTGGAGACTACGACATGTTAAGCAGAGAAATATCAACCACAAACTGGGACAACCTAAAATCTGAAAATATAAATGAATACGCCCATAATGTAATTAATAAAGTCATGTCTCTTGCCCAAGAATATATACCTAACAAAGAAATACTTGTTCGACAATCTGATTTACCATGGATAACCACTACTATACTCAACAAAACTAGAAACGTCCTTGTTTTATAGCCGGTGTAGTTCTGTCTATGTATGTACCATATGTTCAAAGTACATGTATTTTAAACCGTGGCGATGTTCAGAATACGATCGTGTAGAGTTTAGCCGATACACACGGTTTACATAGCGGCCAGTGACCGGAACGTTGATTTCCACTTTTTGCACGTGCACGCTATACTTGTCATCGATAAGGTGATTCAGTTCATGTCGTACCATTCATGCGATAGGGGCTATTCGGAAAATTAAAAAACTTTTTTAATTTTTCACTGTTTTCGATATGCCACGGCTTTCCGAAAACGAGCGAAATCAGGCAATTGGGATGCTTGCGGGTGGGATGGCCGCCAGGGCGGTCGCGCCTCGGTTTGGTTGCTGTCGGAAGACGATTGATCGTCTTGCAGCCCGGTACCAGCAGACTGGGGCTGTTCACGACCGGCAGCGACCTGGTAGGCCTCGTGTAACGACGGCTAGAGCCGATCGTTACATTACGTTGACGCACTTACGTCAACGTCGATTGGCAGCCACAGTCACTGCTAGGCGATACGGTGTCTCAGGGCAGACCATTCGCAACCGGTTACGTCGTAACGCCCAACCAATCCGGGCACGCCGCCCGTACACTGGTCAGATAATGACCCAACGTCACCGTGCTGCCAGACTGTTATGGGCGCGACGTCATCTGAACTGGAGAAGGGCTGACTGGAACCGAGTTTTGTTCACCGATGAATCTCGGTTCACAGATAGTCATGCTGACGGAAGATTACGGGTATACAGGCGTAAAAATGAAAGATTCACCGATTGTTGCATTGTTGAGAAGAACAGGTTTGGGGGAGGGAGCGTAATGGTCTGGGGTGGGATCATGGGAAACCGGAAGACAGATTGGTTGTGGTACAGGGGCAACATCAATGCACAACGTTATGTTGCCGATGTGCTAAATGCACATGACTGCCTTACCATTTATCCGTCTGCATGGTCCTGGTGTGACATTGATGCACGACAATGCCCGCCCTCACGTAGCCAGGGTCACCACTCAATACTTACAGCAAAACAACGTCGACGTCATGCCATGGCCCGCGGTCTCCCCGGATCTCAATCCCATTGAGCACATATGGTATGAGCTGGGCCGCAAAGCACGAGCTAACCATCAGATTGACAATGTTCGCGATCTTACACGGGCGTTACAACGGGAATGCAGGAATTTGCCCAACGCACTGGTATTGCGTTACGTCACGTCGATGCGGCGTAGGATCATTGCATGCATTCATGCAAATGGTGGCCACACTCGGTACTAACGAGATTTACTGAATTTGCCACATTACTTATTGAAATTCCATCTCTAAACATTAAGTAACACATTTCTGAGTTTTTGTGATTTTTGATTTTGACCCCTACCGCCCTTGGCCGGTTATCTCTCGAATATTTAACAAGATATCCAAATGCAATTTATTGGCTTTGATACAGAAATGAATGAACTTGTTTTTCCATTTTGATTTTTAAAAGTAACCCTTTTGGTTTTTCATGAATCTTTCCTTAAACATGGAGGGACGTTTCTAGTTTTGCTCAGTATATTAAGAGAATGATCAGAAAGCGGAAACGATTATATCATAAAGCAAAACAATCTAATAACCATTCACATTGGTTAAAATTTCGAAGTTTCAGAAATGACGTTATTTCAGCAATTCGGGAATCAAAGAAAGATTACCACACTGGGATAAGTAACAAATTAAAATCAGGTCAACTCCGTTCAAAAGATTGGTGGTCTACTTTGAAACATTTTATATGCGAGAATGAAAATAAAACAATCCCACCACTTCAACATAATGGATCAATAATCGACGATAACACGGGGAAAGCTAACATTTTAAATAACTTTTTCCGTGATCAAACTCTTTTACAAGAACCTCCTGTTCCTTCACCCATAGTAACGCCTTATGCAATAACCAGTAGACTTGAAAACTATCACCCTTAACGAAACAGAAATACAAACAATCCTTTCTAATTTGCCCATAGGTAAAGCCTCTGGACCAGATGGCTTGAATAATCGTATACTTAAAGAAACAAAGTACGAATTAGCAACTCCCTTAAAAGACCTCTTTAATAAATCAATTGAATGTGGACTATTTCCAGACGTATGGAAAGAGGCCAATGTGCCCGATATTTAAAGCTGGAGATCCTTCTCTCACTTCGTATTATCGTCCCATCTCCCTTCTTAACACTGTTAGTAAAGTTCTTGAGAGGGCGGTTTTCAAGTATTTGTACAATCATTTTAATGACAATAATATATTAACACCATTACAGTCCGGGTTTGTACCTGGCGACTCAACTGTAAACCAACTGACATTCCTTTACAATACATTCTGTCGCGCATTAGACGATGGAAAATGAGTGTGAGGGTGGTATTCTGCGACATAAGCAAAGCATTTGATAGAGTTTGGCATACAGGTCTTCTTTTGAAGCTGAGAGCCGCAGGTGTTACTAATAATATTCACGACTGGCTTAAAAGTTACATTAATAATCGCAAGCAAAGGGTTGTATTACCAGGTGTTTATTCTAATTGGAACCAAATTAAGGCTGGCGTCCCGCAAGGATCTATTCTCGGCCCTTTGTTATTTCTATTATATATAAACGATATTGTTGCGGACATAAATTCTAATATTCGACTTTTCGCAGACGACACCAGTTTATATCTTATTGTTGATTCGCCAGCAACAGCATCCAGGTCTATAAACAACGATCTCGATATAATTACTAACTGGTCTAATACCTGGCTTGTATCATTTAATCCAAGGAAAACTGAATCACTACTTATAACACGTAAGCGTAATAGAGAAGTACATCCCCCAATCCTCATGAATAATGTTAATGTCTCAGAAGTTGATAGTCACAAGCATCTAGGTTTGTATTTTAATAACGAGGGGACATGGCACCAAAACATAGACTACATAACCGGAAAGGCATGGCGTAGGATCAATGTTATGAGAAAATTAAAATACATTCTAGATAGAAAATGCCTTGAAATAATTTATCTTACTTTTATTAGACCGGTATTAGAATATGCGGATGTCGTCTGGGATAATTGTACCCAGTATGAGAAGGATGCCCTCGAAATAATTCAGATTGGAAGCAGCACGTATCGCTACAGGCGCCACTCGGCTTGTTTCAATCGAGTCCTTATATACAGAAACCTGCTGGGAAACATTAGGAAATAGACGTCACTCCCATAAATTGTCCCTATTTTACAAAATGAAAAATGGCATCTCACCCGGTTACTTGGTCGATGTACTTCCACCGGAAATAGATACGTCCCGTTACAATTTACGAAACCCTGAGAATATACAGATTTTACGGTCCAGAACCACCCTTTATTATAACTCGTTTCTACCATCTACAATCCGGGAGTGGAACTCTCTTCCAGATGACACACGGAACGCCCCATCACTTAATTGTTTTAAAACCAAAATTAAAACAAATACCGGAGAGGTCCCAACCTACTACTAAAGTGGTACTAGGTATGTCCAGGTATTACACACACGTCTTAGAACGAAATGCAGTTCTCTCAATCATGATTTATATCGTAAGAACATTATTGACTCGCCCAACTGTAACTGTGGACAAGTTGAAGATGCCACCCATTTCTTTTTCCACTGCACTCAATATGGAGCACATAGAGCTCAACTAATAGACGACATACACACTTTTTGCCAACCCACCCTCCACAATATACTCTATGGCAACAGACGACTTGACAATAACTCCAATGAAGCCATTTTCGCATCAGTTAGACTATTCATACAAAACACCGGTCGTTTTTAATGCACCATATAATGATGCCTGCGTGTGCACATGCTTATCACTAACTGACTTGGGGTGGCGATAACTGGGCATGGCTTGGTGTGGGAACAAGACTCCAACTCCTATTGTGGCTTGCTTATTTCCTTATTTTTTTTCCATTTCATGTATCACGTAATTGATTATATAGAACCTATTGCCTGTATATTTGTGTCAATACTATATTTTTCGGAAATTTTAAATTTAATTGCTTTAATGTAATTGCCGTGTATCAGACGATGCTGAAACCAGAACAACTTATAATCCAGAAAATATCAATTATCACATAATATAAACTGTTCAAAAACTGATGGCAGGAATGTCTTGGTTTCGGCATCCTATGATATCTAGTCACATGTAAGGGAGAGGATTTAAATAAGCTTGCTTTCAATCCAATCCCATTTGCATAGTACTGTATATAGTAACTTTGACACTTACAATGAACTTGTAAACAATATGCAAATAAAATATGTTTAAACTAAATCCAACCATGTCGGATGAAAATCTGGGGGTGTTTCACTAAACTTCGTACGACTAAATGTTCGTAAGTGCAAAATTATGATAGTCTGTAAATATCACATAAACATTTTTTTCTTGTAAACAATTATTTCATTTACATTTATTGAGCATAGGCTGCATATGCAGCCTATGCTCAATAAATGTAAATCCATCAATTGAAATTTCCAAACGGGCCCCTGGTGTTTTTCCATGTCTAAAGAGGTCATAGTAACTTTCTAGAACATATATGCATGCATCTGGCGACTTGAAAACAAATCAGAAACGACCATCTTAAACAAAAAATAAACATATTAAATAAGTCGGCCCTCCAGCGTCAAAAAGCATTTATTAATACAGAAAATGACAAATATTGTGGCCACGAAATAGTAAGAATACAAACTTAAATTGTCGATGTCATTTACAGACAATATTACAATTTTTGTAAAATTGATATTGTTCATGAAAAATCATTCATATCTTTGGTACAAATATCACATGTCTTGTTCAGTATGAAGTCGTTCTGTATGGAAGGTAATATCCGCCATAATTCTGTGTGACTTGATGCTTGCGTGCTGATGACATTACAACTTATATTTATGTTATTTCATTCGTCATTTGTATTGATTACATTTGAAATCTGCTTGTTGTAATTGTATTTGTCTTTTTTACATGTCCATTCTGCTGATTGCTTTGTTCATTCGTCTTATTTACATTACAATTATTGATACGTCCTTATTCGTGTCCCTGTTTTATTGCACTAAGCATTTACAATAGAAAGTAGGAACAAGCACTTATCACTTTGAATAAGGCCGAAAGCAGTAAGGACAAAGCCGCAGGAAGTAAGCATCACGCCACAGTCCGAAAGCGGAAACCCGCAAGCAGAAAGCATCAAGCCACAAGCAGAATGATGCAAGCAATATATTGGTTATAGTAGGAAATGCTGTGTTGATATTCCCGTCGGATTATTTTAGTAGAAACGATTTTATGGTCTTACTTTGTTATTTAGGGCACACTGAGCTGGAACAAATTTGGTGCCATTTTTTTCGCCGCCATCTTCGATATTTGGCGGCCATCTTGAATTTAGTGACGTTTCCTCCTTATCCAAAGATATAAAGCAAGTATAAATCGGGTTGTGCTACATGATTTTTGTAGTTTCTTGACTTAAACCGTTAGGATAATGACCTACGTATACAATCTAATCCGATATATTGCACTGGGCCTCCAAATATATCACTTAAAAAACAAAATGGCCGCCACAAATGAGTTTTTTCTTTATTCAACCACTTTCAACCATTTTGAACCATTGGCGGCCATCTTAGACAACCTATTTCTCGAATCTATCATACATATAAACGGACTTCAGTCCGTACTTATTGTTGATAAATTGCCATTTAAATAGTATAGACCCATGCGATTCTACCATTCAAGATGGTCGACAGAAGCAAAATGGCGGCCAAAGTAGATAAAACATATTTTCCACATTTATTAAAATTTACATGGATATGTTATTCGCGTCGCTGATTCGAATGTCAACACCCAATCCTCGTGGGAATCCTGGTCATCCGAAATGTTGTAGTCCACAGTGTTCTCGATATCGCTACACTTGCACAGAGCAGTACAAAGGAGTACATATTTAACACAATAGCAATTGCGAGAACACTGTGTCCTACAACCACACTTAATGAGTTCCAGTACAGCTTCTAGAGCCGGCAATTCCAAACTTTCCACTGGAATTATGTCTCCATCAACGGACCGCTCCCATCCGTGATCCAATATAGATGGAATCGTAGGTGTTGCATGTTTGTAGCGCCTATCGATCCGTGTGACGTAGTTCGCTCTTTGCAGATGCGGCGTCAGTGCTCCGACTGTTGGTGGTAGTTTTTCACCTTCCAGTTTCTTCGACCGAAGCAGTTCCCAACGCAAATCATTGATCTTCTGGCATTTCGTGGTCTTTGAATATACGCTGCAAACGAACCCTTCGAGTACATCCCTAGTTGATGACAGATTCAGTGACTCAATGACATTTTCCATCGTTTCTTTGATATACCGACGAATTTTCCACCCCAATCTGCACCTGAAAAAATATGCATTCCAAGAAGTCCTTGACACTTCTTCTTTCATATTGCTAAACACCGTTCCCTGACCTCAATAACGCGCCTGTCCTTTCCTCGCCCAGTAATAAGATTGAGCTGATATGTGGCGCCAGCGCGAGAGAGTACATGTCCATCGGCAACACACGCACATCTGTGTCCGGTGAGATAACGTCTATTTCGCGCTTTCCTCCTCCGTGTGTAGCAGCATCAATTACGTGAAAAGGGATCAAGGCTCTTATCATTGTCTGGAAACACGCTTAGCAGGGCTTTTTCCAAATACTCCGTCAGTTGGGCCTTTGTTTCTGTATGTGAAAGTAGAGTTTTTAGCGGCACCATTTTGATATTAGTGGCATCATTAATCTTCAGCTTTACTAGGTATTCAACACCAGCCCTCTTCTGTCGCGTGTGTGTCTTTCTACATACATGTCAAATATAACCATGCCTTCCGTATATGGCTTCAGTATCATCGTTATTCGCTGGAGAAAAGCTGCTGCGAAGTCACTACAGGTACACATGTTGGAGCCCTTCTTAATACTTTGGACGACAGCCATTGCATCAATGATTTTCACCTTGTCATTACAAGGAGTTGCAGATGGGTCAGTATATGTTTCCATTACGCATTGGCTCATTGGTTCTCCTACAACTGTTTCTTGGCCTGAGAAAACTGTCTGATCTGCAGTTGAAACCTTGTTCTCTGAGGGATAATGTTCAACCATATGAATGAACGATCTCTTGTCGGTTGGTATCGGAAGCAGTCCATCGGATGAGAATAGTGATCTTGGGATAACGGAAAACTCGTATTTCGCAATTGTATCGCCGAGTTAACACACAAGGGTTGGACGGGACTGCTGGATGACCAGAGATCTTGCCAACAGTTGTCTATCTTCTGGCAGCTTTACTAGTTTGTCTCCGATCTTGCATTTGGTTTTCTTCTGGTACGAAGAAAATGTTTCCAGCTTTGCTTTCTTGACTGGGTCCCAAATAGATATCAACCGACAAGAGTTCGTTCATTCATGTGATTGAACATTATCCCTCAGAGAACAAGGTTTCAACTGCAGATCAGACAGTTTTCTCAGGTCAAGAAACAGTTGAAAAAGAACCAATGAGCCAATGCGTAGTGGAAACATAAACTGTATGACACAACTGCGCATTGCAATAAGGCAGATATCATCGAGCCCGATATCGCACATCATTCACACAAAGAAGCCGACACGTTGATCCTTCTTCACGTAATTGATGCTGCTACACACGGAGGAGGAAAGCGCGAGATAGACGTTATCTCACCGTACACTGATGTACGTATGTTACTGATGGACATGTACTCTCGCGCTGGCGCCACATATCAGCTCAATTGTATTACTGGGCGGGGAACGGACAGGCGCGTTATTGATGTCAGGGAACGGTGTTTAGCAATAGGAAAGAAGAAGTTTCAAGGACTTCTCGGACTGCATAAATTTTCAGCTGCAGATTGGGGGTGAAAAATTCGTCGGTATATCAAAGAAACGATGGATAATGTCATATCTAACACATGACCCAAACAGCGATGTTATCGCAGCATTCACAAATTTCGACGATGAGTCACTGAATCTGTCATCAACTAGGGATGTACTCGAAGGGTTTGTTTGCAGCGTATATCCAAAGACCACGAAATTCCAAAAGATCGATGCTTTGCGTTGGGAACTGTTTCGGTCGAAGAACATGGAAGGCGAAAAACTACCACCAACAGTCGGAGCACTGACGCCGCATCTTCAAAGAGCGAACTACGTCACACGGATCGGTAGGAGCTACAAACATGCAACACCTACGATTCCATCTATATTGGCTCACGGATGGGATCGGTCCGTTGATGGAGACATAATTAAAATGACCAGGATTTCCACGGGGATTAGGTGATGACATTCGAATCAGCGACGCGAATAACATATCCATGTAAATTTGAATAAATGTAGAAATATGTTTTATGTACTTTGGCCGCTATTTTGTTTCTGTCGACCATCTTGAATGGTAGAATCGCATGGGTCTGTACTATTTAAATGGCAATTTATCAACAATAAATACTGACTGAAATCCGTTTATATGTGTGATAGATTCGAGAAATAGGTTGTAATGGATATATTAGTGTGTATTTATGACAATCTAAGATGGCCGCCAATGGTTCAAAATGGCTGCCAGAATAAAATGACAGCAATTATTTATTTGGAATCCAAAGTAAAATAAGTTACACAACATATTACACAAATATCTAGCTATTCTGAAGGTAATGGAACTCAACATCGTGTTTGAATAAATAAAATAAATCATTTTTGGCGGCTATTTTGTTTTTTACGTGATATATTTGGAGGCCCAGTGCAATATATCGGAGTAGATTGTATTCGTAGGTCATTATCCTAACGGTTTAAGTCAAGAAACTACAAACATCATGTAGCAAAACCCGATTTAAACTTGCTTTATATCTTTGGATAAGGAGGAAACGTCACTAAATTCAAGTTGGCCGCCAAATATCCAAGATGGCGGCTGAAAAAATGGCACCAAATCTTTTTCAGCTCAGTGTGCCCTAAATAACAAAGTAAGACCATAACATCGTTTCTACTAAGGTAATCCGACGGGAATACACAGGGGTCCCTACTATTAGTAGTGCCTCATTATGACGCCAGATGGCACTGCTGTCAATGTTAGGAATCCTCCGACTAATAAATAATAGTACGATATGTGATTGGCTGTTTGAGGCACACCTCCAATGCCGGTGTTGATGTATGATTTCACCTACAAATGATCACAGTATAGGTTAGAAGACACCAAATAGTTTTACTATACACTTTAACCGAATCCCATCAAATAAGGTCAGTCTCTCCTACTTTCACTATTCGTATGGTTGTTGTGGGACCTACTTGTACATGACCCGCAGTCGGTCAGTACTGGTTCTGCATGAATTAAACAATAGCTTCACTTACTCCTCAGACAGAAATATCCAACCTCGTCATGTTCCCCAATATTGTTTACATTTTTTTTTGGCCACATAAACTCTGTTTACATCATATGACCATCATGTTACTCAAGTGAAACTGGGTAGTAATGGATCAAGATTTGCAAGCAAACTGTGATGGTGACCTCAAAACACCCGCACGATTGTGTTCATACCGGATAGCGGAATCGATACGTCGTGATTTTAAGCTGAATTGTGCATTTTGTGATACAAGCATGACATTTGGTACAGTCGTAGATGAAACCATAATAAAGGATTTTAGCTATAGGGACATTCCAGATTCGTCACGTGACTGATATGGCGGCCATTTTTAAAGATGGCTGCCGATAATATTACATACCTTTAAGTGCATGGAATAAATTTGCCTTTATAATAATAATATAAGTATTTTTTTCTCTCAAAATATTTAACTTGTTCTATAATTGAATAACTGTACTATCAATATGAGTTACATGTTTCAAAAACAGCTAACATTTTAAAATCGCCGCCAAAATAGAATATATTTTAGTAGGTTTTCAAATATTTGATGCACATGACACGGAGGTATAAAATATAAGTGTTTTTTTCTCTCACAACATTTAACATGTTCTATAATTGAATAATTATACTATCAATAAAAGGTACATGTTTCAAAAATGGCTACCATTTTAAAATGGCCGCCAAAATAGCTCCAACAATCATATATTTGTGAAAGTTTTCAAATATTTTATGCACGTGACATGGAATTATCGTCTCCTAATAGTTATATTATTAGTGGAAGGGATTTGGAAAGATATATACTAATTCAGTACTACTGTGAATCGTTTAATAACTGTTGTAATGAAGAAAACGTAAAATTACCTTACCAACTTAAAGCCTATATTAGCTTATAACCGGAATTTGATTTTGTCTATTCTGGTGGAAACTTGCCATATTCTCGACATTGTGTATATGTACTTCCAAAATGCATGGTTTGCCGTTGTACCACATATTGCCAAACATACTGACTCATTAGTAGCCGATATCATAATTATGGTCTGATTTGGAAATATTTGTTAGTCCGATATACAACTGTCCAGTACCATATGTAGAATAACAATATAAATGTAATTAACAAAGAAAACACATTGTTCCATAGCTGCAGTATTTTTGACTTAAACATTCCCATTCACACCCTTCCGATTGAAACGATACATGCGTGTACGTCAAAACGATAAATAAAACTATTTAAATGTAATGACACGATCTACCCACCATACCAAAATGCTAAATGAAAAAAATGCAAACAAGAAGTTGTCCGCTCTTTCACGTCTCTTTCACTTGTCGAATATACAGGCGCCTAGAAATGGGTCCTTTGCATATCAGGAGGTACGTATAATAGATATATAACTTAATTGGACATTACAGACGACGGAATGTGGCTGATGGTGATAACATAACTAATACACTGTACTATTGTGTTGCAATAGGTAATTATATTATTGTTTTGTGAATGATAATGGCATTATAATATAGATTTTTCAAAACAAATGTATTCGGTCTCGTCCAATTTCTTTATACGGAAGGACATAACTTTGTGCTATTTTGACTTTCCTTCAAACAGCGTAATCTCGTTTATATGTAGCTGAGCATAACATAGTTTGCAACATTAAATAACCATAAAATAAACAGTATAGTGATTTATGTGGGTTGCAGTGTCCACTAGATTTGTCAGTAAGCGAGGCTTACGGAATACCTCCGCATGGGCCCAGGTACCCCTAAAATATGTAAAATTTCCAAGTGTGTGGTCTTGTGACCTTGACTCTGTGCTTAGCAGGAGCTGCATGAACGTGAATTTGTCACAGGGTGGTAGAGGTCCATTGGAGCAATGCGTGTGTGAAATGTGATGCAGATCCGAGCAAGAAAATAGAAGTTATAACCGACTTCTCTGATGTTAAGTTTTGTAAAGAGACTAACTATGTGACATTGACCTCGAGATCAGCGGGACTTTGTCACAGCATGATATTAGAGCCTTAGAGGAATGCATGCATGACATATTAAGAATTTTAGATGAAAGAAATAGAAGTTATAACATATTTCTCTGATGTTAAGTTTTGTAAAGAGACTAACCATGTAACCTTGACCTTGGGATCAGCGTGGATTGAACGGTCGTAGATTTATCACAGCCTTAGAGGAATGCACGAGTGAAATATTAAGAATTTTCAATGAAGGAAATAGAAGTTATAACGGACGGACGGACGGACGGACGGACGGACGGACGGAGGACAACCTGACTCCAGTATACCCCCCCCCCCCCATAACTCGTTGCGGGTGGTATAAATACGGATGATAAACAAGCATTACAATTAGCTTTGTAGATTCTGTCTTCAGATGATATTCCCGTCGTGCGCTGATAAAAATGGACAAACGTCGCAAAATGTTGGACCCTTGTCAACCTGGGACACCAACTACACACTTGTCTACCAATTGGGATACATCTGCTCTGTGTTAGGGGAATACTTCTGAAATATTACACCGTCCAGCAGACTCTAAACGTACAACGCATGGAGTAGGTTATACCTCGATAGCTGACATTATTGCCGGTTTTATTGATATTGAATGTTTGCCGAAAACGGTTAATGTGTCATATCTGAGAGACGATGACAACACTGAAATAGTATTCAATCGTAATAAAGCTATATTCCATAACTCGTGTAGACTAAGAATGAACAAAACACAATCAAAAACCGTTGAAACTGGCTGAAGATGTAACGTGCTTCTTTTGTGACTTACCATCGTCTGTAAAGTCATTTCTGCATGCATCAATAAATTAAATTAGTGTTAGTGAACATGTAAAAAAAAAGGTGTGCTGTCGAACTGCAAGAGAGTCGTTCGGGACGTGGACTCACTGACGAAACTTGTAGAGGAGATTGGGAAGCCTTTCACTGATAGTAGCAAAGACCTACTGGCACTAGACACCAGAGATAATATGGATTCAGGAGTAATCTTCTGTGCACCATATTGAGGAACTTGGCCAGCAGCAATGTCTTTATATAATGTCTCAAACGAGAGGTAGAGATCTTGACGAGTTGTTTTCGCATGAAAACCATGCATATCCTCCATTCTTGTCACACATGACCTCGTAGACTGTTTGGAAGATATGCTCCCTGTGCTAGAGAATGATCCAATTTCCACGATTGATGCTGTCAACCATTGACGGTGCTGCCATAGTCAACTTTCTTCGACCTCTCACTATCATGACATTTAATTGCTATGCAACGGATGTGTTTCTACAATCTGTTTCTACATCAGTTCACAATTGCAGCATGTAAGTCGGCTGGATATAGTTTGGGATGAAGTATAAGCCAGATAGTTTGAAGGCAGGTACACAAAGCAAGAGAGGCTTTGGTGTGGTATGGACCTGTCACCAGGTTATTCTGATTTCAGGGCTGAATATATATGGGCCGCGCCATATGAAAACCGGGTTTAATGACAACGTTATGGAAAGCGGTAAACGACGTCGGAAAAACGACGATTCAAATTGTCTAACGTCGCCGTAAAGGTTCAGATTTTGCCCTACCATTTACGTTTACTGGTGTCAGTTAACATTAAGTCTGAACAGAAAACGGAAAATGATAACTATCTGAAACTTTCACTAATATGAGACGCGATGCATTGTACCTCAGTACACATATTATGACGTCATGACTTTACGTCACATACTTGTGACGTCACTGAACGTGAATACATGTTTGACGTTATGGCCATGGTGTCGTGACAAAATATTATAGCAAGGATACTTGCACGAGTTCCTCGCATCATCAATGACTTATAAATGCTTGAGGCGCTGTACATTGTCGTTCTTTGACATTGTCATTCTTTTTCGCCGTTTGTCCTTATGAATTCAAAATGGTGAACGCATAATTTAACTGGTTAAATATCAGCGAAGTTTTCGCTTACACTGCACTTTGATTCATAAATAATCTTAAATATGAACAACCTAATGTATGCAAACGATATTAGTAAATTGAGAATTTTGAACAATTCTATCCAGTACTTAGCGAACGATATGCCATTTAATACCACTTATTCTATCATAAACGGAGGTAGACACGCAGCTATGTAATTACATATATATCCGGTGTTTGTATTGAATTTGGCAAAATAAATGCATCAACATCTCTCTAATAGATTCAGAATCAGTGATTTCATTGCAGCTTCTTGATTGTTTGTGTATAAGCAATACATAATGCACAAAACACACAGTGAGGTTGGTGGAGTTTTCGAAATGTCTTGAAATTAATTTGATGGTCATAAACTTGCTTTTCGTACGATTTGTAGTATCAAATCATCAGCTTATCACTTGACTGCATAATAATGGATATCAGGTGATGGTAATGAGATCCTCAAGAAAGACACACGGCGACAGTTATCACGCTATCACGCTATCACGCTACCACATCTGGCCGACGTCGTGTTTTGTCACAAAGTTAATGTTATAAGCGGCCTACTGCCCTCTTTAAAATATGTCGTCGCATACGAAATGTTAAATAATGTCGCTATTATTCCCCAAAATTATTTCAGACAGCAACAAACAACAGGGAAACGCCAACACTTCTCACTCTGCCTTGTTTGAAAATTATTCATACGAAATTAAGTTACTTGGGCCGCAATCAAAAACATGACGTTACATTAGCAACTGCAACACGAGCCATACACATTATTTACATACTTTGTCTTGGCCTAATGGGAGACACTTGGCCAGGCTACGAGATATCCAAATTTGGTTGACATGCGATAAAAGATGACAAATATGTAGGACTTGTCCGGGTATTTTATCAACACCTCTTGTATACGCCGTTGATAAAGACGTAATTTCACCGTCATTGATCTAAAACGTCATATAAGTTTTTGCCACGCGTCATAAAAATACTTCTAAAATGAAAAGTAATTGGGATACATTGATAATTGTGACGGCATATGGCTTTTAAAAGATGTACAATTCAGAATACGCGAAAAAGTAAAAACTGTATTTTTTTGTCATTAAGCCCGGTTTTCGCACGGCGCGGCTCATTTTTATTTCAATGGAAATATTTTGTTATGATTTTCGGATTTTCCCACCAATTCATCAGGTTGAATACTGGATCGAACTCGTTGTCCCGGCCTTAAATGGCATTAGCTGTTGATAGGCCGTTAAGCACAAACAAACAAACGAACAAGAGAGGCAGACGTGTACGTATACGTGTAGCACCATACAGTTCCTGAAAACTGGCAAGAGTTTCTTCGGATTGATGAAACAAGATGGAACTATTTGCCTATCTGACAACATGTTTAGCCACGCTTTCAACTGACAAACAAGTAATTAGCACATACCCTACTGATGTCTTGCGCACACAGGCAAGAGCGGTGTCGGCTCTTGTACCCTGTACCCATGAGGAAGCTGATACCCGTATCTTGCTTCATGTGGCAGATGCCGCGAAAGAAGGATATACACACATATCGATGCGTACTGTTGACACGGATATTTTCCTTTTGCCAGTAACATCAGCCCAGAATCTTGATCTTGGGTATGATTTGGAACAGGAAAATTCGGCTCTTGTCCGCACTTGGTATGGTAAGCGTATTGGGCCCAGATATGTGTTGCTTTACCGATGTCACTCATTTATGGGAAGCGACACAGTGTCAATATTTGGCGGTAGGGGTAAGCGGACTGCTTGGGACGCTTGGAAGGCATATGGTGAAGTAACACCAGTTTGTTTTATACTTTGCCATCTGCACCAGAGTCCATACACGACTGGATTCAACCACTCAAATGTTTTGTAGTTTTGTTGTATGACCGGACAAGCAGTCTTTATAGTGTCAATGAGGCGCGAAAGCAACTCATTCCTAAACATAGTAGGACACTTGATAATATCCAACCTACAAAGACAGCGCTTATACAGCACACTAAAAGGGCGATATGTCAAGTGGGTCACAGCTGGGGTCAAATGATGATTCCCGTCACGGTGCTTCCATCACCAAGCGATTGGGGTTGGCAAAAGGCAACGGTAATGACTCAACTTATCATTTCATAGTAAATCTGTAATTGATGGTATATTTTGTTGATTTCATGGATCAAATAATAGCACGTAAGTATATCATATATATGTAGACCTGTACGGGATGTTTCATGTCAGTCACCAGTATTAAACATCATTCAGTGTTTACAAACTTGCCCATCAGTTTAACCTTGTAAAAACACTGAACACAATGATGAATGTAAAATCACATGTAATTTATGGTGGGTCGGGAAATGTTACAGTTTTCCTTACTACGATAGTAAAGACACGAATCACTGCTATGTTTTGTTTACTTTAAACAATATTTTATTCATTCAATACAAGTGATACATGATACATGGTAACTAATGGGATTTGACCGCACAGTTTTTTTTGTATTAATCATTCCAAATACCATCTATATTTAATGTGGTATACCGTAAGTGGTATATCACTATCAAATATGTCACATATAAATTAAACTTGAAAATACAAAACAAAATTTCGCCATTGTGGCGGCCATTTTTAAAATGGTCACCATTTTCAGATATGTAAATGATATTTATGGGAATGATATTCAAATCTATGATACTACATACGTCGTGAGATAAAAAAAGAATGATATTATTTTTATTTCAGTGATATTATGCCAGTTACCCACATCCACATAATATTGCTGGCGGCCATTTTGGAAAATGGCTGCCATTTTTGTTATGTGGCAAATCTGAGATGTCCCTTTAGCTAAAAGTAGTTAAAATAATGTTTCCTAACTGTATACCAAATTTCATTCTTGTATCACAAAATGCACAATTTTCTGACATATCTATTCCGCGGACTACTTTTACCGTCTTGACGATTTCGAACCATTTGTTATTCTCTAACCTATATTAACTAAATTGCATATGTATGTATGGTGTTTGACTTACTAATGTGTTTTATACATACATGTATCCTCATAATTAAATTACATATGTACGTAATTGAAAACAATCACATTTTTTATAGTAAGTTACACATATTGTAACTTACACAGGTTGACTGTCAAACTGGCCCGTTACCGATGCAAACCAATAATCGTCCGGGATCAGACTAGGGTGGGCCACACCATTGATTTTCCCTAAAAAACTAACCTGTTGCCACACATTTTGCTATTCTCTGCTACTTTCATTTTTCTTATGGATGTTGTGGGACCTAATTTCCAATAACTTGCACCCATTCTGCTCTGGATCTTGACTAATTAAAATATAGATTTAATTACTTAAATAAGTGTATAATTGCAACTAGTCCACCACTTTTAAAAATTACGAGTGACAGCTACACAGATGTAATTATTTAGTAATAATTAATGTACTCATAGAGACTCGCAGTGGTATCAAGCTACTTCCATATGCAAGTGATGCAGTATTTTTAAATTATTTATATCAACTAAATGCTGAATAAATATTTGTATCGACATATCATATAGTATGATATTGCACATCAAATAATAAATAAATGGAATAAATAGTTACTTCCGTTATCATTTTAAGGAACCACGGTTATCGCCCCTGATATCAAACTGACATTTTGCGTTTGATATACAAAGTATAATAATGTCAATTAGTACATCTGGTAATGGTAATCATTTTACCAGATAAATGTCACATTGAAAGAATAAAGAAAAACATGACTCCCTATATTATAATTTGGCATGTACACTCTATGTTTAAGGTTAGAAAAGGGGTGTTTTTAATACCAGTTTTCAGCATATTTGAAGCATTTAAAATAACACACTGAGCCTGTTTGTCACGTGATGTCAACAGAGTTTCCGTGGCCAGATAATGTAAACAATATTGGGGAACATGACGAGGTTGCTCCCACAACATCCATACGAATAGTGAAAGTAGGAAAGACTGGCTGGGATTCGGTTAAATTATACAGTAAAACTATGTGGTGTCTTTTAACCTAACCATGGCGCAACAAAAAAGGCGGCATCAATCTACATCAACACCGTTAGGGACATGTAACCAATTTAGAGCGCAACGCATTGTATGACGGGTACCAGCATATTAAATCATTTTAGGAGAACTATTTTAAGTTTTAGCAGCGCACCTGGCGTCATAATGGTTGTTCCCAAATTACTGTTGCAATTGTTGTTGTCAAGGGGCGTGGCTTATCGAGGTAACAAAACGCATGGAAAAACAGCGATGCAATAATCAATAATGGAACTCCGGATGTCACTTAGAATGTAATCAACACAAACGCATTGAAACAGTGCGAATGAATGAAGCATCAAGCCAAATGCACATGTAATTTAGACTGCAACCAAGAAGATTTCAAATGTCACAAACACGAATGAAGAATAAAATAGTATGAAAGTAAGTTTTAATGGCACCAGTCAGCAAGCATCAAGCCACATAGAATTGTAATACGACGGATAGAACTTAGAATGTCATCAGCAAGCAAGCATCAAGCCTAATATAATTATGGCGGATATTACCTTCCATAGTTCTGAGGGATGTCACACGCGGATTTCCAATTCGGTAACATAATAATTAATATAACAACGTGCATGGTTCATTGGTTTTCACTAGTAAGACATGGAGGATATTTCATGGTACATGTTTAAAAAGCGTGAAATAATACACGAGCGTACGTCAACTTCCGCGTAATCAACGAGTAAGCGAAGCGAACGAGTTGTTTACGCGGAAGCCAACGTACACGACTGTATTATTTCATGCGATTCAACCATGTACGATGGAATATCCTATTTATTACATTTATTGACAACATTTTCAAACAAAAATGCATTTTATAATGTTTCGGGGGCGTTTGTATCGGCATAGTGTGCTTTTTTGTGGGCGGTACTTATTTTATAACAAGAATGCACGCGGGTGATAACGCGTGTTCTTTGCACGGTCTATTATTTGTAAATTGACAATTACGGGTTTTCTCTCACATATAAATCCATGCAAAACATACAAAAATAGACAAATATGTTAATTCGATGAGAATCTGCTACTCATTCATATATCCACAGGAGTCCCGTGTCACAGAAGTGTTGTAGCATGACATCGCAGTTAATTCAGATCCTGTGAAATGTGTCGATTGGGGCGCAGTATTTCTGTGACATCCTGGGTTGATTGTGTTTATCGATAACACGAGTATATATATTCATGTTCATGCATAGACATAAACACGTGTACATGTATATATAGTCCGGAGAGTGTATGCATGTAGCTCCATATTACGCAACAAGTATTGTAATACTTATGTAAATGTCGAATGTCTTATCCTCTTATATCGTTTTAGAAACCGTGCACATTTGCTGAGTGTGAACATAGGTTATTTAAACGGTATTGTGATAAGTGGAAGTGACTCGTCTCTCATATATCTATATTGAAAGGCAACTGTGCATGTACATTATATACGTGTTACGTTGTGTGTTATGTTGTACATTTGATGAGCTGTAAATAAACAAAGACATAATATGTGAACACCATACATTCCGTAGACAAAATATATATACGTATAACAGCTTGAAATGTAATAATAAAAAGTAATGCATGTACCTTTCGAGCTTAACTCTTCTACTAACGACGTCAACTGTGTTACGGTTTCATTTAGGTGTTCAATGGTCTTAACAGCTTCTTCCAGGGCGCTGTCAGTATCTGAGGAACATACATGTGGCTGTGGCTGGAGATACGGGGCTTAACGCATTTCTGATCGGCGTTGCTCCTGATCAAATAGCACATTCCTGTAGACTGATAACGATCTAATTTGGTTTTTAGAAGCATGACGGGCGTCTCATTGATGCAATTATGGCGAACAGTGAATATCCTGATCAGACCGTGCGGATTCAAAGTCTGAGCTGGATCTACACTGGTCGCAAAACCCATAAGCACCATTTCTCCAGTCACAGACAAAATTATGGAAATCATGTACATAAATGTGCAATCTCTATCAATCGAAAAAAACTTGTTTATTCCGTCAACACAGTGCGTATGTGCCGTGAAACACGGTGCCGTGAAACATTTTTGATATCCTTTCAAAACGACCTAATCACTGCGTATAAATATTTGCGACTGAGATTATTTTTTTTGCATTTTAAAGCCATTAGTAGGTGTTGACGGGATAAATAGAATAGTAGGTTAGTGCCGTGAACGGGAAAAATATCTGGCGCGGCTCGGAAACGGGATGTGCTCGGCATATATTTTGCCGTTATTCGACTATGATTCCAGCACAAAAATATTTACACAATTCCCTAACATTTGATTGGTCTGTTGCAAGTCTCCGTCCAAAATGTATATCCCCGTAAACTCCATGCCGAACTACTTTACGTAACCGTCAGGCGCAGTTAAAATAATAAAACGGAAAATAAACACATTTTCTTGCTGAATTTATTTCAAATGCTGGAATTATAAGGAATGAATGGCCTTTTTTCGTCCAGTATTCCCGCGACTTTTCCAAGTTTATACCCCGATAAATTCCACAAAAAGGCCATTCATTCCTATAATGGGTCCATCACATGAGGCAGTACTAGCGTCAATAATATGACACGTCTGTTGACACGTCCTTGTAGTTACAAACTCGAGGACAAAACTATTCGACGGTTCTTTCTCACACCACTCTGCTCCAAAATTATGGAATTCGTTAAATCTGAGTATCAGGAATAGTAAAACTTTCAATATATTTAAAATGTCAACTAAACATTAAATAATTATACAATGCAATGCTAATCGATCGTAGTTTACGCCCGCGTAGTTAATGTTAGTTAATTCGTAGTTATTATTTATTATTAGTAATATATTTGTATATAATTGTATATGCACTTGTTTTATAATGTAATTATGTAGTGAGGGCGACAGGGCAGACTGGCCTTGGTCAACTGTGTCACCCTCGTTATATAATGTATAAATAAATAAATACCAAAATATTCCATCGTGGTATCTATTTTCACATCGATATTATATTAATCAGGTAACTGTGTGTATTATGAAATGCGCAAATGTAATTTTGTATGCGAATAAGGATATACTTAACATAGCAACATGTTATCGACCATCGTGCATTTTGTTAATGCGTAGCTAATACACAAATTTATAGAGAATGCCAGGCTAGTGTTTTTTTTTACATCAATGTTAACAGGCAAGGCTAGGAAACACGTAGGAATTCCGAGGCTCGCCGAGGAATTTCTACCGTTTCCGAGCAGAGCCTGAAAAACTTGATATCAAAATACACTAGCATGGTATTCTATTTAGCAGGTAACGTTACGGCTACATACAGGCAATGATCAATTATGGCGTAGTTTTCGTTGAAAAGGACTCGTTCTTCTTTCCGTAAATTGTCGTGTTGTCTATACAAAGTTTAAATGAAACACAAATGTATTTATGAGGAAAATATTTAACAAACAGGATATAACTGGTAAGAAATAGTGATTTGGGCGGCCGTTTTGAATTGTATACTAATGCACAATTTGTCAATTATAATAATGTGCTTTGAACCCGCCACGCTATAAGAAAAACACAAATGTCCCAGTTCTTCACAAAATGGCAGCCATTTTTACTTATGCAAATTAAACCGAGTTTGGACACTTATTCGAGCTGGAAACTACGATAAGAAACTATAATACAACCTTTTCCACCCAGCCGGCCCTACCAACTCGAAATTTAGGTGGGCTCTTTAGATTTCGCTGAGAGGCCAAAATGATGTCTATCAGGTAACTCACGTAGCATTGGTACGGAGCCCCGCAAGGGACGTAGAATTCTTATTTTTATTTATTCGTTCCCACGAAATAACAATTCTTTCCCTCAATTTAACAATTCGTTCCCACGAAATAACAATTCGTTCCCTTAATTTAACAATTCTTTCCCACGAAATAAGAATTCGTTCCCTCAATTTGACAATTCGTTCCCACGAAATGACAATTCGTTCCCTCATTTTAACAATTTGTTCCTACGAATTGTTATATCGTGGGAACGAATGGTTAATTCGAGGTAACGAATTGTTAAATTGAGGGAACGAATTGTCATTTCGTGGGAACGAATTGTTAATTCGAGGGAAAGAATTGTTATTTCGTGGGAACGAATTAATACAAAAACATCCATGTCCCCTGCGGGGCTCCGTACATTGGCCCAATAATACGGGCTGATTACATAACGGCGTCTGAGACGCCGTTATGTAATCAGCCCGTATTATTGGGCCAATGTAGTTGAGACGCCGTTATGTAATCAGCCCGTATTATTGGGCCAATGTAGTTGAGACGCCGTTATGTAATCAGCCCGTATTATTGGGCCAATGTACGGAGTCCCGCAGGGGACATGGATGTTTTTGTATTAATTCGTTCCCACGAAATAACAATTGGCTGATTACATAACGGCGTCTCAGACATTGACCTGATGCGAATATCCGGGTCACAACGAAATAAAAACTGGTGTTTCATTGGTCGAACGGCGTCACTTGACACGTTACTGAATGACGTCAGTGTAATAACGTAACGCAGTACGCGTTCCTTCACCGAACACTAGTTGATAGTTGGTCATCGGCTATCATAAAACGTTACCTGATAAATTGAATACCAATCTAGAGCCTGTTGATATCAAGTTTATCTGGTTCGGCGAGCCTCGGAATTCCTACGCGTTCCTAGCCTTGCCTGATAAACTTGATATAAAAATACACTAGACTGATATTTTTGTTATCAGGTAACGAACTTTGTATAGGCATAATATGTACTAACTAGCAGCAAAAGGTCGTATTAAGCATCGAATATCCGGGTTTCAATGAATGGAAAACTGACGTTTCATTGGGCAAACGGCGTCACGTGACGTTACCGAATGACATTATTGTAATGAGGCAAAGTCAATAAGTCAAGGATAACTAGTTTATATTTGAATATCGGCTAATACAAGGTGCATGAGCACGTGGTTACAACAACAACAACAACGGCTGAAAGTGTTGAAAGCTCGCCCACTCCAAAGTACATGTAAGTATTATTTGATATTTTCCTTAATATCCAACGGATTTTGATGAAATATGGAGCAGCAAACGCGTCTTCGTGAGCTGCATTTGGTGATTCAGGGCGTTTGACACAGATTTATGTCGCTTTTGCGAAGAATCTCTTTCCGTGTCGGTGGACGCGGAAATCGATTTTTCGCAAAAACAGAAACCACCAACATTAATGTAGCTTAACAAGACGCGTTTGATGCGCCAATTTCATCAAAATCCGCTACATAATAAGGACAATATAAAAGAATACATACTTTGAATCGGATGGATTCTGGAAGATTCAGTACTTGATGATGTTAGTACCACGTGATCATACACCTTGTAATATAAAACGATTATTTCATGACCGTGATATATAAATAGTCATGGCAATGACATACTGTCCCACCCTTAAACATAAGATAAATAAAATAAATAAATAAAAACAATAGTGGTAGTTTCCTAGTTACTACCCGCAAATATACAGTGGTCACGATACTGCTTTGGATCTAGGCTGCACATTTTGACCTACTCCTACCCAAAGTAGAACTTTATGAAAGATGTCTATTCTTATAGAAAATTCATCGTAGAATTCGAATCTGCGTGTTAAAATTGCGAAAACCGCGGCCGAATATCGATTTGTTGCTGATCTCCATGGCAATCGTTAAATTAACAAGAACATTATAAATAGTTATAATGTCGAACAGAATGTATCTTTCTTGTCAACTGTTCGTGCTAAAAGCAAACGTTCGCATTTTTCTGCACCTTTGGGTTGCATGAAAATAAATAAAGTAGTCTGGTGTATGTTTTCCAAAACCGAAGATGACGGCCAATTCCAAGATGATCACCAAGCCTGAAAATGACAGAACCGACCTTATATCACTTCCTATCACTGTATTAGAGCTCATTACTTAAGCAGTTTCAACAGATAAAGACATTTATGAAAACCAGAGAAAATAGAAGATCAGTTTCGTCATGGTTTGCTTCCAAATAGCCGCCATGAAACATAACGTAACTGCCGGCCGACAGATACTATTTTGAAACATCCTGATTTTCCATATTTCAACACAGTGTGATACCAATAGCTATCACAAATGTAAACATGTCACTGAAAATAAAACCCAATAAGCAATAACCTATGTAATTTAATCATTTTACTTTTCAAAATGGCCGCCGTGAAGCATCTGGCCTTTTCTATTTGGTATATATGTTAACGTCCAGTTGCAAAGTATCTTCATTGCTAACAGAATAAATACAGAAGCTATCATTATGTGAATCTGTTAATTACATACATATACGAGCAACACAACTCATCCGTTAAGTAATTCTATTTTCAAAATGGCCGTTATGACGAAAACTGTAGCAGCTCTTCAATAAATCATACGTTGAAAATCCCGTAGGTAGCAGCTCCAGCTCTTCGAGAAATCTTATGTCGAAACTCACGTCTTATTTGAATTAGGTACATCATATTCAGTGTTGTGTATACGTGTGATGTCGATAACGATGTTTTTAAAAGACTTAGTGTTATATTGGTCAAGGCCTGGGAAATTCGAACAGAAGACTCTGATCAGAGCATACACCGTTCTTAATTCAACCAAAATAATGCCTGTTTATTTCCCTGAACAACAGGTTGTTACCAACTTAACAATTGCAAGATTCCAGCTGATGATCAGGATCTACACATAACGTTTCGTTACCAACCGGCGAAATATGCTACTTAGTTTCATTTTCGATATACCCACGGTGGAACAATCATGTAGCTTTGTCGGCGGATACTATTTTAAAGCATCTAAATCATGAGTGCAATGTGAGAATATGTTCAATATAACAATATTCTATCAGCTGAGTTGCAGCATATCGGCAAATGTCTTAATTTGTGGGATTCGTTGTAGCAAATAATGTATGCTAACGTCTGATAGAATGGGATATAAATTAATAGCTTGATGAAAATAAGCATACATAAAGTACGATTTAATCATCATGTAATTTCCCTGTATTGGATTTGCGTATTTCCGTCCGTCCATCCGTTAGTCCCTCAGGGCGTCCATCCTGTAAGATTTGCGTTGAAGTTTTCGGGTATACTACCTATTATCACTGCAACCTAAGTCGGTTTGACTTGAAACTGTCTTTACTTCTTTATCATCATCCATATTTTCATTCTATACCCCATCCATGCGGCCAATGGACTGAGGAAATATATGAATGTCGGACCAGGCTGCGGCCGGGGTATTGGTGAGCCCCTGCCCACTTTCTCTAGTATAGCCATGTATATTCATATGTGAACTGGGGGATAGAGAAACCGGAGAGCCCAGTTAAACATACTCAACTCATAATATATTAAACAGCATGCAGTCTGAGTCGTAAATATGTTAGCATATGATAGATTTGCAAGACAACGAACAGGATGGTAATTACACAGATATTGAAATACCTGTAAGTAGTACTCAAGTAACTTACATGGCACCATAAAACATATATTGATACTGTTGCGTGGACAGAAAATATGAACATATGCGTGGGTTTGCTGGCAAAAAAAATGCGACTGTTTCTTCATTACAATACATTTCAATATTTGTATTTGTTTTGTCATATCAAGCTAACTGTGCGTGGCAGAAACAGTATGCAGTCCAATCGATTATATTTCCAGAGAACTATTTCGAATACATTGTGATAGACATACGTCTAGTGAAATTGTGTATAATCTCATATTGTGTTACATAATTTGACAATAATTGTATTGTCATGCTTGAATACTCAACCCAGTAGACGCAGAAACATGCTTCACAGTCATTCTAGCTAATATACATAATATCTGTGTATATTTGTAGAAATGAAGTGTTACATTTTGAAATCGCATATGGCATACGTTTATGACATTGCTCATATTTTAAATTGATTTGATATCGACAAAATTCATTGGATATGTAGAAATGTTGTTAAACACTTGTACATATAGAGGTGCATTGCTGAAAGCAATACCTGTTTATGTCATATTTGCAATATAAATAATATATGAATATGAGAGTTATAAGCAATATTTATTTCATGGAGGATAATTGATATAGAGGAACAAATAGTGGACATGTACCTGAATATGTCTCAGTGGCCCATGTGTACTAGTTGGACACATATATCTGGTGGTCCTACAAAATGGCGTCATGGCAGCACGTACACGTACATTTACTGAAGTTCTAGATATTTTATCGAACACATGCTTATATATTTGAGTATATAATATTACTATTACTATATCTCATGGGCTTAATTATTTTGTTTTCGAACTTAATGTTTGCACAATAATCATTTGTACAGCGTTTGTATTGAATGGAGTACTGTAGTGTTTTACATATGCAATTATGGTCATTGATCGACACTTAGTCTGTAAGACACACACTAATTATTGATTCGGAGTAATAATGGCATGTTCAGCATATATATTGTTTGTACATAAATGTTTTCGAAAACAAGTTTAATGACATTAAATATAATAATAGTGCGCAAGCATGCTAACATTTTAAGTGGTATGTGACGGGAACATAGCATAATGCAGTATGTTTTGATAAACTTGAGTGTACTGATGGGCTACACGGAGGTGTGTGACTTCTAATAGGCCCGTACATATAATTTGATTAAGCCGCGATTACAAAATTTGCAGCTGCTATTATTTGTTTAATTGTATGTTCATTATCTGATATGGTATTGTCGGCTAAAAGTCATAAAGGTTTTTAGTCCATACATTATATTTATTATGAAATTTCATACGAGTGTACATTATCAATGAAAGTGAAACTCATTCATCGGTGGCATATATATATTCATTGTCAGGCTAACGCAATGACTGTGCTTTTCTCATAGCTGTTAGAATTTACAGTTTACCGTGTATATAAAATAAATGTATTGTGTGATAAATGAATATTAACCCTATGCAGGCAAAACATGTACACAGTATATATATATTATGTTTCTAGTGGAGCGAAATCTGATACACACGATGTACTTTAATATAGACAAATACCAGATTGATAATATATTAAACTTATAAAAAATAATATTTCGTTGTAGACATTTGTAAATGAATAAATGAATTTGCATAATTGCGTAATTTAGTGTCGATAACTGTTAAATAATGTAATATTGATAAGGTGTGTATATATATATACAAGTATAACTAGAACATTACATTATACATTTACATGTACTATTCTCAAAATATGGGAGCCATTTTGAATCTCTCTCTAATATATAACAGGAACGATGGACAGGATGTAAACATATCACATGATACATACTATGAATATATGAACAGACAAATACTATAACAAAAACAAGGTACATTTACACAGTCAGATGTTTAGCTCGGACATTGGTAAAACAAATATTTGGCGGCCATTTTGTTTTTTTATAATTATGATGTTCTTTATTTGATCAGCATACAAAGATCGCACTTGTTGCTACCTATGCGTTACCACATAATGTTACCTCATTATTTAAGGTAGGCGCAAGTTTCTGATTTATAAATTCATATATGATGATGTGTCTTGTATTATTATACAAATTCAATTCAAAGGGGAGTAACTCACTACTAACTGCTCATTGTAAACATTGTAAGTAATTTAAATAAATAAGAATATGTATAAGAAAACGCTATTAATTGTCGAATTTTTGCTGATTGGTTAGAATATCACTTGCCATGGTTACGCCAGACTTTTTGTCTGTATTGTTCCGCAGAGAATTCAGTTACCATGGAAATGTCCAAAATTACGGCATTCGGCCGCGGTTTACGCAATTTTAACACACGGATTATGTTTCTACGATGAATTTTACATAAGGATATATGCCTTTCATAAAGTTCTACTGGGGTAAATCGCAAAATAAACGTCGTACAGAATGCTGCCCAAGGCATCGGTTACTATGGTTACCATACTCTTTCGTTTAATTTCTGAAATTTACAAATAAATATAATCCCGAGTGAAATATACGTGTATCCTATTAAAGGTACATGCCCACGCAGCAGGTTACACTGTACTACTACTTTTCATTTTCGGTCATGCCTTATATGAGCCATTTGTCTACCCACTAACGAGTTATGTTTAATTACGGCGCGTGTTAATTGGTGTTAAATCGCATTTTATATGCCGCGACCAGAAAGGGTATTTTCCGACCTCGTGCCATTTTTACCAAATACGCGTCACGTGACACGGTCAATCATAATACATCTTTGACATGCGCAGTGAAGTATCGGAAGTTGAGAAGAAAAATCTCTGTTCGAGTACAAATCTAAATCTCCACGTAACTATTTCCTTTTGGTGATCTGGTCGCCAATATTAACCACTCTCTCTCTGTACTGCCTGTCCCTCAGACATTTCGCCTTTTGTTTTGGCCGACGCCGTTTGATACAATTTCCGTCCTGGACGTTTCGACATGTTGATATTTTTGTTTACATACTGGGAAGCCTACTGGCGCGCGTAGTATACTGCGCAGGCGCACCGCAAGCCGTGAAGTGAAATTCGTCGTCCCCGCACATTATCAAAATAGATTGTTACCGCCGCGCGTCGCTAACAGTACATTGATAATTAATAAATGATTATATTTGTATAGCGGGCACTCGTAATTTTTAGAACTGGTGGAATAGTGACATAATTATACACTTATTTAATTCCTATAAAGAACATTTTGTGCCCATTGCGTGGGCATGTACCTTTAATAAAATCATATTACCACAAGTTCATTGACAGTAATCAGGTAATCACTGCAGCAAATGTTAACATGTTGTCTGGTTTTTTTTTATACAGAGAATTTACGGTTACCATGGAAATGTAAAAAAATACGGCATTCGGCCGCGGTTTACGCAATTTTAACACGCGGGTTCGGTTTCTACGATGAATTTCATATAATGATAGATTCATTTCATAAAGTTTTAGTTTAAACATATTGTATTGCTCTAAATTTACAATGTAACTTTACAGTTAATAAATACAGGTTAATTTAGAAGAGCAAACGGGTTGGGCTACAAGTTTTAGCAACATTAGTTACAGCCCGTCCCAAAGTTCTACTCTGGGTAGGGATAACTCGAAAAAAATAAGCGTCGTACAGAAGCCTGTCCAATAGGGTACAAGTTAAATTAGTAGTGAGTGTGACCACGATATAGTAAAAAGAACACACATATAATGTTTGACGTCATTTGCAGAAAATATCACAGTTGTTGTATAGATTTCATGAAAAATCGCCCATCTCTTACGTACACAATCACATGGCTTGTACATCATGAAGTCGGATAAAATGTCGGCAGGTTTCGTGAAACAGACAGTAAGTAAGTTGTATAATCACATGTCGAGATCTAAAATGTACCTACCTTGCGCGCGTGTACCTATGACTACAACACCAACAACTACAGCAATAATACACGCCCAGATAATCCCAAATCCGACCAGTTCCAATTTCCGGCTCGCTGCATTTAACGGTCCATTATTAATGGCACACGTATTGCAGTGGTAACAAACAGGCGCCGCTACATTTTTTTCCACTACCTCCGGTGAGCTGGACATCTCGAACGTTGACATGATGATGGTCCCAAATTACATTTAAGACTGAGTTGTTATGTCACGAATTTATGCCTGATGCTTGTATAATATGATACGATGATCACATGTAATATGACTCAAAGCCTACTGTATTAAATAACGAAGTGGGATGGTTTATTGCATGCGGTGAGTCTATATTATATTTAAGGGTAGAAATTGGCTCATAGACCTTCCAAACCCGGGCATATGAGACCAGAACATGTGTCAAGCCAAGTTTAGTATTAGTTGCAATGGAGTCGAAATGTGTGCTTTAAATTAAGGCGGTTATGAGACGGTTAGTTTAACCTAGCTAGTCAACGGATTAACAATAAATGACTACGATCCCTCACTGTGAACCCCCACACACACACACACATACGCATTTCTCCTTTTCTCTCTCTCTCTCTTCTCTCTCTCTACCATCCCTCGGCCTAAAATGACCTTAGCTGTTGACAGGCCGTTACATACCATTAAATCAAACTAAATTAACCCCGCCGTACTCTCTCTCTCTCTCTCTCTCTCTCTCTCTCTCAACTCATGCCTCACAGATACATGAAAACATACAAGCCATTCTTACCTGAGGTGAACATCGGGAGTGCGATTGCACCTGTCGAATTCCATCTGGTATCGCCCATGTAGGACTACTGTATGTTTCACGAAACCTGCCCAAATTATACGGCTATATAGACAATTCAAAAACAATATTTCTTTTGATAATGTTAAATTTTATCAAAATTTAAGAATGAGCCTTCTTTTTATTTCGTGAAAGTTGGTGTTAAATATTGATTTTATTACGAAAAATTGATTTCTCTATGGGAATTTAACATGGGGGAAAAAGAGGTAGAGGAGTTGTGGGAGGAGTCAAAAAACGATAGATAGCTAGATAGCTTGGAAATGATCTAACTAAGAAAACAAAAGCTAAATTTTAAAAATCGGTCCTGTATTTCTGAAATTCTAAACATTTTCCCCATGTTAAATCCCTATAGACATCTTCACTCTGTGAAGATGTCTATGGGGATTTAACATGGGGAAATTGTTTTTTCGCAATAAAATCAATATTTGACCAAATATCACGAAATAAAAAGAAGGCTCATTCTTAAATTTTCCTTTAATTTAATATGATCGAAAAAAATATTGTTTTTGAATTGTTTATATGGCCGTAAAATTTGGGCAGCTTTCGTGAAACAGACAGTAGTATACATCCATGTAGAACAACGTTTGATGAAATGGACCTTTCGGCTTTGCAACACTCAAGATGTATGATCACGTGGTTTACAAAAACAACAACAAGTACTGAAACTTCCAGAAGCCCTTCGGTTCTAAATACGTATTCTTTTATTTTGTCCTTATTATGTAACGGATTTTGATGAAATATTGCGCATCAAACGCATCTTGTTAATAAGCTGCATTTGGTGGTCTCGGTACTTTGGCCCAAACTTCTGTCGTTTTTTTCGAAGAATAGATTTCCGTGTCTACTTTGCTGAGCCATATTTCATCAAAATCAGTTGGCTATTAAGGAAAATATCAAATAATACTTACTTTGGAGTGGGCGCGCTTTCAACACTTTCAGCCATTGTTGTTGTTGTTGTAACCACGTGATCATGCACATTGACACTATACCGGGTATGGGAGGATTTAGGGCCAACTCCGAAGTTGACTAAGTACTAATGGCAACACTTTATTATTGCTATTCATTATTCATTATTATACTGTTGCAAGTACATTGTACATGTATACACTCGCACAATGGAATTACATGTATGTGTGTATCTTGTGTTGACGGCAAACATGACAGAATGACGAACAGCGTATAACCTGATCAGACGGCGCAGATCTGGGTCTACGCTGGTCGAAAACGTCGTTGGGTCCATTGTGCCAGGCTGCGGACCCGACTATTGTGGATGTGCATGTTAGGGGCGACACTTTTCGGTATCAATTACGTAAGATAATCATTCCCTTCCGTGATCAGTGATTTTGGGGTATTTTAGTTAGTGTTTACCACGGTATAAAGATCGTATCTACTATACAGTGAAGCCTCTCTAAACCGGACACCCTGGGAGGTACCCAGGGTGTCCGGCTTAGATAGGTTTCACTGTAAACCAGGCATTTGATCACTCTGAGCCGTAGTTGTGTGCTATGGGATTACGAAGAGACATTATCACCTGAGATAAACGGCCAAGAAATTCATCATAAATAAGATCACTGGTGCGTTCTTGATGTCCGGTTTAGAGAGGTTCCACTGTTCATGTACAGTGATGATGATTGTACTGTTGATAGGCCGTAAATAAACAAATAAATAATATGTGAACACCATGTTTCCGTAGAAATAAAATATATGTAACAGCTTGAAATGTAATAATAAAAAGGAATACCTCTCGTGCTTAACTCTTCTAATGAGGAGTTCAACTGTGTTACGGTTTCTTTTAGGTGTTCAATGGCTTCATCCAGGGCGCTGTTAGTATCTGAGGAACATACAAGTGTCTTAACGGATTTATGACCAGGGTGGCTCCTGATTAAATGGCACACTCCTGTATTCAAATTATGATCTATATTACTTGTTAGAAGTATGACGGGTGTTTCATTGATGCAATGGCTAACAGTGACGATCCTGATTAGACTTCGCGGATGCACCGGCTGAGCTGGATCTACAGTGGTCACAAGAACACATAAGCCCAATTTCTCCAATCACGGCCAACATTATGGAATACGTGTACAGAAACTATTTTATTTCATTACATACAAATATGTATGAATCTATGCATAATTTGAAGTTAGATAAGTATACTGAGCAATCTAATTTTTTTTTTGTTTTACATTTACATGGATTTTCTTTTTAGTCACAAACATACATGTTACATAATAAGAAATATATACACTGGAGTGTACATGACAGCAGGGTACGAGTCCACTTCAAGTTATTTCAATTATTTTAAGACTGTGGAATCTCACTATACCGAACACCACGGGTACCATCGGAGTTTTCGGTATAGCGAGGTTCCACAATACATATCATGTACCTCAAAACCCAGCTCTTCCGACAGGTTCATGCTGTGGCCCTGACAGCTTGTGATTGATTGCTTACAGTGGAAAACTCACTGTACTACTAAGTCCTAATTATGAGTTACTAAGTCCTAGGAGTTGGTATCTAATTAGGAGATCAAATATGTTAGCATTGACACCAGGACGGTTCCATATGTAATGGTGTTAATGAGATTGCAAGTGCGCATTGATTCGAGTTAACACAATGCGTGTATCGGCTTCCGTGAACTATCAGTTTATAAAGTATGTTTTCACACATTTATATACAACTGATTTAATTTATTAATTGTGCCATCATTTAGTGTACTCGGCTGGTTATCAATAGTATTATTTTATATTTTCCTTAAAGGTACATGCCCACTCAGTAGGCACAAACTGTTCTTTATATCAGAGACATCATCTGAGACATTTTCTGGCAAAATAAACATTCATTCACGTATTGATTGGCGTTATTATGCATTTTATATCAGACGTAAATTTCCACACTGATATCAGGGGCGATAAACGTGTTTCCTTAAAATGTTAACGGATATTATTATTTACTATCTGTGTTTATTTTTTATGTGCAATAATCATACTTTATATGACGCATTTAATTAGTATAAATACTTACAAAATAGCATGCCTCATTTGCATATGAAAATAGCCTGATACAACCGCGCGTCACTATCAGAAAGATAAATATTACTAAATATTATTATATCTGTATAGCGGGCACTTGTAATTTTTAAAAGTGGTGGAATAGTTACACACTTATACACATATTTAATTCCTATAAAGAACATGTTGTGCCTACTGAGTGGGTAAGTACCTTTAATATCTGAAACAGGAAGACCCCAAATGTTTTCGATTTCCATTGATATGGATACAGAGACTGGGGTTTCGTACTGTGTGTAATTGTCAACTTGTTGGCTTCCTCGCGGTAAACATCGAAAGCGAAAGTTCGCGAGGAAGTCATCCATTAAATAATAATTCATTGTGCCGTCATTTAGTGCCCTCTGTTGGATAACAATACAACATTTATAGACTAATCGGGAATTCGGCGATTGCATGCTGCAAGCGTGACGACCTATACATATAGGCATAGGCATATGATGTTTTATAGTCGTAATGGTTCACATTAACAACATGTGGTTGTCTTTTTACCTTTTAATTATATCAGCGCCCATGAAAAACAAAGTAAATGTATAAAAATGACGCTTACACACATTCAATTTATACGCAGCTGATTTAAATTTATTAGTTGTGCCACCAATTTGGTGCACTCTGTCTGTTGACAAAATTAATAACCTAATCGTGAATTAGGCGATTGCAGGCTACAAGCGTGACGAAACTGACTGGTCCCCGCGCTTGTGTCCCGAAATCGTCCATTCTCCACAAAAGGACATGTAACTATGGAAGCGTCCTGGTGCCAATGCTAAAATATATTTATCTCCTAATTAGGAGATACTATCTCTTAATTAGGAAATAATATCTCCTAATTAGGAGATGATAATAACTCCTAATTATGATATTATAACTCCTAATTAGGAATCGATATCTCCTAATTAGGAGTTAGTATAACCTAATTAGGAGATCACACATATTTTATCATTGACACAGAGAATAAGTCCTAATTAGGAGATAGTAAGTCTTAATTAGGAAATACTAAGTCCTAATTATGAGTTATTAAGTCCTAATTAGGAGATACTAATTAGGAATACTAACTCCTAATTATGACATAGTATCTCCTAATTAGGAGTTAGTATCTCCTAATTAGGACTTATTATCTCCTAATTAGGAGTTAGTATAACCTAATTAAACATTTGATCTATCTCCTAATTAGGAGATACTAACTCCTAATTAAGAGATATTATCTCATAATTATGAGATATTAACTCCTAATTAGGAGATAATATATCCTAATTAGGAGTTTGTATCTCCTAATTAGGAGATAGATAAAATAGTTTAGCATTGACACCAGGACGGTTCCATATGTAATGGTGTTAATGAGATTTCAAGTGCGCATTGGTTCGAGTTAACATAATGTGTGTATCGGCTTCCGTGAACTATCAGTTCATAAAGTATGTTTTCACACATTTATATACAACTGATTTAAGTTATTAATTGTGCCATCAGTTAGTGTACTCTGCATGGTATCAATAACAAAATCAATAAGCTGCTGGACCAGGTGAATTCGGCGATTGCAGGCTACAAGCGCGACGACAGGCAACCTGATTTGACCGATACTGAGCACAGCTCAACCTCGACCGATCAACTCTTCCTTTTGATTTTTAGAATGAGAACGGATTACCTACTACATGTAAGTACGCTACATAATCACATGGCGGGACCCACTGACTGGTTCACGAAACCTGCCCAATTTATACGGCTATTTAAACAATGCAAAAACAATAGTTGTGTCCATAATATTAAATTATAGCAACATTTAAGAATGAGCCTACTTTTTCTTTCGTGAAATTTGGTCCAATATGGATTTTATTGCGAAAAAACAATTTCCACGTGTTAAATCTCCATAGACATCTCTACTCTAATTTCAGAAATAGTTGACCGATTTTCAAAATGTAACTTTTGTTTTCTTAGTTAGATCATTTCCAAGTTATCTAACTAGGTTTCAGAATCAATTTCCAATGTTTCGGTTATCGAATCCTCCTCCAAGTTCTTCCCCTATTTTTTCACATGTTAAGTTCCCATAGAGAACTAATTTTTCGTAATCAAATTAATATTTGACCAAATTTCACAAATAAAAAGAAGGCTCATTCTTACATTTTGATAACATTTAATATTTAAATTTAATATCATCGAAAAACTATTCATTGTCTTAATGTCACTTTATTTTTATTAAATTTTCGACCACATGGTCTTTATCAAAATAGTGTGAAACTGTATTAGCAGTCCTACGTGACGTCCATATTGTAGCAGTAAACCGGATGTTATGAGCCGGACGTCATGACATATTGGTGTATTTAAATATTTGCATTTTTATATGGCAGTACAATGTTGGCAGGTTTCATGAAACAGACAGTAAGTACGTTGCATAATCACATGGCGAGATTTACCTACCTTACGCACGTATAAATATGACTACAACAACAAAAGTTACATCAACTATACACGCCCCGATAATCCCATGTCCGACCAGTTCCAATTTCCGTCTCGCTGCATTTACCGGTCCATTATTCGTGGCACTCGTATTGTCACAAACAGGTCCCGTTGCCTGTTCTTCCACTACCTCCGATGAGCTGGACATCTCAAACATTGACATGATGACGGTCACAAATTACATTTAAAACTGAGTTGTTATGTCACGAATTGTGTAAGTCCGATACGTGTATAACATGATACGATGATCATAATTTGTATGTAATATGACTTAAACGTAGTGTATAAAATAACGAGGTGGGATGGTTGATTGTACGCGGTTATTCTATATTATCTTATATTTAGGTTATGAGACTGTTAGTTTAACATAGCTAGTCAACGGATTAACAACTTGAATAACTGACTACGATCTCTCATTGTGAACCACACACACACGCACGCACGCACGCACGCACACACACACACATACACGCACGCACGCACGCACCGCACCGCACCGCACCGCACGCACGCACGCACGCACGCACGCACGCACACACACACACACACACACACACACATGTCTCTCTCTCTCTCTCTCTCTCTCTGTCTCTCTCTCTCTCTCTCTCTCTCTGCCGCATACCCCTTTCTCCTTTTCTCTCTCTCTCTCTCTACCATCCCTCGGCCTAAAATTACTTTAGCTGTTGACAGGCCATTATATACTATTAAATCAAATCAAATCAACCCCACCGCATTCACCCTCGTCTATCTCTCTTTATATATATATCTCTCTCTATCTCTCTCTCTCTCTCTCTCTCTCTCTTCTCAACCCATGCCTCACAGATACATGAAAACATACAAGCCATGAAGACGCATTTGCTGCACCATATTTCATCAAAATCAATTGCCTATTAAGGACAATATCAAATAATGCTTACTTTGGAGTGGGCGCGTTGTTGTTGTAACCACGTGATCATGCACCTTGACACTATACCGTGTATGGGAGGATTTAGGACCAACTCCGAAGTTGACCAAGTACTAATGGCAATACTTTATTATTGCTATTCATTATTTTACTGTTCCAAGTATACACTCGCACAAATGGAATTAAGTGTTCATCTTGTGTTGACGGCAAACATGACAGAATGACGAACATCGTATGCCCTGATCATACTTCGCAGATCTGGGTCTACGCTGGTCGAAAACGTCGATAGGTCCATTGTGCCAGGCTGCGCACCCGACATCTTTCGTTATCAATCACGTAAGGTAATCATTCCCTTCCGTGATCAGTGGTGCATCCAACACATGTTGTGGGATTTTTATACAGTGCAACCTCTCTACAGCAGCCACCCATGGGAAGGCGCAAAACTGGCTGTTGTAGAGAGGTGGATGTTGTAGGGAGGTTAATGCGGAATTAAATTTTATCGTCTGATGTTTATTTATTTTCTTCGATAATTCTCACCAAATACATGCTTTTACAGCATTTTGGAATCATTGCCAATGGAAATGATTCTAAAGTGCTATCAAAACATGTTTTTATTGAGAAAGAAAGCAAAAGCAACATCAGGTGACAATTTTCATGCTCAGCAGTCTAAGGGTTAGACATAGAGGAAGTCATCCATTTGGGATATAAAATAGCGGCCGTTACAGAGAGGGTGTTGTTGTGGAGAGGTGGCCGTTTGGGGAGGTTCGACTGTAGTTATTGTTTAACACGGTCTAAAGATAGTATATAATGTACAGCGAAACCTCTCTAAACCGGACACCCTGGGAGGTACCCAGGGTGTCCGGCTTAGAGAGGTTTCACTGTAAACCAGGCATTTGATCACTCTGAGCCGTAGTTGTGTGCTATGGGATTACGAAGAGACATTATCACCTGAGATAAATGACCAAGCAATTCATCATAAATAAGATCACTGGTGCGTTCTTGATGTCATGCTCATTCCGGGGCCGCGCGTAATGGAAGTGCCTTCATGACGTCACTACGCGGAAATGCCTTCATGACGTCACTACTTCATGACGTTCATGACGCGGCCCCGGAATATGAATACAGAAAATTATCTACGTGAATGGGACGATTTATAAAAGTACTGAAAATACTGAATATAGTGCTCAAATTACATCATTTTTTTGTTGGAAATGTAACAATAACGTTTGATCATGTCCAGCCGTGTATAAACGTTTGCTGTGGCCCTCGGGAACTGTTTGAACACGTCACCTGCGGCCTTGATGTTCAAACAGTTCCCTTGGGCCACAGCAAACGTTTGCACACGGCTGGACATGATCAAACCTTATATTGGGTCAACGACTACCTACATAAGATAACACCAATGTTTTGAGATGCATGCCTGGGATCTCTTATTCAATAATTAACCAAACTTGCCTATGTATACACTGTATGTATTCCTGCCACATTACTATTTACTGATGTCTTACTTAAGGTGAGGTCATGTCTCCTCTGATGTTTTCTATCTTCTTGGAAGATCTGGAACTATTTTTACAGGATCAGATGGGCAGCGGTTTAGAGATTAACGAATTGTCTTTGATATTACTACTGTTCGCAGATGGCATGGTCATACTTGGTAAATCGCCTGATGATTTACAGCAGAGCTTAAATTTGTTAAATGACTATTGTGACAGGAGGGGCATAGAAGTAAATTGTGACAAAACAAAGATAATGGTATTTAGAAAAAGAGGCCCTACTAGGGTTAATGAAGTATGGACATGTAATGATCGGGACATTGAAGTTGTGAATGATTTCAGTTACTTAGGAGTGGTATTTAATTACACCGGATCATTTGTATTGAACAACCAGGCACTGAGTGGAAAAGGTCTGAAGGATATGAATGTGTTACTGATGAATGTTCGAGAACACTAGATTCCTCCGAAATGCATGGGCTAGCTAGTTGACGCCTTTGTCTCATCAACGCTACATTATGCTTGTGAAGTTTGAGGTTTTAGTAAATCAAAAGAGCTTAAAACAAATTGGGTCTCAAGGTTAAAAGACTTGTTATATATATTCGGTTTTGGAGATGCTTGGTTAAATCAACAAACAATTTACCATAGTGCGTTTGTATGCGCATTCAAACAACGTATACTAGACTGTTTCATTCAAAAGTGGAGAGAAGATATTGAGGCCAATAACGTAACGACGTCCCAAAAACATATAAAAGTGAATTTTGAATTTGAGAACTATTTAAGTATTGTGTACAATCATGAAGTACCTAACTAGAATACGTTTGGGCTCACATGGGCTGCGGATAGAGACAGGAAGATATGGTAGGAATCGCATAGAGCGCAATTTTAGAGTATGCACTATGTGCGATTCAGGAGACGTCGAAGACGCCTATCATTTTATTATCATCATATGTCTATTTAAAAGAAGCATTCGAGTACAGACAATCAGCCATTCTCTAATGTAAATGTGTTCACTCTTGGAATACTATCTACTATTTTGTATATACATGTATTTATTTATATGACGAGAAACTTGTATGAGTTTAAGTCAATACATTCTATTTAATTCTTAAGGAGAAAAAATCACATAAGTTCACACTGAGCTTGTTTTCTAATCCTTATTCACAACATCTGTCCATTTATGTTGACGTATACATGTATTCAATCTGAAATAAAATATTGTTTAAACTAAGTCACGTTTAAACATAAACATCCACCCACTCGATACTTATACTGTCTGTTTCACGAATACAGCCCAAATGTTACGGATATATCCACAATGTAAAAACAAAATTCTGTATTGTTAAATTATATCAAAATTTAAAAATGAGCCTTTATTTTATTTCGTGAAAACTGGTAAACAAAAATATATAATTACGCAAAAATGCTTGTAAATGATTTAAGTAAGAAAACAAAAGATACATTTTGAAAATCGGTCCACTATTTCTGAAATTGAAAATAAATCTCCATGCTAAATCCCCATTACAAAAGATAATATTTCTGCATTGTTTATATATAGCCGTACAATTTGGGCAGGTTTCGTGAAACAGACAGTATACTTTGCTTATCCCTTTGTCATTAAAGGTACATGCCCACTCAGTAGGTACAAATCGTTCTTTAAATCAGCGACATCATCTGAGACATTTTCTTGCAACATAAACATTCATTCACCATTACCCCATGTATTGATTGGCATTATTATACATTTTATATCAGATGTACATTTCCACACTATCAGGGGCGATAACCGTGTTTCCTTAAAATGTTAACTTACATTACTATTTAGTATCTGTATTTATTTATTTGATGTACAATGATGATACTTTATAATCTGTTAAAAGTATTATTGTCTCAGGTGACACATTTTATTAGTATAAATAATTAAAACATATCATGTCTCATTTGCATATGAAAATAGCCTGATACAACCGCGAGTCACTATCAGTCAAATAAATATTACTAAATGATTATATCTGTATTGCGGGCATTCGAATTTTTCAGAACAGGTGGAATAGTGATACAATTATACACTTATTTAATTCCGATAAAGAACATTTTGTGCCTACAGAGTGGGCATGTACCTTTAACACATCTGGGGCCCGTTTCACTAAACTTCGTACGACAAAAATGTTCGTAAGTGCAACATTATGATAGTCTGTTTATTTCACATTAACATAGTGTTCTTGTAAACAATTATTCGATTAATTCCATTCGTAAATCATCATAGAGGTTACAGTGAAATAAACAGTGGTACTCATCCTCAACTTCAGTGTTGCAGAATGGACAGAGTCGGTCACTAATTGACAAGTTTTCATAACGACCTGTTTCGAGTCTTATAGGAGCAACACCACACCGAAATTTACAGAATGCAGATCTGTGTCTATGTGAAATAATCATTTGACAGTAATAATCTGTACCGAAGTCATGTTTGATCAACTTGTATTTCCGCAATGTATCCGCATCTACTGTTCAATCGATTTATGCATGTTTTCCATTCATTTATATATTCGATTAGCATGCATTCAGCTAATGTTCGGTTGGTGGAGTCGTTAGGTGCTAGTAAATGTGGCAGACCAAGCGCACTTACCTTGTCACACACTCTGAACGCCCAGTTTGTACGTCTATGTCCAGCCTTTGACATACACCAACCAACAATTCGCTTATTAATCATATCATCGCTCATGCATTTCATTCTAAATACAAATGCAGAAACTGACTTCCACTCTCTGACAAATGGTGGTACCCATCCCATTTCACCACTTAGTGCCGCTGTCGGTGTATATCTACCTACGTCTAGATAGTATTTCATTGCTCTGTTATGTACTGTGTTCACACATGCGAATGACCTTTCACCCCAGATTGCAGCACCATATGCCACAATCGGCCAAACTAGAGAGTCATATAGTTTTGAACATACATCGAATGGCATACCTTCTAATTGTTGGCACTTTGCTATCAGTAAACCTAGAGCCCTACTGGCGGACTGTGCTACGATATGCGCCATTGTATTATAGTCAAGGTGTTCCGTTAAAGTGAGACCCAGATATAAATATCGATCAGTCACTGGGAGTTGATCATTGTTACACGTAAAGTTATACATACTTCTTGGAGTGGCTCTGATGCGGAAATGTACAATGTTACTCTTTGTTGGATTTACAAGCAGCCTGTTTTACGTGCACCAATTTCCAAGTCATTCTCCTTTTCGGCAATAAGTACTACGTCATCTGCATACAAAAGTATACTAACCTTCTCGGTACCAATAGCAACACCTTTACCTAGAGCATTGATGTGCACGACAAGGTAATTTATGAACAAGTTAAATAATAAAGGCGATAGCGAACACCCCTGACGAAGTCATGTGCTTACATTAAAGCAGTCTGTGTGTAGAGAGTTTATCCTTACTCAAGCGGTGACCGAAGAATACAAAGACCGTATACATGTAGAACTAAACATTATACCGCCAATACCACTGTCAGTCAAACGCCGCCATAAAATGTCTCTGTCAACTGAGTCAAACGCCTTTTTAAAAACGACAAAGGCACAGTATGTCGAACGTTTTGCCTTAAGACGCGTTTCAATTATATTCGTGAGTGATGCAATATGGTCTGTTGTACTTCTTTTGTGTCTAAACCCGTTTTTTTCGTCGGCAAGCATACCATTTGCCTCTACCCACTTCCTGAGCCTGTCATTAAGTATGTAACAATACAATTTGTACAATGCTGGAGCTAATGTAATGCCACGATACGACATTGGATCTCTCGGATCTGTTGTACTTGATTTAGGTAATGGATAGATGATTCCCTTTCCCCAGTCAGTGGGTATATTGCCAATACTGAAACATACTTTGAAGATAATATGCAGAAAGGACACAGCAGTGTCATTGGCCAATACCTCAGAGGGTATTTGGTCAATGCGACTGGACTTGCCTTTCTTCGCAGCAAGAACAGACTTCCGTACTTCTGTAATGGATATATTGTTGTTAAAACAAGGTTCAGCAGTGTCAACACCCTCTGCACTTGAGACGGGAATATCATTTTTCCCTGAGGTGTAGAGTTTGCAAAAGTCATGTTTCCATTTACTCAAAATATCAGCCTGATTAACAACAGTGTTTCCATCCACTGTCACAACTTCCATTGGAATTGCTTTCTGTTTTGTATTCGCAATACCAATATTTCCAATTCGACGCCAGAAACCATGTCCATTCGACTGAGCACCTTCTAATAGCTCTGTTTGCACACTATACCAGTGTAGACGCTTGACTCTTTGGATATTGCGGCTGAATTCTGTTCGAGCCAGCACATACTCCGCTTTAGCTACAAATGTGTCAGCTCTATTTGAGGTACTAATCCACATACGCTCTTTACTACATGTAACATTCCACAAACTAGTGAGCTTATCATTCCACCAAGGCTTCCCCACCCTACGTTTCTTATTGGAGGTTACACTGATATATATAATCCTGTGTGGCAACTTAAGATTCATTTCCTGTTTTATATGTTTACATAACTGATCATATGTGAAATCCAACTCACTTTGTGTACCCATTCCACTTTCGTGCTGATACACGGTGTCATGTAAACTATCGAAGACATCGTTACCGCCAAGAAAGCCATCAGGTATGCTAGAAACATTATACTTCACGAAAGTACCATGTAACTCGCTATTATTTGGCTCCATCTGTATCGTCCGTGAACAGTCGTACATCATAGACCATGTCAAAATGAGTGGTCGGGAAGCGTTGTTGGACTAAGCCCAGTAGCATTGATAATGTCACTAACTCTCAACACTTTAAAATTGTCAAAGTAGTTCAATGATTTGTGTTCTACTAGGCAGTAATCGACTACTGCTAGGCCTTTAGTGGAAATACATGTACTGGTATAATCATTTTTACATGTCTTGCTACCATTAAGAATGCACATGTTACTGTTTATCAGGAAATCAATCAGGCTATGCCCATGTCTGTTCGTAGTGTAATCTACTACATCTCTTTCAGGTAAATTGTCAACACCTTCTATAGAATCGCTTAAATTTCCGCATCTGCCATTCAAGTCCCCGCAAATCATCACATTTCTGTAAACAAAAACATGAACGTCCTCATTGGTTTTGTTATGAATAACCGCCAAAGAAAAAATATAAAAACAAATAAAATTCCTTCCGCCTTTACTATGATCAGTAAGCGGAGACTGTGCGATATACATGAGTGTACAGCTATATGTATTAGTGGTCGCGGCATGGTCTGAAATTTATTTGCCTATTTGCCACGATTGTGGTGTTTCTGCATTTATTATATTTAGTAGTTTACCAATGTACGCCATCTTGCATTGTACTTATATTATACCACAGTCATGTATGAATGCTCATGAGGCAGATGCCTCGATGCAATACACTATTCTGTTTGATACCAATCATTCTCTTTTTATATCAATAAATGAAATGTATTTATTGATTTTAAAAATCGAATTACTGATGTCAATAAATACCGTATACATAGTAAAACCACTCCCATACAGATCTGGCGAAATTATGATTTCAAATCGATTAGTATGCATTTTCCCGTGCATATCTAATCGTCCTGTTGCCCATGCTAAAATAATTGTATTTCCTAATTAAGATATACTAACTCCTAATTAGGACTTACTGTCTCCTAATTAGGACATACTATCAGTGCCGATGCTAAAACATAATTTATCTCCTATTTTAATTAGGAGATGCTAACTCCTAATTAGGAGATACTAATTCATACTTATAATATATTAAGCCCTAATTAGGAGACACTAACTCCTAATTAGGAGATACAGCGTTCTAATTAAGATATACTAACTCCTAATTAGGAGATACTAACTCCTAATTAGGAGATATTATCTCCTAATTATGACTTAGTATATCCTAATTAGGAGCATAGTAATTTGGAGATATATATATTTTAGCATTGGCACCAGGACGCTTCCATACGTGCAGACACAGTAATGACTGTGACGGGACAAACGGTGTGCATGTCCTTCACTGGCAGTGTAGTCCCAAATCAGCAAATGCATGTTGTCTTATCAGGATCTATACTGTTCACACGTGCCCGTCACACTTCGAATGAACATATTCGTCCTTATACTCCGGTTACACGGAAGCTATACCAGATCCGGATCTAGACTGATGGCCAAGGCCATATATCAAGAAAAATTAGGCGTATGGTTTTTACGGCTAGTGTAGATCCAGATCAGCATGTGCATGCGCACAGTTTGATCAGGATATACACTGTTCGCCTTTTCATCGAGAAAACACAGTCAATGCCTACAAAGCAATATAGAACGTTAGCCGGCTGCAGGAGCGTGGTATTTGAGCAAGAGTTACGCTGGTCACAAAGCCCATAAGCCCCATTACCCCAGTCAAATATCAGGTGAAATGGGGCTTATGGGCTTTGCGACCAGTGTAGATCCAGATAAGCCTGTACGTCTTCACAGTCTGATCAGCATCTGCACTGTTCGCCTTTCGATAAATGAAACACCCGTCATGCTTATAACAAGCAATATAGATCATTACCAGGTTACATGAGGGTGCTATTTGATCAACATATATGCTGGTCACAAATCCCATAAGCCCCACTACCCCAGTCATATATCAGGTGAAATGGGGCTTATGGGTTTTGCAGCCAGTGTTAATCCAGATCATCATCTGCACTTTTCGGCTTTCCATCAATGCAACACTCGTCATGCTTATAACAAGCAATATAGATCATTACCAGGCTACATGAGTGTGCTATTTGATCAATAGCTATTCCGGCCACATATCCCATAAGCCCCATTAAGCCAGTCAAATATCAGGGACGTGCTAAGCTACAGATTAGAAGCTATACTGGCCACAAATGCCATCCATCCCAAATTTCGCCATATACCAGTAGGCAATTTCATCTAAATTGCAAAGTATGCTTATCTAGCAAAGCATACTTTGAGAGAGTAATCATTTATTTTTCCTGAAATGCATTATGTCATATAGAACCGACGACTGCAGCATTATTATACTGAATGTATTAAATTATCACAGCCATTTTGGCTGTGATAATGTAATAAATTCAGTATAATAAAAATAAATAAAATTATCCTTAAATTGAAAGTTTCTCCCTCAAAATATACTTTGCTAGATAAGTATACTTTGCAATTTTGATGAAATCGGCTACAGCAGCTTGATTGGCCATATATGTGGCTTTGACTGGGGAAATTGTGATTATGGGATTTGTGACCCGTGTAGCTCCTGGCCAAATACACTCATGTAGCATGATGCAGAAACATAAATGGTTTACATTGATGTAATTGCGAGCAGTGCAGATCTTGATCAGACTGATCTTGATTTACACTGGTCGGAAAACCAACACGCCCCATTTCTCTAGTGACAATCATATATGACGAAATAGTCGGTGTCAGAAAGTGAAAAAATATACATTTGCTGAAACTTTTGCTATAGTCTTATATTTTGTGTTTGTTTCATTCTGAGACACTGTAAAGCAAAAAACAAATTGGTACCATGATAATTATCATTTTAACAATGAAATTGCTTGTATTCAATTGAAAAAAACAAAAAATGTAATGCTATGGCGGCCATTTTAAAATGGCACACATATCTGTTATTGAATCACTATTTCATTTTTGTCCCACCTGCTTTAGCAGAAGCGGGACATAGGCATAGCTTTTCCGGCGGCGTCGGCGGCGTCGGCGGCGGCGTCAACATTTCACGTTAAGTTTTTGCGTTTAGCTCACTTTCCACACAACTATAACTCCTACGACCTCCATACTTGGTATACATCAACACTGTGGTGTAACAATCTCACACAGAGGGAGCCCATGTCACCTTCACCTACTTTTCATGGTTCATTGACCTACTTTTCACATGCATTCAACGTTAAGTTTTTGCGTTTAGCTCTGTTTCTAAAACTTAACGCTCAGGTTAATTTTCATTGTAACTTCTGTTTCCCTCACTTTATGGTTTAATATTCCATACATGCATTTGTAACAACATCCCGCATCATTCTACAGAAAGCCCATGGTGCCCGCTAACCCCAAATAACCCCAAAGGTCAAGGTCACAAATTTAGAAATTTCCGTGTTTGCACAAATTAACGCTCACTTTATGGTTTAATATTCCATACATGCATTTGTAACAACATCCCGCATCATTCTAAAGAAAGCCCATGGTGCCCGCTAACCCCAAATAACCCCAAAGGTCAAGGTCACTGACTTAGAAACTTCCGTGTTTGGCAAAGTAACGCTCACTTTATGGTTTAATATTCCATACATGCATTTGTAACAACATCCCGCATCATTCTACAGAAAGCCCATGGTGCCCACTAACCCCAAATAACCCCAAAGGTCAAGGTCACTGACTTAGAAATTTCCGTGTTTGCACAAATTAACGCTCACTTTATGGTTTAATATCCCATACAGGCATTTGTAACAACATCCCGCATCATTCTACAGAAAGCCCATGGTGCCCGCTAACCCCAAAGGTCAAGGTCACTGACTTAGAAATTTCCGTGTTTGGAAAAATTAACGCTCATTTTATGCTTTAATATTCCATACATGCATTTGTAACAATATCCCGTATCATTCTACAGAAAGCCCATGGTGCCCGCAAACCCCAAAGGTCACATTCGCTGACTTAGAAATTAACGCTCAGTTTATGCTTTAATATTCCATACATGCATTTGTAACAACATCCCGCATCATACTACAGAAAGTCCATCATTCTACAGAAAGCCCATGGTGCCCGCTAACCCCAAAGGTCAAGGTCACTGATTTCCGTGTTTGGAAAAATTAACGCTCAGTTTATGCTTTAATGTTCCATACATGCATTTGTAACAACATCTCGCATCATTCTACAGAAATCCCATGGTGCCCGCTAACCCCAAAGGTCAAGGTCACTGACTTAGAAATTTCCGTGTTTGGAAAAATTAACGCTCAGTTTATGCTTTAATAATTCATACATGCATCTGTAACAACATCCCGCATCATTCTACAGAAAGCCCATAATTCTACAGAAAGCCCATGGTGTCCGCTAACCCCAAAGGTCAAGGTCACTGACTTAGAAATTTCCGTGTTTGGAAAAATTAACGCGCAGTTTATGTTTTAATATTTCATATATGCATTTGTAACAACATCCCGCATCATTCTACAGAAAGCCAATGGTGCCCGCTATCCCCAAAGGTCAAGGTCACTGACTTAGAAATTAAAGCTCAGTTTATGCTTTAATATTCCATACATGCATTTGTAACAACATCCCGCATCATTCTACAGAAAGCCCATAATTCTACAGAAAGCCCATGGTGCCCGCTAACCCCAAAGATCAAGGTCACTGACTTAGAAATGTCCGTGTTTGGAAAAATTAACGCTCAGTTTATGCTTTAATATTTCATACATGCATTTGTAACAACATCCCGCATCATTCTACAGAAAGCCCATGGTGCCCGCTGACCCCAAAGTCAAGGTCACTGACTTAGAAATTCCGTGTTTGGAAAAGTTAACGCTCAGTTTATTCTTTAATATTCCATATATGCATTTGAAAGCCCATGGTGCCCGCTAACCCCAAAGGTCAAGGTCACTGACTTAGAAATTTCCGTATTTGGAAAAATTAACGCTCAGTTTATGCTTTAATATTTCATACATGCATTTGTAACAACATCCCGCATCATTCTACAGAAAGCCTATGGTGCCCGCTAACCCCAAAGGTCAAGGTCACTGACTTAGAAATTAACGCTCAGTTTATGCATTAATATTCCATACATGCATTTGTAACAACATCCCGCATCATTCTACAGAAATCCGCCCATCATTCTACAGAAAGCCCATGGTGCCCGCTAACCCCAAAGGTCAAGGTCACTGACTTAGAAATTTCTGTGTTTGGAAAAATTAACGCTCAGTTTATGCTTTAATATTTCATACATGTATTTGTAACAACATCCCGCATCATTCTACAGAAAGCCCATGGTGCCCGCTAACCCCAAAGGTCAAGGTCACTGACTTAGAAATTTACATGTTTGGAAAAGTGAACGCTCAGTTTATGCTTTAATATTCCATACATGCATTTGTAACAACATCCCGCATCATTCTACAGAAAGCCCATGGTGCTCACTAACCCTAAGGTTATTACAAGCTCCTTATATACTATCAAACTGCGCCAGGCGGGACATTTTGCTCCGCGGAGCTCTTGTTTAGATATATCACATAAATAATTTGTCTAACTTGTGGTCGAAAATGAGCTTATGATCTTGATAAAAATAGTAAATGTGTTTTGAATGGCGGCCATTATAAAATTCAAGATGGCCACCACATATGTGACTGAAAAAATGGTACCAATTTGTTTTTGTACTATGTCACATAATCATAAAAACACATTTCCGAAGACTAGCAAACATTTCAGCAGGTTCACATTTTGACACCGACTAAAAGCCCATTTGTTCATTCATTGATCCTGAGCTAACACTGTCGAGCAAAGCCATAAGTCCGATTTCACGGTGTGCGATCTTTTACGAAAGTGCGATAATCTTTGTAAATTTTCATATCAATTTTGGAATTTCTATTGCACATTAATTTTGCTCGGAACATTTTCACAAGTGTCGACGTTATTTATAGAAACTATTTTTCATGCGATATCGCACATATTCTAATGCGTAAAATAACATTGCTTGTCAAAGATAAGCCCAATGTTCCAGTGAGGACTTGGCCTGGTCACAAAAATGATAAACTGCCATATATGAGACACGTCATACGATTTTGTACCTACGGACATCCGCGATATTTCATGAAATATATATACATAAAATATGACAGTTTCCATAAATGACTCCGTGTACACTTATGACTTCATTTATGGAAAATGTGATACATTTTCTAAATGTATTTCATGATATAACAGTTGTCGGTAGGTACAAAATGACATAGCTTGTCTCGTGTCATGAGCTAGACTGGCCACCATTGCCGTATGTCCCATTTCTCCAGTAATATATCAGAACTAGACCTGGATGCAAATGTATAAAAACAAAGTTCTCAAATCATAGATCAGGAGATAAAGACCACACACAAATTGCCAATAACCCTATTTTCCAGTTCCAGACCCGTGAAGACTGAGACTGACCAACAATGTCACAAGCCCCATTTCTCCAGTCATATAACAGAAGTGAGACTGGCCACCAATGTCACAAGCCCCATTCCTCCAGGCATAAATCAGGAGGGAGTCTTGTGACATTGGTGGCCAGCCTCACTCCTGATTGTAACCGGAGGAATTGGGCTTGTGTCATTGGTGGCCAGTCTCACTCCTGATTGTGACTGGAGGAATGGGGCTTGCTACCTTGGTGACCAGTCTCACTTCTGATTGTGACTGGAGGAATGGGGCTTGTGACATTGGTGGCCAGTCTCACTCCTAATTGTGACTGGAGGAATGGGGCTTGTGACATTGGTGGCCAGCCTCACTCCAGATTGTGACTGGATGAATGGGGCTTGTGACATTGGTGGCCAGTCTCACTCCTAATTGTGACTGGAGGAATGGGGCTTTTGCCATTGGTGGCCAATCTCACTCCTGATTGTGACTGGAGGAATGGGGCTTGTGGCATTCGTGGCCAGCCTCACTCCTGATTGTGACTGGAGGAATTGGACTTGTGACATTGGTGGCCAGTCTCGCTCCTGATTTAAGACTGGAGGAATGGGGCTTGTGACATTGGCGGACATTCTCACTCCTAATTGTAACTGTAGGAATGGGGCTTGTGAAAATGAGGGCAAATTTCACTCCTGATTGTGACTGGAGGAATAGGTGTTGTGAAATTGGTGGCCAGTCTCACTCCTGACGTATGGCTGGAGGAATGGAGATTGTGCCATTGGGGGCCAGTCTCACTCCTGATTGTGACTGGAGGAATAGGTCTTGTGACATTTGTTGTATTATGTACCATATATTATTACATCAGTATGTGTTCCAATTAGCCAGCACTGTTACATGCTATGCAGAGTTAGTTCCCCTGCTACTGTCATATAAATACAGCCCCATTTGGTATAGCAACAACTCGTAGTATAACACTCAACCTAAGCAGTCATATATGTTACATGTATTAAACTAGTGTATAGTTAGAATACCATTTGTCATTCCATGAAGTCATACACCACATACATCATAACATTACATGGTGTCAGAAGTAAAAGATGTTAAAAATTACCAAGCATTATTTATGTAAAAAATAATTAATCGACTTGGATTAAACTAAATAACGGGACAATACACAAGTGAACAACAATGGAATTATCTGGCGTTCCAACTCCGAAAATGGACTGGGATTCACCCAACCTGCCGAAAGCTTGGGAGAATTTGAGGACCACCTTCAGCTCATATTACAGGGCCCATTAAAGGGAAAGTCGGATGAAGAAAAGTTACTTATCTACTTTTATGGGTTAGCAATCGAGGCAGGGACATCCGGAAAACGTGGAACCTGGATGCGGATGACGCCAAGAAATTAAGCGTCATCTGTGACAATTACAAAGCTCATGTTCGTCCCAAGATGAACCCGGTGTTTAGACGATACAAATGTTATAATGAAGTACAGGGATCCGAGACCGTGGAGAACTTTCTGACTCGCTTGAAACTCGCAGCGAGAGAATGCGAATTTACAGATCCAGACGACATGATCCATGACAGGATTGTGTTTGCGACGAACTCGTCAAAAGTTCGTGAAAGACTCATCAACCAGGGTGCAGACCTAACATTAGACAAGGCAGTCCAAATCGCCCAGAGTTACCAATACTCTCACGAGCAACTCCAGAGCATGAGCGGTCAGGAAGTACATGCCGTACGCTACAAACAACAACCTCAGCCGAGGGAGGCCAGTCGATATCCATCGCATAACCCCAGTCATTAGCCGTCTAACAACCGAGAACGACGAGGAAACCGGAGTACCACCGTAACAGACCGACGACATCATCGTGCTGGAACAATCCGACGACATCATCGTGCAGGAATTGCGGATACAAACACTCTAAAGCGGAAACGTGCAGAGCCAAGGGCAAACAGTGTGATTACTGTCACAAATGGAATCATTTTGCTGCTATGTGCCGTAAAAAGAAGCATGATAAATCTAGGAAATCCGTCAATGTTGTCAATTGTGCACCAAATAGTGATTCTGAAGATGGAATATCAGATTTCTTTGTTGATAGTGTTGATACGAAATCAGTAAGAAATGGTCAAGCATACGTGGATCTCGAGGTAGGCCCTAAATTATCTAATGTCAAATTCAAAATTGACACAGGTTCACAAGTAAACATTTTGCCTGAACGAATATACCATAAATTAGGCATCAAACATGTTTTACAGAAACCATCAAGTCCACTCTTCGCTTACAATGGTGGCATACTTCAAAGCATCGGATTTTGTAATTTGCCATGCAGACGTGATAACAATGACATAACAATTGATTTCAATGTAATTCACACTGAGTCATCGCCGATATTGGGTCTCAATACATGTCTTGATCTTAACCTTGTAGAGGCTACACATACGGATGACTAACCTCTTGACAATAAAACTGTCTTATCTGAGTACAACGACGTATTCAAAGGTATATGCACGTTTTCTGGCCAGTGCACCATTCAAATTGATCCTAGCGCCAAGCAAGTGGTCCATCCACCGAGGCGTGTCCCCGTCGCACTACGTGATCGACTTAAGCAAGAGCTCGACCGTATGCAAGAACAATCCATTATTACCAAGGTCACAGAGCCTACCGACTGGGTAAATTCAATGGTTATTGTTGAAAACCCACAAATAGGCAAACTTCGCATATGCCTTGTTCCCCATGATCTAAACAAAGCAATTCTCAGACCGTATTATCCTATGCGAAGTATCGAGGATATACTGCCTGGAATTACCGGTTCACAGTACTGTACAAAGCTTGACACACGGTCAGCTTACTGGACATGCAAGCTATCGGACGAAAGCTCGTTCCTCACAACATTTAATTCTCCTTACGGCCTGTACCGCTATTTACGGCTACCGTATGGTCTTAAATAATCCCAAGATGTGTTCCAACGTAAATTAGATGAGTGCCTTGAGGGTCTAAATGGCGTTGTGTCCATAGTTGATGACGTCATTGTACATGCTCGTACACGTCATGAACATGACCAGAATTTGCATGAAGTTTTGCGTCGCATGTCTGAGAGTGGTATCAAATTGAATGAAGACAAATTAGATGTAGGAGTCAGTGAATTCCAGTACTTTGGACATCTCCTGACCTCAGATGGTCTCAAACCTGACCCTGCAAAAGTGTCTGCTATCAGAGACATGGACCCGCCTTGCAACCGTGCGGAGTTGGAAACAGTCTTGGGCATGATAAATTATTTGTCCAAATTTGCCCCAAAATTGGCAGAAATCACCAGCCCTATGCGCAAGCTGCTTGTCAATGACGTGATTTTCTACTGGGACAAACCGCAAGACACCGCTTTCCGAAAGGTCAAAGATCTCATTACTCAGAGTCCAGTCTTATTTTAATATGACAGTAAGAAACCACTCACATTGCAGACAGATGCATCTCGCCCGGGACTAGGCTGTGTTCTTATACAAGAAGGCAAGCCAGTTGCATTTGCATCCAAATCACTCACACCTGCAGAAACCAAATATGCCATGATTGAGCTAGAATTGCTAGGCATATTATTTGGCGCAAAACGGTTCCACCAGTATGTCTATGGTCATACTGTGCTTGTGAAAACAGATCACTTACCACTCATAGCAATTATGAGTAAACCACTTCATTCATGCCCTGCAAGGTTACAGCGTATTTTACTACAGCTGAAACAATATGACATGCAGGTCAAACACGTTCCTGGTAAAAACATACCAGTCGCTGATACACTATCAGGGAAAGCTGTGCCTCACACTTTCCCCAGCCTAATTACAGGCATGGATGCACATGTTCACACAGTCCTATCCAGTTTACCCATCAGTGATCGCAAGATGCAAGAAATTGCAACTGCTACTGAACAGGATGCACACATGACAATTCTCAAACAGGTTATCATGCAAGGATGGCCTAACACGAGAAAACAATGTCCACCAGAAATTCTCAGTTTCTGGAACTACAGAGACGAGCTCACAATTGCTGACACTTTAATCTTAAAAGGTCAGAAACGTGTGATCCCAACATCACTCAGACCTGAAATGCTAGAAATACAGCACACAGGTCATATGGGTATTCTCAAAATCCAAAAACGTGCTCGTGACGTGATGTTTTGGCAAAACATCAGCTCACATATTTCAAACATGATTCAGCAATGTTCTGTTTGCCAAGAGCATAGAGCATCGAATGCTAAAGAACCGCTGATCTAACATGAAACACCTGATTATCCATGGCAAACTGTCGCTACAGACATATTCACATGGGATGACAAAAACTTCCTTGTAACCGTGGACTATTATAGTTGTTACTTTGAAGTCCAGCAGCTGTACAGAACCAGTTATAAGGCTGTCATTTCTAAGCTGAAATATGTAGTCAGTAGACATGGAATTCCAGGTCAGGTGAAACAGACAACGGTCCTCAGTTCTCATTTCAGGAATTCGCAAACTTTGCAAAAAGCTGGGATTTCAGCCATGTTACCTCTAGCCCGAAATACCCAAGGTCAACTGGTTTGGCTGAGAGAACTGTCGGCATAGTGAAAAGCATTTTCACTAAGGCCAAGGTCGCTGGTACTGATCCATATCGTGGGTTACTAGAATACCGCATTACCCCTCTGACAGAAATGGATTTTTCCCGGGCTCAATTGCTAATGGATCGCCGTCTCCGGTCATATCTTCCAACAATTATGTCAGAGCAATTAAAATCATAAATTACCCTCATGACATAGTACGTGAGAAAATCACACTAGCTCACAAACAGAGCAAGAAAGATCATGACAAGACAGCAAAGTCGTTGGTACCCTTGAATGTTGGTGACTCTGTGCGAATTCAAAATGACAACAAACGTTGGCAGCCTGCTATTGTTACCAAAAAGCACGACCAAAGATCATATATTGTTAGCACGTCTAACGGTGCCGTTTACCGGCGAAATCGCCGACACCTCTTAAAATCAAATGTGAATTCTCAAAATATGTATTTTCAATTACCATCAGTTAACTCGAAACCGCAAAGCTCCAATAACAGTCAATGTGACATTGATTATAATTTGCCTAACCACGACATCCAACCTGCTTCGCCAGCGAAATCTGACATTCCACCTCCAACAGCCCCAGGAATGATTCTACGATCTGGCAAAGTTAAATCAGTGTAGATATGACTGCATTCAGATACAATGTGCATACTGCAGATACAATGTGCATACTAATGTAGAATAGTATTTTATAGTGTTTAGCATTACAGTAATCAATATAGTTTATGCTACATTATACATTATAGCAAATGACAAAAACTCAATACTGGACAATGGGATTATCCAGAACTACAGAAACACACATTGTCGTTTTCTCGTGATAAGGGTACAAGTACTGATATGGGACCCCACAGTTAGTGTTGATTACAACGGATGTGGCATTGTTAAGTTAACATAAAACAATAAACCACATTTATGTAATGTGACCCATGTTTTACTCACGAGATTAAAACAGTATTGGGAACGGATATATGTCCCACACCTTCACATTAATCACAATTAACATAGCAAACATAGATTAATCTGTCAATCCCACACTTGTGAGATTTGCACTGATGTTACATGTTTATACCCTGTTTAAAGGTATCCTCACAGTAAGGGAAATTCATAGTTTTTTATTTAAAAACAGGGAGATGTTGTATTATGTACCATATATTATTAAATCAGTCTGTGTTCCAATTAGCCAGCACTGTTACATGATATACAGAGTTAGTTCCCCTGCTACTGTCATATAAATACAGCCCCATTTGGTATAGCAACCGTGGAGCGCCGTGGCGTAATGGTTAGTGTGTCGGACTGCTGATCCAAGGGTCGTGGGTTCGACTAGCCTGACTAGCGGCGTGCGTTGTGTCCTTAAGCAAGACACTTTATCCACACTGCTCCAGTTCACCCAGCTGTAAATAGGGTACCGAGATAATTACGTTGTTGCCTAAAACCCCGAAATACGAATTACCAGCTTCTCTCAAAAAATCTCTACCTCCGTTCTTTCTCCCATTCTTGGGAGACGGCATGCAAGGTCCTAGAGCCAGTGCCGCCGTTAAATATAAGCTAAAGAAAATAAAGTATAGTAACCACTCTTAGTATAACACACAACCTAAGCAGTCATACATGTTACATGTATTAAACTAGTGCATAGTTAGAATACCATTTGTCATTCTATGAAGTCATACATCATACCATTTCAACATTGGTGGCCAGTGTCACCCCCGTTTTTTACTGGAGGAAAGGGTCTTGCGACAATGGGGCCAGTCTCACTCCTAATTTGTGACTGGAGGAATGGGGATTGTGACATTGGTGGCCAGTCTCGCTCCTGATTTATGACTGGAGGAATTCGGCTTGTGACATAGGTGGCCAGTCTCACTCCAGATTTATGGCTGGAGAAATGGGTCTTGCGACATTGGTAGCCAGTCTCAATCTTGAGTATGACTGGAGGAATGGGACTTGTGACATGGGTAGTCAGTCTCACTCCTGATTTATCACTGGAGGAATGGGGCTTGTGCCATTGGGGACCAGTCTCACTCCTGATTGTGACTGGAGGAATAGGTCTTGTGGCATTGGGGCCAGTCTCACTCCTGAGTGTGACTGAAGGAATGGGACGGCCAGTCTAAATCTTCAGTATGGCTGGAGGAATGGGGCTTGTGACATTGGGGCCCAGTCTCACTCCTGATCTAAGAATGGAGGAATGGGGCTTGTGACATTGGGGGCCAGTCTCACTCCTGATTGTGACTACAGGAATGGGGCTTGTGACATTGGTGGCCAGTCTGACTCATGATTTATGACTGTAGAAATGGGATTTGTGACATTGGTGGCCAGTCACACTCCAGATTGTGACTGGAGGATTGGGGCTTGTGACATTGGTGGCCAGGCTCACTCCTGATTTATGACTGGAGAAATGGGGATTATGACATTGGTGGCCAGTCAAACTCCTGATTGTGACAGGAGGAATATATCTTGTGACATTGGTGGCCAGTCTCACTCCTGATTATGACTGGAGGAATGGGGCGGCCAGTCTAAATCTTCAGTATGACTGGAGGATTGGGGCTTGTGACATTGGTGACCAGGCTCACTCCTGATTTATGACTGGAGGAATGGGGATTATGACATTGGTGGCCAGTCTAACTCCTGATTGTGACTGGAGGAATATCTTGTGACATTGGTGGCCAGTCTCACTCCTGATGTATGACTGGAGGAATGGGCCTTGTGACCTTAGTGGCCAGTCTGACTCCTGATTTATGAGTGGAGAAATGGGCCTTGTGACATTGGTGGCCAGTTTCACTCCTGATTGTGACATGAGAAATGGGGCTTGTGACATTGGTGGCTAGTCTCACTCCTGACTGTGACTGGAGGAATGGGGCTTGTGACATTGGTGGCCTTTCTCACTCCTGATTGTGACTGGAGGAATGGATCTTGTGGCATTGGTGGCTAGTCTCACTCATGATTTATGACGGGAGGAATGTGTCTTGTGTCATTGATGGCCAGTCTCACTCCTGACTGTTACTGGAGGAATGGGGCTTGTGTCATTCGTGGCCAATCTCAATCCTGACTGTGACTGGAGGAATGGGTCTTGTGACATTGGTGGCCAGTCTCACTCCTGATTTATGACTGGAGGAATGGGGCTTGTGATATTGGTGGCCAGTCTCACTCCTGATTTGTGACTGGAGGAATGGGGCTTGTGACATTGGTGGCCAGTCTCACTCCTGATTTGTGACTGGAGGAATGGGGCTTGTGACATTGGTGGCTGGGCTCACTCATGATTTATGACTGGAGGAATGGGGGTTGTGACATTGGTGGCCAGTCTCACTCCTTATTGTGACTGGATGAATGCGGCTTCTGACTTGGTGGCCAGTCTCACTCCTGATTTATGAGTGGAGAAATGGGCCTTGTGACATTGGTGGCCAGTCTCACTCCTGTTTGTTACTGGAGGAATGGGGCTTGTGACATTGGTGGCTAGTCTCACTCCTGACTGTGACTGGAGGAATGGGGCTTGTGACATTGGTGGCCAATCTCACTCCATATTGTGACTGGAGGAATGGATCTTGTGACATTGGTGGCCAGTCTCACTCCTGATTTATGACTGGATGAATGGAGCTTGTGACATTGGTGGCCAGGCTCACTCCTGTTTTATCACTGGAGGAATGGGGAATGTGACATTGGTGGCCAGCCTCACTCCTGATTGTGACTGGATGAATGGGGCTTGTGACATTGGTGACCAGTCTGACTCCTGATCTGTGAGTGGAGAAATGGGGCTTGTGATATTGGTGGCCAGTCTCACTCCTGATTGACGACTGGAGAAATGGGGCTTGTGACATTAGTTGCCAGTCTAGACTGGGTCTGGAACTGGAAAATGTGGTTATTGGCAATTTGTGCCTGATCTATATCTCCTGATCTATGATTTGAGAACTTGGGTTTAATACATTTGTATCCAGTCTAGTTCTGATATATTACGGAGAATTGTGACATATGGCAATGGTGGCCAGTCTAGTTCATGACATGAGACAAGCCATGTCATTTTGTACCTACTGACAACTGTGTTATTTCATGAAATACATTTACAAAATGTACCACATTTTCCATAAATGAAGTCAAAAGTGTACACGGAGTCATATATAGAAACTATCATAATTCTTTTGTAAATGTATTTCATGAAATGTCGCAGATGTCCGTTGGTACAAAATCGTATGACATGTCTCATATATGGTAGTTTATCACTTTGGTGGCCATGCCCAGTCCTAACTGGAACATTGGGCTTATCTTTGACAAGCCATGTGATTTTGCGCATTAGAATTTGTACGATATCGCATGAAAAATAGTTTCTATAAATAACGTCGATACTTGTGAAAATGTTCCGAGCAAATGCGGAATATAAATTCCAAAATTGCTATGAAAATTTACAAAAAATATCGCAGTTTCGTAAAAGATCGCACACCATGAAATCGGACTTTGCTCTGACACTGTTAGCTCAGGATCAATGAATGAACAAGTGGGCTTTTAGTCGGTGTCAAAATGTGAACCTGCTGAAATGTTTGCTATAGTTTTCGGAAATGTGTCTTTAATAGTATGTGACATAGTACAAAAACAAATTGGTACCATTTTGTTCGGTCACATGTGTGGTGGCCATCTTGAATTTTATAATGACCGCCATTCAAGACACATGTACATGTACTATTTTATCAAGATAATAAGCCCATTTTCGACCATAATTTAGACAAATTATTTATGTGACATCTAAAAAATGAAATAGTGATTCAATAACAGACTTGTGTGACATTTTAAAATTCAAAATGGCCGCCATAGCATTACATTTTTTTTGTTATTTTCAATTGAATACAATCAATTTCACTGTTAAAATGAATAATTATCATGGTACCAATTTGTTTTTTTTTTGCTTTACAGTGTCTCAGAATGAAAACGAACACAAAATATTAGACTATAGCAAAAGTTTCAGCAAATGCATATGTTTTCACTTTCTGACAACGACTATTTCGTCATATATGATTGTCACTTGATAAATGGGCCGTGTTGGTTTTACGACCAGTGTAGATTCAGATCAGAGTCTGATCAGGATCTGCTCTGCTTGCAATTCCATCAATGAAAAACCCTTCATATTTCTGTATCATGCTACATGAGTGTGCTATTTGGCCAGGAGCTACACGGATCACAAATCCCATAATCCCAATTTCCCCAGTCACCGCCACATATATTGCCAAATAGTGAATCAAGCTCCTGGTATATGGCGAAATTGGGAATGGATGGCATTTGTGGTCAGTATAGCTTCTGTAGCCTATTTCACCAACATTGCAAAGTATACATATCTGGATCTACACTAGCCGCAAAAACCACACGCCTAATTTTTCTTGATATATGGCCTTGGCCATCAGTCTAGATCCGGGTCTGGTATAGCTTCCGTGTAACCGGAGTATAAGGACGAATATGTTCATTCGAAGTGCGACGGGCACGTGTGAACAGTATAGATCCTGATAAGACAACATCCATTTGCTGATTTGGGACTACACTGCCAGTGAAGGACATGCACACCGTTTGTCCCGTCACAGTCATCACTGTGCCTGCATGTATGGAAGCGTCCTGGTGCCAATGCTAAAATATATCTCTCCTAATTACTATACTCCTAATTAGGATATAATAAGTCCTAATTAGGAGATACTACCTCCTAATTAGGAGTTAATATCTCTAAATTAGAACGTTGTATCTCCTAATTAATTTAGAGTTAGTATCTTCTAATTAGGAGTTAATATAGTAAAGTTATGAGCTAGTGTCTCCTAATTAGGAGTTAGCATCTCCTAATTAAAATAGGTGATAAATTATTTTTAGCATCGGCACAGATAGTATGTCCTAATTAAGAGACAATAAATCCTAATTAGATAATAATTCATCATTAGGAGATAATAAGTCCTAATTAGGAGATAATAACTCCTAGTTAGGAGATAATATATCCTAATTATGAGTTAGTATCTCCTAATTAGGAAATACAATTATTTTAGCATGGGCACCGGGACGATTAGATATGCACGGGAAAATGCATACTACTCGATTTGAAATCAGAATTTCGCCAGATCTGTATGGGAGTGGTTTTACTATGTATACGATATTTATCCCGTCAACACCCTGTGTATGTGCCGTGAAACACGGTGCCGTGAAACATTTTTGATACATGTATCCAGTCAATACTATTTTTGCATTTTACAGCCATTTGTAGGTGTTGATGGGATAAATAGAATAGTAGGTTAGTACCGTGAATGGGAAAACATATCTGGCGCGGCACGGAAACGGGATGTGCTCGGCAGAGCCTCGTCCATCCCGTTTCCTAGGCCTTGCCAGATATTGTTTCCCATTCACGGCACTAACCTACTATTCTCTATCTATTTTCATTATTTCTGAACCAAAATATATGTTGTGACACTCATTTGAACCGTCTCGGCGAGACGGTTAAAATGAGTGGTCACAACATATACTTCTGATGAGAAATAAAGAAATTCTTGAGCCTAATTGCCAGATATGTTTTCCCATTCACGACACTAACCTACTATTCTCTATGTATACGGTATTTATTGACATCAGTAATTCGATTTTCAAAATCAATAAATACACTTCATTTATTGATATCAAAAGAGAATTATATATAGAAAATTATTGATATCAAAAGAGAATTATTGATATTAATAAATCATGTATTGATATCGACAAATGAATTTATTGATATAAATAATTCAAATTATTTATATCAACAAATGAATTTATTGATATCAATAATTCGAATTATTGATGTAAAAAATAGAATTATTGATATCGATAAATCGATTTATTTGATATCAATAAAACGATTTACAGATAACAATAAATCGATTTATTGTTTTTAAAAAAATGAAGTGTAGTTATTGATATTTAACTATTTAATTATTGGTAAAAAACATAAATTGTTTATATCAAAAATAGTAAAAATACTCACTTGGAATTATTGACATCAAAATATCGAATTATTGACATCAATATATACAGTGATCCATAGATTCAGTCCCACGGGCTTCGAAAATCTGGTTGTGACTGGAGAAACGGATCGTACGGGTTTTGCGACCAGTGTAAATCTAGATCAGCATGTGCATCCATATGAATCTATAGTCTGTTTCACGAAAGCTGCCCAAATTTTACGGCTATATAGACAATTCAAAAACAAGATTTCTTTTGAAAATATTAAATTAAAGGAAAAATTAAGGATGAGACTTCTTTTTATTTCGTGAAATGTGGTCAAATATTGATTTTATTACGAAAAATTGATTTGTCTATTGGAATTTAACATGGGGGAAAAAGGTAGAGGAGTTGTGGGAGGAGTCAAAAAAGGAAAAAAAAAAGGAAATTGACTCCGAAACCTAGCTTGGAAATGATCTAACTAAGAAAACAAAAGTTAAATTTTAAAAATCGGTCCAGTATTTCTGAAATTCTAAAAAATTTCCCCATGTTAAATACTGAGTGAAGATGTCTATGGGGATTTAACATGGGGAAATTTTGTTTTCGCAATAAAATCAATATTTGACAAAATTTCACGAAATAAAAAGAAGGCTAATTCTTAAATTTTCCTTTAATTTAATATTATCGAAAAAAATATTGTTTTTGAATTGTTTATATGGCCGTAAAATTTGGGCAGCTTTCGTGAAACAGACTATAATCACTTGACTCATTACTATTGAAGACGTATATTTGACATGAATAATCTTAATGGGATGGTCATTTGCAGAATTTAAATTATTTTCTGGAACTTCCCTTAATTTCAGATTGATTAGCCATATTAGATAAGAAATAAATATCTACAGTATTTATTTCTTAAACGTATACTGAATACAGTTTTGTGATGAATAAATATGTACGCAACGTTTCAGTTGGTATACATTTTAAACACAATGTATTGACCAATCTACAATATACACGAATCAGATTATAAACAAAATTGAAACTAGAAATCTGTTCATAGGACACAGGTGGGCGTTTAACTAAACTTCGTACGACTAAAATGTTCGTAAGTGCATTTAATTGAGACGAAATGTTGTTCTTTCTTTGGTCGAGAAACTAGGGTAAACAATAAGCAAGGCTATTGGGTGGGATAATTGACTGACAGCATGGTTGTCCACCAGTACGGTCGATAATACGCTCGCTAAAGCTCGAGGATTATCTCCGCGTACACATACTTTCACAGTTTTTATAGAACAAACAGCGGCGTCGGAAGTAACATAGGATTGGTCCGGCGAAGGTAGGTATGACCCCCCAACCCCCCCCCCCCCCGCAGGCACACACACGTCATCCAAGGTGCATGTTGTTACCACTCAGTTGAAACCGTCTCGTCGAGACGGTGCAACTGAGAGGTAACAACATACACATTTGATGTGAAATGAGAGAATTCAGAGAACAAAATATTTAAAAATTTGTACAGAGGCTGACATTATCAAGATTATCAAGCGAGATATATAGCCGACACGAAATAAACCCCTGAAAATGCATGTTCAATACAAATGCATAGTTCATGTTTATAACATATTAGGAATAATAATTACATTCCTTACCGTTTGTTTTTTGTATATATGAAGTCTAATTATTTCAATAAAGAATTATATATTTATCACAAGTATTGGTCCGGCAGTTGCCAGACCTGCCGGACCAGTTCCGACGCCCCTGACAAAGAGGAACTGATTGTTATTTACCAGGTAACCTGCACTGCATTGACCGAATACGTACTGACTGATAACATATTGTTGTATCAGGCATTGCCCTGATATAAACATCCGGGTTACAACGAAGTGAAAACTAACGTTCCATTGGTCGGATGACGTTACGTGACGTTACCGAATGACGTCAGTGTAATGACGCAACGTAAACAAGTCCGCGTTCTGTCCATAGAATACGACGTCATATAATGTCCTTTTCGAACATAAAACGTTACCTGATAAATAGAATACATGGCTAGTGTATTTTGATATCAAGTTTATCAGGCTCGGCTCGGAAACGGTAGGAATTCCTCGGCAAGCCTCGGAATTCATACGCGTTTCCTAGCCTTTCCTGATAAACTTGATATTAAAAAGACACTAGCCTGGTATTCTCTAGGTATTCCTACAATTCAAATGCAGAACGTACAGTGTCGACAATATTGAAATGGAAACAACAAATCAACAATTTGAACACTATTCAGATATGTGGCTGTGACTGGAGAACTGGGGCTTATTTGGTTTTACGATGTAGTATGGATCCAGATCAGCATGTGTATCCGCACAGTCTGAGCATGATCTGCACTGTTAGCCATTCCATCAATGAAACACACATCATACTTCTATTAATAAGCAATGACATATGTGTGTATATATCTTGTGAAATATTGTATATTGTTATACCTCATTGTAATTTTTGGCGGGAGACATAGTGTCTCCTCGCTATTGGGATCGTGATTCTGGCCGTTTGCACGGGTCTACTTTCGGAAGTGGCTCTCTGTTCATCGGGGGACGTCTCAATAAGCTCAATTTGCGTTCGCAATTAACAACAGTCAGGTGACATTTAAAGTCAGCGAGTGAACTGAAAGCAAGTTATTAATAGCAACGGCAATGCTCAACAGTATGTGTAAAATAGTTGGCATGCCCAACTTTACTTTTGAAGAGAACAAATTTATGATATTGAGACGCCCCCCCCCCCCCCCCCCCCCCCCCCCCCCCCCCCCCCCCACGCCCCCCCCCCCCCCCCTCCCCCCCCCCCCCCCCCCCCCGTATCGTGTACCACGCAGTCGTATGTTCATCCGCGGACGTCTCAATAGGCTCAATTTGCGTTCGCACAACAGTCAGGTGATGTGATTATACTGAAAAAAAGTAGTGCCAACAATTAAACTATTCTACTACCGTTCGTGGTTGTCGATCTATCTAATTCGGTTTTCTGGGAAGTTCCATTCTATCAATGGCTGGTAAAATAATGTGTATTTGTTAAAATGAAACCGGAAATGTTTATTTTTGTAATAATATTAATGCGGCGTAGTATTTCAATGTGGCCTAGAGGGGATGTCGCAATTGATAAATAGCCCAGGCAAAAACGTCCTCATTTACGACCTGTGACGTAGTATTTCAATGTCGCACTAGAGGGATGTCGCAATTGATATATAGCCGGGGCAACAACGTCCTGATTTACGACCTCCAATGTTCCTATCATCGAGGCGCTTTGACGAGAGCATTTCATGATCCAGATCGCTGTTCAGAACAAAATAATCGCGACAGAACTTTGAAGATTTGGATTTCCTTTTTGAAATTGGCACTCGCAGTTTTTTGCGAGCGGCTTTGATTTTAACTAGCATTTTTCAGAAAGCACTCGCATTTTGCGAGTATGCGAGTGCCAAATTCGAGCCCTGGAGTAAGCAAATTCACAAGTGGCTGTCTCCCGCCAGTCAGTACTTTCAGTACTTTGATCAGACGTTGCATTGGTCAATTTCATATCACGTGATAAAAGTACTCTACCGTGTCGCTCGATTCACAACGCAGCGGGCAATATCAGAGGGGAATATTACAAGTATTGCCCTCCCGTCCCGAAAATATCCGAAGAGTAATTACGGAAACAGTCGAATTCTGGTTGGACTGCCTCGTTGTTTATCCAAAGATATAAGCCGAAAGTGCGAAGTAATTTAAATAATATGACAATATGTGGTGGGCTGGTACCCCTATCCTGCCTGTCCTCGTGTAGAGTTACAATAGAAACCCAGTACCAGCTCAGTATTCGTAAACAATTTGGCGTATTCTCCAGCCAAAAAGCGTTTTGTTCTGTTCATGAACCAGCGACTTTAATAATAAATTAAATACCGCCCATGGTTGATGGGAATATTGTGGCTTGTTTCCCCTCGAAAATAATATCTCGTGCGGCTATCGCCTCAGGAGATATTGCTTCCTCGAGGAGATACTTCACAATATTACCCTCAACCAAGGGTGGTATGTATACAATAATACTCGTTTATACCGTCACCTTACATGGAAATATATAACACAACTGATACATGACACAATGGCGATACATGTAGCAATCAAACTGCATTAACTGTACATGTGTTTTAGTATAAATAGAGAAATGTCCATGTACGTGACTTGCTAGATGCTGGAAACGTGACTTTTAAATAAATGTGATATTGACCTGAGAAAAGCATATCGAGTGCAGAATTTCTATTAAAGGACCGAACTGATTTCTGAAATATAAAACAGTTCAGCAAACTACATTTCGTGTTTCAAACTACTAGCGTTCTTAAGGATCCATGGGGCCCCTGAGCATCCAATGATTCATGCATAATTGCTTTGTAAATGTGATGGGATATATGCATAACAGACACATGAACATTTTCTTCGTACTATATCCCACACTGTGCATGGGGTTGCCATGTCGGCCATCTTCGTGTGTACCAGACATCGGTCATTGAATAACTGTCCATTGCATATTTTGTGAGTGATGGTAGAAATGCTCAGCTATCTGTCCGATAGCATCTACAAACTAAAATGGCGGGGATGGCAACTCAATGCTCTGTATAATATACCCGAAGAAGAACAGGGTCAGATATACTTTATATAGATATGCAGTCACATGTATGAGTCTACTACATTTGAAACAAAATATCATATTCAATATAGACAGTCCTTAACCAACCAAGAAAGCGACTGGGCGATTTCAGACCTATCCGAACAGGTGAAACAAAAACAATCGCGTACATGCAAATTTCTCAATTTATAATAAAACAAGTATTGTCTTTTTGTTTCGGCCAATACGTGATTTTATCGACCATATACAAGTGATATCAACCTCGGACTTAATCCACCGGGTATGGAAGGTGTTCGAGCCAATTCCAATATAAGCCGAAGACGTACATCGGTCGATATCACATTTATTGGGTCGATAAAACCACTTATTGACCACACAAAAAGGCAATAATTGTATAATATTATTTGTTTATTCACTCGGGTTATATAGATATGACAATATGAGGTTTATATCACACGAACATATAGATGACAAATAACTATGCATATAACAAGTAATATGCTAAATATATCCTTAATTACACGGACAACACATACATACCAGCCTTGTGTCGTTTGATATCAAGTTTATCAGGCCAGGCTAGGAAACGTGTAGGAATTCCGAGGTTCGCCTCGGAATTCCTACCGTTTGCGAGCACAGCCTGATAAACTTGATATCAACAGACACTAAGCTGATATTCTATTTATCAGGTTACGTTTTCTGCTAGCCGGTGGGCAAATATTAAAATAGTGTTCATTGAAAGGAATGCGGTCTTGTTTACATTCCGCCATTACACTAAGGCATTGGGTAACGTCATTCGACGACGTTCAACCAATGAAACGTCAATTTTCAATTCGTTGTAACCCGGATATACGGTCAATACAAAGTTCGTTAATTGACTTACAGCACGGTTGTCCGCCAGTACGGTCGATAATATGCTCGCTAAAGCTCGAAGATTATCTCCGCGTAGAGACTTTCAGAGTTATTATAGAACAAACAGCGGCGTCGGAAGTAACATAGGATTGGTCCGGCGAAGGTACGGATGACCCCCCACCCCCCACACCCACGTCATCAAAAGTGTATGTTGTTAACACTCAGTTGAACCGTCTCGTCGAGACGGTTCAACTGAGAGGTAATAACATACACATTTGATGTGAAAATGAGAAAATTCGCAGAAAATAATATTTAGGAATTTGCGCAGATGCTGACATTAACAAGATTATCAAGCGAGATCTAGCCGACACGAAATAAACCCCTGAAAATGCATGTTCAATACAAATGCATAGTTCATGTTTATAACATATTAGTAATAATAATTACATTTCTTACCGTTCGTTTTTTGTATATATGAAGTCTAATTATTTCAGTAAAGAATTATATATTTGTCACCAGTATTGGTCCGGCAATTGCCGGATCTGCCGGACCTGTTCCGACGCTCCTGACAAAGAGGTACTGATTGTTATGTATTCCTACAATTCAAATGTAGAACGTACAGTGTCGACAATTTTTAAATGGAAACAACAAAACAACAATTTGGACACTATTCAGATATGTGGCTGTGTCTGGAGAACTGGTGCTTATTGAGTTTTACGATGTAATATGGATCCAGATCGGCATGTGCATCCGCACAGTCTGAGCATGATATACACTGTTAGCCATTCCATCAATTAAACACACATCATGCTTCTATTAATAAGCAATGACATATGTGTGTATATCTTGTGAAATATTGTATATTTTTAGACGTTGCATTGGTCAATTTCATATCACGCGATAAAAGTACTCTACAGTGTCGCCCGTTTCACAACGCAGCTGGCAATATCAGAGGGGAATATTACAAGTATTGCCCTCCCGTCCCGAAAATATCCGAAGTGTAATTACGGAAACAGCCGGATTCTGGTTGGACTGCCTCGTTGTTTATCCAAAGATATAAGCCGAAAGTGCGAAGGAATTTAAATAATATGACAATAGGCGGTGTGCTGGTTCCCCTATACTGCCTCTCCTCGTTTAGTTTTACAATAGAAACCCGGTCTCAGCTCAGTATTCGTAAACAATTTGGTGGATTCTCCAGCCAGAAAGCATTTTGCTTCTGTTTATGAACCAGCGACTTCAATAATAAATTAAATACCACCCATGGTTGATGGGAATATTGTGGCTTGTTTCCCATCGAAAACAATATCTCGCGCGGCTATCGCCTCCGGAGATATTGCTTCCTCGGGGAGGTAATCCACAATATTCCCCTCAACCAAGGGTGGTATGTGTACACTAATACTCGTTTATACCTTCATGTTACATGGAAATATATAACACAACTGATACATGACACAATGGCGATACATGTAACAATCAAACTGCATTAACTGTACATGTGTTTTAGCATAAATAGAGAAATGTCCATGTACGTGATTGGCTAGATGCTGGAAACGTGACTTTTAATTTAAAAAAAGTAGTATTGACCTGAGAAAAGCATATTGAGTGCAGAATTTCTATTTCTGAAATATAAAACAGTTCAACAAATTACATTTCGTGTTTCAAACTACTAGCGTTCTTAAGGATCCATGTGGCCCCTGAGCATCCAATGATTCATGCATAATTGCTTTGTAAATGTTATTAGAATGAATGGCCTATTTGTGGAATTTATCGGGGTATAAACTTGGAAAATTCGCGGGAATACTGGACGAAGGCCGGAAGGCCTCGTCCAGTATTCCCGTGACTTTTCCAAGTTTATATCCTCGATAAATTCCACAAAAAAGGCCATTCATTCCATATAATTCCAGCATTTGAAATAAATTAATGAAGAAAATGTGTTTATTTTGACAGACGGCAGCCATTTGTTTACATTGACAGCACTGACAGCGCACCTGTAGAAAGTAGTTCGGCGTGTGAGATTACTGGGATATAAATTTTGGACAGAGACTTGCTACGGGCCAATCGAATGTTAGGGAATTGTTTAAATTGTTTTGTGCTGGAATTATTTGCTTTGTAAATGTGATGGGATATATGCATAACAGACACATGAACATTTTCCTCTTACTATATCCCACACAGTGCATGGAGTTGCCATGTCGGGCATCTTCGTGTGTACAAGACATCGGTCGGTTTTACCTCTTATTGCGTTTGACACACACCACTAATAATATGACAAACACATGAATAATATTTGGTGCAGCATGATGGATATACATTAGACTACAGCGTGCTATGCCTTGTTGTCATCAAAATTATATACAAAGTCTGATATCTGAAGGATTTGTTGGACCTTTGTTAAAATGTTTTAGAATTCAGTAAAGACTGTGTAACAGTAAGAACAATACACTGTGCTGTAGATATATACCAATATTACCATACATACTGCATGCATCGATTCCAGTGACTTGTAGGCAGTTATCTGAGTGTATTGTCACTACTGTCTACTTGCCTGGTATGCGAGTAAATACGGTTTTTACCTGTGTCATATGTACTTCTAATAATAGACAGTGCACCAGTTTGACATTTTACACATTGAATAACTGTCCATTGCACATTGTGTTAGTGATGGTAGAAAAGCTCAGCTATCTGTCCGATAGCATCTACAAACTAAAATGGCGGAGATGGCAACTCAATATTATGTATAATATACTCTAAGAAGAACAGGGTCGGATATACTTTATATTGATATGCAGTCACATGTATGATTCTACTACATTTGAAAGAAAATATCATATTAAATATAGACAGTCCTTAGCCAACCAAGATGGCGACTGGACGATTTCAAACCTTTCTGAACAGGAGAAACAAAAACAATCGCGTACATGCAAATTTCTCAATTTATAATAAAACAAGTATTGTCTTTTTGTTTCGGCCAATACGCGATTTTATCGACCATATAAAAGTGATATCAACCTCGGACTTCATCCACCGGGTATGGAAGGTATTCGAGCCAATTCCCCCCATATTATTTGTTTATTCACTCAGGTTATATAGATATGACAATATGAGGTTTATATCACACGAACATATAGATGACACAATAAATATGCATATAACAAGTAATATGCTAAATTTATTATATACCTACCCATGAAATACATAGTTATACGATGTAAATAAAAGTCATATGTTCTCATCGATGAAATAAACATCTTCCGGTGAAAATACAACTACTTCCGCAATCTATATTCATAACGTGCACCTGCAGTGCCGGACTGCAAATAGGCTGTAAATACACATTCATTACCGTATACAGACTGGAATTCCTACCGTTTCCGAGCCCAGCCTGATAAACTTGATATCAACAGACACTAAGCTGGTATTCTATTTATCAGGTAACGTTTTCTGCTAGCCGGTGGGCAAATATGAAAATAGAGTTCGTTGAAAAGAATGCGGTCTTGTTTACATTCCGCCATTACACTATGTCATTGGGTAACGTCATTCGTCGACGTTCAACCAATGAAACGTCACTTTTCAATTCGTTGTAACCCGGATATACGGTCAATACAAAGTTCGTTACCTGATCTAAAATTAATTAAAATTTATAATAAAAAAACAAATTAAAAAATATATAGAACCCAGTTAGCAACATAAAATCAGCAATCACGGTTATCATGATAGGCTAATATAGCATTGTGATGCAGCACACTAAGAGAGTGTGAGGGTGGCGCGTCAAATACCATACAGTCAGAAATCAATGTCTTCTTCTCTTCTCTTTTCTCGATGCTGATTAGGTAGGATTAGGACTGAATGTAATTATAAGTTAATTACGTAGAGCACACTCGCTAGACATTAGTGACTCAGCTCGTACATTCACCACTCCGTAATATGTCACTCAAAACGCAAAATACGCGTAAACTAGGGTTCCCCTCAATCATCTCTAATCGCTACCCAGCCATACTATATCACACTCCGATAAGCTGATGAGTGTTATAGGGGGCCTCAAATTATAGGTTACCATATCTGCATAGATTCTCCTATATTTGGCGCACACTTTCGGAGCCTGAATAATGCAACATTTATCAAAATTCGGAAATATAAACCAAACAGACGACCATCGGCCTGCTTCTTTATTGGGCTATATATCCCGGGTATGGAAGGTGTTCGAGCCAATTTCCACCCTTAAATATAAGCCGAATCGAAAAAATAGTTACCTGATCTATCCGATAACTGTCATCGCTCTGTTTTGGCTACAACGATATTGAATATTTCGATACGTAGAGCATCCGACTTCAGGCGATACGTTTTAGACCATGGTAAAAACAATATATAAAAATTCATTCTGCATTCTTTAAATTTCCAGATATAAACGTAGGAATTCACGAACGAATTGATAGACATCCCCATGTACGCGACGAAGTGGTAAATGGCTCTCCAGTCCTTAGACCGTAGCTGTGGAGCTATCACAAAGACAACGGAGGTGAACATAAACGGTAATTGTAGGATGATGAAGGCGAGGACTATGCTGATGATGGGCATCGATGTACTCAGACCACTTCGTCTCGTCCGCTGAGCTTGACTGCCGTTATTCACACGACCTCCTGAAGTACGCAACAGTAATCCCATGTCATAAATACAGTACGACTGTTCTGCTGGTTGTCTATTCGTACTGTACCAGTAGTAAACGTATATTACTACGATATGTGTAATATACGATATGCATATAAGGCGATAAAAAGGTACTTTGGTTCTCAGACATGGGGTTTGCGGAATGTGACGCGGGCGGGTGGATTTTTTTAATATAATTCTTTTTTTGAGATGCTCGATTCTGCTGTTTCCCAGTCGCCAGATGCATATATGTTCTTAAATTTACTAGCACATCTTTAGAATTGAAAAAAAAATCACCCGATTTTCGTCAGGCATGATTGTATTTGAAGGCACATGCCCACTCAATAGGCACACACTGTTCTTTATATTTGAGACATCATCTGAACACATTTTATGGTGCGCATTGGTTTATTTTACGCACTTATTTTAGCTACATACGCATTGATTATCATCAGAAGTGGGAGTACAAAATACTCACAGCAATGTGAAAATACACATTGATTTTCAAATTGAGTAATGAAAATACTTATTAATAGTATTAAAGTTGAAAATTTACTTAGTTGAACTGCAAAAAGTGTTTGCTTTTTACAGCTCAAATAAGTGAATTTTTAAATTTGTTTTTATTTTTTATCATTTGCATGCCCACTCAATAGGCACACCATTTTCTTTATATTCGAGACATTTTCTGGCAAAATAAACATTAAATCACCATTACCCCACGTATTGATTTTATATCAGACGTAAATTTCCACACTGATATCAGGGACGATAACCGTGTTTCCTTAAAATGTTAACGGACATTATTATTTATTCTCTGTATTTATTTTTTGATGTGCAATTATCATAGTTTATAATCTGTTGAAAACATTATGTTTTTTCAGGTGACACATTTAATTAGTATAAATAATTAACATATATCATGCCTCATTGTATCCCCCGGACTCCGTCGGGGGATACTATGGATTTGACAGCGCGCCGCGTCCGCGTCCGCGTCCGCGTCCGCGTCCGCGTCCGCGTCCGCGTCCGCGTCCGCCGCAGACACTTCTTGTCCGGAGCATAACTCGAACACCCTTTGGAATATTTTCATGAAGCTTCACACATGCATGGACCACGACCCGAAGGTGTGTCGCGCACAAGAATGACAACTCTTGCATAGCTAATTTTTTAGTTATCTCCCTTTTTTTGTTTCTCGCACTCTGATTTCCTGTCCGGAGCATAACTCGACCACCCTTTGGAATATTTTCATGAAACTTCACACATGCATAGACCACGACCCGGAGGTGTGTAGCGCAAAAGAATGACAACTCTTGTGTAGCTAATTTTTTAGTTATCTCCCTTTTTTGTTTTGCGCACTCTACAAACTGGACAATAATGCATGAAGACCCGTTTTCTTGTGTGCTCTGTACACCTTACCTGTAGAGAGAACAATAGAGACTGGGAGAACCATGTGCTAGCATGGGCTTGCATTTGCAAATGTCCAGTGCTTGACCACTGCTGACCACAGGTAATTTATACAGGTAAATTACTACATTGGGTACTGTGTTGAAAATATTGTGGCATTATGTGGACCTGTGCAGATATATGTAGATAAATATAGGACTATTAAAAAAAAATCTGGGCTCCTTTAGCAAGCATTATTATTTTTAAACTTTTTTTTTCCATTTTTTTTTTCATTTATTTTTTTCAATTTTTTTTTTCATTTTTGTTTTCTTTTTTCTTTTTTTTTTTTCTTTACATTTTTTTTTTTTTTTTTTTTCTTTTTTTTTTTTTTTCATTTTTTTTTTTTCAAATTATTTTTCAATTTTTGTCTAGTAGCATAATCGGGGTAAGTGTCTATATAGAGTATTCTTTCTGTTTGCATGTGCTAGCATGTGCAACTGACCACTGACCACTTACATGTACAGGTCATTTATACAGGTAAATGATTATATTACATTTCCGTAAACTGTGTTGAAAATATTGTGGCAATATGTGGACCTGTATATATATGATATGTAGATAAATATAGGACTATTAAAAAACATTCTGGGCTCCATTAGGGAAAATTATTATTTTATTTTTTTTAAATTTAATTTTTTTTTCCATTTTTTTTTTTACATTCTTTTTCAATTTTTTAACTGACCACTAACTTATTACAGGTAATTTATACAGGTACATTATTACATTTCCGTAACTATTAACAAAAATTCTGGGCTCCAGTAGCGAGCATTATTATTTCCGTAAACTGTGTTGAAAATATTGTGGCATTATGTGGACCTGTGCAGATATATGTAGATAAATATAGGACTATTAAAAAAAATTCTGGGCTCCTGTAGCAAGCATTATTATTTTTAATTTTTCAATTTTTGTCTAGTAGCATAAGGTCGTAAGTGCTATATACAGACTATTATCATATAATAAAACAATTATTGACTAGTGAGCCATAGAATATAATCTGATATTCTATGGCTCACTAGTCAATAATTGTATAATATGTTCGGGCCAGTGAAAATTGCTTTCGGGCCCAGGCTCGAGGTCAAGGCGGGACAAGGCGAGGCATCTAATTCCGCGGAATTATTGTTTACTTATCTCCCTTTGTTGTTTCGTGCTCTGATTTTGTATCCAGAGCATAACTCGAACACCCTTTGGAATATTTTTATGCCCCACCACGATAGTGGAGGGGGCATTTAGTGCTACCCTTGTCTGTCCGTCCGTCCGTCCGCACACACAAATGGGTACGTAGGAACGTGCGTCCCGTCCTCCCGTCCGTCCGTCCGTCCGTCCGTCACAAAACTTTAACACTCGGGTAAATGTCTCATAATTTTTTCATCCTTCGACCGATCTGCTTCATATTTCAAATACACATTGCTCTGATGGTTCACTACCGCCCTGTGCCAAATCCACGTTCGTCCTGCCCCCGGCAAGCCCAGGGTCAAGGTCACATACTTGGTGCTTCAAAAACTTTAACGCTCGGGTTAATATCTTATAATTTCTGTTTTCTTTCAAGGATCAGCTTCATATTTCATATACACATTGCTCTAATGGTCCTCTACCGCCCTGTGCCAAATCCAAGTTCGTCCTGCCCCGCCAATCCCAGTGTCAAGGTCACATACTTGGTGCTTCAAAAACTTTAACACTCAGGTATATATCTTATAATTTTTGTTTCCATTCACGGATCAACTTAATATTTCATATATGCGTTGCTCTAATGGTCTATATCTTCTACACCGATGCATGGATTATCACACTATGCCCAGGGTCAAGGTCACAGACTTGATGCGTTTGAAACCTTAACGCTCGGCTAAATGGCTTATAATAAAAAATGCCTCGTTTTCTTTGGCTGCCAGTGGGGGTATTCGTGTGCCGACAGGCCACATTTCTAGTTTCTACAGATTATAAAGTATGATCAATGCACAACACAATATAAATACAGAGAATAATTAGTAATGCCCGTTAACATTTTAAGGAAATACGGTTATCGCCCCTGCTATCACTGTGGATATTCACCTCTGATATAAAATGTATAACGACATGTTGTGCCTACTGAGTCGGTATGTACCTTTAATTACTACAAAATGAAAGTATTCATTTGACCGATAAACAGTATTAAAGACATTTACTCTGTAATATGTAAACATATTGGCGTGTAAATTTGATTTTGGGGTCAACTCAAGCAGTTACAACTTGGCTTGTTTCTCACATCGAAATGCTCGAGAACGAGCGAATGCTACATTCACTTTTGTCGTATGCTATTTATTTTCCATTATTCTAATAAATATGTTTAACTATACTTTAAAATAATTTCCAATGGAAATGATTTAATGTCTTGCCAAACAAATGTTTTCATTGAGAAAGAAGACAATCTATAAAAGAACAGCGTGACCCAAGAGCATTGGAACCAGTAGTTACAAGGTGTATGATCACGTGGTACTAACAACAACAACAAGTACTGAAACTTCCAGAATCCATCCGATTCAAAGTACCTCTTCTTTTATATTATTCTTATTACGTAACGGATTTTGATGAAATATGGCGCATCAAACGCGTCTTGTTAAGCTGCATTTGGTGGTCTCTGTATTTTCGCCAACATTTCTGTCTGTGCCGAACTCCATGAACCACCAAAATGCAGCTCATGAAGACGCATTTGCTGCGCGATATTTCATCAACATCAGTTTCATATTAAGGAAAATATCAAATAATACTTTCAAGATTTCAACAATTTCAGCCACTGTTGTTGTTGTTATAACCACGTGATCATGCACCTTGAGTAAGTGCAAATCATGTATCACACAGTGAACAAGCTTCTGATTGTACTCTATTCACTTAATACTGGTTCAGCTAACACTTTCATAATTGTATCAACGGTTTATTCTGCAAACCGTTGTATATGGTATGATTTCAATACCAAACATATATGGCACAAGCAGGCCTTGTGCGAGGTTTGATTCACTACCTTTATATTTGGTGTTTCTTTCTTGAGCACTGAAATGGCAACTTTAATGTCGGGGTTTTCTTTCTGAAACTGATCATAAGCTTCGTTCAAGGTGAAGTTCATTGTGTGCTGTTGTATCAGCTCCACGTCACTAGTTAAGACATACCGCGTGTTGGGGCTTTCTCTACTTACCTGTGGGGAAAGATATAATTCATGTATTTTACCTCTTACATCATCACTAAGCCTATATTTTCGTGTGTTTCTTTTGGTATGTTTCCACCAATTTTGTGATATGCTCTTACTGGGTTTTCTCACTTTCTGACCCAATTCTTTTAACAGACCCCCCATGTTGAGCCGCTTGCGTGGTTCTTTTGACATCATAACACCTTTATCCCACAGGTGTTCATTTTTTACATTCAATTAATATTTTAACAATGCATGTTTTTCGTCTTGGTGTCTGTGGTAAGGATTTGTTTTTCTTTCTAATAGGCTTTATGATCTGTTATTTCTTTTTTTGAACGCATCTTGTGCGTGGCTTGTGCGCTTGTTAATGGGCTTTCAGTGGTTTTGCTAGTCACGGTCAGTTTCAATTATTCTTGTCAATTTTATTGCTAATGTTTTTGTCCCCCTTTTCACTTTTCTCTGTCTCTTTAGTCTTATTTTACTGATTCCTTTTTCTCAGTCCAACCAGTTTTAATTATTTAAGGCTGTAAAGAGACAGAACAGTGTTATACAGTGAATATGTCCTGTCCGTACAACTCTGTCATAGTATTTACTGCATGGTATCATCATTATCCGAGAAAAATGGTGCCCATATTTATTTGCAGAACATGTTTCTCAAGGTGTATGATCACGTGGTACTAACAACAACAACAAATACCGATTCAAAGTATGTATTATTTTATAGTGTCCTTATTGCGTAACGGATTTTTATGAAATATGGCGCATCAAACGCGTCTTGTTAAGCTGCATTTGGTGATCTCTGTATTTTCGCCCAAACTTCTGTCGTTTTTGCGAAGAATCGATGCCCGTGTCTCCGACAAAAAATAATACTTACTTTGGAGTGGGCGACGTTGTTGTTGTTGTAACCACGTGATCATGCACCTTGTTTCTGAATATTACGGAATACAAATAATGATGGCTAATACTATTCTTTTCGAGATGTGTCAGAATAATAGTTATTTTTACTAATAACTTTTTTTTAAAAATGACCAATAAAAATATATCACAGTACAAAGTTATTGAAGAATGTTGTCTTAATTTAATATCATATTTGAATTAAAACTTACAAAAAATTTAGAGCAACATTCAAAACATAGAACTGCAGATTAAATTCACTATTGTTCTCAAACTGCAGGTATGGATCTACGGATGAGACAGTTCTGTACGGACAGGACAAACGAGTACATGGTATAACACTACTTCTCAGTATACAGGTAAACGCACATATATTGGGTTAGTAGGTAAGAGTCCCTAAATAGGTAAAATATTGAATTGTTACTGTGAATTAGTCATAGGAAAAAACAACTGCCTTCTACGGACAGGACACTTTTGTGTTACATTGTCTGCATTTGCTAAATTATCCATACTTGCCATATCACAATTTTCAGCTAAGTTTCTGTCGTGTGTATTGATTGAACATCAGTAGTCGCACAAAACTATGTAACTTAGCCAAAACCAACGAAATCCACCAAAATCTACCCAAGATCAACCCCATAAAACACCGAAATATGAACCGTTCTTCAAGAACATGTGGCCTTACCCACAGTATGTTGGAGGTACATGTACGTGTACCTTACCTGTATCTGGTATGATGGACGTCGTAATCAGCCGCCGAATTATCAGGTGAATGCGGATATAGGCAAACACGACGATGGTCTCGTACATAACAAACAAGACGGTTACGAATCTTGAAACGGGCGTCAGTGCAGTAACCATGTCACAGTGTCTGAAGTCCCAGTCGCAAATGCTGTGTATACGATACACACTGACTCCAATTGGAACGAGGAGATTAACTACCCATATGGTGGCGATTGAGACGCGGATATTCCGTTTATTCACAAGTTTAAAGTAGTTCATGTGGCACGTCAGCGCCAACTGACGTTCGCGAATAATCGACGTAAGCGACGCCGTTGTCACACATGCAATCACGGTATATAAGATCAGTCTCATTTCGTATATTACCGTGAAGTACATACTCTCAAAGTCTACGATATAAGTCAGTATACTAGTGATTATCGTTGCCACTTCTTTCAGCATTTCGGAAAGCACATAATTCCCGGATAAGTACACAATCTGTGCGGGCAGTCGCTTGCATTTTGACAGTAATAGAAGCGTGACAGTGTCAGTAAGCACAATTACTATCGATACAACCATTACGACGACTGAAATACTACGACGACTGAAATAGGAGAGTGTTTGTTCGTTAAAATCGTATTCCGTGGCGTTGACGACACAGCAGTTCGACATTGTTAAGCGATCCGAAGATATGACGTCACAACCTATGCGACCTGGAGAGATGGGCCTCGTTTCTGTCTTTCACACGAAATACAATCGATGTGGCCTAGTGGATAAGGCGCAATCATCGCAACTGGGATGTTGAAGGTTCGCTCGGAAGCCGGCTGGTGAATCGCTACACTATCGCCTGCTCTAATCCTGCCAATATAAGGTTCGAAAATGTCCAGCCGTGGGTAAACGTTTGACGATTACACACGGCTGGACATGGCCGAACAGTATTGTTACATTCGAGCAGTACTTAACTACGTTCGGTACTTTGATAACCCGTTCCATTCAAACACTGTTTTGCACATACATATTCCGGGGCCGCAGTACACGTAGCGTGATGCAGGTGCCCCATCATACTCGTCAATTTCAAAATTTCAGTTCTACTGTTGTGAACTGGTCTGGTGATGTAATGAATGGCGCATTCATTGCATATGTGATGGCTTGGCCCCGGAATGAGCATTGTCTACAACCATGGTCAAAGAGCAAGCGCTGTACGTTTGAACATGGTTGTGGGCGATGTCAAACCACGGCAGCCATGTAGCAGTATTTGTTAACTGCTTTAATTCAAAATACTTGAATATTGTTTGCAATAAAGCAACTTGAATGACTGAGCCTGAGCTGTGCTACAGCTCAGGCTCAGACAATCAAATTGCTTAATTGCGAGTTGGCATTGTTAATAGATGTTCACAAACGTTGATACTCTGGGCAAGATTAACACCGGCGGTTGTGTAGCCAGTGTATTTAATGGTAGTGCTGTTGTCATGCTGCGACTTCACCCGGAATCCAAATGTATCGTCCACAGGAAATGTTTTGATGATTTTGATTTGACGGTCTATTGAATGTCTATATATATTCCAAAAACATTGTAATTGCAATATATTGATCTTTTCGCACATTAAACAAATATTATCGTCGTCTATGATCAGGTTTTCTCGTGAATGGATATAATAATATTAATATTGATATAGCAGATGCTATGTATAACAGAAACACCAAGATGGCCGCCATAATGTCTGACAAAATGAATACAGTTCGCAATACACAAACTTTACTTACAAGTTACGCGATGTTGTAACCTATTGTCATTTCCGTGATATAAAAATGCCCGTGTTAATCTTGTCCAGACTATCAACATCTATTATAATGCACTCTATAAATATCACTCAATCTGATTGGCTGATGGTCATACATTACAGGTATATCATTGTTGATGAACGGTCGCAAATTATTTCAATATGTATTCCTACGCCAGTAGTAAAGGAATGCATCAGAAATAGATTAACCGCATTGTAATTTTCAAATTTGCGGCGTATATTAGAAATGATAGCTGGCAAAACATGTTTTTCCGACCTATCAATTCCTGATATACGCCGCAAATTTCAAAATTACAATACAGTTAACCCTATAATGCCCCTATAAGTGGACTCCCCTAACAGCAACATTTTTTCTGCTAAAAACGGTGCAGGTTTGAGACCATTCAAGTAATAACAATGAACTCGCATTCACACATCGAAAAAGCACTGTAAACGTGACAGCCGGTAATTATAATTTACATGAAATCGAAATCGACCATTTTCATTCAAAATGGCCGCCAAAATCTAAGACGGATGCCAAAACCCAAGTACATTACCCCACCACACTAGATATGTACGAACTACAATTATTGGCTAAACCGAAGTATGTTTATGGTTGAACTATGTAATTAAACAATCCAATATGGCCGCCAAATATCATAGTTGCCCATCCAGACAATTTCTGTGATTTTTAAAAATCCTGTAGCATCAAAGCAAAAACGCATTTACACATTGTAAAACGATATGACTACATGATAATCAATGGTTGCAATTTATAGAACATCGGTACTTGCAGTTTCGTTAAAAACTGCTAGCAAAATATAAGATGGTCATCACCTTGTTCTATTATCTGTAGCCTATTTCACCAACATTGAAAATAGCCGATTTCACCAACATTGCAAAGTATACTTTTCTAGCAAAGTATACTTTGAGGGAGAAATTTTCAATTTTAGGATAAATTTATTATTTTTTATTATACTGAATTTATTACATTATCACAGCCATTTTGGTTTGGCTGTGATAATGTAATAAATTCAGTATAACATTTCTGCATAACTTTAATCATCAAATATATGCACTCGTTAGTTTTATATGAAATAATGCATTTCGGGGAAAATAATGATTACTCCCTCAAAGTATACTTTGCTAGAAAAGTATACTTTGCAATTTTGATGAAATCGGCTACTGGACGGGCAGTGACACATATTGTGATAGCCTAAATTTCATATATAAATCCAAGATGGCTGCCAAATATATGAACACTTTACTCCATACGTGTCCTAAGATATTATATTTCAAGTAACGGCAATCACAGATTTATGAACTATGCAAAATGAATGAGTTTGATAGCGTTATCAAAACGAGCTTTCATATGAATATTTAATGATGATACTTAATATAAAATCAAGATGGCTGCCGAAATTAGTATGCCAGCATGTATTAGTGTTTTGTCTACCATTTTGGGTTTGTGTGTTAAATTGGCCTCTTCTGAAATAAACAGTGTGTTAGCAAAATACACGTAAACTAGTCAGGGTTCCCCTCAATCATCTGTAATCGATACCTAGCTAATACTACGTCCCACTCAGATAAGCTGATGGGTGCTATAGGAGGCCTCAAAGTATAGGTTACAATACTTGTATAGATGTTCCTATATTTGGCGAACACTTTTGGAGCCTGAATAAATGCTGCAGCATTTATTAAAATTCTGAAATATAAACCAGGCCGACGACCATCGGCCTGCTTCTTTACTTCTTCTATATCCCGGTTATGAAAGTTGTTCGTGCCTATTCCCACACTTAAATATAAGTAGAATGAATTAATGAATGAAGAATGAATGAATGAATGAATGAATGAATGAATGAATGAATGAATGAATGAATGAATGAATGAATGAATGAATGAATGAATGAATGAATGAATAATAATTAATTAATTAATTAATTAATTAATTATTAATTAATTAATTAATTAATTAATTAATTAATTTTAATGAATGAATGAATGAATGAATGAATGAATGAATGAATGAATGAATTAATTAATTAATTAATTAATTAATTAATGAATGAATGAATGAATGAATGAATGAATGAATGAATTAATTAATTAATTAATTAATTAATTAATTAATTAATTAATTAATTAATTAATCAATCAATCAATCAATCAATCAATCAATCAATCAATCAATCAATCAATGAATGAATGAATGAATGAATGAATGAATGAATGAATGAATGAATGAATGAATGAATGAATGAATTAATTAATTAATTAATTAATTAATTAATTAATTAATTAATTAATTAATTAATTAATGAATGAATGAATGAATGAATGAATGAATGAATGAATTAATTAATTAATTAATGAATGAATGAATGAATGAATGAATGAATGAATGAATGAATTAATTAATTAATTAATTAATTAATTAATTAATTAATTAATTAATTAATTAATTAATGGAATGAATGAATGAATGAATGAATGATACACCACAAATTACAAACTAACATATGAATTCAAAGTACAATAAAGATCAAGAAAAATAATCTTTTTTTTTCTTAATCCCTATGCGCAGAGGAGTAATATGTATATGTTATATATACTATGTTTTTTAAGACAAAACAATATTTAATGCTTAAATTATTTTATTGGATTAAGATGTTAATACATATTCCTCCTGTATAAACGAGCCGCCTGTGTACGCCAGCCACGTCTGTCTTCTGTCGTCTCCCGATGGTGGCTGGCTTAAACACTTCAGATTGTTTATAGAACAGTGCAGCTACATGACGAATACGTCAATACGTTGGCAATATTACATAGAATAGTAGGTTAGTGCCGTGAATGGGAAAAAATATCTTGCAAGGCTCAGGAATTTCTTTATTTTTCATCAGAAGTATATGTAGTGACCACCATTTGAACCGTCTCGCCGAGACGGTTCAAATGAGTGGTCACAACATATACTTTGTTTCAGAAATAAGGAAAATAGATAGAGAATAGTAGGTTAGTGCCGTGAATGGGAAAAAATATCTGGCGAGGCTCAGGAAACTGGATGGGCGAGGTTCTGCCGAGCACATCCCGTTTTCGGTGCCGCGGCAGAAATAATTTTTTCCCATTCACGGCACTAACCTACTATTCTATTTATCCCGTCAACACCTACAAATGGCTGTAAAATGCAAAAATAGTATTAACTGGATATCAAAAATGTTTCACGGCACCGTGTTTCACGACACACACGCACTGTGTTGACGGGATAAAATAAATTATGTTACAGACCCTGAGAAATCGAACGTCGTGTAACTTTACATGTCCTAAATTTTCTTATCTTGTACATTTATTATTCCAAAATCGAACAAAACTCGCGATTCTGAACATGTGTATTGTCAAATACTGCAGTGTTTGATATTTGTATGTGGCTGCCATAAGCCTCAGTGTGTGTCGGCTGAGCTCGCCCCACTCCATGCGACTGCATCTCTCGCTTTCTCCATGGCATAGCATTTACCACGCCATTGTTGGAAATGTCATGAACAGGCTCATTTATTCAGGTCAGTTCGTATTATATTATATCAGATAATAATTTCTACGAGCACATATACTTATGCAAATCCAAAACATCCTGAAATCCTTGCGACTAGTATTTATGGCATCTGTAGCTAACAGGGATAGCAGATTTACAAACACAATCTGCTATTGCTATTAAAGATAAAAGATGCATACATTTCAAATAAAACCATATCTGTTTCATAACATACGACTGTAGAGCCGGTTTTTGTCCACCGCCGGTTTTTGTCACTGGGTGACAAAAACGGGCGGTGACAAAAACGGTTGACGTACGCGCCGGTTTTTATGTTATGTTAACGACAATATGTTATGCGACAATTTTCCTGTCTATTGGTTTCGCGTAGATACACTAACTTTACACCAGTCACACAGCTGAAACATTGCAACTGGCAAGGGTTGCAATAATTGTCTAGTGTCATACCGTTAAAGCACTCGGTTAACCAGATTTGCATTACAATATATACTTTCAAATGTGGACAATAATATTTGCCATTTTACACCTGGTCCATCCATTACGCAATGCTGTTTTCAATCATATTTCTTTCAAACTAAATTCAACTGATATTGAAACATTTTCTATCCAATTCAACGGCTTGCACTCCATTTTAAAGTAATAGTGTGTTTCCGCTAACACCTGGAAAAAAAATAGGGTAGGTACAATGTAGGTAGGCGAAACTTTTTATTTCTCGATTTTTTTTTCCATTCACGACAAACTTTTTGTACTGGATATGTTAACCCTTACTACGCTGAATTAAATGTTGTCGTCTGCTGGAAATGTTTTATTTTCAATATTTCTCGACAAAAAATTTGGTATTGACAGCACATGAGAATCGTCTCCAGTGGAGACGATTCTCATGTGCTGTCAAAACCAGTTGTTTGTTAAGAATTAAAGCAAAAATGAAAAACAACAGACGGTAATTTCCGCCAACAGCGTAGGAAGGGTTAACCCACTATGGGTTAGTGAAAATGTGAAAATACATGTATACTGTTTTTATAAAAAAAAATAACGATATGACGAACAAAAAGTGTAGGGTCAGCGGGACAAAATAGGGTCGGTCAGGTTAATGGAAACAAAGAATTATTTATTTTTGTTACGCCTAACTTAATGTAGGCCACTGCCATACATATAGTCGACGACAGGTTCTACCTATTGATTACTAGGACAATCATTGAAGTGTATTCTATAAACCGAACCGGGATGGTCACCTGTAGCCGATTTCACCAACATTGCAAAGTATACTTTTCTAGCAATGTATACTTTGAGGGAGTAATCATTTATTTTTCACGAAATGCGTTATTTCATATAGAACTAACAACTGCATATATTTGATGATTATAAGTATGCATAATTATTATACTGGATGTATTACATTATCACAGCCAAAATGGCTGTGATAATGTAATAAATTCAGCATAATAAACATGAATAAATTTATCCTTAAATTGAAAATTTCTCCCTAAAAGTATGCTTTGCTAGAAAAGTATACTTTGCAATGTTGGTGAAATATGCTACTGGTGTTCGAATTGGCAACATTTACTATCAGGACATTTACTTCTGTTCGCTCCAACCAGTGTTGAGGGCGGATGCTGTCAAATGCAGTTATGAGTAGTATTTTACTATGTGTGGCGTGTTTTAACCGCTACTGATATTACTTTGAAGTATAATGTTGCTATGAATGACTGTAATGGTAATTACATGGTATGTGTAAAAAGATGTTGTCCGGCAGAGCTCGCGACAGCGTCCACACTGCTACTCCATTTGCTCCTTCTTTTGTAGCATGAGCTTCGTTTCATTATACTTATGGGTGACATGTTACATAATTTTCGCACATTACACTATATTGCTGTGGTTTCTCACTGTCAGGGTGTTGCCTTATTGGCCGTTTTATTTCGTCGCTGTATATTTCTATGTCACTGTCTCGGTGACCATAATACGAAGTTACGGAGACCGTGTGGGCGTTGTGACGCCATGCTAACTAGGTGAAACTGTCTCTTCTATCTATATTGATCACTGCCGATTCGCCAGGGTACGGTTTTGCGCCTTATTGAACTGTACATAATTATTTTCTTGTCATTGCTGTTTTCTCATTTATTTAATTTGTGAGTGATTTATAAATTAATTGATTTCTTGGCGAGTATCAAATAGCGTTTATAATAAGTAAGTAATAAGTATGAAGCATACACAGAAAGATATCCATGTTTATATACCAGATGTGTGGTTTATTTAAATGAATGTCGTAATAACAACACATGCCGCGGTTGTGTGAAACCTATTGTTATATGAAATATGTAGCAGTGGTGCCTGTAAATGACGGACCCACACATGAAGCAACAAGACTTATAAGGATTTTCAATAAATATATATCGGAAGATAATAATCGACTGATGAAAATGAGATCATGATATTCGAAAACTGGATGTTGGCATGCGATATATGTATATCGTGAACATCATGTTTGTGAAATGCGCTCATTGAAAATAGAAAATAATCAGATGGAGTAGAGTAGTTTAAGGCTTAATTATATTTACTTCGCTAACACTTAAGTGCTTATGAAGCTATGTCTGTAATATTTCTATGTCAGTGGGACATAATAACGTTTACTGTTTGATTTAATGAAGGCAATATACTGGATGTCGTATCGCCCAACTTATAAGTTGAAGCTAAGAAATATTAATATGAAGAGCATGTAATTGTATAATTTAAAATATTTCACCATCCCTGCGTAATATTACTACTTTGGGAATTCAAATATACCAAAATCCAAAGTCACGAAGTGGCTATGTCTGTTTCATACAAAGGCCGTACCTACTAAGGTATAATATAATAATTTCCAAGTTATAAACCGTGTCACAACATAAAAATAAACATTACGGTAACCGTCTTATCCAATCTTAAATCGCCCATACTAATACATTGTTGCGGTACAATGTAAACTTATGGCGGCCATCTTAGAATTTGGTAAACTAGGCATTTATCCAAGTACGTGTTACACTTGTTTTACTGTTTCAATATAATTGATTAATGCCATCAGATAGATAACACAGTTTATTATATACTTAATCATGAAATACATAGTTATACGATGTAAATAAAAGTCGTATGTTCTCATCGATGAAATAAACATCTTCCCGTGAAAATACGACTACTTCCGCTATCTATATTCATAACGCGCACTTGCAGTGAAATAACAATTCGTTCCCACGAAATAACAATTCGTTCTGACGAATTAACATTTCGTTCCCTCAATTTAACATTTCGTTCCCACGAAATAACACGGAGGGAACGAATTGTTATTTCGTGGAACGAATTAATAAAAAAAATCCATGTCCCATGCGGGGCTCCGTAAGGTATAACATGTATAGCTGCTGCAACTTGTAATATAAGTTGACATTGTATTGCAATTTATGTCCCTGGTGGGTCCTTTAATCATGAGCTAAATGTACTATATACAATGTAGTTATAAATGTATGGTAATCACGTCATATGTGTATCTAGCTAAAGTACGTATCACAACATTGAGCAATATCACATGACCATTTATCTCGCCAGTACGACCATCCCGAAGGTCACAAACGTCTCCAAGGTCGCAAATGTCGCATCTGGAACAAGTATGCAAGCATCATAAATATAATGTTACTAATACCATCGATTTGACATGAACGGGGATCATATACTATGTACAATGGATTAAAAAATATAGCTCATACTTTGGCATTGTATGTGACAGTTGAATCTGGTTATATCCCTTATGAATCTAATAGTTTATTGCATCGAGGCAACTGCCTCATGAGCATACATACATGACTATGGTATAATATACGTACAATGCAATGTATGTGAGTATAACGATTATTCGTAATCCTATTTTAGGGGAAGGGGCCATGTGACTTTGGTGTGGTATGGACATGGCACCAGGTCAGGTTATTCTAATTTCAGGGCTGAATATATTTTACCTCGATGTAAATATTCCGTTCTGATTTTGGGATTTTCCCACCAATGCAGCAGGCTAAAACGGGATCGCACCTATTTGCCCGGCTTTACATCACCTTATCTGTTGATATGCCGTTAAACATCAATAAACAAACAAACAAACAAACACACAAACAAACCTATACATATCTTTATTTTAACCTGGTAGTAGTGTGAAAATGCGCATTCCGTCTCATTCCGTCTCATGTGTCCGGATTAGAGAGGTTTATCTGTATTTCCTAGTCTTAGACTTCGCCGGCTGTATTTTATCTAAGCTCTGCTGATGTTTGCCAAGGCAGTACCAAGATCAGCCTGTGCATCCGCACAGTCTGATCCTGTCCTACGTTGCACAAATCTCCCCCCAAAGCTTCATTGCCCTTCATAAAACAGTTATCATGTGTATCACCAGATCCGCCAGATTCGTCTATCTTCATAGGGTGATCCCAGGGTGTCCGGCTAGAGAGGTTTCACTGTAATTAAATCCCGTCAACACAATATTTTGCATAACTAAACCATGTGCTGTCTAGAGAAAGAAATTGAATGACCGGCAGTCTGACAAAAGCGTACTTCTTGATCAGCCTGGGAACACAGGTGGAAGACTCGGACCTATGACACCAACAAAAATGACTATTAAAAAAATCCCATTACCCCACCCACTTTGTCTCGTACAGTACCATATGCTATATAAAGGTGAGCATAAATAGGGCCATTATAGAAAAAGCCCTCTCTTTTCCGGCTAGCACAAACACAATAAACATCGATTAAATGTATTAGTCCTGTCGATATTTGGCCATTTTGGGCTGAACCTGGACTTGGCGTATATAAGATGTTTTTTGGTGGATTTTGCATCTACAGACCATATATTATCGAAATCCGGCGGATGACACTTTGTCACCCTTGAGCATTTTGAAAAATTCAAGATGGCGTCCAAGATGGCTGCCATAAAGCGATAGGAATTATGTTTTCACCTAAATTGGCAAAAATATATTTTTTTACTTTGATTATTTTATATGTATATGTTGCAAAATGATATTTCTTAAAAGTCTACTGACTTACTATATGTCAGTTTCCAAAATGGCGTCCAAGATGGCCGCCATTATGAGGAAAAAAAGTGTATTTTTCGTATTTTTTTTCATATTATGCTCAAAATTAACATTTGGATTTTCATTTAGTTTGCATTTCTCAGCGTCAATGTGGTACCTTGTTAATGTACACGGTTCTGTGCTTTAAAACAATAGTTAGCATCATGCTATCGTCAGTTTCTTCACAAAGTCATATCGCAATGACTGTGCTAGTTGTATTATTAACTTGTAAGTTGGGCCACAGCAATTAGTAGGATAGCCTAGTTTTCACTGAACCATAGTCATGTCATGTTGCCACGTGAGTCTGCGGATTGCAACAAGCACTACCCCCTTGACAGCCACAGAAGATGGTGCATGAAAGCCGGCGTGGCTACATTTGCATTTCAGTGATGCACATGGTGTGTCACTTTCGCAGGAGCATTTGATGAGCTTCAACACCTCGGCGGGTGCAAGTGCTGTATTGGCGGGTACCATGGTTGGTATAAGTGATATGGCAGCATCATCCAGCATCCAACCATACTGCAACGGATCTAAATCTGGAGGATCCGTCTCCAAGGCATGTTTCCAAATGCACGTTTGAGGTGTGCTCTTCTAACGTTTTCGTTGAAAGACTCACTTGTTGGAAGTAATGACATCAGCTTTGGTGTCGATGTCGACGATTTCCCAAACTTTTTTGCCCACGTCCTTTGCCTGGCGTCAGACAAACTAACCACAGCAGGAGCCCCATAGCATGCGCATACAAACCTAGTGCACTGTTCTAGTACACTATCCATGTTGGCCTTCGGGTCACCCAACAAGTTTAGTGATAGTCCAGCTTTCAATCTTTTCAGAACAGTGCCTTTCCCGATGCCAACATAACTAGCTACTGTATCGCATCCGGATAATGCGTGTGCTGCTAATACATCCGATACGATGCTCTTATGGTGTTCTACAGTAGCTCCAATGTCAGTGACCACTCTGTCTCTCACGGGTGATTCCATTATTACAAAGAGAATGACATATGTGCATGAGGTAATAGTGTAGTGGTAAGAGCAACACATCTGTGTCATCTGAGATCACAGCTATTCCATGCTGATTTTCTTCACACATATGGTCATCTGATGTGCGATTATGTTATCAGCTTCTTCATGGGTGATTTTCATGTCTTGTCGTCTGATCACAACACCTTGTTGACTTCAACTGGTGTACTGTCTTCCCCTGTTCCCCTGATGACAAGCTTGTGTGTTTGAGTGTGTAACTCCTGAAATGTTGTGTCAGTAAGAATCTCCTTACAAATGATAGCTACCAGTTGCTTTTTGTTTTCTGTCACTGTTTAACACAACGTTCTGTGGAGGAAGTTTCATTGTAAGTGAGAGCTTGTGAACTCGACTTGCCTCCTTTTCTCTAGATGAACGAGTGACACTTTGATGCTGAATTGTTGATAGCGGTCAAAGACAAGGTAGACATCGCCCGCCTTGAGCTTCCTTTCAACATACGCCTGACATTGTGTACATAGTCTGCTACTGTACCATTTACGGGCCAGTGTACAACGTAGAGAATAGCTGAGCCATCAATGACTGTACATGTGATATCGCTAGATGTATGTCTGATTGGTATCTCCTGTTGAAGAAGTTTTTTCAACACTGATTTGCTTTTGCAAATTCTCATGTCCCCCGAATCCGTGAACATTGAAGTTGGAATCGGTGCAACTCGTGTGACAATATGTTCTTGATATCAACTTCGCGGGTACTTGCTTGAATACCAATCACTCTTGAATATATAACATTAGTATTGTACACTTTAATGTCCCCCACCTTGACATGCTTCTTTGATATCGCTTGTGTTACCACTTTCTGCGTTATAGTTTCATTGAAACTTTTTGGCCACTTGGTCTCAAAGCTGATCATCTGTTGCCTTCCTATTTCGACCTCCTTGTCAACATTCACAGACGCTGGAGCAAGTTTTCCAGTCACAATGTTTACAATCTCAGAGGAATGTTCAGTTTTAAGTTTTTTATTTCCATACATAGTCATATACAAACAATAAATGAGTTACAAGCAGTTTAACAACATGAATGTATAGGTTACACTCCTTGTTTACAATCAACTATGAGTACATGTATTGTAAATAATTATAGATTATTGTTCATACATGGTTAGGTTGGATTTATTTAAGAATGTTATTTAGATGAGAGAATAGAGTTGAAAATGAGATATGGTGAAATAGGTTTAGTGAATAATAACTGAGCAACACATCATACACAATACTATTACGGTATATGCTGCTATACCTAACTGTAATATGTGTATGTATAATCAGAAGGTTCGTGTATCTCTAAATGAGTGTTAGTCTAATTGGATAACATTCCATTTTCGTTCATGAACTATGAGCTTATTTCTATTCATTGCAATTTCTTTTTCAATATTTTGTGTTGCGTTTAGGTAAGACATAAACTCTGGAAATTTAGGTTCCGTGTTTCGTAATTTACATGTATATATAAAGTATTTTCCTAGTATGATACAAAAGGTTGAAAAACTTGTTGTCTTGCTCATATTGCCCGAAGCAAACAGTGTGCCAATCAAAATTACATACAATATTATTATTGTTTAAAAATGTATTCAGCTGTGACCAAAAATGTTGGCTTATAGTGCTTTCCCAAAAAAGGTGCTTATTTGTTTCTGGAGCCATGGCGCAAAAATCACACAAATTGGAGCTGACAATGTTACACTTAAGTAAATAATCGTTTGTAGCAACAATTATCATCAAAAATTTGTACTGAAAATTCCTAAGTTTAGAACTTATAGTGTTTGTAAAATGATTTGTGTAGACTATCTTCCAATTTATATTTTTATCCGCGAATTCGTCATCCCATTTTGTCTTGGCTTTATGCATAACCGGTTTCTGTTGATTAAGAAACATGTTATATAGCTTCTTATCTCAGAGGAATGTTGCGTGGGATCCAGCGGGTCGATACAGATCTCAAGCTTTTTACGAATTGATTCCCTGTCCGCCAAATCCGACTTGATTCTAGACTTCATTTCTTCCTTGTGGGTATCATGAGTACTACGTTCAGTGATTTCTGTCGCATTACACAGATCTTCTTCCAGTTTGCTGCATATGTGCAGACTCAGTGCCCATACTTTGAGTGTCACTGGTTTAAGGGTAATACCAATGATCCCACCCTTACCGTGGCCATACCTCATAAAGGTAGTCTCGATAAACATATCGCTCCAGATACCGTTCCAAATACCTGGGTTATGCCGCATTACATGCTCCCCTTTCATGAACTTGTCCAACACCTCCTTCGGCAATGGACTCCATGGATCTCAAGTAGTAAAGCCCGTACCTAGCATAGTTAATGTGTCCTGCCGCAAAGAAATACGGCATCATACTCCTGATCGCATAAAGATGCAAAGGCCAATCACCCACTCTCTCAGCTCGCACATACATCATCATGATGAACACTGGTTTAATAAGACTATCGATCCATAGCCTCGATGTGCGACTAGCCAGTGCAAACTCTTCGAGAACACACTGTAAGTCATTCATGCTACCCATATTTCTTTCATTAAACAATGGTCTCAGCAACTCTTCTGTCACGATTCTCAATGCTCTGACATTTTGTGGAAATTTCTTTCCAATCAACATTTTTTTTGTTGACCCCACCAAATGTAGTTTCCATTACTTCACGAAGTCCACGCTCAGACAGCAAATTCCCTACACACCCAACGAAATTCATTAGTGTGTGCATACCACCAAGACGCAGGACCACATTACTAAATTGCTCTGGGTAAGCCCACAGTATATTGACAGCTAATCTATATAGCTGTAGATCTCCCGTGAAGACTACAAAGTTTTGTCCGTGCTGTGCAGTCAGGGTCTGTGCATTTCTTAATGCTGTCATGATCGTATCTGGACTAGCTGGTGTCATGTCAATTAATGGCAGATACACTGACTTTGTTTTTATCACCGCATGATTGCCCCTGTGTTCGACACTCCCTTGTGTTGTATCCATTGTATTCAGGACACGTGTCTTTTGTAGTCATGTCATGAAGGAAAGAAAAGTCCGTTTGCCCGGCATGATTCGAAGAAATAGCCATGCTTGCAATAACTTTCAATGGTAGCACAGCTTTTAACGACTCTGTCTCTGGCATCTCTGGCTTTTTCGGACCATTATAGTGTTCTATGTGCAAATCATAGTCCACTGTTTTTGACATTTCTTCCAACGGTATACGTTTGATGACCTCATCTTTATCTGGAGACTTTTCATTCATCGGCTGTGTCAGTAAGACCGCCAGAGAATGTGTAGACACTTTACCATTTTGAGACGATATCAACATCGAAATTGTCAACAATTGTCTGTACCATTCCACCAGACATAGTCTCAGATATTGCGTCTAATGATGTACTGGTTGCAGCTGCCATTGCTGCCGACTTTCTAAATCTAAGGACTTCATCATACGAGCATGTGACATTAAAACTCGTGCATTTGTTTAATTAGAGTTTTTGAGCTTCGCAGCAGGACACCAAGTGCAATTTGCAGTGGCATCGGGTGATTCACAATAGTACTTGTTACTATATTTCCAATTAAATATGCCGAATATGTCCGATTGAGTTTCGTCGTCAGTTTAGAGAGCAATGTCACGAGTGTCTCTGATACACATTTTTGAATATTTTCTTCATTCAGTCTGATATCATAATGTTTCTTATCAATGTCAAGTTCCTTGATTTCCATGACAATCTGCTTGGCTACCTTATTTAGTGAACCTTCTATATCCACATCATCATGATATTTTACAAGTTTCATCAAGCCCGGGGCATCATTCTTGAATACTATTATATTTGCCGCACCCGTTGCTGACAAAACCACCAGGTCTTCCCAGAAGTGATTGCATATGTTGCGTAGTAATTGCTTTCGAGACAATACACTCCCCCCATGCGATTCGTAAATCTGCAAGAGTTCGACAGAATTCCAAATATGTGATCGATCTTCTGAGATAGTATCAACAAATGTATTGAATGCAACATCTGCGCCAAAAGAATTTGCACCAGGAGGCGTCATTGTTGCAGCAGAGTTTACGTTTCTGGGTGACATGAACTTAGCCATACAGTCCCTATGATATCGTGCGTCGGCTGCGTGCAAATCGCTGATAGCTCCTGAAACCCGACCTCGTACATCTGTTGCCCATGTATCGCTTCTCTGTTGACATTTTTCTAAAATAGTATCCTTAAAACTGTTTCCACCAAAAGCACCATCAGCTGTTGTGCATAAAGATGAAGCCCTCCAGCGTCCAGGATTTTTCTGTCCCGCTGAATAATGCATTCTTCACCACAGAAAACACACTGGAGATTGAAGTCAAACGTGGGGGCATCAGATCGTTTAGACCGCTTCGGTGTTTCTGCTTGCAGTGATGAGTCATTTGAGCCTGATCTAGCCACATGCTGTTTAAGGTGCAATTTGGATGTATACGTCGAGACACAAGCTTTATAACATATAATGGTCAACGCGTTGTTTTGTTCGAGTCTAGCCGTCAAGTCAAGGCCAATATCATCACCATAGCCCTTACTGAATCCAATGATGGTCTGAATACGTTTCGGGCCTGCATCTATGAGTGGTCCCGTATCAGCTTTGCATTGATATTTGGACACGAAGTAGCATTCACCCATGCTAATATATACACTGATATTGGATGTGAATATATCTTATTGTACTATTTATTTCAATTCAGAAATGAAACAATGATTTTCGGTCAATCGACTAAGACAATGCAAATTGTACTGAGTAGAGAAACCCAGATAAATCACAGCGGTGTTAAGCGATGCTGGCCAATATCTATATATAGACCATATCAGTTTCTCCCGTCACATGAACAGAACGGTGGCCGAAGGGTAACCCTGCCGATTTTGTACGCCGACGACCCGGGTTAGATCCTCGGACAGGGCGTTAGTTTCTGAGATACTTTGTATTTCCTGTTCTACTAGTCCTTTCGGATGGGGACTTTGAAAGGCGGTCCCGTGTATCAGATTTGACGGAGAGTCTGGGCACGTTAAAGAACCAGAGGGAATATTCTAATGAGAGTCTAGGCCCCATCGGGGCCGGTTTCCTCTGTATCCACCTCCGTCCTTTCTCCCATTCTCGGGAGACGGCATGCAGTTCCATAGAGTCCATGTGGCCGTAAAACACAAGCACAATGTACCACATATCATATATGCGATGTACCATCCCCAGATCAGCCCTGTGCGCCTACCCGGTCATATATTGTTCGCTATTCCGTCCAGGAAATAGCATGAAGCGAAGGTTAATGACGAGGCGCCAACTTGGAACGGCCAGTCAGCAGTGGCTAGCATATTTGTGAATAGATATAGATAAGTATCAGTGTATTACCATATTTATGTCAGCTGATGGTCTCTGTACACCTATATCTGTGATATATATGTACACAAATGGCACGCGATTAACATAAATAAAAAACATTAAAACATAAGCTGTAAAAATGTCCATATTTTAGTGAAAATAGTCGTCTTAAAAAAATGAGTTTAAAAAAAAATGCTCAAGGGTGACAAAGTGTCATCCGCCGGAATCTTCATGTAGATACCCTAAAGGTGTGGAATCAGTAAAAAAACATCTTATATACGCCAAGTCCAGGTCCAGTCCAGGATCGGCCGGACTATATGACTTCTGTCTCTGGCAATCGATAAAGGTATTAGGTGTGTGAATATACTCACTTCAAATCGCTGTTTTCAGCATTTATTCAGTTATTCGCATTTTGTATACCCCATCCAAAGCGAAATTTGCGTGTACGAAAGAATCTCACACAGAATCGGAGGCCGTCCGGCTGGATTATCGGTCATATTTGGCCGATAGCTGATCGCCAGCTCAAACTAAAGTCGTGCACCATGATCATATACATTAGAGACTCCAACCATACAAAGTTCGTCCAATTGTGATCGTTCGCCGATCTAAAAAACACTTTTTTCTAATTTTATTGACTTTCATTCATGATTCGCGTACTATCAGATTATGTCTTCCGGAAACCCTGAAAAGGGAAAGTCCTCGCGTCTATTTTTAGGTTTAACCAATCAGAGATGTTCTTACATAGACGCTTCGGTGGTTGTATTATGGAAGATAGTGCATTGACCCAGTCCCAGATAATGAACGAAATTATAGAAAAAAGTGTTTTTTAGATCGGCGAACGATCACAATTGGATGAACTTTGTATGGTTGGAGTCTCTAAGTGGCGGACCAATTCTGCAGTCGCTCCATCCTACATAAGTATTCACTTAACCAAGCAAAGAACTTTATTACATACAATGGACACCGACATTGCCATTACACAATGTATTAAACTCATAATACACTGTGTAATAAACAAGCAAATGAGACGTGTTCTATTGGAATAGTTTGAAATTGATCATTTAATAAGACACGCCATGTGATGTTTTATCATTCGGACATCTGCGTAATTTCATTATACACGTTTACAAAATTAACAATATTTTTCATAAATAAAGTTAAAAGTTTGTCAACTTTTGAGGCCATTTACGGAAAATATTGTAAATTTTATAAACGTATTTCATGAAATTACGCAGATGGTCGAAGATACAAAATCACATGGCGTGTTCCTAATGGTTTTCTTATATAATACATAGAAGCAAACATGTCTCTCGAGTAACTATGATAGTTTGTAAACTCGTTGATCGATGTCATAAGAAATCAGTCAACTCGTGTAATAGGTATTATAGTAACCCTTTGAACCCGAAAGCCAGCTATATCGGTTTATGCAAACAGTGCAGATCCAGATGAGCCGGCTCGTAACGAGCCGTCTCATCAGGATCTGCACCGTTTGAAAGTAATTTTCATATTTTTGAGAACAGCAAATACTCCCTTTTAATAAATGGTATGGTCTGAAAATCATTTTGCGATGATATGATTGGTTGCAAAATTAACATATCGCAGCCCATTCAGTTACTTAGGGGTGAAAGGGTTAAGCCAAATCTCATATAGGATACTCGAATGCCCGCTCTGGAAATACCTACAATGTACTTGCTATAAATAGAGGATCTTAGTACACGTGTGATGATTTAATACGATATTTATTAAACGAGTTTACTGATTTCATAAGAAACGAGGCTATGCCGAGTTTCTTATGATATAAGTTAACGAGTTCAATACATATCACATGAAATCAACACAAATGTTAGATTATCTTTAGTGCCTAAGCACAGCACAATACATTGAAGCTGTAATAACCACATGGCGTGTTTTCTGTACCGACCTCATTTGCATATTTATTACACTGGCGTATTATTATTTTATAACACCGTGCACTCCCTCTAAATCTGACACTTGGGAAAATATAGATGATTAACTTACATATGTTTCGCTGTTATGTATCTCTGACTTTTCATGATTAAACACCACTAGAATGTGTCATGAAGTGATGCCATGTCTGATTTACAGTGGAACATCTCCAAACCGGACACCCTGGGGTCCAGGGTGCCCAGTTTGGAGAGGTTCCACTGTACAAACCAAATAAAATAAGCAATAAGTACAATATAACTAATGAACCAACGGATACGTGTCTGGGAATGTCTGTAGAAGAGTTTATGACGTCACGTGGTGTTGCCCATCTGGACTGTTGATAAATCCGCGCGGCGCTGATTACTCCCAATAATTGTGTGACCATCTGGCTGCATGCGTAATTGGAGTATCATACCCCGCATGATGTATACCCGTCGCTACATTAGTGACCTGTAGTTGTATTAGTATATGGTTTGTATCAGTAATCGTGTCAACGTTCTGTTTCATCTCACTTTTAAAACCGGTAACACAACTGTACTGTAATGTATGACATTCAGCCAATCAGATTGCGTGATATTTATACATGTAGAGTGCATAAGAAAAAAAAACATTGATAGACTACTTTTGAACTATTGAACGAAATACATAGAGGATATTCATATTTTTGCAACGAATATGACATATATGTTCATCGAGTGGTGTGGAATGTTCATATTTCACGAGTGCCGTTAGGCACGAGTGAAATATGGACATTTCACACCACGAGATGAACATATATGTCATATTCGTTGCAGAAATATGAATATTCTATTTATTATATACCGCTCCATGGAAATTAGCAGTTTTTTAGACTGTATACGGTAATGAATGTGTATTTGCAGCCTATTTGCAGTCCGGCACTGCAGGTGCGCGTTATGAATATAGATAGCGGAAGTAGTCGTATTTTCAACGGAAGGTGTTTATTTCATCGATGAGAACATATGGCTTTTAGTTACATCGTATAACTATGTATTTCATGGGTATGTATATAATAACATGTACTACAATATGCACCATGGATGGATATCTGATCAGAAGCCACACTGATCTAAAATGCAATAATACCCATTGGCCTATGAAGTATACTTGTAATTGTGTTGGACGTACCATAACAAGATGACTTGGAGAGCAGTGTAGATACAGAAGCACACGGCTCAATTGGACAAATATGACAGTGACTGAAGAAATGTGGCTGATGACATTTGAAGCAAGAATAGCTCTTAATCCTCTAGCTGACGTGTGTAATCTGATAACGACTGTTTGCTGGAACTATGATAGGCATAAAACCGGCCCGCGGACTGAATGACGAGTAGTGCAGACCCTGATCAGACTGCGCGGAAGCGCAGTCTGGTCTGGGTCTGCACTACTCCGAAGTCTCTGGCTGTCACGCAGGGAGGGCGACCTACTGCATGTCGCCCTGCGTGGCAGTCAGACAATTCGGGTTAGATCTCCACTGGGTGGCAAGGACACCAAGCGCCAGTTCGCCAGTCACACTGATACATAGGAAGTACATGGCCGAAAATGGAAAGCACCATACAATATCATCACACAGGCATTCGGCGTGTGTCGGCTTTCATCGGTATAACTATATATGAACAACAAGGCTTGTAGCTTTGGTCGGACACGACCTCGCATCAGAACAAATTCCGCGATTTTATGAACGATAATGTAAATATTTTGGCGGAAAGTGCACATGTTTACTATTTGAAAAGTATTGCCATCTTGCGGAAATAGCATAGTTAGAACACAATTATGCAAAGCATATCGAATTACGGCTGTTCTTTCTAGGTCGGACACTTAAGTGCAAACTTATGATAGTCTGTAAATGTCAAATTAACAATGTTTTTTTTTAACGATTATTGGATTTACATTTATTGAGCATCGGCTGCATATGCAGCCTATGCTCAATGAATGTAAATCCATCAATTGAAATTTCCATACGATCCTAAGTTTGCACTTACGCACATTTAAGTCGTACGAAGTTTATTGAAACGGCCCCCTGCTCTGGTCGCTACGACCATATGCCCCATTTCTCCAGTCAGAACCACAAACATAAATTACATGGTTGGCACGGTAACCACAGGACAAGATGACCAAGTAGTTCTCTTTTCCATACACTCTCACACACGTGCAGCGTGTTTCCCCGAGACAACTTCCGCGAACATTGAGTTGTAACGAGCAATTAGATAAACCGCTTCATAGTAATTGCCATTTGCCAGCCTATTTTGTATGGGAATTTAACATGGGGCGAAAAGGAGGAGGAGGGTGACCAGGAAGGTCGAAAAACAATTGGAAATTTACTCAGAAACCTAGCTAAGGTGTATGAACAAATACTGAAACTTCCAGAAGCGCTCCGATTCAAAGTGCGTATACTTTTATTTTGTCATTATTATGTAGCGTATTTTGATGAAATATGGCGCATCAACGCGTCTTATTAAGCTGCATTTGGTGGTCTTGGTACTTTGGTCCAAACTACTTTGGTAGACACGGAAATCGATTCTTCGCAAAAACGACATAAGTATGTGCCGAACTCCCGGGACCACCAAATGCAGCTCATGAAGACGCGTTTGCTGCTCCATATTTCATCAAAATCCGTTGCCTATTAAGACAAATATCAAATAATACTTACTTTGGAGTGGGCACGCTTTCATCATTTTGAGTCAATGTTGTTGTTGTTGTAACAACGTGATCATGCACCTTGCTGGCGAGATAGCTTGGAAATGATGTAAATAAGAAAACAAAAGTTAGATTTTGAAAATCGGTCCACAAATCAAAAGTATTTTAATAAATCTATTTTTTGGGGGGAGGGTGACATTTTTTGTTATTGATGAAAAAGTACTTACATATCAATATTTATTAGATTTCATGTGTTTAATAGCCATAATTTCGTCGGTAGAAAAACGTGTTTGGTGAAAATGACGTATACTTGTTCTGGTGGGCTACCAACGTTGATTTGTCCGATATAACTTAACCATTTACTATTCTCTGTTACTTTCAGTCTTAATATGGATGATATGGGACTTATTTTACAATAACCTGCACCCATCCTACTGTGGATATTCACTAATTAAAATATAGGTTTAATTATTTTTAAGAAAGATAAATACAATCTCCTCTAACCACCATGGTTGTGGCCCAAAATGTCAGCGGCTGGAATTGAAACTACGTCGTATGACAAAAGAATGTTCATCAGAATAAAAAAAATCCAAAACATTTGCTTCAACATGATCATGTAGAAGATACATTGACATGCTTGTACAGTACATGTAGATTAGTAAATCGACTTACTGTACCGGGTGATACACGCAAATATATTATATGCCATAAAACATCTGGATCGTACGGAGCCCCGCAGGGGACATGGAATTTGTTTATTATCGTTCCAATGAAATAACAATCCGTTTCCTCAATTTAACAATTCGTTCCCTCGAATGAACAATTCTTTCCCACTAAATGACAATTCGTTCCCTCTATTTAACAATCCGTTCCCTCGAATTAACAATTGGTTCCCACGATATAACAATTGGTTCCCACGAAATAAAAATTCGTTCCCGTGGGAACGAATTGTTATTTCGTGGGAACGAATTCTTAAATTTGAAGGAACGATTTGTTAATTCGTGAGAACGAATTGTTAAATTGAGGGAGGAAACGAATTGTTATTTCTTGGGAACGAATTACTAAAAAAAAGAATACTACGTCCCCTGCGATGCTCCGTATATGCGATCGCCATATAATGATATAATGATATAATGATATAATGCTCCGTATATGCGATCGCCATATAATGATATAATGATATAATGATATAATGCTCCGTATATGCGATCGCCATATAATGATAGTAGGCTGGTGTGTTAGCAACTCACGTGAAAACTAATTCATCTTACAGCACGAGTTATCTCCCCTGTACTGTAAATTGACATGGCGTGCATGCAGTCGTCGCGCAGATTGAGAAAATGGACTTAACTATTACGATATGTGCGACCGTCGTAGTACGGAGACCCGCATGGGACTTGGATTTGTTATTTATTAATTCGTTCCCACGATATAACAATTCGTTCCCTCGAATTAACAATTCGTTCCCACGAAATGACAATTCGTTCCCTCTATTTAGCAATTCGTTCCCTCGAATTAACAATTCGTTCCCACGTGGGAACGAATTGTTTTGTTAAATGTTAAATTGAGGGAACGATTTGTTATTTCGTGGGAACGAATTGTTAAATTGAGGGAACGATTTGTTAATTCGTGGGAGCGAGTTGTTAAATTGAGGGAACGAATTGTTATTTCGTGGGAACGAATTAATAAAAAAATAATTTTACGTCCCCTGCGGGGCTCCGTATCGCCATGTATGATAGTAGGCTTCTGTGTTAGCAACTCACGTGAAAACTAATTCATATGACAGCACGAGCTATCGCCCCTGTACTGTAAATTGACATTGCATGCATGCAGTTGTCGCGCCGATTGAGAAAATGGACTATTACGATATGTGCGACCGTCGTAGTACGGATCCCCGCAGGGAACTTGGATTTTTATTTATGAATTCGTTCCCACGAAATAACAATTCGTTCCCTCAGTTTAACAATTCGTTCCCTTGAATTCACAATTAGTTCCCACGATATAACAATTCGTTCCCTCAAATTAACAATTCATTCCCACGAAATGACAATTCGATCCCTCTATTTAACAATTTGTTCCCTCCAATTAACAATTCGTTCCCACGATATAACAATGTGTTCCCACGAATTAACAATTCGTTCCCGTGGGAAAATTGAGGGAACGATCTGTTAGTTCGTGGGAACAAATTGTTAAATTGAGGGAACGAATTGTTATTTCGTGGGAACGAATTAATAAAAACAATAATTCTACGTCCACTGCGGGGCTCCGTAGTATCGCCATGTACTATCACGATATGTGCGACCGTCGTATTCCCGGACCAGTCTGCGCATCCGGACTACGTTGGTCACGATTTGACGAGCTGACATTGTTTCTGTAATTTGTTATTTGTTTCTGTAATTTGTTATCAATATACATATTGCATGTACGATGCTCTGAGTCTACACTGGCAACACAGTTCCTGTGGCTCAATTACTTCATTATAGGAATGAATGGCCGTTTTGTGGAATTTATAGGGGTATAAACTTGGAAAAGTCGCGGGAATACTGGACGAAGGCCGGAAGGCCTCGTCCAGTATTCCCGCGACTTTTCCAAGTTTATATCCCCGATAAATTCCACAAAAAGGCCATTCATTCCTTATAATTCCAGCATTTGAAATAAATTCATCAAGAAAATGTGTTTAATTTCCGTTATCTTAAGAATTATTTTAACTGCGCCTCACGGTTACGGAAAGTAGTTCGGCGTGGGAGTTTACTGGGATATATATTTTGGACAGAGACTTGCTACGAGCCAATCAAATGTTAGGGAATTGTGTAAATATTTTTGTGCTGGAATTATATGACGTATTAACTCTTTGCATGCTGGGGAATTTGTGGGCTATACATAGTTCAAAAATAACAGACGACACTTCACTGTATTTTCCTTTATTTTCTTTTATTTCTCCCTAAAATATGATGAATATGTCTTCGAATTTTATTAGAATAGAGCCCACTTCTAATGAAATTGCGAGACATTAAGAGTTAAATATAATATTTCACCGAACCATGGGTAGCAACTGATGTCAAAACTAAATCATAAAACTTCGCGAATTACGTCCCTGTAACAGAGAATAGAGCATGCATGCTGTGGGAAAGAAACTCAGATAGGTTAAACTTCGTACGACTAAAATGTCCGTAAGTGCAAAATTATGATAGTCTGTAAATTTCACATTAACAATGTTTGGATTTACATTTATTGAGCATATGCCGCATATGCTCAATAAATGTAAATCCATCAATTGAAATTTCCAAACGATCCTAAATTTCCACTTACGAACATTTTAGCCGTACGATGTTTATTGAAAGGGTACATATGATGGTATAGGAAGGCACGGAGGCACAACGGCGCCACCTTAGGAATTGTCTTTAAAAATCGGGATATTCCAAGTGTGTCAAGTGTATAGAGATCGTTGTGACATTAACCCTTTCACCGCTAAGTAACTGGAATGGATTTTGATATGTTAATTTTGCCACCAATCCAACCGTAATAAGATTATTTTCAGACTAGTCCATTTATGAAAAGGGGATATTTTTGTTCTCGAAAAAAATAAAATTACTTTCAAACAGTACAGATCCTGATGAGACGGCTCGTTACGAGCCGGCTCATCTTGATCTGCACTGTTTGCATAAACCGCTATAGTGGGCTTTCGGGTTCACAGGGTTGTTCGAAACAGCCCTGACCCAGGGCTGGGGAGGATGGGGTGATGTGGGGGCATACACGGGAAGTAAACTGCAAACGTGGAAATTAGATTGGCAAACACCAATGTGTATATATGCTATGGACGGTACGGGAGTTTTGCCCGCATCCATCGGTGTCTTTACAGTGTAATGGGTGTTCAATTATTGTTCTTATATACATGAAATACCTTTTCAAATAAGCCCGCAAAACAATTCAAAGAAGCCCGCAGTTATATAGTTCTTGTGTCCGAAATCGTTGCTTCTGTCCCAGGATATTAGACCGTAATTTAAAGGTATACATGCCCACTCAGTAGGCACAAACTGTTCTGTATAGGAATTAATAAGTGTATAATTGTGTCACTATTCCACCCGTTCTAGAACGTATTGATTGGCATTATTATACATTTTACATCAGACGTAAATGTTCACATTGAAAATTAAATATGTGAACTATAACTTACTTGTTGTTTACCCAGCTCAGTCGCGAATCTCCGCTCCTAAACGTGATTTTGAATTGCTATACTAGTATGTGATTGGCGGCGTGACACGAAGTGAGCGCGTGTGTGTGCGGTAATATTCGTTGCGTCTCGTGAACTGATGACAAGGCGTAAAATCAGTTCTAAATATAGCGCTGAACATTAAAGATTAATCTAATAGATACTGGCGAAAATGTCGCAATATGCGATTAATTGAGATGAAATACTGTTGTTTTATTGATAGAGAAACTAGGGTAAACAATAAACTGATCTAAAATGCAATATGCCACTTTCTTCGTGATAAGTCAAATATAGCTTCTTCCTGGTAGATGGGTACTGCGATATGAGAGAGAATTCAGTGGCTTAACCCTTTCAACCCTAAGTAACTGGAATGGATTTGACATGTTAATTTTGCAACCAATCCAATTGTCACAAAATAATTTTCAGACTAGTCCATTTATGAAAAGGGGGTGTTTTTTTGTTTTCAAAATTATAAACATTACTTTCAAAAAGTGCAGATCCTGATGAGACGGCTCGTTACGAGCCGGCTCATCTGGATCTGCACTGTTTGCATAAACCGATATAGCGGGCTTTCGGATTCAAAGGGTTAACCGCCATCAAATATGAAACTTATAACCTTAAATTCACTAAAATGCAGGACATTTAATGCAGATACAGTTCAACCTCTCTACAACAGCCACCCACGGGAAGACGCAAAACTGGCTGTTGTAGAGAGATGGCTGTTGTAGGGAGGTTAATGCTGAATTATATTTCGTCGTCTGCTGTTTATTTATTTTCTTCAATAATTCTCATGAAATACATGCTTTGACAGCATTTAAAATTTTGGAAATGATTCTAAAGTGCTGTCAATACATGTCTTTATTGAGAAAGAAGGAAAACGTAACAGTAGATGACAATTTTCGTGCCAGTGCTAAAATATATTTATATGCAATTAACGTGTTAATTTAGTTTAAAGTATAGCAACCTGCGGCGTCCCCATCTTGGCCCCGGCTTTTTGGCGGTAAACTTGGCACCGCCGCCACTGGTCAGTCGCGCATTAGCAGAGCCCACGCGCGGAGTGGCTTCGTTTTGTTTGCGGTTTATATAATTTATTGTGTGGATTACCAATAGTTTAATGTTCTGGAACATATATTACAATGGCAACCGACATCAGTGATGACCATGTGGACATTGTGTTGACGGAAGAAACGGACTCGTTTGATTTCGATGCATGGGCCGCAGAATGTGGTTTAACGAGGAAATCTGTGTTAGTTCTGAAAAAGGAGGAATTAACGACAAGGAAAGCGATTAAATTGTTGGAAGTACGGGATGTGAAGGAACTTTGATTTACGATAGGTCAATATAAGCTGATCATAGCCACTATATGTGATCTCCAGAAGCCGGCGACCGTTGACGACGATCAAACGCCAGTCAGTGCCGTCAACCATGTCGACGACGACATTACGATCAAGGACATTCGGGCACAAACGATCGGCCTAAATGACGCAAGTAAGCGACTAGATGAGTTACTGTCTGGGAATGTCCCACCCCCTGTTGTTAGTGTACCCGTACATGCGACTGAAAACCCTACATCTACAGTCGATCCGCGAACAATATTGACTATGAAGTCACAATCTCGCAAAGCTGTGCACGTGACACAGTTCCTGACGGAGAAGGCAAAACGTCGACGTCAGAGCAGGCGGAATGATTTCGTCATGAAAACAAGCGGCCCGGACAGTGAGCGTTTCCTCATCAAATGCGAGGATGATCACCCATATGCTGGGATTTATATCGAGGAATGTGGTGCAGCAAACTGCCGGCTACTCAACCACCTATTACAGACAGGACAGTTGCCACGGCCAGACATGGAGTATTATCTGGCGTACACAGCAAAACTATTCGAATTTGTTGAGAAATACGAGTGGCATAGCGTGCTGGACTTCGATTTCCACTACCGGGAGATGCAAGCGGAACACCAGTTCAAATGGGGAACCTTCGGCCCACATATGGAGTTACAACTTCTCACTCCCAAACGACGCCAGACGGTACAGGGACAGGGGTCAGTCCATGGACCAGCACCGGAGAGGAAAGAAGACTGCAAGATCTTCAAGGCGAAAGGTGCCTGCCCGTCTGGCACATCTTGTAAATGTCGACACCCTCGCCAGTTCAGCGATGGCGCCACCAAGGACAATGCGCCAACAAACCACTAGAGCCCGGTAAGCAACCATCAACAGCTTTGCGGTTAGATACCTGGGAAGCGGACCTGCCCATGGATTACGGTGACAGGGAATTCAGCATATCCGGTATTCGCGACGGATTCCATATTGTGGACGCGGAGAAAATCCGACAACCCGTGGAAACGAATAATTATAAATCCGCCACTGATGCCCTTATGCGCGCGCGTGTTGAATCACACATTCGTACGGAATTAGATAACGGTCGTTATAAGATTGTTGATGAGAAACTCTGTATTGTTTCGGCATTGGGAGTTGTATCCAAGAAATCGGAAACATGTACAGTAATATTAAATCATGTGTAATGGTTAATGGCGACAAATCATCATATTTTCCATGTAATAAAGGCGTCCGGCAAGGGGAAAACTTGTCATCATTTTTATTCTCATTGTATTTAAATGATTTAGAAGATTTTCTTGAAAGCAAAGATGTAAGAGGTATATAATGAAGACAGCATGAAGTAGAAGAAGATGTATTTGTTTATCTTAAATTATTCGTACTACTATACGCAGATGATACTGTAATATTAAGTGAATCAGCAGAAGATTTGCAAAATGCAATAAATGAATATGAAAGATATTGTCATGAATGGAGACTAATTGTTAATACTAGTAAGACGAAGATAGTAGTGTTTTCTAATAACCCGAGAAACAATAATCACGAAATTTTCTACCAAAATAATATCCTTGACATAGTCACCGAATATAAATATCTTGGACTTTTCATAAATAAAAACGGTTCATTTACATCAACGAAAAAACATATAGCAGAACAAGGTACTAGAGCAATGTATAGTCTAATAAAAAGTTCAAAGTCCTTAAATTTACCTATAGATATGCAGATAGAACTATTTGACAAACTCGTCAAACCGATACTAACATATGGAAGTGAGCTTTGGGGATTTGGAAACATAAATGTAATAGAAAGGGTCCAGCGAAAATACTATTAAATAAGAAAAAAAGCACACCAAATGTTGTGGTATATGGCGAAACTGGTGTAGTTCGAATATATTTAGATATTCAAACAAAAATGGTATCTTTTTGGGCAAGACTAAATAATTCAAATGACAGAAAATTAGCATCAATATTTTATACTATTATACACAGTTTTTACAGATATACGACAAATAACAAAGAATGAAAATTTAAATGGATTACGGCAGTTAAAGATAGTTTGATAAAATGTGGGTTAAACGGAATTTTTGATTCACATACATTCCCGAATGAAATATGGTTGAAATCAACAGTTAAACAAAAGTTAAAAGACTTATATATTAATGAATGGTTTAGCAGTGTTCGAGAATCATCAACTTGTTTAAATTATAGAATATATAAAACATCATTTGGATTTGAGGAATACTTGGCTATTCTTCCAAATAAATGTAGAAACATATATATAAGATTTTGAACAAGAAATCACAAGCTACCAATATAAACAGGACGATGGAAAAGAATGCCATTGCATGAAAGACAATGCATAATCTGTAAAAATGGCATAGGAGACGAATACCACCATCTGTTAGGCTGCAAGAATTTGAAACACTTAAGGAAACATTATATTAAACCTTATTACTATAATAGTGCAAACACGTACAAATTCGAAACACTAATGTGTACTAAAAATGTCAACGATTTGAAACAACTATGTAAATTTATACAGATAATTACGTTTATGTACGACTAGCTCTCCCACACATATATGTTCAAATTACCTTTTCAACTTAACTGTGGTCAGATATAATACTTTATACAATAACTATTCACTTGAAAATATAATTCATGTACAAACATAATAAATTCAGCTTATTCGTTGGAGGTACTTGTATGTGGTGCAGCATGAACGACATATAACACATCTTGCCGATAGTCACTATAGGAACTAATCAGTTAAAATGATATATTTATTGGGCAGTGTAAATCCATGTCGGATTGCACAAAAGCGCCGTCTGACCGGGATCTACACTGTTCGGAACAACGGTAACATGCGTTCTGTCTCGTCATGATGCACGGTAAGCAGTGCCCATGATTCATGTACATGCTATTTCCTGAAGCCTTGTTCACATTTGTTGAAACTATATACCTCATGTTGTCATATGTATGTACTGGGTGATTAAAGGAATATTGTATTGTATTGTATTGTATTGACGGCATTCGTCTCATACACGATGCCAGTCGCCCCCCGTGGCAAGCATTAAACGACTTCGCGTATAACTCCCCATTCCGTTATCAATCATTACAGGACGCGGTAGATCTAATTACCACATGTGCTTACTGTGGCATTGTCATGTGGCTATTACTCTTATATGCTATTATTTTAGGCGGCATATACAGCTTACGTAACTCTGCGCTATTAGTATGCATGTCAAACATATATGAAGGTATACATTGTGTAATTGTGTAATGAGTATGTAACAGATATTACATTATGATTATTTATTGAATATACGTGCTCATGTTGTATGCGCACATTATTTTAGTGGAGCTAGTAGTTACTTAGTGAAGCTCTCTTTCACCCCTATTCTGTGTTGTTTATTCATTAACTCCTAATTAGGAGATAGTAAATCCTAGTTTGGAGATATTATTTCCTAATTATGACTTATTATTTCCTAATTAGGAGATACTAAGTCCTAATTAGGAGATAGTAACTAACTAATTAGGAGATATTATCTCCTAATTAGATTTAGTATATCCTAATTAGGACTTAATACCTCCTAATTATGAGTTATTATCTCCTAATTAGGAGATAGTAGATAAAACATTGTTTTATCATTGGCACATATAGTAAGTCCTAATTAGGAGATAATTGCAGGATAAATATTGTTCACTAAGACACAACATATACGCATTTTAAAAATGTACATTTTGTTATGTTATATATGGTCCGTTTTTTTCCAAGCACATGGTCCGCCATTATGTCCTGGTCTGTTATGTCCATGGTCCATTATGTCCAGGGGACCGTTTCACTAAACATCGTACGACTAAAATGTTCGTAAGTGCACAATTATGATAGTCTGTACATTTCACATTAACATTGTTTTTGTGTAAAAAATTATTGGATTTACATTTGTTGAGCATAGGATGCACATGCAGTCTATGCTCAATAAATGTAAATCCATCAATTGAAATTTCCAGACACCCAACACTAGCGGGACGAGTTGTGGGGAACCACTGCACTGTCGTGTTCGTTCGTGTGTGCACTTACACGCTGACCATATATAACAGCAGACGACGAAAAATTAAGATAGCGGTGTAAGGGCTAAGGAATGCCTCACGGAAGGGGGTTTGATGGAAAGCGGTGTACCAGATGGAAGAAGGATGCTTTGTAGGCTGGGTCAGTTTTTTGTTCCTTTCGGTTTTTTTATGTTGGTTTGTGCAACCACAATCTTCCGTGTCATTCCATCTGAAATAAGAGTGTGTGTTTGCATCTATATTATACGGAGCCCGGCAGGGGACATGGATTTTTTTTTATCAATTCGTTCCCACGAAAGAACAATTCGTTCCCTCAATTTAACAATTCGTTCCCTCAAATTAACAATTCCTTCCCACGATATAACAATTCGTTCCCTAGAATTAACAATTCGTTCCCACGAAATGACAATTCGTTCATTCAATTTAACAATTTGTTCCCTCGAATTAACAATTCGTTTCCACGATATAACAACTCGTTCCCACGAACTAACAATTCGTTCCCGTGGTAATTAATTTTTTATTTCGTGGAAACGAATTGTTAAATTGAGGGAACGAATTCTAAATTCGTGGGAGCGAATTGTTAAATTGAGGGAACGAATTGTTATTTCGTGGGAACAAATTAATAAAAAAAATGAATTATACATGCCCTGAATACTAAGTGTGGGTTAAGCTGATGCTAGGATGAGTTTAATTAATTCATCTGGGGCCCGTTTCACTAAACTTCGCACGACTAAAATGTTCGTAAGTGCAAATTTAGGATCGTCTGGAAATTTCAAATGATGGATTTACATTTATTGAGCATAGGCTGCATATGCAGCCTATGCTCAATAAATGTAAATCCAATACTAGTTAACAAGAAAACATTGTTAATGTGAAATTTACAGACTATCATAATTTTGCACTAACGAATATTTTAGTCGTACGAAGTTTAGTGAAACGGCTCCCTGATGCCTAGGATGGAAATAGATTTATATAGGCTGCATATAATTGTCTATCAGAATTAAAAGCAAGCGTTATGTTTCATAACTTGTTCTTCCTGGTACAGAAATAGCGGAACTTATCTCTTCTGTTTGCCGCATGTTATGATTGTCTATTATTAACACTAACTCCTTGAAATTGTATAAACTTAAGTGGTCCGTTTCCTTCAAAGTTTATATAAGTTGTTTATAAGGTATAAACGTGACCAACCACATATTGAGCATTTGAGAGCTCATATGATACATGTACATAGTGCATTTAAAGGTACATGCCCACTCAGTAGGCACAGCATGTTCTTTATAGGAATTAAATAAGTCTATAATTGTGTCTAAAATGTACGAGTGCCCGCTATGCAGATATAATCATTTAGTAATATTTATTTTACTGATAGTGACGCGCGGTGGTATCAGGCTATTTTCATATACAAATGAGGAATACTATTTTTTACTTATTTATACTAATTAAATGCGTCACCTGAACAAACAATATGTTCGACAGATTATAAAGTATGATCATTGCATATCGACAAATAAATACAGACAATACAAAATAATGTCCTTTAACATTTTAATGAAACACGGTTATCGCCCCTGCTATCAGTGTGAACATTTACGTCTGATATATAACATGTATAATAATGCCAATCAATACGTGGGGTAATGGTGAAAGAATATTTACTTTGCCAGAAAATGTCCCAGATTATGCCTGATATAAAGAACAGTGTGTGCCTACAGAGTGGGCATGTACCTTTAACGCATGACATGGATAAATCACAAATAAACAAGTGCTTGTAAGGTGCTTGTAAACACTTGTATACTTTAAGGGTGACTTATGCGATCAGCACACAGGAAAAGCGCAACAATGCATTCAACATTGAGAATAGTAGGTTAGTGTCGTGAATGTGAAAACATATCTGGCGCGGCACGGAAACGGGATGGGCGCGGCTCTGCCGAACCCATCCCGTTTCCGTGCCGCGCCAGCTATTCACGGCACTTACCTACTATTCTATTTATCCCGTCAACACCTACAAATAGCTTTAAAATGCAAAAGTATAACCCAAGCCGCATCCTCAAAATCGGAGAATCGACTAGTATGACAACCGTGCATAGTCATACGCAGTGATTAAGTCGTATTGGGATATCAAAAATGTTTCACGGCACCGTGTTTCACGGCACATACGCACAGTGTTGACGGGATAAATTTGCATTCTCCACCCAGTTCACGTAAGTACGCTCGACCACGAGAAGAACAACACGATGCAGTCACTAGTGTATACTAGCTGGGTCGAATATTAATTGATATGCACTGATACTAGTGATTCTAGATGTTTTCAACATCACTGAAAGGAACAGTGAGACAATTGTCATTGCACACATACCAACACACTGTAAATTTACACCTAGCGTATGCATGGACAGTGTGAATTCCATTTTGGTTCAAGGATAAACATCGATCACCGGACACTGAGTGTTCCATTATAACACCAGTAACATAAGATCATGCGGATGTATCACTATACAATTATTGTCTTTTGAGGAGGTGTACATGAGATTTACGGACCTGAGAAAAGTGATGTTCACCGACGCCGAAGGTGGAGGTGAACATCACTTTTCGAGGGTCTGCAAATCTCATGTACACCGACTTAAAATACTATAATTGTTTTATTATATGACCCTTACCACTAATATTCATGCAATCAGGAATAGTCACTAACAGTGTAAACACAATAACAATTACATGTGTCAGTTCACGCATGCGCTCTAAGGAGATGAACAATATGTTTCTTTACGTGAATAAACACATCTCGGACAGGTATTGCGGTGCTTATTCGTGTAAAGAAACCGTTCAGAGGTCTACATTCAATTTGTAGATAATCACGTGGCCGTGTTTCGGCCAATGAGAATGACTGAAATACTTAGTCATATAATATTATTCAATATTGTAGTCATCGTGAAGCATGTAACAAGAAACATATATGACTTTATTCTCTCGAAATACGTTATTCTTTGCAATAAAAGGGGTCCAGATTAAGGAAGTGTCTTTGTGCCATGCGTGCCATTGTGGGTTATGTCTCGCAATGAGTCGGCAGTGGGACGTCTTATCAATCGATGATGAGGAATTACCCGAGTGATCACGGAAATATCCGAAGCATGGATACCCGATCGCGAAGTACCGCCGGAAACTACCGGAATCACACAAGAATACACGAATTACATTACATGATTATTAAAATAGCTTCCGGGAACAAATAATCGCTACTGTGTTTGTGACCCGCTCAATTTCTATGAGCTCCATAAAAATGTCGTTGGCCACTTTGACTCGTCGTTCCGAAATATCAAGATTTGGTGTGCTCAGAACCTTAGCTATGTGGGCAGGGGGTAGTGGTGGCGGTGTGTCGATACTTTCAAAATGATCTGAAGGGAAATGGGGAACCTTGTTTATTTTAAGCTCAGTGTTATGTTATGTATAATTTAATTTTCACATATTGGATGTTTAAGGAATTAAATGCGAGGGAGCTCTATCGACCGCAGCATTTAGTTCCTTAAAATTCCAATATGCGAAGAATGACATACTTATAGTTCAGTCAAGTGTAAAATGCAATGACCCATCCGAGTATTGATTTTCCATTTCCTGTTGAACAGTTAATCATTGAATCTGGTAATATGTACATTCATTTTGTAACTTATTGGGTTTAAACGTTGCAATATGTGAAATATGTGGAGCACAATGCTGCCCAGTAAGTAGGGCGAACCTTTTGTAATAGTTATAGATCACATATTGAATTTTTAACAAATAAATTAATTTCGAGCGAGCGCTAGCGAGCAAGAAATTATACATGCCCATTCGCGAAGCTCCACCCCTAAACATGATTTCAAATCGCTATACAAGTATGTGAGTGGCGGTGTGACACGTAGTGAGCGCGTGTGTGGGCGGTAATATAACAATGTCTGTACGTGTGGCTGTGATTGGAGAAATGATACTTACGGGCTTTGCGACCAGTGTAGATCCAGCACATCCGCATCCGCACAGTCTGATCAGGATCTACACTGTTCGCCATTGTTACCAGGTTGCAGGAGTGTGCTATTTGCTCAGGGACTAGACGGATCACAAATCCCATAAGTCCCATTTTTCCAGTCGCATCCACAATTTTATTTTTAGAAACCAGCAGAAAATCAGACCAATCAAAATAACCTTGAACACCAAAGCAAAAACGCAATACCGTATACTTATGGGAATTGTAACCGTTTTATAATCGCTGCTACACGTTATTCCCATGTGGGAAAGTCCATATAACTCAGTGTTGGCATTATTGGAGCGGTAAGTTGATACGGCCAGATTGCACGAATCGTCCAGTATAGTTCGTGCTTAACATCTAATATATATACAAAGTATGGTGGTGGATGTGCGATATTTCTTTTGTTGATTTAAACACAAACAACGATTTGATTAGTTCTATTAATTTATTTATGTATTTATTAAACATTTACAATAATTATTTATCTACGTATCATTTACAATATGGCACATTTGAAGTCACGTCCCACACAATGTGAGAATATCACAATACATGACTAGTAGAGTTCACAATATTTATAAACTTATAAAATGGGATTATTTCGTTGCGTTTTCATTGTGCACCATGCCGTGAGCCAGTAGTAAAATAGCTTTGAATGTGTTTGGATTTACTCATAATACAGTAGAACATCTATAAACTGGACACACTGGACACCCCATTGTGTTTAATTTAGATGCGTTTCACTTTCATTTATGTCATTGTCGAGTCTTCTCATGATTGAACATGACAAAAACTGTTTATGGAGTGCTTAATTACAGTGAAGCCTCTCTAAACCGGACACCCTGTGGACCTCACAGGGTGTTCAGTTTAGAGAGGTTCCACTGTACAAACACAACATTGACCGGCATGACAAGATGGGGCATATTGAGTTGTTGGCTAAAGTAGACCCTGATCGGCTTGGCCGACATTCTTATCAAATCAGCCAAAGAGTTATATTAAATCAACACAAATGTTGGATTATATTTGTTGCGTAGTCAGTGTGCTGCTTGTTGCATAAGCAAATAACCATACAATGAAACTGTACTGATCACATGCATTCCTTTAGCAGTCTTATTCGCATATGTATTACACTAGTGTATTGTGATTGTAATACACTATTTTATTACGCTCGAATGCCAATTGTTGCAGTAACATTACAGTAAATTGTAACAGTGAATATTTTTAACATATTGTCCGGTTGCGCAAGCTGATTTTGGGCTACATTGGTCGCGAACTCAATCAGTCAAACTTTGCCATGGCGTTTCAGAATGGGTCACGTGTCCAATTCCAAGTTGTTCGAAACGTCCAACTAGAATTCAGAATGCACAGTCATACTTGCATGTTGTTGTTTTTTTTGTAATTTATATAAATTAGTTAAACTTACAATAATTCCAGCACAAACATATTTACACAATTCCCTTACATTTGATTGGCCCGTAGCAAGACTCTGTTCAATATTTATATCCCAGTAAACACCCACGCCGAACTACTTTCCGTAACCGTGAGGCGCAGTTAAAATAATTCTTAAGAAAACGGAAAATAAACACATTTTATTGATGAATTTATTTCATATGCTGGAATTATAAGGAATGAATGGACTTTTGTGGAATTTATCGGGGACATAAACTTGGAAAAGTTTCTGGAATACTGGACGAGGCCTTAAAAAATTACAATTTTCGAAAAAAAAAAAAAAAAAAAAAAAAAAATAAATAAATAAATCTTTTTTTTCGTTTTTTTTTTTCGAAAATTGTAATTTTTTTTCGCTTCCTCCAGTATTCCTGCGACTTTTCTAAGTTTATACCCCGATAAATTCCATAAAAAGGCCATTCATTCCTATAATGTTGCACTTGTAGCAGTACAGAAAGGTACATGTTCACTCAGCAGACACAAAATATTCTTTATATCTGTAGCCTATTTCACCAACTTTGCAAAGTATACTTATCTAGCAAAGTATACTTTGAGGGAGAAATTTTCAATTTAAAGATAAATTTATTATTTTTATTATACTGAATTTATTACATTATCACAGCCATTTTGGCTGTGATAATGTTATAAATTCAGTATAATAAGACTGCATACTTTTAATCATCAAATATATGCAGTCGTTAGTTCTACATGAAATAATGCATTTCGGGAAAAATAAATGATTACTCCCTCAAAGTATACTTTGCTAGATAAGTATACTTTGTAATTTTGATGAAATCGGCTACTGAGACATCATCTGATACATTTTCTGGCAAAATAAACATTAATTCACCATCACCCACGTATTGATTGGCATTATTATACATTTTATATCAGACATATATTTCCGCATTGATATCAGGGGCGATAACCGTGTTTCCTTAAAATGTTAACTGACATTTCTATTTATTTTCTGTATTTATTTTTTGATGTGCAATGATCATACTTTATAATCTGTCGAAAATATTATTTGTTCAGGTGACGCATTTAATTAGTATAAATAACTAAAAAAGATCATGCCTCATTTGCATATGAAAATAGACTGATACAACGTGCGTCACTATCAGTAAAACAAACATTACTAAATGATTATATCTGTATAGCGGGCACTCGTATTGTTTATAACTGGTGGAATAGTGACACACTTATACACTCATTTAATCCCTATACATAACAGTATGTGCCTACTGAGTAGGCATGTACCTTTAACATATGTTCGTTCGTCCACCCGTAGTTCCATGTACCCATCCATCTATCCATCCGTCCATCCATCTGTTCATTCACTCATTCATTTCATTCGTGTCGTCCATACATACATACATACATACATACACGCACGCACGCACGCACGCACGCACGCACTCACACACACACACACACACACACACGCGCACACACGCACACAAACACACACATACATACATACATACATACATACATACATACATACATACATACATTCGTTAATTCATTCATTCGTTCGTTCATTCATTCATTCATGTATTTATTCATTCATCCATCCATTCACAAGGTGTATGATCATGTGGTTACAACAACAACAACAAGTACTGAAACTTCCACGTATTCTTTGTATCCTTATTCTGTAACGAAATTTTATGAAATATGGCGCATCAAACGCGTCTTGTTAAGCTACATTTGGTGGTCTCGGTACTTCAGCCCAAACTTCTATCGTTTTTGCGAAGAATCGATTTCCGTGTCTACTGACACGGAAATCTATTCTTCGCAAAAACGATATAAGTATGTGCCGAACTCCCGGGACCACCAAATTCTGCCCATGAAGACGCGTTTGCTGCACCATATTTTATCAAAATCCGTTGCCTATTAAGGAAAATATCACTGAATAATACTTACTTTGGAGTGGGCGCGCTTTCAACACTTTCAGCCATTGTTGTTGTTGTTGTAACCACGTGATCATGCACCTTGATTCAGCCAATCAACCACTGAATCAATTATTAGAAACTAATACTTATATACAAGAACTAACATCCATATACTGTTAAACATACTTCAGTATTATGACACATTCAAGCACACATACGGCATATACATATGGTGGCTATTGTGTCTATCGCCATTTCGTCTTTGTAACGAAAACACGAAATTGCCGTGTTTTCTTGTGTTATTTTCGCGTTAAAACTTTCGACTATATATATAGCCGTAAAATGCGTGATTTCCGTGATTTCGACTGTTCACCTTTGGACATAAACGCATGTTTGTGAGAACGCGGAAAAAATTCAACTTGGAAAGGCGAAACTCGGAAATCGTTTTGTGTGAAAAGGCGAAAAATTAACTAAATCACCGGGTGGGTGGGGATGGCGTAATTTCGTATTTTCGCATTCAGATTTTATAAAAACCGACCACAGGTGAACTCGCGATAGATAGACACCATATACATATATAATAACTAAAATCACCGGGACGGAAGTGTATGTAATATAATATACATGTACATGCAAATTGTACTGTGTGTTTAAAGAGACCTGTCCGTTTGACCTTTCACCTTTCATTTTGAGCATTCCTAAGGTTGAATTGCTGTATTGTGTTTTATTTAATAATCCAGCGCGGGCATTGCCATTGTAAATCTGCGAAAATATTTGCAAAGGAATGCAATACTATATTCTATTGATATCTACGCGTTTGACACTTTATTTGTCAACATGGTTTTTACTTACAAATGCAAGTTGTAAGTTCTTTGGAATCGTCTCTGAGAGACGATTCTAAATAACTTTAAATTTGCATTTGACCTTGACCAGGAACAGTGTTACTTGCCTGGGGTGTTACAAATTATAGCAAATGTCCACGTATTTTATCACCCCTTGTATGTACAGTACAATACCGCACACAATGGGACAATACACCCCTATATCTTCAACCACCTCATCAGGTCAATGTAGAAACGGACAGGTTATCTTGAAAACACAATATACGCAATAAATAGTCCGATATTTACACAGAATCACATGATGAAACTTTGACACGCTATTAGAACAAATTTTATCTCGCAATCGTAATAGATATTTAAACAATGACCGACTAACATGTAGAACGATACATGTATATCGATGAAAATATATGAGTGCAAATTCAATGTTACTTATTAAACGAGTTGGAAATCAGCAAAAAATGTTAATTAACATCGAATTAAATGAAAATACAGTGGAACCTCTCTAAACCGGACAACAAGAACATATATGTGATCTCAGTTTGAGAGGTTTCTTGGTAACGCATATCAGACAATAATGCATGTTCATGATAGCAACATACATAAGTATGTCCCAGAACGGCATTATGTCTGATTTACAGTGGAACATCTCTAAATCGGACATACTGGGGACCTCCCAGGGTGTCCGGTTTAGAGAGGTTTCACTGTAATTGCTAGATCATGTTCCTTGCATATTCACAGCATCATGTATTGAAGCTGTACCGATCACATATAGCGGTGTATTTTGCAAATGTATTACATTATAGTCTGTTTCACGAAAGCTGCCCAAATTTTACGGCTATATAGACAATTCAAAAACAATATTTTTTTCGATAATATTAAATTAATGGAAAATTTAAGAATGAGCCTTCTTTTTATTTCGTGAAATTCGGTCAAATATTGATTTTATTACGAAAAATTGATTTGTCTATGGGAATTTCACACGGGGAAAAAGGTGGGAGGAGTCAAACAACGAATAGTTTTGGAAATTGACTCCGAAACCTATCTAGATAGCTTGGATATGATCTAACTAAGAAAACAAAAGTTAAATTTTAAAAATCGGTCCAGTATTTCTGAAATTATAAAAAAGAAGATGTCTATGGGGATTTAACATGGGGAAATTTTGTTTTCGCAATAAAATCAATATTTGACCAAATTTCACGAAATAAAAAGTAGGTTCATTCTTAAATTTTCCTTTAATTTAATATTATCGAAAAAAATATTATTTTTGAGTTGTCTATATAGCCGTAAAATCTGGGCAGCTTTCGTGAAACAGACTATAGTGTAATATTAGGTCATTACAAAAGGTACTTTGGTTCTCAGACACGGCGTTGCGGAATGTGACGCGGGCGGGCTGATTTTTTAAATATATTTTGTTTGTTTGAAATAAAAAGAATTCAAGTCGCCAGATGCATAATTTTTTTATAAAGTTACTATAACCTCGTTAGACGTGACCAATCACCAACCGTTCGTTATATTTTTGCATGGTAGGATTTTTTATTGATCATGTGGCGAATTTACAGTACGATTTTATTTTGCCATGACGATAAAATGATCGACGCGCAGGGATTTTTCTGACGCGGCGATATCTGAGAACCAAAGTAATTTGTTATGGCCTTATATTTAATACACCGTATTATTACACTGGCAACACCTATTGTATGTAATACGACCGTGTCTGTGTATCACAAGTTGTAATAGACAATCTGATTGTCTGAAGAAATTTATGTCGAAATCACCGGTCAGAACATATTCCGCTTCAGACAACTGAAAATAATATATATTATTTATATTAAAGGTACTGTGTCTCAGATATGCACAGAAAGTGATGAAAAATGATAGGAAAAATGTATGTTAATTGTACTTGTGAGTCGCATAGGAAGTCTGTGTTTGAGAACAATATGTTTATAATATTGGAAATGACGAGTGTGGCGAAAGCTAGTTATTTTGGCAATCATTGTTTTTGTTTTAAATTAATTACCTAGAATGAAAAGCTATTTCTACAGACGGTATATGTGGCTAAGACTGGATAAATTGGGCTTATGTCTTAAGCGACCAGTGTATATCCAGATCAGCCTGTGCATCCGCACAGTCTGATCAGGATCTGCACTGTTCGTCATTCCATCAATGTACCATTGACTATGCTTTTAACAAGCAATATAGATCGTAATCAGGCTACAGCAGTGTGCTACACGATCGGGAGCTACACTGGTCACAAATCCCATAATCCCCATTTCTCCAGCCACGGCCACATATTATGATCATTTCACAACTGAAAAAAAAATATTATGTTTCACAAATTGTGCTTCCCTGTACAGTAATGGCGGAAATGCATTGGCAAACTATGTCCCCTGTTTTATCACATATCTATAGCAGAATAAATTACAAAATCATATACAATGTTGTGCTAAAAATCTGAGACATAAACTCAGGCGCAGTACCTTTAAAGTAAATCTGAATGATTTTGTGAAGAGATGAAAATTAATGTATTGATGAAAGATTATTGCATAGCTTTGCAAACATTAAACAATTGTTACTTTGTCAATGCATCTACCAAATAGCTAAGTGGTTATTTCTAAAATATTGGATGATAGTCAATTGTGTTAAGTGAATGTTAGTGAATACATACATATGGTTGTGACTGGAAAAATGGGGCTTATAGGATGTATGACCAGTGTAGCTACTGATCAAATAGCCCACTCCTGTAACCTGATAACGATCTATACTACAGTGGGGTCAGCGTGTAAGTGCACACACGAACGAACACGACAGGTTGGTTCCAACCTGTTGTGTTCGTTCGTGTGTGCACTTACACGCTGACCCCACTATATGTGTTAGAAGAATGACGGGTGGGAACGAATTTTTATATCGTGGGAACGAATTGTTAATTCGAAGGAACGAATTATTAAATTGAGGGAACGAATTGTCATTTTGTGGGAACGAATTGTTAATTCGAGGGAACGAATGATTATATCATGGGAACGAATTGTTAGTTCGAGGGAACGAATTGTTATATCGTGGGAACGAATTGTTATTTCGTGGGAACGAATTGATAAAAAGAATCCATGTCCCCTGTGGGGCTCCGTAGTAACGAAACGGGCGAATGCAGCATTTAACAAGTGTAGTCTCCGATCAGTTAACACGCTCATTCGTCTTGATACCGACCCAACTTCATCATTATAATCATCATGAAATTCTCGCATTACAATGCGAACAGTGTATCCCCAGATCAGACTGCGCGGATGCGCATGCTGATCTAGGGCTACACTGTTTGCTAACGCAAGTTGCCCTATTATCCCGAGTATTGGGTGAGTATTGGCACGGTCACTGTGCCAGACTAGTTCAGTGACTCCAGGTTCAAAGTCCCATTTGACTGACTTGCTTACACGTTCGTGACGATGGAGTTATAGTTCGTTAAATAATTAATTGTATAACCCATGCGTGCTATACCATGGTAAAATGTGGTGTATGGAAGGTATGGTCCGTGTAGACCAAGAGTGATCAGATGAGCGCCTGCACAATTCACCATTCAGTGTATGCAATATAAATGCTAATGTATAGGAACCAGTCGGCCAATAAATAATGTGATCGTAAACCAGTCCTGGTCCAGCTTAGCAACAAGGAGTAAATCCTCAGGACAACGGCATTGATTGTTATTATTATGACAGATATATAATTAAAATAGATGCTGCAGGAAAGGTATGTCTGTGGCAAACATTTTATTATATTATTTGCATGCTCTACGCATGCAGGTTAAATTTTCTGTGTGCGACTTGATGTGGGGTGAGATAGAGATTTCCAAAGTGAAAGTAGACGGTTCCGTCAAAAGAGGGGAAATAACTCATGGAAATCAACCCGCATAACCACGTGTTTGTCATGGATCTAGAACCGGGTTAGGTCACTGACTCCAGGAATGGAAGTAGCAAAATTGATTTTGTCGCTGGTAGTTTGCGATTGTCTTGTTTGTGTGAATGTGGGTCTATGGGAAATCAATTGGTTGCCTCTTTCCTATAAATGTGTGCGATTGGATACATGGCGCTTATGTCATTTGCGACCACAGTATGTTCTGTATCGTCATATGGGTATTTTGGTGGATTTTGTGTAGATTTTGGTGGAATTCGTTGGGTTTTGGGTACTTTACATAGTTTTATGCAACTACGAATGCTAAATAAATTACACAAGACAGACATCGTCAATTATGTACATATTCAGCGTTCCGAACTTTCGGACCCCTGTTATACTGTCAAAATACCTACAAAGTTACCGTACTTATACGTGTAACTCGGGGAGGTGACGTAAATTGTAAATTGGTAACAATGCACCCAAACCACCTGATATACCGAAATATGAACCGTTCTTCAGGACCCTGTGTTTGCGACAAGAGTAAAGCCAGATCAGTCTGTGAATACGTGAGGCTGATCAGGGTCTGAAATGTTTGACATTTAGTGAAAATCTCCACAAAAAACTAGTTTTAATCATAGCAATAAAATAAGTATAAATAATGCCATATAACAGGTTCTTGTTCTTTGTAAACACTTCATACTACCAAACGGGAGCTCATTCTGACAACTGCAGTAATTTTAATGAGTCACGGACGCTTCTAATGACGTCTAAAACATGATGACGTCAACGTCAAAACACCAGTGCTTTGTCGCGCCATTACGGACGCCATTTGGAACGTCTCTATTTTTATTCATTTTAATAACGTATGCACCTAAGACGAATACGTAATTAGGGTGATGCGACCAGCCAATCAAATGCGCTCCATGTGTTATTATCCAGGTGTCATACCACATTTATGAAATGAGTTAAAACACGGCATAACAATGATTTCATGTGATAAGTATGCTTAGCAATTGTTAGGAGCTAGACTGGCCTCGCATGTTATAAGCCCACGTATCCAGTTGCAATCACAGATCAGGAACTACACTAGCCACAAATGGTACAAGTCACGGCGAATGAATCAGACTGGCGACAAATGACGTAAGCCCCACTTATCCAGTCACGCATCAGTGGGCAAGACTGGATGGTGTACGAATGGGGTCAAAACTAAACATACAGGTGCAGCTATAAAAAATAAACAGGTGCAGCTGTAAAAAATACAGCTGCACCTGTAAAAAGACAGCTGCACCTGTAAAAGTACAGTTTAGTTTTGACCCCGTTAAAACTAAACTTACAGGTGCAGCTATAAAAATATACAGGTGCACCTCCATTTTTTACAGCTGCACTTGTAAATGTATAGCTGCACATGTAAATGTATAGCTGCACATGTAAAATGTACTGGTGCAGCTGTATTTTTTACAGGTACAGCTATACATGTACAGGTGCAGCTATACATTTACAGGTGCAGCTGAAAAAAATGCAGGTGCACCTGTATATTTTTATAGCTGCACCTGTAAGTTTAGTTTTGACCCCGTTCGTACACCATAAGAGTGGGCGCAAATGAAATATGCACCCAAATAGCTGAACTGGGCGCAAATGTGATAGACCCCAATTTTCTTCTCACAATTGCACATCGGAGCTAGACGCGTGAGCCCCGAGTCTCCAGTCACAGCGAACGGGACAGACTGACTACCACAAATGGCATAATCACCAATTCTCAATAAATGTAAATCCATCCATTGAAATTTCCAGACGATCCTAAATTTGCACTTACGAACATTTTAGTCGTACAAAGTATATTGCAACTGCCCCCAGGAGCCAGTTTCACTAAACTTCGTACGACTAGAATGTTCACATTAACAATGTTTTCTTGTAAACAAGTATTAGATGTCCACGCATATGCAGCCTATGCTCAATAAATGTAAATCCATCAATTGAAATTTTCAGACGATCCTAAATTTTCACTTACGAACATTTTCGTCGTACGAAGTTTAGTGAAACGGGCCCCTGGTTCTTATACTACGATGACGTGATGTGCGAAAACATTTTCGTCGTACGAAGCTTAGTGAAACACTAAGCTTCGTAAATTAGATTTCCATGCATATGCAGCATATGCTCAATAAATGTAAATCCATCAATTAAAATTTCCAGACGATCCTAAATTTGCACTTACGAACATTTTAGTCGTACGAAGTTTAATGAAACTGTCCCCAGGGGGCAGTTTCACTAAACTTCGTACGACTAAAATGTTCGTAAGTGCAAAATTATGATACTCTATAAATTTCACATTAACAATGTTTTCTTGTAAACAAGTATTAGATTTCCATGCATATGCAGCATATGCTCAATAAATGTAAATACATGAATTGAAATTTACAGACGATCCTAAATTTTCACTTACGAACATTTTAGTCGTACGAAATTTAGTGAAACTGTCCCCAGATCTTTAGGCATGAAAGGATCCACGTGACTGAGAGTTCCCCTTACTAGGCACTAGTCCATAGTTGGTCAGGAATTGTCAATAATAAACTTCCGTACCGATTTACTTCTGTAATTATTAACCGATCTATTTATAGATCGGCTATATATTGGTTATCCATCGGTTTGTGAACAAGTTTGTAACCACCCTTTTCTCCTATATTCGGTAATCTACAAACGCGAAATTTGTTGTTACACTTCCAAACTACATCAACAGGATAATTTTTCATTTTCGGCCATTATCTCTGTTTAAAACTTTAAATAAGCGAAATAACACAATTTTTGAATAAATTAACGTGAATAACTACAAGAGTTCGGCAGTTTGCAAAATGCAAATGTTGACGTCACAAACCGGAAGCTCCGCCATATTCCAATATCTCGATACACAAATCAAAACACGCTCGAAAAATTTGACCTAAATTCAGTTAGTTAGTGGGTGTGAAGTGTTCTATATACGGACATAGTCATCGTAAAGATCGCGAAAGGACACTGGAATAGTATAGATTGCCTGCAGTAATCACAAATCAAGGTGTGGAATGCGAGAAACTGAGTTCGGACACGTCGATTTCTGGCTAGAAATTATTGGACAAGAATTTGGGCACAAGAATATCCAAAATGTTCGGGTGTCATGGTAAGTCCTTGATATTGTAAATAATCCGATAGTTCTACTTGTCAGCTGCTGAGACAATGTAAGCTGGTGTAATCATTATATTGTGTGTGAACCCCACCCAGAGCTCCTGCTCCAGATAAGCTGCGTATTTGCTTAAATACCCAATTAAAATTGCCAAAACCCAATTGAAATCAAAAGTAGTGACTGCGAGTATCAAAAAGCAATGAGAACACGTGTGATACCTTTATCATGCTGCAGAAAACAATAAACAGGCCATCAATATAGCATATTTTTCCATGAAAACACATCTTGGTATTTCATTAGAATTGTCTCCAAGAGACAATTCTAATGCAATGCCAAGATATGTTTTCATTTCGAAGCAAACTATTCAATAATTGCTGTCTGTTAATGTGTAAACAGTAGTGTTATTTAAGTTTACCCCATTACAATTTTGAAATACCCAATTGCTTCAGAAATGATGGAGTAACAATCAGAGCTCCAAATAAGCTGCGTATTTGCGTAAATACCCAATTAAAATTACCAAAAACCCAATTGAAATCAGAAGTAGTGAGCATCAAAAAGCAATGAGAACAATTGTGGTACCTTTATCATGCTGCAGAAAATTATAAACAGACCACAATATACAAATGTAGCATATTTTTCCATGAAAACACATCCAAGGAGACAATTATAATGAAATGCCAAGATATGTTTTCATTTTGAAACAAACTATTCAATAATTGCTGTCTGTTGATGTGTAAACAGTAGTGTGATTTTATTTTACCCAATTAAAATTTTGAAATACCCAATTGCTTCAGAACTGATGGAGTAACAATACTCAATTAATAATTCCTTATCTGGAGCGCTGACAATACTCAAGTACTAATTCCTTATCTGGAGCCCTGTTAGGATACAAATTGTGTTGGGAAGCCCCTATTATTGTCCCAATAGTTCGGGTTATTACAGTAATCCTGGCCAGTCTCAATGTGATGGTTCAAATGAGCAGCATTTCCTGTTTCATCGGTTTCATCTCTGGAAACCTGCGATTTATCACATTTAATACCATAGTGTTTGTTTGTTTATTTATTTGCAGCCTATCAACAGCTAGGGTCGTGTAAGGCCGGCCAAACGGGTTCGATCCCATTTTAACCTGCTGCATTGGAGGGAAAATACCAAAACCAGAACGTATTTGCTGCGTATTTGCATATAAGCTGCGTATTTGCGTAAATACCCAATTAAAATTGCCAAAAACCCAATTGAAATCAGAAGTAGTGAGTATCAAAAATCAATGAGCACAATTGTGGTACCTTTATCATGCTGCAGAAAACAATAAATAGATCACAATATAGCATATTTTTCCATGAAAACACATCCAAGGAGACAATTCTAATGAAATGCCAAGATATGTTTTCATTTCGAAACATACTATTCAATAATTGCTGTCTGTTGATGTGTAAACAGTAGTGTGATTTAATTTTACCCAATTAAAATTTTGAAATACCCAATTGCTTCAGAACTGATGGAGTAACAATACTTAATTACTAATTCCTTATCGGGAGCCCTGAGGCCACCCACTGAATTATAATATTTGACACCCGTGCTTTCACTGTACTTAACATGCTTAAGACGTGCGAGATGGTGTATTTTGATGGACCTCAGACAATAACAAATTGCAGTTTGTGTGGAATTTCATAAAAAATGTTTACAGATTTTGCGATATTTACTGTAAATCATGCCAAACGTTGATGAAATTCTCAGAGCAAATGCAGAATGTCACCAACTTGTCACCATTCAATGTTATTTATGAAAGATATTGTAAAATTTGTGAACATTTTTCATCAAAGTGCGCACATGTTTGTACATGCAAAATCACATGGCGCATGTCATATGTATAAAATTTGTCATAAATTGTCAATATTTCAGGTATATTTCATATGAGTACACCTATTCTTTTTTTATTTCTCCTCAAAAGTGCATGTAAATGTTGTGACCACTCATCTGAACCGTCTCCGCAAGAATGTTCAGATGGTGTATACAACATATACTTCCGAGTAGAAATAATAAAAATAAGTTATTATATTGTAACTAAATGTGCAAAGTTACAATATCCGACAAGTATGCATGTATTTATTTGTTTTTAATATATCATGTATATGTTTCAGGAAAGAAGGCAGAGTTGTATGACCATCTTAACCCAAACTGGGCACCATCAGTTAATCTGGGCGGACAAAAGCGAGCACCATCTACATCAAGATATGATTGGCAGCCTGAAAAGAAAAGAATGAAGCCAGCTGAATCCACAACTATTGTTGGACCTGATCACACTGAGACGGGTATGGATATGGGTGACAGCGTTGATGAAGACGGCGTTCAGTCACAGACTGATGTTGATGGTCCACTCATGGAGGCTATGTCGCTGGAGCTGCAGGAACTGCGTACAGAGAATGGGGAACTTAAGGAAAAAGTGGCCCATTTGGAAACTGAATTCACTGCAAGTTAGTTTAAGGGTAGTGACGAGAAGATGAAACATTTAACAGGATTACCATCATTCACAGTTCTATCTATATTGTTTAATTTTCTGGAGCCTCACCTGCCATCCAGTCTGGTCATGCGCAAATTCAAGGTAATGATATTGACATTAGTGAAATTGCGACGAAATTTGTCAAATCTCTTTCTTACGTATGAATTTGACACTACTCAATCAACAATATCTAGACTTTTTTACACGGACAATTGACTGTATGTAAAAGCGGCTAAAGAAACTCATAAGATGGCCAGAGCGCGGGACATTGAGAAAAACCATGCCAATGGAATTTAGGAAGTACTTCGGCCACAGGTGTGCAGTGATAATTGATTGTTTTGAGTTATTTATTGAGAAACCAAGTGGTTTGAAAGCCAGAGCAGAAACCTGGTCTTCATACAAACACCACCACACTGTGAAATTTCTAATTAGAATTACTCCTCAGGGCAGTGTGTCCTTCATATCGAAAGCATGGGGTGGTCGTGACAAGTTTGTGACAGAGAACAGTGACTTCCTGTCCAAGTTATTACCTGGGGATTTAGTGTTGGCGGACAGAGGATTTGATGTCAAGGACAGTGTTGGCTCGGTAGCTGCAGAAGTGAAGATTCACTTATTTCGCCATCAAACATTTACTTTTCTATTGATTGCAAGGAAATAGCGATTCTGCGATTTTGGTCGGCTGCCAGCATGGTACCGGTAAACAGGTTGTCTGTCGGTCGGTATAGTCGACTATACCTACCGACAACCGACCTGCTATCTGTACCATGCCAGCAGCGGACCGAAATCGCTGAATTGGTATTCCTGGGCCAGGGGTGTGGAATTTCTTCATCAGATTTGCTGGCACCTTTTGAAATTAAAATCATATACATATCCCAATTCAAAACCATTTTTAATAGAAGCTAAACATGTATACTTTATCATTTATTCCATTATCATGATTATCACATAAAGCATGTAATAATAAAGTATAAACACTCATAGTAAGCATGATATTACTTCCTTTCAATGGTAATACGACCAGTGTAGGCACAGATCAGCCTGCACATTCACATACATGGGTGTGCTACCAAATTAATATACAGATTGATCAAACCCCATAAGGCCTTTTGCTCAAGCCATGGTCACATATACTTTTCTATATTTGTGATGCACCGTTAGAGAAACAGTCCACTTACTTCACTGGTGCTGCACTCCGTGCCGATGGAAATATTTCAAGACAATCCACTTGAAAGATACAATAGGCGACATTAATTGTAAAAAAATGTTTCAAGACGAGTAGTAATTTTATTGATTTTTTAACACTCATCTAGAAACATTTTATAATGGTGCATATTGTATTTTTCAAGTTGATTGTCTTGCATTTTCCACCGGCGCGGAGTGCAGCACCAGTGTAATAATGATAATTAAGATGTGCCATGTGTTTTGTACCTACAAAAATGGGCGTAATTTCATAAAAAAAACAACGAAATTTACGATATTTTCCTGGATTGACACCGAAGGTTGTCAACATTTTCAGAGCAAATGCGGAATTATATTCCGCATTTGCTTTGAGAATTTCATCAACTTTCAGCATATCAACTTTCAGGTATATATATAAGATTCCGGCACCTTGAATTTATAAGGTTTCCACAAATTCCGGGTGCCATTTTTTAAAACCAAGTTCAAGGTCATTTCAAGGTCATTGAACTTTATGCTTGACGGAAGTTGAAAATTGCCAATATATGAGCCAATAGGTAGGTCATGGTCCTTAACTTAGACATTGGTGTAAGTTGTTCAAAAACATTTCAGATGGATGTATTAAAGAATTTACGTAAACTACACTACTATTCAGTATATTATTATCATATTTTCAAGATGTCCGCCAAAAATTGTTTATAAATAATATTTCGGTTGACTGGCTACATATTTGTGTAATGCTAAGCTCCTTCACCTATATTCAAAGGTTAATTCTTTCAACTGGAATAATATTTCAGTTACTATACTCCATTGTCAGAAAACTCAAAATGGCCTCCTAGTAAATGGTAAATCCATAGTAATTTATTAAATATAATGTTGTAACCACGTGATCATACACCTTGAATATGCCATAAACATAACGTGAGCACGTGATAGCTAAGTCGCCTTAATTGGCGTGGCTAATTTGTATAATGAGCGTGACGTGCCTGAATATCATATCATATCAATAGAGGGATGGGTGACGTGTTGGTTTATTTTAGAATGTGAAGGTCGTTTATTTATAGATTAATCTGCGTCCATGTCGTGTACGTATACCCTAGGTAATGAGCTTTCGTGGACATTGAAGGTCAGTAGCTGATTTCACCAAAATTGCAAAGTATACTTATTTTGCTAAGTACACTTGAGGGAGAAATTTTCACTTTAATGATAAATATCTTAAGTTTTATTATACTGAATTTATTACATTATCACAGTCATTTTGGCTGTGATAATGTAGTACATTCAGTATACTAATTCTGCATACGTTTAATCATCAAATATATGCAGTCGCTAGTTCTATACGAAATACTGCATTTCGGGAAATGTAAATAATTACTCCCTCAAAGTACACGTTGCTAGATAAGTATACTTTACAATATTGATGAAATCAGTTACTGGTCATTCGCACCAGACGTGGTTCCGACTCTCCCGTACCATATTTCCGACGTTTACATTACCGAGGGCCGTTTCACTAAACTTCGTACGACTAAAATGTTCGTAAGTGCAAAGGACAAGGGGCAATAAGGCCAAAAATCGGCCCACACCCAAATTGGAAAATAACAATGTAGTAGTGTACATCAATAAGTCAGGAAGCTATGTTGAACATTTCGATTTGATATCTCAATGGCACATTTCAATGGACAGCACCGTCGTTTTGACGTTATAACATGTGAGATGACGTTACGATACTGGGAAGCGGGGAATTTGTGATTGAAATATAATTGGCATTCTAGACAAACATCATGAAGCTCGCAGGAAATAATTGATTGCCATGATTTAAGACAATATAACTGTATGGGCCTAAACATCTTTTCAGTTTCGAGATGGCTGACCTTTTCAAAATGGCCGCCATTTTTATCAATGTCATGTCTATATACATGATATACGAGGATGGCTTATGAAAACGTAGATTTCAAAAAAGGTAAAATTCGAGAAACGGCATTATATTTATTGCATATTGTTCATCACCCTAGTGACCTTGTAAGTCGTAAAACTTTTAAACAGTACTAGCTACACACCTGAAACTTGGTATGTAGCTTCGTTATGATGAGTAGATCCGCAAAGTTTATTTCGATTTTTTATTCGACCCCGGGGTCATAGATTATCTCCCCCTTTTCGACTTATTTTGTCTTGTAACTCGTAAAACTTTTAAACCGTAATACAGTAGCGCTTTTCTGCTCCTTACCTATTTGTATATACTAATATCGTATACATATCGTAATCGTATAGTATTGGTATATTTAATGAGCATATCGTATGATCATATAATATTGGTATGTTTGTACCGTATCATCGTATAGTACAAACGTACTATACGAATATTATACAAACATACGATATCCGTTCGTATATACGATATATCCGTACGGATATGGTATGAATATACCATACCCGAAGTGTGGCTTTTCATTCTACTGAAAATACCTCTCATTTTAAAGAAATTCTCGACTCCAAAGAGGTTCAAATATTAGGGGCGGACCAAATATTAGGGCAAATAGTACACGGCAACACCGTTAATATATCGCATACATTTTCGGTATGTTGGTACATTTATACCGTACAAAATTCTGGTATGTTAGTACGATACAAACGTACCAGAATTATACACATGTGTAACAATCGTATAAACGTACGATTTGAATGATATATCTATACGATATTGGTTGGTATGTACGGTACAAACATACCGTACGTTTATATTATATGCATATCGTATAGAAAACATATCGTATTGGTATAGTATACGTATAGTATTGGTATAGTACGTATAGTTGACCGGCAGAAAAGCGCTACTGTAGCTAGTACAGTATATCCCTTTCCAATAACCAACCACATACTTGTAAATGCATCAATAAATTAACATAGATCCAATGACTTAGAACTACATAACACTATCCAGTGTTATTGTATGCGTCAGTCTACAAATACATGTATTGGTGTAAGTTAACCTAGCATGGGATAAATTTGATTGCGAGAATTAATATCATTACACACATTCAGTTGATGACAGTTACTTCCCTTTATAAACAAACTTTGAAGGCGCAAATGTTTCAATTTGTATTACTTATTTTTGGCTATTAATGTATGAAATAAACTATGTCAGTGAATACACAAGGTATGTTGTTGTATAGAATTTTTTTTATATATCTTACATTGGAATAAACACGCTATCCACGCTGTTGAGTGTCAAAATAACCAGACAGCTGTGGTTGGCAAGTGAGTGGGGTAGGGAAATTAGGGCCCAATTTTTGTTATTCAAATCAAAAGTTAGCTACCAGCCCACGCGTGCACCAAGTTTTAATTTCTACAGTAGGTTTATGACTGCAGAGGTAATTTAAATTGAAAATATTAACTTGGTACACGGATGGTCTGGATATTAAATTCATGAACGTAGGGAAGAAAATGTCAAGAAAATGGCAATTTTCAGTTTCATGACGTCACGCCACGCGGTGTCATGACGTTATCGCATGATGTAAACTGATCAACATTTTATTTTTAAAGAGATGAGATGTTGTATGTAACAAAACGGGTAAAATTTATATATTTTTGAGAAAATTAAATTTTGGCAAAACCGGATGCGATTTCAGGGCCTTACCGCACCTTCCTCTTTATGGTCGTCTGAAAATTGATGGATTTACACATGCAGCCTATGCTCAATAAATGCTCAATAAATGTAAATTCAGTAATTGTTTACAAGAAAGCATTGTTGATGTGAAATTTACAGACTATCACATAGATGGACAACAATCGGTGAGGTGGGCCAAATAAGTAATGATGGCCGGTTCCGAAAAAGAGGGGTGCGGATAGAGAATAAAACCGTTATTTATTGACTTTTTACCTACAAAAATATAAACTAATTAAAAGAAAACTAATAATAAACACATATATTATATATTTAACGTTTTATTTTCGACATACGTAACAGTTGTCAATGTTGGGATTCGTGTAAGCAAGATATTGCGGTGATTTTAAATGTTTGCCAAGTTGTCAAGACAGCAGTAATTCGATTTATTGTATATTATATATGTTACGTTTATTTTAATATGGTTTCAAACGTTAATCCTTCCCAAATTGTCCTAGAAATTATTTTGTGTTGTCGGATACATATATCAGGGGCGGATCCAGCATTTGGGGAAGGGGGTGTTGTCCCATTTTCGAGCTACCCCCAACCCCCTGGAAACTTTTTGAATTCTAGATGTCCGGAAATGCACTTTCCTGTGTTTTACGGCATTTAAATTCGGACTCAAACTGGTGGTAAACTATGGACACCATATGACTCAAGGTGCATGATCACGTGGTTACAACAACAACAACGTCGCCCACTCCAAAGTAAGTATTATTTGATATTTTCTTTAATATGCAACGGATTTAGAAGTGTGGGCGAAAATACAGAGACCACCAAATGCAGCTTAACAAGACGCGTTTGATGCGCCATATTTCATCCAAAATCCGTTACGTAATAAGGACACTATAAACGAATACGTACTTTTGAGTGGGCGACGTTGAATCGGTACTTGTTTTTGTTGTTAGTACAACGTGATCATACACCTTGTGACTTATTCAAAGCAGCTTAGATCTATGTAAACTCCGTGGCTGAACTGGAGTGGGGGTTGCAACCCGGACAACCCCCCCTCTAGATCCGCCCCTGTATATGTATACACTTACTACGAATTATATCATATTAGTTGACACTGAATTCCCCTCTTAATTAGTTCCGCATGTGTAAGCACCAAAAACAGCGTTTCTTATATATTCAAGGAAGTAAACATATGTACACTTATTAACGAATTATATCATATTAGTGACACTGTTCCACACCTCTAATTTTGTTTCCGCATGTGTTTTTTTTAAAGGCACCATATCGTTACGCGCCGTTTCTTAAGTTATATTCAAGGCATGTAAACATATATATAACACTTATTACGATATTTTTATTCATAATAGTGACACTGTTCCACTCTATTATTGTCACGCTGTGCTAAGCACAAACACGCGTTTCTTAATTATATTCAAGCAAGGTCAGGATAACATCTTGTGTTATACACTTATTACGAATTATATTCATATTTTAGTGATTACATGTTCCACCTAACTTAATTAGTTTCCGCATGTGTATGCACCAAACACGCGTTTCTTTTTATTATATTCAAGGAAAGTAACATCTGTACATACTTATTCTTTTACGAAGTTATATCATATTAGTGACACTGTCCACATTCTTAATTAGTTTCCGCCATGTTTCGTAGAACCAAAACAACGTGTTTCCTTATTATATTAACAAAAGTAACATAATGTATACACTTATTACGAATTATTCTATTAGTGATCTGTTCCACCTCTAATTTAGTCCGCATGTGTAAGACCAACCACGTTTCTTATTTATATTCAAGGCAGTTTTAACATATGTATACACTTTATTACGAATTAATTATATTAGTGACACTGTTCCACCTCTAATTAGTTTTTCGCCATGTGGTAAGACCAAACGGGTTTTCTTTTATTATTCAAGGAAGTAACCAATTATATACACTTATTACGAAATTATAATCATAATTAGTGGCACTGTTCCACCTCTAATTAGTTCCGCTGTGTCACCAAACCAAACCGGTTCTTATTATATTCAAGCAATTTAACATATGTATACACTTATAAGAAATATATCATATTAGTGACCTGTTCCACCTCTATTTAGTTTCGGCATTGTAAGGCAAACAAACGCGTTTCTTATTATATTCAAGGCGTAATATGTATAACACTTATTAGAATTTTAAATCATATTAAGTGACCTGTTCCACCCAAATTAGTTCCGATGTGAAGCACCAAAACACGGTTTCTTATTTTATTCAAGCATTTTAACATATGAACACCACTATTAGAATTTATATTCATATTAGTGACACTGTTCCACCTTCTAATTAGTTTCGCAGTGTAAAGCCACCAAAAACACGGTTTCTTTATTATAATTCAAGGCAGTAACATGTATACACTTAATTACGAAATAATACATATTAGTGACAAACTGTTCACCTCTAATTAGTTTCGCATGTGTAAGAACCAAAACACCGTTTTCTTTTTTCTTAATATATTCCAAGCGTCAGTTAACAATTATGTATACCAAACAATATTACGAATTAAATCTATTAGGTTGGGGACACCTGTTTCCACCTCTAAATAGTTTCGATGTGTTAAGACCAAACCACGTTTTCTTATTATATTCAAGGCAGTACCATATTTATCACTTATTTACGAATATCATATTAGTGACACTGTTCCACCTCTAATTAGTTTGCCAGGGTGTAAGCACAAACACGCGTTTTCTTATTATATTCAAGGAGAAGTAAACATTGTATACACTTTATTACGAATTATATCATATTAGTGACACTGTTCCACCTCTTAATTAAGTTCCGCATGTGTAAGCACCCAAACACGGCGTTTTTTTATTTATTCAAGGCAGTAAATATGTATAAACTTATTACGAAATTATATTCATATTAGTGACACTGTTCCACCTCTAATTAGTTTCCGCATTGTGTAAGCACCAAACCCGCGTTTTCTTATTAAATTCAAGGGCAGTAACATAAGTATCACCTTATTACGAATTATATCAAATTAGTGACACTGTTCCACCTCTAATTAGTTCCGCAAGTGTAAGCACCAAAACACGCGTTTCTTATTATATTCAAGGCAGTAAACATATGAAACACTTATTAAGAATTTAATATTCATATTAGTGGACACTGTTCCACCTTAATTAGTTCCGCATGTGTAAGCACAAACAACGGCGTTTCTAATTATATTCAACGGCAGTAACATATGTATACACATTATTACGAATTATATCATATTAGTGACACTGTTTCCACCTCTTAATTAGTTCCGCATGTTTAAGCACCAAACACGCGTAGTTCCGTTTCTTATTATATTCAAGGCAGTAACATTGTATTCACTTATTACGGAATTATATCATATTAGTGACACTGTTCACCTCTAATTTGTTTCCGCATGTGTAAGCACAACAGCGTTTCTTATTATATTCAAGGAAGTAACATCTTGTATACAACTTATACGAATTATATCATATTGGTGACACTGTTACACCTCTAATTAGTTCGCATGTGATATAGCCACAAACACGCCGTTTTTATTTATATTCAAGGAAGTAATCATCTGTATACACTTATTACGAATTATATCATATTAGTGACACTGTTCCACCTCTAATTTGTTCCGCCATGTGTAAGCAACCACTCACGTTCTGATTATATTCAAGGCTAGTAACATATGTATACACTTATTACGAATTATATTTATTAGTGACACTGTTCCACTCTAATTAGTTTCGCATGTGTAAGTACCAAAAACACGTTGTTTCTTACTATATTCAAGAGTATATGTATACACTTACACGAATTATATCATATTAGTGACACTGTTCCACCTCTAATTAGTTTTTTCCGATGTGTAAGCACCAAAAATACGCCGTTTCTTATTATATTCAAGGAAGTAACTTATGTAAAACCTTATTACGAATTAATATCAATATTAGTGACACTGTTCACCTCTAATTAGTTCCGTGTGTAAGCACCAAAACACGCGTTTCTTATTATATTCAAGGGCAATAACATATGTATACACTTATTACGAATTATTATCATATTAGTGAACACTGTTCCCCTCTAATTTAGTTCCGCAGTGTAAGCACCAAACACGCGTTTCTTATTATATTCAAGGCAGTAACACTGTATACACTTATTATTGAATTATATAATTTATTAGTGACACTGTTCCCACCTTCTAATTATTTTCCGCATGTGTAACACCAAACACGCCGTTTTCTTATTATATTCAAGGAAGGAACATCTGTATACACTTATTCGAATTTATTTCATATTAGTGGACACTGTTTCCACCTCTAATTAGTTCCGATGTGTAAGGCACCAAACACGCTTTCTTATTATATTCAAGAAAGTAAAACTTATTTACACTTAATTACGAATTATATCCTATTAGGTGTCACTGTTCCACCTCTATTAGTTCCGCATGTGTTAAAGCACCAAACACACGTTTCTTATTATATTCAAGGAGTAAACATATGTAATAACACTAATTCGATTTATATCATATTAATGAATGTTCCACTTAAATTATTTTCGCATGTGTAATACCAACACGTGTTTCTTATTATTCAAGAAGTAACTTTATGTATACACTTATTCGAATATTATATTAGTGGACACTGTTCCACCTCTTAAATTAGTTCCGCATTGTTCAGACAAAACAGTGTTTCTTATATAATTCAAGGCATTAACATATGTATTCCACTATTTCAATTATATCCTAATTTAGTGACACGGTTCCACTAATTAGTTTTCGCCTGTTGAGCATTCCAAACACGGTTTTTCTTATTATATTCAAGGCAGTGTCACATTGTATACACTTACTTACAATTAAAATATTCCATATTAGTGGACACTGTTCCACCTCTAATTAGTTCCCCGCATGTGTAAGCACCAACCACGTGTTTTCTTATTAATATTCAAGCATTAAACATATGTATACAGTTATTAAACGAATTTATATCATATTAGTGACACTGTTTCCCACCTCTAATTTGTTCCGCTTGTTAGTACCTTAAACACGTTTGTTTCTTATTATATTAAGGCATAACAATAGTATACACTTATTACGAATTATTCATATTATGACAACTGGGGGGTTCCACCTCCTAATTAGTTTCGCATGGGTAATTACCAAAACACGTGTTTCTTATTTATTCAAGGGCGTAAACTATGTATACACTTATTACGAAATTTATATCATATTAGTGACACTGTTTCCCTCTAATTGTTTCGCATGTGTAAGACCAAACCGTGTTTTCTTATTATATTCAAAGGCAGTAACATATGTTTATAACACTTACTACGAATTATATCCATATTAGTGACACTGTCCCACCCCCTAAATTAGTTCGATGGGTGTAGCACCAAACGCCGTTTCTTATTAATTCAAGGAAAGTAACATTGTATCACTTATTACAATTATATCATTATTTTAGTGACCACGTTCCACCCTAATTAAGTTCCCGCATGTAAGCCACCAAACACGCGTTTCTTATTATATTCAAGGCTGTAAACCCATATTTGCACAGTTACTACGAATTAATATCATATAGTGACACTGTTTCCAACCTCAATTAGTTCCGCATGTGTAAGCCCCACACAAACGGTTTGGGTTTATTATATTCAAGGCAGTAACATATGTATACATTATTTAACGAATTATATCATATTAGTGACATGTTCCACTCTAATTAGTTCCGCATGTGTAAGCACCAACACCGTTTTTCTTATTATATTCAAAGCAGTAACATATGTACACACTTATTAAGAATTATATCAAATAGTGACACTGTTCCACCTCTAATTAGTTTCGCAAGTGTAAGCAACCAAACACCGCGTTTCCTTATTATATTCAAGGCAAGTAACATATAACATTATTAGAATTATATCATATTATGACACTGTTCCACCTCTAATTAGTTTCGCCATGTGTAAGCACCAAGCACGTGTTTATTTTTAATTATATTCAAGGCAAAAGTAACATTATGTTATACATTTATTACGAATAATTATCCATATAAGAGTGACAAACTCCTCCTCTAAGAAATTAGTTCGCCATGTGGTTAGTTTGTTACCCCAAAACACGTTGTTTCTTATTAGCTTCAAGAGGCCATCCTGTATACAATTATTCGATTTATATCATTTAGTGACACGGTTCCCCTTCTAATTAATTTCGATGTGTAAGCACCAAACACGCGTTTCTTAATTATATTTCAAGGCAGTAACATATGTCACTTATTAGAAATTAATATCATATTAGTGACACTGTTCCACTCTAATTTAGTTTGCATGTGTAAGGCAACCAAACACGCGTTTTTCTTATTATTCAAGGCAGTAACATTGTATACTTATTACGAATTATATCATATTAGTGGACACTGTTTCCACCTCTATTAGTGTTTTCCGCATGTGAAAGCACAACACGGCGTTTCTTATTATTAATTCAAGGCATTTAGTACATATGTAATACACTATTACGATGTATTATTAATATTGTGACACTGTTCCACCTCTAATTAGTTCGCATGTGTAAGCACCAAACACGTTTCTTTATTAAAATTCAAGGCAGAACATAGTATACACTTATTACGAATATATCATATTAGTGACACTGTTCCACCTCTTTTTTAATTAGTAGTAACGCATGTGGTAAGCACAAACAACGCGTTTCCTTATTAATTATTTCAAGGCAGGTAATTATGTATACACTTATTACGGAATTATATCATATTGTGACCAACTGTGTCAAGCCTTTCTTATTTTAGGTTCCGCATTGTTGTTAAGCACCAAACCAACGCGTAAGTTTTTATTATAATTCCAGGGTAGTAACATAATGTTTACACTTATTACAATTATATCAATATTAGTGACACTGTTCCACCTCTAATTTAAAGTAACCGCATGTTTGGTAAAGCACACAACACGTTTTTTCTTAATTATATTCAAGGCTTAGTTAACATATGTAATACCACCTTACGAATTTAATTTCATATTATGACACTGTTCCACCTCTAATTTAATTCCGCGAATGTTTTTGTAAGCACCTTAAACAAGGTGCTTTCTGTATTAATTATTCCAAGGCCATGAGTAATAAGTATACCTTATTACGAATTGGTATCAAAATATTATGGGACCACTGTGTTCCACCTCTATTAGTTCCGCATGTAAGTTCCCCACACAAACACGCGTTTACTTATTATTTCAAGGAAATAACATAAATTGATACACTTATTACGGAAATTCTATTTCATAATTAGTGACACTGTTCCACCTCTAATTAGTTCCGCCTGTGTATACACTTTGTTTTCCTTATTATATTCAAGGAAGTAACTGTTTATACACTTATTACGAAATTATTATCATATTAGTGACACTGTTCCACCTTAATTCGTTTCCGGCATGTGTTAAGTACTACAAGGTTTCTTTTTATTATTCAAGGAAGAACAAATGAACATTATTACGAAATTGTATCTTATAATTGCCACTGTTCCACCTCTAATTAGTTCCCGCATGTGTAAGTACCAAACGCGTGTTTCTTATTATATTCAAGGAAGTAACATATGTATACCCTTATTACGGAATTATAATCATATTAGTGGACACCTGTTCCACCTCTAATTTGTTCCGCATGGTGTAAAGTTGCAAACACGTGTTTCTTATTAAATTCAAGGAAGTAACATATATACACTTATTACAATTATTATATTTTAGTGACACTGTTTCCCCTCCTAAATTAAGTTCCGCATGTGTAAGTACCAAACCACGTTGTTTCTTATTATATTCAAGGAAGTAACAAATGATACACTTATTACTTAATTAAATCATATTAAGTGGACACTGTTCCACCTCTAATTAGTTCCGCATGTGTAAGCAACCAAACACGCGGTTTCTTATTTATAATTCAAGGAAGTAACATCTGTAATACATTATTACGAAATTGTATCAATTTTATTTGACCACCTGTTCCACCTCCCCTAATTAGTTCCCGCAATGTGTAAGTACCAAACAGTGTTTCTTTCTTATTAAAATTCAAGGAAGAACATATGTATAACACTTATTTACGAATTATATTCATATTTAGTGGGACACGGTTCCCCCTCCTAATTAAGTTCCGCATGTGTAAAGCCACCAAACCACGCGTTTCTTATTATTAATCAAGGAAGTTTAACATCTGTATCACTTATTACGAATTTAAAATAATTCCATAAAATTTTCGGGAAACTGTTTCCATCCTTCTAATTAAGTCCGCCATGTGTAAGTACCAAACACGTGTTTTCTTATATATTCAAGGTAAGTAACATGTGTATACACTTATTACGAATTATATCATATTAGTGACACTTTGTTCCACCTCTAATTAGTTTCGCATGTGTAAGTACCAAACACCGTGTTTTCTTATTATATTCAAGGAAGTAAACATCTGTATACACTTTATTACGAAATTATAACATTTAGTGACACTGTTCCACCTCTAATTAGTTCGCATGTGTAAGCACCAAACACGCGTTTCTTATTATATTCAAAGGCAGTAACATATGTATACACTTATTACGAATTATATCATATTAGTGACACTGTTCCACCTCTAATTAGTTTCGCATGTGTAAGCACCAAACACGTGTTTCTTATTATATTCAAGGCAGTAACATCCTGTATACACATATTACGAATTATATCATATTAGTGACACTGTTCCACCTCTAATTAGTTTTCGCATGTTGTAAGCACCAAACACGTGTTTTTCTTATTAATATTCAAGGCAGTAACATATGTATTAAACACTTACTACGAAATTATATCATATTAGTGACACGTTCCACCCACCTTCTAATTAGTTCGCATGTGTAAGCACCAAAACACACGTTTTTCTTATTATATTCAAGGCAGTAACATATGTATACATTATTTTACGAATTATATCATATTAGTGACACTGTTTCCTCCCACCTCTATTAGTTCCGCATGTGTAAGTAACAAACAGTTGTTTCTTATTATATTCAAGGCAGTAACATATGTATACACTTTTATTACGAATTATATCATATTAGTACACTGTTCCACCTCTAATTAGTTTTCGCAGTGTAAGCAACCAAACACGTTGTTTCTATTATATTCACGCAGTAACATAATGTAAAACACTTATTACGAATTATATCATATATTGACACTGTTCCACCTCTAATTAGTTTTCCGCATGTGTAAGCACCAAACACGTGTTTCTTCTTATTATATTCAAGGCAGTAAACATCTGTATACACTTATTTTACGAATTATATCATATTAGTGGACACTTGTTCACCTCTAATTAGTTTTTCGCATTGTGTAAGCACCAAACACGTGTTTTCTTATCTTATTTTAAATTCAAGGCAGTAACATCTGTATACACTTATTACGAATTATATCATATTAGTGACACTGTTCCACCTCTAAATTAGTTCCGCTGTGTAAGCACCAAACACTCGTTTCTTATTATATTCAAGGCAGTAACATCGTATACACTTATTACGAATTATAACATATTAGTGACACTGTTCCACCTCTAATTAGTTCCGCCATGTGGTAAGCACAAACACGCGTTTCTTATTATATTCAAGGCAGTAACATAATGTAAATACACTTATTACGAATTATATTCATATTAGTGACACTGTTCCACCTCTAATTAGTTCCAGCATGTGTAAGCACCAAACACCGTTTGGTTTCTTATTATATTACAAGGCGTAACATATGTATACACTTATTACGAATTATATCATATTAAGTGACACTGTTCCACCTCTAATTTATTTCGCATGTGTAAGTACCAAACACGCGTTTCTTATATATTCAAGGCAGTAACATATGTAATTACACTTTTTATTACGAATTATATCATATTAGTGACACTGTTCCACCTCTAATTAGTTTCGCATGTGTAAGCAACCAAACACGTGTTTTCTTATATAATTCCAGGCATTAACATATGTATAACACTTATTTACGAATTATATCATATTAGTGACACTGTTTCCACCCTCTAATTAGTTTCGCAGTGTAAGCACCAAACACTGTTTCTATTATATTCAAGCATAACATATGTAATACACTTATTACGAATTATAATCATATAGTGCACTGTTCCACCTCTACTTAGTTCCGCATGTGTAATAAGTACCAAACACGTGTTTCTTATTATATTCAAGGAAGAAATAACATATGTATACACTATATTACGAAATTATAACATATTAGTGACACTGTCCACCTCTAATTAGTTCCGCATGTAAAGTACCAAACACGTGTTTTTCTTATTATATTATTCAAGGCAGTAAACATAGATACACTTATTACGAATTATATCATATTATGACACTGTTCCACCTCTAATTAGTTCCGCATGTGTAAGCACCAAACACGTTACTTATTATAAATCAAGGCAGTAACATCTGTATACACTTATTACGAATTATATCATATTAGTGACACTGTTCCACCTCTAATTAGTTCCGCATGTGTAAGCACCAAACACGCGTTTCTTATTATATTCAAGGCAGTAACATCTGTATACACTTATTACGAATTATATCATATTAGTGACACTGTTCCACCTCTAATTAGTTCCGCATGTGTAAGCACCAAACACGCGTTTCTTATTATATTCAAGGCAGTAACATATGTATACACTTATTACGAATTATATCATATTAGTGACACTGTTTCCACCCCTCAATATTTTCGCAATGTGGTAAGCACCAAACACGTGTTTCTTATTATATTCAAGGAAGTAACATATGTATACAACTTATTACGAATTATATCATATAGTGACACCCTGTTCCACCTCAATTGGTTCCAAGCATGTGTAAGCACCCAAACACAAGCGTTTCTTTATTATTATTTCAAGGCAGTAACATATGTATACACTTATTACGAATTATATCATATTAGTGACACTGTTCCACCTCTAATTAGTTTCGCATGTGTAAGCACCAAACACGCGTTTCTTATTATATTCAAGGCAGTAACATATGTATACACTTATTACGAATTATATCATATTAGTGATACTGTTCCACCTCTAATTAGTTCCGCATGTGTAAGCACCAAACACGCGTTTCTTATTATATTCAAGGCAGTAACATCTGTATACACTTACTACGAATTATATCATATTAGTGACACTGTTCCACCTCTAATTAGTTTCGCATGTGTAAGTACCAAACACGTGTTTCTTATTATATTCAAGGCAGTAACATATGTATACACTTATTACGAATTATATCATATTAGTGACACTGTTCCACCTCTAATTAGTTTCGCATGTGTAAGCACCAAACACGTGTTTCTTATTATATTCAAGGAAGTAACATATGTATACACTTATTACGAATTATATCATATTAGTGACACTGTTCCACCTCTAATTAGTTCCGCATGTGTAAGTACCAAACACGTGTTTCTTATTATATTCAAGGAAGTAACATATGTATACACTTATTACGAATTATATCATATTAGTGACACTGTTCCACCTCTAATTAGTTTCGCATGTGTAAGCACCAAACACGCGTTTCTTATTATATTCAAGGCAGTAACATATGTATACACTTATTACGAATTATATCATATTAGTGACACTGTTCCACCTCTAATTAGTTTCGCATGTGTAAGCACCAAACACGCGTTTCTTATTATATTCAAGGAAGTAACATATGTATACACTTATTACGAATTATATCATATTAGTGACACTGTTCCACCTCTAATTAGTTCCGCATGTGTAAGCACCAAACACGCGTTTCTTATTATATTCAAGCAGTAACATCGTATACACTTACTAGAATTATATTCATATTTAGTGACACTGTTCCACCTCTAATTAGTTTCGCATGTGTAAGTACCAAACACGTGTTTCTTATTATATTCAAGGCAGTAACATCTGTATACACTTATTACGAATTATATCATATTAGTGACACTGTTCCACCTCTAATTAGTTTCGCATGTGTAAGTACCAAACACTGTTTCTTATTATATTCAAGGCAGTAAACATCTGTATACACTTACTAACGAATTATAACATATTAGTGACACTGTTCCACCTCTAATTAGTTTCGCATGTGTAAGTACCAAACACGCGTTTCTTATTATATTCAAGGCAGTAACATATGTATACACTTATTACGAATTATATCATATTAGTGATACTGTTCCACCTCTAATTAGTTCCGCATGTGTAAGCCCACACAAAGCGTTTCTTATTATATTCAAGGCAGTAACATCTGAATACACTTACTACGAATTATATCATATAAGTGACACTGTTTCCACCTCTAATTAGTTTTCGCATGTGTAAGCACCAAACACGTGTTTCTTATAAATATTCAAGGAAGTAACATATGTTATACACTTTTATACGAAGTTTATCATATTAGTGACACTGTTACCACCTCTAATTAGTTCCGCATGTGTAAGTAAACCAAACACGTGTTTTTCTTATTATAATCAAGGCAGTAACATCTGTATACACTTACTACGAATTAAATCATATTAGTGACACTGTTCCACCTCTAATTAGTTCCGCATGTGTCAGCACCAAACACGTGTTTATCTTATTATATTCAAGGCAGTTAACATCTTGTAACACTTATTACGAAATGATAATCATATTAGTGACACTGTCTCAACCTCTAATTAGTTTGCGCAATGTGTAAGTATCCAAACACGCTTTTCTTATTATCAATTCAAGGCAGTCAACATCTGTAATACACTTACTACAGAATTAATATCATATTTATGACACTGTTCCACCTCTTAATTAGTTTCGCATTGTAAGTACCAAACACACGAACATCCCAAACCCGTTTCTTATTAATATTCAAGGCAGTAACAATATGTATACACTTATTACGAAGTTATATCAAATTATTAGTGTACACTAGACTTGTTCCACCCTCTAAGTTAGTTCCGCATGTTGTAAAGCATCCAAACACGCGTTTTCTTATTAATTATTCAAAGCAGTTAACAAATATGTATACACGTTATTACGAAATTGTAATCATAATTTAGTGACAACTGTTACCACCTCTAAGTTAGTTTTCGCATGTGTTAAGCACCAAAACCACGCGTTTCTTATTAAATTAATACAAGGGCAGTAACATCTGTATACCACGTTATTACGAATTGTATCATATTAGTGACAACCTGTTTCCAACCATCTAATTTAGTTCCGGCAATGGTGTAAGCACCAAACACGCGTTTCATTATTATAATTCAAGGTGCAGTTAACATATGTATACACTTACTACAGGAATTATATCAATAGTAAGTGAAACACTGTTCCACCTCCAATTAAGTTTTCCCGCATTGTGTAAGCATCCCAAACACGTGTTTCTTATTATATTTCAAGGCAGTAAACATATGGTTATACACTTACTACGAATTATAATCATATTGAGTGACCCACTGTTCCACCTCTAATTAAGTATTCGCATTTGTGTAAGCACCAAACACGTGTTTCTTACTTAATATTACCAAGAAGTAACATATTGTATAACACTTATTACGAATTAATAATCATATTAGGTGACACTGGTTCCACCTCTAAATTAGATTCCGCAATGTTGTAAGCACCAAACACGTGTTTCTTATTATATTCGGCAAGGAAGTAACATATGTATACACTTATTACGAATTAAATATCAATAATTAAGTGACCCACTGTTTCCATCCTCCACTAATTAGTTTTCGCATGTGTAAGCAATCCAAACCACGTGGTTTCTTATTAATATTCAACGGAAGTAACATATGTATAAACACTTTTTATTAACGAAATTTTATATCATATTAAGTTGGACAACTGTTCCTACCTCATAATTAGTTCCGCATGTGTAAGCACCAAACACGTGTTTTTCTTAATTATATTCAAGGGAAGTAACATATGTATACACTTATTATTACGGAATTAATATCATATTAGTGACACTGTTTCCACCTCTAATTAGTTTCTCAAGTTGTAAGCACCAAACCACGCGTTTTCATTATTATAATTCAATGGAAAGTAACATAATGTATAAATACACTTATTACGAATTAAATCATCATTTAGGTGACCTGTTCCACCTCTAATTAGTTCCGCATGTTTGTAAGCAACCAAACCACGCGTTTCTTATTATATTCAAGGCAGTAACATATGTATACACTTATTACGAATTATATCATATTAGTGACACTGTTCCACCTCTAATTAGTTCCGCATGTGGTAAGACCAAACCACGTGTTCTTATTATATTCAAGGATAGTAAATATATGTATACACTTATTACGAATTATATCATATTAGTGACACTGTTCCACCTCTAATTAGTTCCGCATGTGTAAGCACCAAACACGTGTTTCTTATTATATTCAAGGCAGTAACATATGTATACACTTATTACGAATTATATCATATTAGTGACACTGTTCCACCTCTAATTAGTTCCGCATGTGTAAGCACCAAACGCGTGTTTCTTATTATATTCAAGGAGTTAACATATGTATACACTTATTACGAATTATATCATATTAGTGACACTGTTCCACCTCTAATTAGTTCCGCATGTGTAAGCACCAAACACGCGTTTCTTATTATATTCAAGGAAGTAACATATGTATACACTTATTACGAATTATATCATATTAGTGACACTGTTCCACCTCTAATTAGTCGCATGTAGTACCAAACACGCGTTTCTTATTTCTATTCACGTAAACATGTCAATTATTACGAAATTTTATCCTTTAAGTGCACTGTTCCAACCAATAGTTTCGCATGTGTATGCACCAAACGCGTTTTTATATTCAAGCAGTAACTATGTAACATTATTACGAATTATATCTATTAGTGACACGGGTTGACACCTCTAATTAGTTCCGCATGTGTAAGAACCAACTCGCGTTTCTTATTATATTCAAGGCAGATAACATCTGTATACACTTATTACGAATTATATCATATTAGTGACACTGTTCCACCTCTAATTAGTTTCCGCATGTGTAAGCACCAAACACGCGTTTCTTATTATATTCAAGGCAGTAACATCTGTATACACTTATTACGAATTATATCATATTAGTGACACTGTTCCACCTCTAATTAGTTCCGCATGTGTAAGCACCAAACACGTTTCTTATTATATTCAAGGCAGTAACATCTGTATACACTTATTACGAATTATATCATATTAGTGACACTGTTCCACCTCTAATTAGTTCCGCATGTGTAAGCACCAAACACACGTTTCTTATTATATTCAAGGCGTAACTATGTATACTTATTACGAATTATATCATATTAGTGACACTGTTCCACCTCTAATTAGTTCCGCATGTGTAAGCACCAAACACGCGTTTCTTATTATATTCAAGGCAGTAACATCTGTATCTAAAATTTCACACTACAATATAATTGTCGGTAAAAAATGAATTTATACATAATTAGACAAATGATCAATAACGTCTTGTGGTGTCGCCAGATTGCCACACACATATATGTTTTGTACTTGTTGTATGACTGGAGACGCATACACATCCTACATACGTATGAACCTAGCAATGTGTCTTTCACACTAGGTAATTACTAATTATGTAAATCAAAGCTATTTAATCCATGTCTCTCAGTAATAAATCCGTGTCTAATTCCCATGTATGGGGCTGTTGAAAGTAGAATTTGCCTGTACAGCCGATGAAAATCTAATATTACATGACAAATAATTATTTGACTGTCGAATTCTTGCCTCAACACATTTTGTTTTTAAACTAATTTGCTGTGTACACCCCACCCCCAACCGCCCCACAGCGGAGAATTAAACATTTATACAGGAATTAATTATTGTCGTCCTTTGCTCAGTAAAGAAGATAGTCAAGTTCTCGACTCAAATTTGTGTTTACCCCTTTCAACACTAGAGACCTCTCAGTACCGTAACCAGGATTGAGGCAGACGAGGAGGTCGCCTCATCACTTATTTTGCCGATTTTTTGTTGTTGCTAGTAATTAAACAAATCCCCGGGAAGGTGGCGGGCAGAATGTTCCCTGACCCCCATATTGGGACTTGGTTCGCCTCGTCTTATTTTCACCTCTGGTTATGGCCTTGCAAACGGTGTATCTATCCTGATGAACCACTCGTAATGAGCCGTCTCATTCAAGATATGCACCATTTGAGCATATTTTCATTTTTTTTGCAAAATGACCCCCTTTTCTGCATAATGGAAGTCTCAAACTTAACATGAAACAGTTCATTTCAGTTACTTAGAGGTGAAAGTGCTAATCGTCATAGGTTGTAGCAGCATTGTCAATCTAATATCCTATCCACAGGAATCTTCGGAATGTCAAATTATTGGTGGATTAACTGTGCAGTTGGTCATGGACATGCACAGACGGGTGGATGGATTGACCATCCACACATGCACAACGTGTGATTACTGGCGTTTAACTCATTTAATTTATGAAGTGTCTCCCCTGTGTATCACAGTCTATTATAGTATACATATCAAGTAAAATAAAATACAAAGCCCTCGGATTTTGATCGAATACAATAATGTGCATTGTGATATTATAAACAGACATTTTTTTTGCATTATGGAAGGCGAACAAAAGATATAAAGTTCCTGACACATCATCAGGGGTCATGCCCCCCCCCCCCCCTCCACCCACACAGGGAATGAAAATTACGAGTATTTATTATAAAATCTAAAAAATACTTACAAATAGAGCAGATTCTGATGACACGGCTCGTTGTGAGTTGGCTCACCTGTGTCTACATGGCTTTGTTGAAACTTTCGAATTAACTCGGGTTAATCGAGTAAACTAGTTCAACTTCAAGTAAAGCTTATTTTCGAATGACAGATGTCGCAATCATATTTGTTTCAGTGCTATTCTATCACACCGTGAAAGATAAATACGGCAATGTTGTGTTTGGAAAATGAGACATTTTTCAGAAATAAAAATTATAGGTTTCATTGCGATTCGAATCCACACATTGATTCTCCACTAATGGTACAAATTCGAAATCTGGGAATAATAATAAATAAATTGATTTATTTGGAACCTCAATGTATACACGACTAGAAATTATGTTTCTTATACACAACTAGAAATTATGTTTGTAAAACATTGATATGCCCCCATGGCATACTGGACTCTAACTAGAAATTGTGTGTCAAAAAATATTTTTTTTAATTTGAACAAATTTCAAAGTCATTTGAGAAAGTCCTACACACTTTTTGACGTAAGAAAATGGCTAATTGTTTCAGCACCATTTTGAAGGTCACAAAATGTCATGTAATTGGTGATGTGATTGCATCACACATATTCAGGTTAATGAACTGTCCAAATATTAAAGCAATCCTTCATGTAATATTGAAGATATTACATGTTAGCGAAACTCGTACAAACTTTTCGACGTAACAAAATGGCTAAGTGTTTCAGTGATAGTTGGAAGGTGACAAATGTGAAAGTCGTGTTAATGGTGGCGCGGGTGTGTGACAAATGTTCAGGTGATTCAAGTGTCCAAGTATTGAAGCAATGCTTTATCGTAATATTGACGATATTACATGTTGGAAAAACTCTTATACACATTTTGACGTAAATGTACACGGACGGACGTACGGACGGAAGGACGTACGGAACCTCAAGAGCGACGCAATATGCCCACATAATAATTAATACCTCTTAGAATGTCCTACATATGTGCACAAAAGTTGATATTTATGCTGGAATCATGCCACCCATAAATGCAAACTCATCAGTAAAATCTACGTGACCGAGAGCAGGGTTTCCTCCAGGAACAGTGACATTATATTAAGAATATCCATCATATGCATTGGTGACATATTCTGATCACGAGGGTGGAATATCCTTTTCTCGCAAATGGTATTTCCGAAGCCACGCCCATGTGGGATTTTTCTGTCTCACACGGCTGTCTCACACGGCTGACCTGTCACTCACTGCCGGAACTACTTTTTATTGTGTATTGGCTTCCAAACGTCGTCTGCATTGTTTACAAACACACGCTCTCTACACAGTACTGTCAGTAGACAACAATGTCAACGATGTCGCGATTTGGCGATTTCGAAGTCGAAGAATTTGTGGAGAAGAGTGAAAATAGGTCCACCTTGAGGAAGACTCTTGGTCACATTAAACTTGTTGAAGAGTACTTGTTATCCAAAGGAGAAAATAGACAACTCTGGTTCATCCCGCCGCAAGAACTTGACCAGCTCCTTGCCTCTTTCTTCGTCAATATGCGAACGAAAGATGGAAATGAGTAGAGAAGCCGACATCAATCCGTGGTGAGTTGTTTCGTCCCAATCACTTCCCAGGTTATCCACCTAAAATATAGAAATTCAGCAGCTTATGGACTAAATATGCTACCAAAAAAAGGCTCAAATGCATTATATTATCAGAATGAACCACTCATTTTTGTTATTTTCCATGAAACTGACAGTTTGCTTCATCCACAAACTGATGAACAGTGCAGACCCTGATCCAGACAGCGTGTCTCATATGAGCTAGCGCACAGGACAGATGATATTGCATGAGTGATGATGTAATATGGTATTTATTGAACAAGTTCAGTCTACTGATTTCATAACGAACGAGGCTTTGCCGAGTTGCTTACCAAATCATTAAACAATTAAGTTTACTAAATACCATATTAAAGGTACATGCCCACTCAGTAGGCACAACATTTTGTTTATATCAGAGACATAATCTGGAACATTTTCTAGCAAAATAAACATTCATTCCCCATTACCCCACATATTGATTGGCATTATTATTTATTTGATATCAGACGTCAATTTACATACTGATATCAGGGGCGATAACCGTGTTTCCTTAAAATGTTAACAGACACTACTATTTATTGTTCCTGTATTTATTTTTTGATGTGCAATGATCATACTTTATAATCTGTCGAAAATGTTATTTTTTCAAGCGACACATTTAATTAGTATAAATAATTAAAACATATCATGCCTCATTTGAAAATAGCCTTATAGCACCGCGCGTCACTGTCAGTAAAATAACTATTACTAAATGATTATATCTGTATAGCGGGCACTCGTAATTGTTAGAACTGGTGGAATAGTGACACAATTATACACTTGTTTAATTCTTATAAAGAACAGTTTGTGCCTACTGAGTGGGCATGTACCTTTAAACATGTTAAACCGCTACAAATGTTAAGAAATTCTATTTACGGCTTTCAGGTATGCTTGGTAGCATTGAACGCCATCTAAGGCGGCATAACTACGGAACATCCGTCATCACAAGTTTTCCAAAAGCCAAGGAGGCCATGGTAGCCAAACAAAAACAGCTGAAGAAATTGGGTAAAGGCAGCAAGCCTCATACAGCAGCAGCACTGACCGGCAGCGATGTAGACCGCCTGTACGAGTGCCACCAGCTGGGACCCGAAACACCAACAAGTGCATTGAACACTGTTTGGTTTAACAACACGATGCACTTCGGCATGCGTGCAGCCAGTGAACATCGAGCCATGATGTGGGGCGACGCCAAATTGAAACACGACTCGGAACTGGACACAGATTTTGTAGAGTTCCATGAAAGAGCCACGAAAACACGTACTGGTGAAAACATTCGTGACAACAGAGCTTGTCCACCAAGGATGTATGCAACACCCGAAAATGTTGAACGCTGCCCGGTTGCAGGTTATAAGTTTTACGCAGCACGACGGCCAGCGGATTATTCCAATTCTAGCGATCCTTTTTATATTTCGCCAGTCACCAATAACACTTCGCCCAATTGGCAGGAACAATGGTACATTCGAGGTCCAGTAGGGATAAATAAACTGTGCGGATTAATGAAAGGTATGGCGCAGAAAGCTGGTATTGGCAGTGATAAGATGATAAGCAACACTAGCGTTCGGAAAACATTGTTGCAGAGAATGACAGACTGCAATGTGCCTGACAATTTGCAGGTTTACTTGAATGGTCATAAGAGGGCCGAATCATTAAACAACTACAGACAGCTAGACACAAGCAACACATTAGTAGCCTCCTAACATCAAACTCCGCCATCGCAACATGTTCCCGTGACAGTGCATTTCCCACAGCAGCACTGCCAGTGTCAACCGCCACAGATCCATGTCCAGTTCCGTTCATCGCCCCACCTACTGCCATTGTCACTGAGTCGGAGACTGGGGCTCAGGTCGTGGCCACCCAGTCTGAGACTCGGACTCAGATCCTTGCCACAGAGTCTGTGGCTCGGACTCAGTTCGCGAGTCAATCAAAGAACACAGTCTCCTCCCTTGGGAACCATCCATCAGAAACATTGTTTCTGGAGAGCACAATCCATGGAAATATAACTGTAAACTTTAATAAAAATTATTGTCACGACACATGTTGTGGGGCAAAAAGGCGAAGAATCCGTAGGCCTTTAATTGAAAGCGAGGAGTGAAGAATTTCAGAGCTAAGGTGCGTAATTTGATAAAATTTTGGGGGGAATTTTCCTCTTTCTTCATAAAAAATTGCAAATTGGGATTCCTTTAGAATTGTCTCATTGATACGATTCTAAAATAAATAACTGTAAACTTGCCATTTTTGGTGAGGAAATTAAAAGATTCCCCCATAAATTACGCACGTTAACTGGAGCTCTGGATCTGTTATGTTGGCTATTATTTATTTCATGTTTTCATAAAATTTGTGGGACGAGTTGTGTAAGGGGCGTCTGTAAATTAGTCGGCCGAATACTGAATACATGATTATAATTAAAAAAAAACACATGTAATTTACAGCAAAATATTTACCTTGTATGTTGTTGATTCTTCCCCAAACATATGTAGTATGTAGGAGACTCTAATTTGTTGGTGTAAACTTTGTTTGTTTACACCCATTTGTTGATACGGGTAATGCGATTGAGTGGTTGTATTGGAGGTAGCACATACAGAAAAAAAGTTAGTATTATACTATGGTGGTTCGTTGATGGCGTACTATGGCTAAACATGATTCTGGACTTAGTAGGTATACGAGAAAAAGTATTCCATATATACTCCGGTGTGTGACTAATGATATTCCACCCTCGTGGTCAGAATATGTCGTCAGAAACTCGGCAAAGCCTCGTTTTTGACGACATATTTTGACCACTCGGGTGGAATATTCTTGTCACACACCGGAGTATATATGGAATACTATTACTCTCACACCAGTGCATATGATGGATACTTTTTTTCGCCCCTATATACAACATATTTGCGAATCTCAAAATATTTGTCTGTCCGAGAATAATACCCAACTTTTTATTCGCTGAATTTATGCGACTTTTGATATGTCCAACGTGCTCGCCATGTCAACAAAACGTCAAAACTTTGTTTTAACCCAAGAATTAGTTTAACCCAAGAATTGGATGCTAATACCAGTTCAGTGGATCGTTTACAAATTATTATTAAACTAATGTTCAATGTCATCACCATTCAGCCCGCGCGTGACTACGGATATCCTCGTCTCAGGTCACCTGGTGGGCGAGAAAAAATTAATACACATTTCCATATCCGTTTTTGTTTGAATACTATCGTATGTCATTACAGGATCTGAATCCGGATACGGATAGCAAAACATCTGATCGAATATTAATGGAAGAAACTATTTTTAGTTGAAAGTAACATGAAAATAAGACAGACTACACTTCTGTGTTATTTTTCATAGGTTATGTTCACGACCATGACTATTTGAAAAGCATGTTAACAAACACCTAAAGGAGTATGTAAACAAGTACAAACTGCTACATGCAACCCAATCTAGATTTCGAAAATATCTTACTATTTATTCTCTGTATTTTATTTTTTGATGTGCAATGATCATACTTTATAACATGTCGAAAATATATTTTTTCCAGGTGGCGCATTTAATTAGTATACATAATTAAAGAATATCATCCCTCATTTGCATATGAATAGCGTGCACTCGTAATATTTAGAACTGGTTGAAATAGTAAAAGAACATGTTGTGCCTACTGAGTGGGCATGTACCTTTAAGGTAGTAGGTCATAGATAGATAGATAGATAGATAGAGATAGATAGATAGATAGATATAGATAGATATATAGATAGATAGATAGATAGAAATGATAGATAGATAGATAGATAGATAGAGAGATAGATATTAGATAGATAGATATATAGATATAGATATATAGATAGAAAGGATAGATAGATAGATAGATAGATAGTAGTATAAGATAGATATATAAGATAGTAGATAGAATAGATAGATATAGATAGATAGATAGATAGATAGATAGATAGATAGATAGATAGATATAGATTATATATAATAAAGATATTATAAGATAGATAGATATATAGATTATATATTAGATAGATATAGATAGATAGATAGATAGATAGAAGATAGATAGAATATAGATAGATAGATAGATAGTAGATAGATAGATAGATAGATAGATAGATAGATAGATAGATAGATAGATATATAGATAGATAGATAGATAGATAGATATGTATATAGATAGATAGATAGATATTATAGATATTATAGATAGATAGATAGATAGATAGATAGATAGATATGATATATATAGGATATAGTATAGATGATAGGATATATAGATTTATATATAGATAGATGAGTAGATAGATAGATAGATAGATAGATGATAGATTTAAGAATATATAGATAGATAAATATGATAGTTGATAGATAGATAGATACGATGATAGATAGTAGAAATAGATAGATAGATATATTGAATTTAGATCGATAGATAGTGAATAGATAGATAGATAGATAGATAGATATTTAGATAAAGATAGATAGATAGATAGATAGATAAGTAGATAGATAGAAAGATAGATAGATTTATAGATACGATAGATAGATAGATAGATAGATAGATAGATAGATAGATAGATAGATAGATGATATTTTAGATAGATAGATGATAGATAGATAGATAGATAGATAGATAGATAGATAGATAGATAGATAGATAGATATATAGATAGATAGATACACTTGGCTTCAATGATAATATTCATATGATGTGATGTGATATATGAATATAACCTATGTAAATATTGTCTTGTTACTGTATACTATATGGTACGTACATTGAGCTACCATCTCCGCCTTCCTTGTATGTACAAGCCATCGTACAGTTTCACCACTTCGTGCGTTTGACACATACAGCAAATAATATGACAGTAAACCAAAATCAATTTGGTGCAATACAACACAGACAGATATGACTATGGCAATCTATAAATATTATGCCAGCAAACTATACAAAAGACGAGATACCTGAGCATTTCTCCCATCAATCTCAAAATAAATTTTGATGTGTAAACTTTCTGATGCACAGCCTATTGTTAGTGTACACGTTATTCAATCCATAGGTAAAGCGATATTTACTCGCATAGTAGGTGAGTAGACACCAGAGTAAATAGACGCAGGTAACTGCTTACATGTCACTGGATTTGATAGATAATAGCAGGGTACAGTAGTGGGTATATACTGTACTTGTTGTGTGGTTTGCCAGGTAAATGTGATACACTGTGCGAAATTATGTGTGTGGGGCTATTTATAATGGTATTCATGTTGTTAAAAACACAGGCACAAACCTGTCCAGAAAACTGACATATTTTACAGTTTGGTGTAATATAATTGATAGAAATCCGTTCTCTTTTGCGCTTTGTGTCAAACGCCAGAAGAGGTGAAAGTGGCTGATGACTTGAACACACAATATGCCGAGTTCACAATTTCATGTGCCGTATAGGATACAGTAACGAGGCAGTGTTCACATAGATGTTATACATATATTCCATCACATTTACGAAGCAATTATCTTTGAATCAAACGATGATCAGTATAGAATGTGTCCTTAAGAAAGCTTTTGACCTTGTAGATCACACTGTATTACTGCAAATATTTAAAATCTATAAATTCAAAATGGCATCACTTGACTAGTTGTCATCGTATTTAACTGACCGTAAGCAAAACGGTGGTATCTCTTCCGATTTCGCTTATGCCATAGCTGGTGTTCCTGAAGGATTAATTCTTGGACCAACGCACTCTATTTCTTTCATTTATAAATGATTTGCCTTTATGAATTAACAACTGATACCGATGACACAACAATTAATACATCAGGTAGCGATCCAGTTATCATCCATACTAATCTACAAGCAGATCTAAGACTTAGTGCCATTGAGAATTGATGTGACCAAAACAAAATGGTTATTAACGCAAACAATACTACAAGTATGATAATTATCACCAGACAAAACTTGCAGCTGTATCTGACATGAATCTGCTATTGAGTCTGTAGCTTGTTTTTAATGGGGTGGAAAACCGGAAGGCCCGGAGAAAGAACAACAGACAAAACCGTCGGGACATAACTCGGGAAATACCACGATACATTGGTTGTTGTTCAGTCATCGTAGTGCTTCAAGACTTGGCACAGGGGTAAAACATAGTAAAGCACAGTCAAAACATATTGCCCTTCAGAGCTGTGGACGACCCGAAGCATTATGTATATTCCATAAATGTTACTACTGTCTGTTCACGTTTTGCTGCCGACGAACTTTCAGCTATTGAAGACATTAAATATAAAAAGTATTTATAAGTACATTTTAATCAATAATAAAAAGTCCCGCTCCCCAGATTGTTTATATTTGATGAAATTCCATCAAATATTGATTTTATTGCTAAAAAACGACTAATCTATGGGAATTTAACATGGGGTAAAAAAGAGGCGAAGAGTGGAAAGAAGGTTCGAAAAACGAAAACATTTCGAAAATGGCTCCGAAACCTGGCTAGATAGCTCGGAAATGATGTAACTAAGAAAACAAGTTAGACTTTGAAAATCCGTCAAAATCAATATTTGATGGAATTTGATCAAATAAATGTGTTTCGGGGAGGGTGACTGTTCTGTTATTGATGGAAGTTGTTCTACAGTGAAACATCTATAAAGCGGACACCCTGGAAGATCCCCAGGGTGTCCGGTTGAGAGAGGTTTCACTGTAAATCAGACATTTGATAATTCTGAGCCATTGGTATGTGCTATGCGATCGCGAACAGATGTTATCACCTGAGATAAATGACCAAGAAACTCATCAAGAATAAGACCACAGGTGTGTTCTTGGTGACCGGCTTAGACACGTTTCACTGTATTATAACGTTGCTCGTGATTTTCCAGGTTACGTTACCTATTTACAAGACAGCTTGGGTAATATATAGAGGATCTTACATGAGTGATGATTTAATATGCTATTTATTAAACGTGTTTACTGATTTCATAAAAAACGAGGCTATATTTAGTGAACATGTTTAATAAATACAATATTACATCATCACAAATATTAGATTATATTTATTGCATAAGCACGTCATCATACATTGCAGCTGTATTGGTCACCAAACCTGTTATCTGCATATGAGCTAATTTGCATATTTATTACACTACTGTATTATGCTTTTTATTACAAGTTGTGTTATTACACTGTGATTGCCCATTTTGTTAAATAAATAACAATTAGGTCATGGCCAGGATATTATTTACACTTCGCGCACTGAAATATAGGAAAGACCTGCAGGGAGTTGACGTTCATATTTCGCTATATTGTTGTTGAGAGAAAATTCGACAATATGAGACAAACATAGTATCATAAACTCACCTAATAAAGTGTGTATTAGTAAAATTATTAGGTCTCTCACCACGAAGTAGAAAGTAAACACTTTGTTTACTTTCTACTTCGTGGTGAGAGACCTAAGAATTATACTAATACACACTTTATTATGTGAGTTTATGAGTAATGAATTGTAATTATTGTAGTTATGTGCTAAGAACTATACGGCCTCGTGCAATAGTGACTTGGGTCGTCCACAGAACCTCGTGGCATTGATTTTTACTGTTCCCGAAATGGCCATGAAATAACTGTATACTAGCCTAACTACGTGTTTGGCTGCGGCACGCACAACATATTGATACAATATTATTCTTAAATTCTTTAATATTTTGGCGGAAAAATGGATCTAGAAACCCGTATACCCATGGGTTGACCACGTGGTTTATGAAGTTGAGCAGGAAGAAAAAGAAGTATACGGACTTTCCCGCATTCGACATACCAGTCAACACGTGTGTAGCGATAACAGCAAGTAAACATAAGTATAAAACTGTGGTTACAACAAACACTATAGTCAACACCAGCATTATAATGGTTTTCTGTCTTACAACGACATTTCACTGCTTTGTCGTCCGTTTGCTCGCCAGCTTCGGCTCCGATGTAGCGGTTGTCTCACCGGTTGTATTACTACCAGATACATCGCCGTCCGCACTGGAACAAACATACGCATCCTCTGGTGTTGCTTGTTGACGAGCTGGTACATTTATATCCATTAACTCGTTGTCACTGGAAATGACTGAGCTTTCATTTTTGGGATTATCTTTTTAAACATTTTCTTCACGATGAACCCGTACAATACCGACATTGTGATCATCGCTATTAAGACCACTACAGAAACTATCACTATGTATATCAACGGACCGTTGGTATGCAAGAAATCGCGGTCAATCTCGCATACAGTGACGGTGATGTTTGTGTCTTTGTGCACAACTTTTTCGTCGTAGGTACCCAACAAGATGGCGCATGGAACAGCAATAAACACCGAAAGTAATAGAATCACCGGACATAGTATCATTGCTATCCTAGTGCTGATTTGCCATCCGAACGGGCGACACACCTTAAAATACCTGTCCACTGATATCACTAACAAGAACATCATTGACGCAATAACAGTGAGTATGTTGCAGCACGATTTCACTTTGCAAAGCATCCGGAATGGATAGACATACCAGTGTGTTTGTGTCACAATCTCTCCCGGCATGGTGGTCAGACTACCTGTGAGGTCAATCACAGACAAACAAAGCACGAAATACTTGAAATTACACCGATGGTATCTACAAAGGAACACGTATAGGATCAATAGGTTTCCAAAGAAGGCGAAAAACGTCTCGATTCCCACGAGTCGGTGGGATTCCTCCGAGATTGTTGTAACAATCGCCATTGCTTCACAAAACTGTATTTGACGCTGTATGGTTATACATATATTTACACAGAGTGTCTTGGTAAGTACTTTTTGTTTCTTCGATCATTCGCCCGGTAGAAACGAAACGGAGAATAGGAACCTTAGACTGGAAGTTGGTGTCTTCGTTCATAAGCCGCCAAGAGATGAACATTAAAATCCTTAATTTTGATTTCTTCGGATCTACGCCGCGTAGAGACGATGAGTACGAATCTTAATTTAAATCCTTTCCTTTCGTTTCTTAATAAAGCTTCTTTATTGTCGTATCTACGCATTTAGAAAGGAAGCAACGGACGTTAATGTTTTCACATTTAGTTTCCGCGGCATAGAAACGATTGCACGAAATTTAAGGTGCTTAAAGGTACATGCCCACGCAGTAGACACAAAATGTTCTCTATATCAGAGACATCATCTCAGACATTTTCTGGCAAAATAAACATTCATTCACCACTACCCCATGTATTGATTGGCATTATTATACATTTTATATCAGACGGAAATTTCCAAACTGACATCAGGGGTGATAACCGTGTTTCCTTAAAATGTTAACGGACATTACTATTTAGTATCTGTATTTATTTTTTGATGTGCAATGATCATACTTTATAATCTGTCGAAAATATATTTTTTTCAGGTGACTCATTTAATTAGTATAAATAATTAAAAAATAGCATGCCTCATTTGCATATGAAAATAGCCTGATAGCACCGCGCGTCATTGTCAGTAAAATACACATTGCTAAATGATTATATCTGTATAGCGGGCACTCGCAATTTTTAAAACTGGTGGAATAGTGACACAATTATACACTTATATAAATCCGATAAAGAACATTTTGTGCCTAATGGGTGGGCATGTACCTTTAATATGTCTCAACGCGACGCAAAAATGAAGACACGAATAATCCTACCACCACATCCATCGCATCTACTGTATATGACTCGTGTGGTTATTCAATTATGTTTCATCTGATCGTCACCAACACAGCTCAAGTTTCTATAATCACCATGGGCGGATTCAGGGGGGGGGCGGACCCTGCCCCCCCCCCCTAAAATTCGCCGAGTAAATATTTTTTACAAGTTACAAGGCATGTTTCAAGCCAAGTGCCATGTATTCCATGCATTTTCGGTCGTTGTCTTATTGTTTCAAAATTTAAACGTTTTCAATAAAAAAATCATGTCTAAACATACTGTGACAGTGTCAATATTTTTGCTCCAAAATGCGCCAGAACGCAGGAAATGCGATGTAGATTTCAAAAAAAATCCGGACCCCCCTAGCGCTATCCCGAGCTCTGCTCGGTCGACTATTTTGCAATACTTGACTATATTATCGAACGAGCATAGCTCGTTCGATAATATAGTCAAGTATTGCAAAATAGTTAAGCCCCCCTAACCCGAAATCCTGGATCCGCGCCTGGTCACTGTCTCTGATTTAATTGTTCAAGGTTGTGTATTCGCTATGCATTGGTCGAATACGCGGGTAACACAATGCTGTACCAGGCATCGCCACTGCTATAATGTAGCAAGGTAATTCTGTATTCGAAAACTACTGTGCCTGGCGTTTCATTGGTCGAAAAACGACATGTGACATTATAGACTTTTGCGGTCTAATTCCCCGGGAACACCTACCGACATAACACACTCCTCTCCCTGGTCGGGAAAACATTACTAGATGAATAACATATGTTTACACACTAACGCACGATCATTGTGTCATATTAATTGAATTGTTCATATCCCAAAATATGTCGTAAGTGTATTTAAATACCATACGGTTATTCGAGCTGCTTCAAAAAACGTAGCACCTGGCATGAAAATCAGAGAGTAAATGACGAAATATTATGGCGAACAATCCGCATCAGTTAATAGTCCACGAGTTATTTAATAAATACAGAAAAAAAAGACATTTATACTGCAAAGAAAGACCAATGGACGTCGCGGATAGAGTTCCCGCACACGCCATGTGACTTGATGTTATCAGAAAACGAGTGGACCATCATGGGCGTCGCTTCCTTCTAGTATATACAACATGGTTTTACAGCACTTTAGAATCAATTCCATTCCATTGAAGTGCTGTCAAACCATGTTTTTATTTATACCATCCCTGCCGTATGTCGCCGTAATTTTCTGATATTTAATTAGTAAATCGGCCATACCTTCTATAAACAACGTCATAAATTGCAAACAAAATCAGAGTTCTGGTTGACAGAAAATCAGAGCTCATTCGGAATGCTCTGAATTTCAATCAACCAGAATATGCTGACCTGAGGGGGGGGGAGCGTAATAACACCGTAATACACCGATGACACGCCTTTAACCCATTCGACCATACAGACCATAAAACCAACATTTCCAAACATTGTATAGCCTACGGCCCGTTTCACTAAACTTCGTACGACTAAAATGTTCGTAAGTACAAAATTATGATAGTCTGTAAATTTCACATTAATCGGTCATCGGTGTAAACAATTATTGGATTTACATTTATTGAGCTTAGGCTGCAGCCTATGTTCAATAATTGTGAATCCATGAATTTAAACTTCCAGACGATCCTGAATTTGCACTTACGAACATTTTAGTAGTACGAAGTTTAGTGAAATGGTCCCCAGGTGCCAGTTATGTTATCCTATGCTGCAGAAAACGCCTTCCACCAACCTGATGCTTACCGCCTGTGTAAATAATTAGAATGTCATGTTCAATTGCACAGTAAAATCCAAAATTGATTGTGTCTCGATAGAGGCTATGTGATATTGTTTAGATGAACATTTTGATACATTGCATACTATGTTATGGATATTACGTTATCATTCATGGGGATTTAATTGATGTTTGAATACCCCGGAATGGCTTTTTAAGGCTACATACATACTAATATTGGTTTATATATATAGTAAATATTGGTAATTTGACACAACAGGTGTAGAATAACACGTGTGCTATACTTAAGAACACCGAATATTGGACAAAATAGTTATGTATGCGTATGTCTGGATAGATTTGAAGAGCATATGCATGCTTTTAGGAAGATCATGCACCTTCAATGTCTTTGTTTATATGAAAATTAAGTTATCAAATGTTACTATTATGACAGCATGGTTAAATATTTACTTACAACGCCTCACTTACAAAATACAATATCGTAGAGGATGCCTCTCAAATAAAACTGATGGAACAATATACCTGCATATATTAGGTAATGACCGTGATGCATGCACTTGTGTGCACTTACACTGGTAATGGATGACGGTCATACACATTGGAACACACATGTTCTCGTATAACACATTGTCGCGTGACACGTGCATTCTTGTACATTCCGGATTTCCGTATAATTGTATATTTGTGATGTGTGGTACTGCGTTGTATTGTTGTGCGTACTATTGATTTCACATACCTGTGATTCCACATACCTGTGATTTCACACACCTGTGATTTTTACATACCTGTGATTTAGCATGAACATTTGCCATGTACAATGTGCGTGTAATAACGGGGCTTATGTTGTATTGGTGGAAATACGTTTATGCGTGTCATTTTTGCGGATTTAAATATACGTCTATTTTATGAGCAATGTTTTACTGATGTCACGCCATATTTGCCACAGACCATGCATGTGTGTGGTAGAGAACTCGTTGACTGCGTGTGCTGGTTTCGCTAGGGAGAAGACCTTTTAGTATTACGGATGTCCACTGTCCGTGCCAGCCGAGTTTGTCCGCGTGTCAGTTGTTCACCATATAAGGGGACCTTCTGTAGGTGAAGCCAGTATATAGCGCAGACCATACCATGGTCTGCCCTGTTATGTATGCTACGGGTTAGTGTTTCAAGCATAGCCTGGTACTGGCCAACACGGTATATCAGATCCCATACTGGTGATGCTTTGTGTCATGATATTTCCGTAAATGACCACGATATTTGAGTTTAGTATTTGTCTACACTCTCATTGGTGTACAGCCCATAGACCGATATGGAGGGGTTTGGCGGCCAAGAAGCGACCTTGGCATTGTCGAGACCAGTCGAGTAGATTTCGGATTATGAGATTCTGGGTCTATAGTGTGCAGATTTATGGTAGTGTGGGGTATACCATGTTGGATGGTATTTATTCCACGAGGGCTGTACACATGGTTTGGTTGAATTTAAGGCGTGGGAACATATATTTATGCCAAATATAACCCACGGGTGACATGGCAAAAGCCATGGTTTTGTAGTATATAGTGAGATGTCGAACGAGGGGTAGGCATATTCATTATTCCGTGCATGGTTTCACTGGTGCGTATATAAGCGATGTCTCGCTATGTGTTGGCGGGACACATAGTTTCTGGTTACAGAAGACTAGTACTGTATTCACCAGTGACACGGAGGATTTTGGTATGTACCTACAACATTTTATTTCAGCTGTGATTTGCCGTTGTTCGATTCCCGTTCTAGTCCGTTGTGCATTCTGTCTGTCTGTCTGTCTGTGCGTATTAGTCCAGTAATTGGAGACTCATTTCATTTGTGTAGCCTCTTGAGATCGCTCCAGCGGGCAACATTGGACGTTTTGGTCCACTCGTTGAGGGCAGACCCCAGTCAGTGCAGAGTGTCAGGTCGTCCGAGTATCCGTACGTCTGTCTGGCGCAGTGTGTGTAGCAGCTCCGGGTACAGGCCTGTATAGAGCAGTGTGTGATAGCTACATCGCGTTCAGCAGACAGTCACAGCCATAGTTTAGTGAAGTGAAACGCCATACACACATATCATATCATTATACTACCACCGAGTTGAATGTCACCTAAGTGAAACTTTTCCCGGCGTCTTAGCCATCGTGATAATCGCCATTTTTTGTATTATATCGGAACTTTACATCCGGTCTACCACTTCCGGTATTACAACCCATTGATTCACCATGATACTTTACATCCGGTCTACCACATCCGGGTTGCTACAGTCGAGTGATACCATAGGAACTTTACCTCTGTCCACCATTTCCGGAAATAATACTACCTTTGGAACTTTACTTCCGGTACCAGCTTCCGGAACATTATCGTTATTGACTATCATGTAATGTAACCACATCCGGCTTTGACTTTGACATTCATACTTTGGAAATATATTGCATAGGCAATACATATGTATACTTTGATAGTGTATGGTAATACTCCTATCATGGCATATCATGGCTAAGGGATTGTAGTAAGACTACATATATTGTTTATGGATTAATCCACTTGAAGTTGGATAATAGCCATATTGGTGACTAGACCTCATATTGCGGGTGAGGCAGACCTTGGGACCTTGATACTCAGAGGTTCCACTATCATTGAGATACGCCAGCACTGGGGTAGCTCAGATGATTGTCATTTGTCCTCCAATGTTCGTTCTGCCATGTTATACTTGTATGTTATTTCACTTTGATTAGCGATCATCAAAGTACTTGTGCATTCATACTATTTTCCACTACGGGACCATTGAGATACCACATACCGAGTTTATTCGTCTATAGCTTTTTAAGTTGCGTTAAAGTATAACAGTCGATTGGCTTACAACCTTGTAGTAATTGAATAGTATCTTGCACAGTACAGTGATGTTCGCATATCAATGTATCATGTATTCCTGTGTGTTCCCCATGTAATATAGTGTACATTATAAGTGATTAAGTGACTACGTGTACATATCTACTCTGGCCTATCCCTTACACTTCAACTGCATTGTTACCACTTTTCGTTCGTCAGATCAAGCTATATTGGCCATAACGTCATAACAATTGAAGTATACTTGGTTCATATGATAATTGGGGAGACAATTTGTCTCGATCATTCCTGACCTTGGCAATGACCTTGACAATGGTGTCAGAAGCGGAGTTTGTTTCCTCTTTTTATAATCAGTTTCTTCAAAGCAGTTGAAGTAAGGAGGCTAGAATAGCTGTACCCCTAGCGTCGTCAAAATTCAATCTTGTATTTGTTTGCCTTGGGAGTTAATGTAATATGCCCTCCAACACGTAGGCACTAATACATCACCACATACATGATTTGACTACCTAGGTACCAGGAAGTGTAGAGTTTGAGACGATTTTGTGATTGATGAGATAGTCGATGTAAGGGTGCCATTGTAAACTTTTCGATTTGTTGAACCCAGTAACCTACTCCCGGTGATGGATGGCACAGCGGGTGTCCTAGGTTATCACTAGACTCGTTCTGAAATTACTGAGGCGAGATTACTATCACTATTATATTGTGTATTGAACAATACTATATCCTGCAATACTATATACTATAACCAGTCCCCAATTTTTGTGCCCAGAACCATAGAGGGGGAATTGTAAATATACCATTACATTAGACCATACATATACCGGATTGACTTACACGAATTGAGAAACTTATACCGTCGTTAGTAGATACCGGATTGATTCACCTTAACCTTATAGACGTGAAGCAAGAGACTCGCACAAATCACCAAGTGATTTGAGTGCTAGAGACCTTGTGTACCGTCGGGTAAAGCGTGTAAATCGATAATCCGGAGTTGAGTTGAGAGTGAGAATTTCGTCCATTAAGGAGCTAATGGACATAGGCAAAAGCTTAGGGCTAGCAGATTCAGAGTTAAGGGCCTTTGTAAAGGAAGAGCAGAGCAGAGACAGAGACTAGAGGCTACAGGCAGAGATAGGTTAGATGCTGAGCGGTTGGCTAGGTCTGAGCGGTTGACTAAAGAGGTTGAGCGACAGATGAGAAAGATAGGTTAGATGCTGAGCGGTTGGCTAAAGAGTCTGAGCGGTTGACTAAAGAGGTTGAGCGACTGATGGAGAAAGATAGGTTAGATGCTGAGCAGTTGGCTAAGGAGGTTGGCGACAGGCTGAGAAAGATAAGTTAGCAGGTGAGCGACAGATGGAGAAAGATAGGTTAGATGCTGAGCAGTTAGCTAAAGAGGTTGAGCGACAGATGGGGAAAGATAGATTAGATGCAATGAAGCACAGTTAGCTCTAGAATTCAAATTGCGAGAACTAGACACTAAGCATCAGGTAGAAATGCAAAAGTAGAAAGGGGTGGAGTAGTAGATGAAGATAAGACATGATAGGGACTATGGCAGAGCATTCGGTCCGAAGCTGCCACATTTTTGATCAGAATAATGACAACATGGATAGCTACTTAGCTAGATTTGAGAGGCACGCAGCAATTCAAAGGTGGGGGAGAGATAAGTGGTCACTACACTTGAGTGCGTTATTGAAGGGCAAGGCATTAGATGTATATTCTAGACTACCTATTGATGATGCTCTTGACTATGATAAGTTGAAATCCGCTTTGTTGAAATGTTTTGATCTAACGGAAGATGGGTTCAGACGCATGTTCAAAAACACCAAACCTGATCACAGTGAATCATTTGTGCAATATGTCAGTCGGTCAAAGAACTATTTAGATAGATGGTTTGAGTTAGGTAAGGTGAATAGAACATATGAAGGAGTACTAGACACAATGATCAGAGATCAGATGTTAAGTATATGCAGTCGTGAGCTCTACTTATTTCTCAAAGAGAAAACATTTGACTCGATAGATCAGATGGCGGTTCAGGCAGATTACTTTGCAGAAGCTAGAGGAGGTAGCAAGTATGTAGTTCAGAGGAACAGTACTAGCAACAGAACTGAGTACAGGTCAGTAGATAACCAAAGGCGCAAGGTAAGTAGTGCAGATAATCGATCCAGAGATAGGAGTCGAGATAGGGACAGGTACCAAAATAGAAGCCCAAGTAGGGGTAGTTATGATAGAAGCCCGAGTAGAGGTAGTTACGACAGAAGTACCAGCAGGAACGGCTACGATAGACATCGCGGGACATGTTACCATTGTGGCAAAGAAGGTCACATGTCCTACGATTGTCCAAAACGTGACCGGTCCTCAGCTTACAAAGCAGCAGCAGTCGAGGAAGAGAAACATGCAAGTTTTGCAGATAAAGAACAGAGAGGTCGGTACAGAGGTAGAAATAGAGGTAGAAGTGGAAGGCACACTAGAGGCAGAGGTAGAGGTAGATGGCAAAACACGGAACAACCAGGGGAAAACCAAGGACATTTCTGTATGGTTGATACCGACATCACTATTGTATGTTCAGGTAGCGAGATACAGCAGGAGTTGATTAACGGATGTACATTTGGTATGGATAGACTACCCGTAGCAGAGGGCACATTAAATGGGAAAAAGGTCACAGTAATGCGAGATACTGGATGTACCGGGGTGGTCGTCAGGGAAAGCTTAGTACAACCAGATCAGTTTTTAAGCAAAGTTTCAACATGCATGCTGGTAAATAGGAGCAAAATGAGTGGAATTCCTACCGCCCGGGTAGATCTAGATACACCTTTTTTCAAAGGTCGGGTAGAAGCCCTTTGCATGACAGATACAATGTATGATGTCACCATAGGTAATGTAGACGGGTCAGAGTTACCGGTGATATCCGATTTTAGAGGCGCAAAATCGTGCGCAGTTGAAACTAGGTCACAAACGACAGCCCGAGACGAATCATATAAGACCCTCAAAGTCCCTACCGCAATCGCGAACGTATCACGCCATGAATTCAAAGAGGCGCAGGCACATGACGTCACATTGACGTCAGTTCGAAATAACGCAAAAGACGGAACGGTACGGTCAAGTAAGAACGGAAACAAATCGAAATTCGCATACCGAAAAGACTTGTTGCATCGTAATTTCGAATCGATAGGGTCAGGTAGGATGTACCATCAGCTGGTAGTCCCAAAAACACTTAGGACTACCGTGATGAAAGTGGCACATGAATCAATCATGGCGGGCAATTTAGGGGTTAAGAAGACAACTGATCGAGTGTTATCAGAATCTTATTGGCCAGGCGTGGGCAGTGACATTACACGGTTTTGTAGGTCTTGTGACATATGTCAAAAGACTGTGTCAAAGGGACACATCACCATGGTTCCGTTAGGAACTATGCCGTTGATAGACACTCCGTTCAAACGAGTCGCAGTTGACATTGTAGGGCCAATTTTTCCAGCTACCGATCGGAAGAATCGTTACATACTAACGTTAGTTGATTATGCAACTAGGTACCCAAAAGCGGTACCACTACCAGGCATCGAGGCCGAACGAGTCGCGGAAGCTCTCGTGGATATGTTCAGTAGACTGGGTATCCCCGAGGAGATGCTCACCGATCGGGGTAGTCAATTTACGTCGGCAGTCATGGAGGAAGTTAGTAGATTGTTATCGCTGAGACAATTAACCACGACACCGTACCACCCACAGTGTGACGGTCTCGTGGAACGGTTCAATGGTACGTTAAAGCAAATGCTTCGTAGAATGGCAAGCGAACGTCCCAAAGATTGGGACAAATACATTAACGCGCTCTTATTCGCGTATCGCGAAGTCCCTCAAGAACGTTTGGCTTTCTCACCGTTTGAACTATTGTACGGAAGGACCGTTCTGGGTCCGATGAGCATACTAAGAGATCTGTGGTCCGAGAATGACATAGAGGACAACGTCAAAACGACGTATCAGTACGTCCTCGACTTGCGCGAACGGCTTGTGAAAACGTGCGAAATCGCGCATGAGAACTTGAAGAGTGCGTCCAAAAAGTACGCAAAGTACTACAACCGTAAGACCCGTAGTAGGCAGTATGCAGTGGCAGATCAGGTACTTGTACTACTACCGACAGACAACAACAAATTGCTTCTTAGGTGGAAGGGACCATACCCCATAACAGAGGTAGTTAATGAGTGGGACTATAGGGTTGACATGGGAGGGAAGTTGAAAACCTTTCATGCAAACATGTTAAAGAGGTACGAGACTAGGCCTGAGCACCCGGGGAAGGGAATACTCACAGTAATAAATGCGGCCGTGATAGAAGACACAGTAGAGGGGGATCCTAGTCCAAGTGGGTGTAGTGCCGAAGAAAACATGTTTATGTCCCAGGGGATTAGAGTCCGATACGGAGAGCAAAGTTGACCTTGTCGCATGATTTAGGCAAGAAACAAAAGACCCAAGTAAAAGAGATCTTACGGGAATTCACCCATGTCCTGAGGGACGCACCGGGACACACCCATATAGAGAAACATGAGATAAAGTTGTCAACGCAAGACCCATTAAGAATTAGGGGGTACCCTATCCCATTTAAGGTCAGGGAAACAGTCAGCCAGGAAGTAGATGATATGCTCAAGCTAGGTGTCATAGAACCTTCAAAATCACCCTAATCATCCCCAGTAATTCTGGTTAGGAAAAAGGACGGGGGGCTCCGATTCTGCATTGATTTCCGGCAACTTAACAAAGTCACTGTGTTTGATGCGGAACCAATGCCAAATATTGAAGAGATATTCTCTAAGTTGGCGGGACATAGCTACTTTTCAAAGCTGGACCTGAGTAAGGGCTACTGGCAGGTCCCATTGGATGAGAATTCCAGGGAATATTCCGCTTTCGAGGCACCCCAGGGTCTATTCCAGTTCAAGGTCATGCCCCTTGGAATGGTCACGGCACAGGCCACATTCTGTAGACTCATGAGGAAAGTATTAAAGGGGGTCCACAATGCAGACAGCTTTGTTGATGACATCTGATATTCTCCCATACGTGGCAACAACACCTGGGAGCTCTGAGTGAAGTCCCTCTCCCGATTGTCCGATGCAAATCTAACGGCAAAACCCTCCAAGTGCAGCATTGGGTACAGGCAACTTGAGTGCCTGGGACATACTATCAGCAGTAAGAAAGAACTAAGGCCCATCCGAAAAGGTCAAGGCAGTTCATGAAGCTAATGTCCCTGAGACAAAGAAGGAGGTCAGGGCTTTCTTGGGGTTAGCCGGGTTCTATAGGAAGTTCATGCCCAACTTCGCAGAGATAGCGAGCCCGCTAACTGACCTTACTAAGAAAGGTCAACCAAACAAGGTCAACTGGGGGGCACCCCAACAGAAAGCATTCGTTACCCTCAAGGGATTATTGACCAGGGACCCAGTTCTGAAACTGCCCGAACTAGACAAACCTTTCGTGCTCAGGACGGATGCTTCCGACATTGGGTTAGTGGCAATACTGTTACAAGAGCAGGATGGTATCCCACTTCCGATAGCGTATGCCAGCAAAAAGATGTTGCCAAGGGAACGCAATTATTCGGTAGTTGAGAAGGAGTGTCTGGCAGTCGTGTGGGGGGTCGAGAAGTTCCACCGTTATTTGTTTGGGGGGGAATTCATCCTAGAAACGGACCACCAACCGTTGGTTTACCTAAACAAAGCCAAGGTTGCAAATTCCCGACTAATGAGGTGGGCCTTGATACTGCAACCTTACCGAATGCGCATTGTTGCGATAAAAGGGGCCGACAATCTGGGGGCAGACTACCTGAGCAGGATATCGGGGTAGATTCAGCTGTGCCAACGTGTCTCGCGATTATGCACGAAAGTGTAAACACTTTTTGTTTAGGGGGAGATATGTCGCGTGACACGTGCATTCTTGTACATTCCGGATTTCCGTATAATTGTATATTTGTGATGTGTGGTACTGCGTTGTATTGTTGTGCGTACTATTGATTTCACATACCTGTGATTCCACATACCTGTGATTTCACACACCTGTGATTTTTACATACCTGTGATTTAGCATGTACATTTTCCATGTACAATGTGCGTGTAATAACGGGGCTTATGTTGTATTGGTGGAAATACGTTTATGCGTGTCATTTTTGCGGATTTAAATATACGTCTATTTTATGAGCAATGTTTTACTGATGTCACGCCATATTTGCCACAGACTATGCATGTGTGTGGTAGAGAACTCGTTGACTGCGTGTGCTGGTTTCGCTAGGGAGAAGACCTTTTAGTATTACGGATGTCCACTGTCCGTGCCAGCCGAGTTTGTCCGCGTGTCAGTTGTTCACCATATAAGGGACCTTCTGTAGGTGAAGCCAGTATATAGCGCAGACCATACCATGGTCTGCCCTGTTATGTATGCTACGGGTTAGTGTTTCAGCATAGCCTGGTACTGGCCAACACGGATATATCAGATCCCATACTGGTGATGCTTTGTGTCATGATATTTCCGTAAATGACCACGATATTTGAGTTTTAGTATGTGCTAACACTCTCATTTGGGTGTACAGCCCATTGGAACGATATGGGAGGGGTTTGGCTGGGGCCAATGAAGCGACCTTGGCATTGGGTCGAAGACCAAGTCCGAGTAGATTTCTTATTTATGAGATCTGGGTCTAAATAGTGTGCCAGATTTATGGTAGTGTTGGGGTATACCATTTTGTAGCTGGATGGTAATTTATTCCACGGGGAGGGCTGTAAACAACTGGTTTGGTTGAATTTTTAAGGCGTTGGGAACATATATTTAATGCCAAAGTAAAATGCACCGGTTTGACATGGCAAAAGAAGCCATGGTTTTGTAAGTATTTATGATAGTAGATGTCGAAACGAGGGGTTAGGCATATTTCCAATTATTCCGTGGCATTGGTTTCACTGGTGCGTTTAAATAATCAATGTCTCGCTATGGTTGGTTGGGACGGGACATGTTTCTGGTTACAGAATGAACTAGTTACTGTATTCACCAGTTGACACGGAGGATTTTGGTGGTAGGTACCTACAATCATTTTATTTCAGCTGTGAATTTGCCACGTTGTTCGATTACCCGTTCTAGTCCGTTTGTGCATTCTGATCTGTCCTGTCTTGTCCTTGTGCGTATTAGTCCAGTAATTGGAGACCTCACTTTCATTTTTGTAGCCTCTTGAATCGCTCCTCCAGCCGTGCGGGCAACTTGGATGTTTTATGTTTAGTCCACTCGTTTGATGGGCAAGTCCCCCAAGTCAGTGCAGAGTTAAGTGTCAGGTCGTCCGATATTTCCAGTACGGTCTGTCCTGGCGCAGTTGTGTGTTAGGCAAGCCCAGGGCTCCGGGTACAGGCCTGTATATGAGCAGTGTGGTGATAGCTACAATCGCGTTTCAGCAAGACAGTCACAGCCATAGTTTAGGTGAAGTGAAACGCCCATACTGACACATTTATCATCTCATTATACTACCAACCAGAGTTGAATGTCACCTAAGTAAAATAACTTTTCCCGGCGTCTTTAGCCATCGTGATATTCGCCAATTTTTGTATTAAATATCGGAACTTTACATCCGGTCTACCACTTCCGGTTTATTACAACCCCATTGATTCACCATGGATACTTTACATCCGGTCTACCACATCCTGGGTTGCTACAGTCGAGTGATACCATAGGAACTTTGTACCTCTGGTCCACCATTTCCGGAAATAATACTAACCTTTGGAACTTTACTTCCGGGGTACCAGCTTCCGGTAACCAGTTATTCGTTTATTGACTATCATGTGGATGGTAACCACCATCCGGCTTTGACTTTGACATTCATTTAACTTTTAGAAATATATTGCATTAGGCAATACTTATGTTTATACTTTGGATAGTGTATGGTAATTACTCCTTATTCAATGGCATATCATGGCTAAGGGATTGTAGTAAGACTACATATATTGTTATGGGATTAATCCAACTTGAAGTTGGATAATAGCCATATTGGTGGACTAGACCTCATAATTGCGGGTTGAGGCAGACCTTGGGACCGTTGATACTCAGAGGATTACCACTTCTCTATTGAAGATACGCCAGCACTGGGGGTAGCTCTGCTGGATTGTCATTTTTGTCCCTCCAATGGTTCCGTTCTTGCCAGGTTTGTTTTTTTACTTGTATGTTTAATTTCACTTTGCTTAAGGCGATTCATCAAAGGTATTTGTGGCATTCATTTACTATTTTCCCACATACGGGACCATTGAGAAATTTAACCACAATACCGGAGTTTATTCGTCTTCTAATAGCTTTTTAAGTTAATTTGCGTTAAAAAGTTATAACAGTCTGATTGGCTTACAACCTTGGTAGATAATTGAATAGTATCTTAAGCACTAGTTACATTGTGTTCTGTTCGCATATCAATAGGTGTCATTGTAATTCCTGTGTGTTTCCCCACCCCATGTAAATATAGTGTAACATTTAATAAGTGATTTAAGTGACTACGTGTAACTTAATTATCTTACTCTGGCCACTATCCCGTTACACTTGTCAACTGCAATTGTTACCACTTTTGCGTTCGTCAGATCAAGCTATATTGGTCCATAACGTTCATAAACAATTTGGAAGTATACTTGGTTCATATGATAATTGGGGAAAGACAATTTTTGTCTCGATTCATTCCTGACCTTAAGGTGAATGAACCTTGACACCACGTAGTGTATTTCAGTTAGTTATACAAGTTAATACATTTTTTGCTACTTATACACTGAGTTTTTTAAATAATACATGTGCCCAACTAACACATTTGAATCCTGTTCCCATTGTATGCCATTGGGGTTTAGTGGGGAAAAATTAATTATTGGAATGCACGATAAATAGTGGTGTACATTATGTGGAACAGAGATTGTAATCTCAGTTTTCATCGGTTCTAACTAACCTATTTTGTCAATAGAACCGCCTATATTCCTCGTGAAATAGTTTAACAGGCGTTTCTATAATTACAATCGGTCGATTGGGCCGAATGGGGTTCGCGCTGCGGGAAACTTCGTAAAACGTAAATGAAATAGTGTGGCCTAATACCAACAAGCTATAATTTGGTAATTCAATATTGAACATGCTAATACCACCGTGTAAACATTGATAGGATTATAATTAAAATAATAATACGCAAGTTAATTTGCCAAAAAAAATAGCTTCCCAATGAAATTTAGTTTAAATAGATTTATCCCGTATGGGAGCCATCATTTTAGAAACCTCTGGACCATAATAGATGTCAAAATTATTGAACCTTTTTGTTACTAAACGCCATAGTGTCATGTGTCCAATTTATTGGTACACAGGACACATTTTTTTTTTAATTTTGTGTATTTTACCGCAACCAATAACAAATTTTACCGCCCTTTAAAATTCAAAAGGTCAGCTTATTTGTTGTTTAAAATGCGATTGTAAAAACAGAAAAAATTTTTTTTCAATTGTGACGTCATACTATATTTCGTGTCCCTCCGCCAAACGCGTAATAATTACACTTGATTGGTCATTAATTTTGCCATTACAACGTACTGGCCAATCGGTGATTGCTGTCATTCATTGTTGATAAGCTTCAAACATACGGAAAATACAGAAGATACTCATTGTGTAGTCAATCGATTTTGGTGAATGCTAACTGGATGTACATTTCTGCAAATTTGCTAAAGTTGAGAGGACCAAATTACGGCTACAGCCAACGAGGCATCATAATTAGGTCCTACATTTTACATTACATAAGTCTACTACTTACTAGCTTGCCAAGGGACACGAAACATTACGTTTCAGGTAGGAAATTAAGTTTCTTTATTGACTGTTGACCCAATATTTGAAATCGAGTAGCTGCACTTCGGACAGGGCACTTTTAAACCACTGGGCTAACTAAAATAATTTACCATTGGTAAATTCAATCTAAGACATGAATTCAAGTGGTGGGGGAATATTACCAACATTGGCCTTGTGCAATGGGTTGTGCCGGAGTCATTGGTTTTCGCTACCAATGAATTGTTTTTCCCCGACAATATGTTTTGTTTAAATAGCTAAGTTTTTCTAATTTTATGGGTGCATCTCGGACTCTGTGGGTTTTGTTTGTGGCACCTCGATACTTGTAGATTCACTTTTGAATATAGGTGTTTTCAGTCCAACCAAGTCGATTCCATTTATCTATTAACTAGGCTTATTATTCTGTTATCCTAATTAGTCTACAAAAATAATATAGGCCTTTTAAGGCCACTTAAAAAAGACAACTACTTTACATTCCCACTTCCCCCCCCCCCCCCCCCCCCCCCCCCCCCCCCACCCCCCCCCCCCCCCCAGAGTTCAAAATGTGTTTATTAATAACTGTAACAACAGTTGATTGAAATAAGTAAAAAAATTGAGGTGTGCGAATCCAGTTTTGCACAGCGGGTGAATTTTTCCCCGAAATATCATGAATATAGGCCGGTGCAGTATTTCTAATTAACGTAGGTTGTACCCGGGCTTCGCAACCGTTGTATGTATGGCTTTGGACTTTCCCCACCTAATATTTTACATTTGTTCGATTATTCATGTTGTTTTCTTAATTACACAGTGTTTTCAGAAAGTCACGTGTTTTACACGATTTAGAAAATAAAACTATAACAACAGTGACCAAACAATCAAAACAATTGAAGGGTGCAGTATTTTGTATTAAGGTATTTAGTATTGCAGTGGGTGGGCTTCCTAAAATTTATTTGGTACAAAACAGGGTAACCCAATGATTGGTTCTGGGGTGGTTGATGAAGGGAACTTCCTTTGCTTCATTGGGCGTGACCTCAACGAAAATGCATGGGCAGGGGTGGCGACTGTAATATATGTTTTGTTGGGATTAACATCGTGTTCTGTTAATTCTGCGCACCTAAATAATTAATTTTCGTGAAAATGGTCCATATTCAGTCTAAATTTATTTCCATTGAACATTCAAGGCTGTTCTTAGCCGAGATAAATCACGGCTAAAGTAAATCACCCCCCCCCCCCCCCCCTGATGGCTTTTACTATTTCAACTGTCCTGTCGTTTATTATCTGTATTACCGCCTAGCGGAAGACCCAGTCCCAAAATTTGATCAAAATCTGTCCATTTTGTCCCTTGAGTTTTTGCGAATAATACGGGAAAAAAATAAAATGATAACCAATGTCGGTATAATTTGCATGTGGTAATTTTTGATTTTTTTTTTTGGGTTTATGTAAGCTTTTTTTTTTTAACAGATCGTGTTGTTGAAATCTATTTAATTTAGTAAGCAGGAACCAGTGGACCACTAATCATTTTGTGTTCCTCATGTTCTGAATAACTTTTTACCAAACTATCGGTAAATGGGAAAAAAATTAAAATTGGGGTGACTTAGTATATCCGTTCAATCAGTGATTTTATTCCAAAATCAACATAAATTTATTACTGACGTAAGCTGGGCAAAATACATTACGTGAATTGTTGCATTTAGCCGGTGCGCAGAATTAGCCTAAATTGACAATTTTATTTTTATATTCAATCATGTTTCAATATTAAATATATTGTTGTTGGTTGTTACCATAAAATGAGAAATTCCAACGATCTTGCTAACTAAATTTCTCTGTTTCGCACTAATACAATTCTTAGCTTAACCAGTAATTTCCTTAGACACATTTTCTAAATAGATGCCCCTTCTTAGGTGTAATTTTTGTTTTATGGCCGTTTGTAAAAGAAAAAAAATGTAAAATGTAAAAGCTAATCATTTACGTCATGTAAATTTGTAACGTAACGGAAATTACATTTCTGAGGACCCCTGGGTCCCCTTGAAGTGGAAATAAAAATTAAATATCAAATGTACTGAAAAGATTACTGAACAAATAGGGTAACTACAAGATTAAACTAGATTGAATTGATTTATTGTTGGTGTTGCCAGTTTTCATTAACCCTTAAAGGTATCATGCCCACTCTGTAGGGTACAAAATGTTTCTTTTACCATCATAGACATTCATTGTGGACATTTCCCTGGCAAAATAAAAACATTTCATGGCGCCATTTATCCCACGTTCAGCAGGATTGGCATTTAATTATACATTTTGAAATATTCAAGAGTAAATGTAACAACACTGATATCATGGGGCGACTAATCCCGTGTTTGCTTAAAATTTGTTAACGGACTCTACTATTTGTTAATCTCTGTATTAAACTTTATATGTAGCAATTGATCATACTTTAAAATCTGTCCGCAAAATCATAATTTGTTTTTTTTACAGGTGGTCGCATTTCTTTAGTATAAATAATTAAAAAATGGTCATGCCTCAATTGCAATGCTTAATGAAAATTAGGCCTGATACCAACCGCCCACTTATCAGTAAAATAAATATTACTAAATGAGTTATATCATGTACACTGAATATGCGGGGCTACTTGTAATAACGTTTATAAACGTTGTTATAAGATTTTTTTTGTTTTGGCGTATTTCAGTACTTGCAGTTAATATGGGGTATTATATAAGCTGGTTTGTTGTTATACTGTTCATTGTAATGGTGTTCCCTGACTGTTAAGTTATCCACCTTAAATACTGACTTATTGACCCCCGCCCCTTCCCTGAATAACGTCTAATTGACACTCATGTTGGCGTGGTATTGGCCAACCAATAGACAAATTGTCAACTCGGGCCATAATTCAGGTTGAATGTCCACTAAAATCCACTGTAAATTCCATCGATAAGAGAGGAGAATGAATGGATATTAAACATCAGTTAGTCCATACGCGTGCGAGTTTTTGTTTCGCATCAGGTGTCGGGTTGAGTTTAAAAAATAAGGCTGTCGGGAATGTCAAACTTGATTGTGTTTGTTTTGTGCATTAAACGCGTCGCTTGTTTCGGAGAGTATTCGGATGGGGTGAGTTAAACTCTGTTACTAAAATTTTATAGCGATGACCGCACGATTCCAACGGCGATTACCATTGGCTGATTTTTTATGTTCAGAATAATTCTCAGCTGTCAAATCACAGCGTCCGCCAACCGCGGGGGGGTCGTGGGGCGGAGCCAAATGATCCCCGCTCGATTGCGCAAATACATACTGGATTACACATGTGTAACCCTATGTAAAAAATGACAATGAACAATTGGCTAATACTATTCGTAAATGTAACAACTGGACTGTCCACCCAATGGAATAAAACACAGTTTTAAATGAAATTATTGGTTCTACCATTCGAAACTAGAAAAATAAACTACACAATAGTGTACATAAAAGTATAGAATTCCACTGATGTCCTCATTTTTATTATTTGAACCATGTTATTTGTAGGTTGCGGAACAATAAACGCTTTTGCAATTCTACTCCTGGTACCGTTCTGTAGCAGAGTTACTATTCCATTCATCACATGTAGGCCCCTTTGCCTCTACATAAAATCGTAATCAGATTGTATTTTACACTTTAGATTTGTTGTCAATTGTGAGACATTGTATATTCCATTTCTGATTTTAGATCCCCCCATTTGTATTTTGTACTGGGACCCAGTACCTGTTTTACAGTATAACTTGAACATGTTTTACTTGTCAGGTATTATATGGGATTTAGTACTAAACCATTGACCCGGCCTTAAATGACCGCATCTGTTGATAACTTGATAGGCCGTTAGACCCCAACAAACAAATAAATGATATACGTAGGCTTCCTCTACAGAATAGCTAATCAGATCTGATTTACCACTTTAGTTGTTAATTGTGACCTAATTTGTATATCCTTCCATTGGAAAAAAAAACTATTATAAAAGTAATACAAAACTTTACGTGGGTGGTGGTCGGGAGAACGAGACGACGTAAATTAACGGTAGTGGTTCCTCCATAGGAATCACTATTTGCCTGGTTTGACCCTTCAGTACATTTTTTATCTTTGGCTCTTTTGTTACCTGGGAGTTGAATTGGGTTATTGCCCATTATAAAAGTACATTGTAGTAAGATTATTACTTATCCTACTGCTTTTTGGAGGGGCCAAGTGATTCTGGTGTGGCGAGGACCTGGTATCAGACCAGGATTATTCTGATTTCAGCGCTGAATATATATGTTTTGTTATTGTAAATATTCAGTTCTGATTTTAGGATTTTCCTCCCATTTGTACATGTACGTGAAAATATACGTGTACTTTTTCTTTTTATATGAAACGTGAATTTCGTCACTGATATCAGGGCGATAACCGTGTTTCCATTAAAGGTTAATGGAAACTGATTCTGTCTGCTTAGTTTTGTTATGTGCACTATGATCGTACTTTATAATGTGTCAAATAAAAATATTTGTTCGGGTGACACATTTTTATTGGTATAAAAAATTATTTAAAAATGTCATGTCTGATTTGCATATCAAAATAGCCTGATACCACCACGAGTCACTATCAGTAAATCAATATTACTAAATGATTATATGTGTATAGTGGGCCTGCACTCGTAATTTTTAAAACTGGCGGAATACATGTACCGTAGTTACACAATTATCACTTATTTAATTCTTATAGGCAAACTGTTATGCAAACAGGTTGAAGTACATTGTAACGGACCGAGGTCTATAAATACATTAAATACGCCTAAAAGCGTCCCCATAAACGAAAAAAAAAAAGCTAAAAAAAGGTTTTGTTACTCCCTCTATAACACACACATATATATACCTCGGTCCGTTACTTCAACCTGTGGATGGGACCCCAACTTTAGCTGGTACATGTAATTTGCGAACCAGATCTCTTATTCACTATTCTGCAGAGGAAGACTATGAATGGAAACGTAACTCTGCTACGGACAGTACGGTTGTAGATTTCAAGAGTTACTGTTCACAACTATGAACAATGTGGCTTACTCGCTTACCACATTTATCCAAGTGTTGTGAGTTTGATGCCCGGGTGGGATGTAGTTCTCTAAGCACAGTTTCATGTTGGAAAGTTGCGGAGTCATTTGCTGAGTAATGGTTAATACTGGTAAGAAATTCAATAAAAGGCTAACCATGTACATAATAGTGTTTGATTGTTTGTTTCAGGGAAGCCGTCTACAGATCTTAGCCATCTGGATTATTCGTCGAGCCTCTTAAACTTCACCCTGCAGTCGAGGCAGACACCAGCAGGGCTATTGAGATAGTATATGGGCGGTTTCAGAAGAAGCAGATAAGGCGGAAATTGTTTCTCATTCTGCTGTTGAAGGACAAAAGCCACCAGAAGAATCACTGCCCGAAGACACTACTCCACCCAGCTGGGCAACAAGTTGCAAAACACTCGCGAAATGGGAACTGATCCAGTTCCTGACCTACAAGAAGCAAAATATAGTGTCGCCATGACAGACTGTCATCATCTTAAGATCAGCGACATCTGAAAATATAACCCTCGAGGAAGAGCTTGAGAAAGACAAGTTCAGTTACAAAAAATTAACCAATTACCGGAGTACCATCCATGCCAGCGGCAGTGTTTGTGTGGTTCTTAACTCTGATTTCTGCTCTAATCATCTAATCAACCTGTTGAATGATGTGTCATGAAGACATGTTACTTCTTGTGTTGATGGAATTGAGAATGAATCTTATTCACACAAATCTGACTTGAATCTGACTGAATCGGTGACTCATTCTTGTGGTGGACAGAATGACATTTGTACATTTCTGATTATGTGACACTCGAAGGACTAGATATTGAAATGGTCAGAAATATATTTACTATGCTTTTACACATATGTGGCTGTGACCTCAGGTTGAAGTAACGGACCATGGCCTATAAATACATTAAATATTACCTAAGAGCATCAATAAGTGAGAGAAAAATAAGCTAAACAAAATGTATTTACTCCATGTGTGATATATGGGAGTAAATAATTTTGTTTAGCCTATTTTATTTCACTTATTGATGCTTTTAGGTATTTAATGTATTTATAGGTATTGGTCCGTTACTTTAACCGGTGGCTGTGACTGGAGAATGTGGTTTATGGGATTTGTGACCAGTGTAGCTCCTGATCAAATAGTACACTCATGTAGCCTGATAATGAGTGGCTTGTTAGAAGCATGATGGAGATTTCATTGATGCAATGGTGAACAGTGCAGATCCTGTGCGGATATGTGTATCTACACTGATCGCAAATCCGATAAGCCCCATTTCTCCAGTCACAGACACATATTTGAGCAAATTTAAAAATCCTACCGCCAACCTAGAGTGATTAGCATTTAAGGTATTGCATTCAATCTTTGATTCATAAATTTCTGTTTAACGTCCACAGTCTATAAAGTCTATATTTGGTTGGTTTCACATGGTTTCTGTTATCTTCGCAATAAAGGATTTTACTTGAAACATCCAGAATAGACCAAAGACAAACTTTGTAGACTTTCGAAGGGAAACAAAAATTTACGAATTAATGATGTATTTTTGTGCTATTATCATGATTATAATTGAAATCAATGCCCAATGGTCAAACTTGTAACAAATTACATGTGTACAATAAATTTCAACTTCGAAATTTGACTTCGAATGAAATGGTGCAATTGGTTGATATTGGTCATTTGCAGTGCATGATGTGAGAAACAACATATTGAGGCATCATCTGTAACACAGTGCCTTCAATCATGATTCATAACCAGGCATACAAAGTATATCGAGGTGGTATATAGTTTTTGTATTTTCGTCCATCCGTAAGATTTGCGTTAAAGGTTTTTGGGTACCCATTATATCTGCAACCGTAAATCGCATTGAGTTGAATCTTCATATACTTCTTTATCGTCATCCATATTTTTTTATACTGTAGCACACCGATGTGGCTTTCCTGCACAAGGTCAAATTACTTAAAGTTTTGAAATATTTGTATCAAACATGTCAAAGTTTTTAAGTACACAATGTCTGCAACCGCAAGTCGGGTTGACTTGAAACTTCATATATATACTTCTTTATGAAGTTAGAAGATCAATATTTTCTTTCTATAGCCCTGGTGGGTGCATGTGCTGGGTAATTTAACAATCGCAATTCATCCTTACCGGAAATCTGACTGGAGACCTGGTTTGGCCCTCACATACGTCTTTGGCATTTTGTATGTGACAGTTGAATCTGGTTATATCTCTTGTGTGAGTATTACGATTATTCGTAATCCTTTTTTAGGGAAAGGGGCCAAGTGACTTTGGTGTGGTATGGACCTGGCATCAGGTCAGGTATTCTAATTTCAGGGCTGACTATATTTTTCTCGATGAAATTATTCCGTTCTGATTTTGGGATTTTCCCCCTAATGCAGCAGGTTAATACAGGATCAAACCCGTTTTCCCAGCCTTATATGACCTGCTGTTGATAGGCCGTTAAACACCAATAAACAAACAAACAACTTTGGCATTTGGTATCCGACAGTTATATCCTTTATGTCAGTATTAGACCATAGCTGTTGATAGGCCGTTAAACACCATTAAACAAACATTCTATAGCCCACTCATACGGCTTTCATGCACACAGTGAAGGTGAAATTACTTTGAAACTTGAGTTAAATGTTTTGAAATATATGCGTTAAAGTTTTAAGTTTTAAGTAAACAATTTCTCTGCAACCGTAAGTCAGATTGAATTGAAACTTCATATATTTGTCTATCAACAATCAACATCCATATTTTCATTTATAGCCCACGCATGTGACTTTGATGCCCAAGGTCAAGGTCAAATTGTGTTAAATGTTTTGAAATATTTGCATTAAAGTTTTAAGTACACAATTTATCTGCAACCATATATTGGATCGACTGGAAATGTCACACTTCTTTATCAACAGCCATATTTTCATTCTATATCTCACCTAAGCGGCTTTCAATGCCAAAGGTCAAGGCCAAATGACTTTGCTACGGCCGCGGGTATGTGTGAGACCCCGCTCACTTGCTCTAGTCCTTAAAAGCAAGAATAACATATCTTACCATACCGATTTCTTTTGTTTTTTTCGGATACATGTACTGATTTTGTGTCCCGAGCATAACTGGAATTCCTTTTTGTATAGTTATCACAACTCTTGCCTCACTAATATTCCAGTGTTCTCCCTTTGTTTTTTCACGCATTGATTTTGTATCTGGCACATGGCGATATTTCAAATTTGACCTAATATGGTCCTGATATATATCAAATCGAAGGTATCGTGGGTATCGTCAAAATCGGATGATACATCATACAAGATGGCCGCCGACAGGTCATCCTTTAATTATAGATTTCGTCTTCTTGTCATGTACCATTTGGCCGACGCTGGTCAGACTTCACAGTTGTGGTGCGTGGGTGAAGCATTTTCATATTTGTTAAAATGGAGGTTGTCGCATAATCCAAGATGGCCGTTTTAGAAAATTTGGTAAAATTCTTAAAAAAATCATATCAACCATGTTAATTTTACATTATTATTATTTTTTACATCAAGCTTGAATTGCCACTTTGATATCAAGGGCGATAACATTGACTCTTTAAAATGTTAATGGAAACAACTATTTATTCTCTCTATTTATCTTTTGATGTGCAATGATCATATTTTGTAACAAGTCGATACAAATATTTATTCAGGTGACACATTTAGTTGATATAAATAATTTAAAAATGACCTGTCTCATTTACAATCAAAATAGCACGATGATACAACCTATAAGTAAACCTAAGATTACTAAGTGAATATTTCTGTGTAGCGGGTACTCGTATTTTTTAAAACTGTTGGAATAGTTACACAATTATACTTATTTAATATTTAATTCCTATAAAGAACACTTTGTGCCAAAAAACAGATGGGACCCAATTCAAATCATGATTTGCAACTTTGCTGAAGGATGTCTGGCACCCAGTCATTAAGTGCAAAGGCTTGTCTTATCAGCTCATTCACAAACACCACATCATACAAAACACTTGTCACATGGATTCACCAGTGGGTGTACAGTACAAAGTCCAGTGACATGGTGTGTAATTGCATCCCGTAATCATTTGGTCAGGTGTGTATTTTTTTACTTTAACCTACGTTTTCTGGGGGAAATAACTACATGTACCTGTATAATATATGTGAAAATCACTACAATGGAAGAAATTGAATGTATGTTCTCGCACCCCCTTCCAAACTCCATTCACAATTCACACCCCCTCTGCATGAATCTGGATACTCCACTGCAGTGCAAAGTCTCAGAACAATTTTTGACATACAGCCGTTTTGAATGTGTACTTGTGTGTGTGTAATATTTCTCAGACTTTTTCAAGGCAATGATTTCTGTTTCGATGTAATGTATGACCTGTCGTGAATTTCACTCACAAGTTCATATTGGTGCTTGTAGGAGTATTTGATATCCAGTATACATTTTCTATGGCTTTCACATTCTGTAAAACCGTCTGGAGTTTCGACAATGAAATGGAGAAATGGCAAACATTTTCATGTGTCTGAATGTGGATTATTTCTGGCACTCATATCTTTGGCTTATAACGTCATTCAAATTGTACTGCGTCAATTTTATCGAATTTAAGATTGCATATTTCATGACTTTCTTCAAAACGCCAGTTTTAGAAGTTGATGGTTTTAGGATTTTGATATCATGCACTGCAGTGCCGGTGATAAGTCGCTAGGTGGCGTTGCCAAGTCGGACTGTTGTACTGTGCGGACTCACCTAAACAAACCGCCAGTGGACACTTATGTTTGCAATGTAAACTCCCTGGGTAAGTTTATAGATCGCGGCTCAGTCAGGGTGTGACTAGATGTCGGTTTTTTTTTGTTAGTGGAAAGTACTAAAATTAGGAAAATTGGGCCCGCGCAATATTTAAAATTGCGCCATGTCAATTAAAGGTGGTGCAGGATGTTGAATGTAATATCTTTATAATGGAAAGACAGAGTTTAATGAAACATAACGCAGTAAATGCTTAACAGGTTGCCAATTAGTATCCCCTCGCCGATAGGCAAGAGCTGGTATATCGTTAGTCCATGTACTGCGTACGTATGTACGTACGCTAGTAACACCTTTCATTTTTCAATAAAAACTTGTGAACTGCTTCCACGATTTTGATATTATTTGACCATAATGTGTGTCTATGGATGGAGCATGGTTTAGCATATGAGTAGACTCATATGACCCACGTTCGACCGCCCAAGGTCACGGAGTTCTTTTTATTATCAAGGCTGCCAGCGAGGGGATTAGCTTCGTTTAATGATGCCAGTGCGAGGGGATTAGCTTCGTTTAATGATGCCAGTTCTTGCATTATGGTATAGTTTGCTTTAATCTAACAATTTTCTGGTTTTGACGAAGAATCGGTTTCCATGGATGTGAATATAAATCTAAAGAACGTGAATGTATGGTGTGATACATATCATCGAACTGGTATGTCACTTCTATGGTGTGATACATATCATCGAAATCCGTCCGTTTACTTGGAAAAGTTTCAAGAAAATCTACTGTAAAAATGACGTCACAGAATACGTCGCGTCGGGAAAAGCAGGTTCGGAAACAACTGATCCCATACCCTGATATCTATAACTTTACATGCTACTTGCAAACATGTAGTTGGCCTCAATAATAATAACATACACTCAAAGCGTTCTTTTATAACATGATCATTCATGTTATAATTGTTCTTGTTATCTTTATGTCACACAAACTAATTTACTTGCTGGCTGTCATCTTGAAAGTGTATAACAATATGTTTGTCTTGTTTTACTCCAGCTTAGATTGCTCGTATTATTTACAGCTATCTTAATATTTTGTATTTTAGTATTCACTGTGTCATACATGGAGTAATATGTGCTACAAATCATCCATTCAGCATGGTAGAATATTTTCTATATCCAATTTGCAAATTAGTTCCTACGACCTATACTATTGACAGTAATAATTATATTTATTTACTTATTTTACTTAATGGTGTTTAAAGTCCTGTCAACAGCTTAGAGTAATGCGTATATGTATCAGAGACGTTCATGTCGGAATACACAACATAGTAAACATGGTAATTGTCTTGGTTCCATAAATATGAAATGGCCATATAGAGAGACGAACAGACATTAATTCTGTATCTGAAATGTGTGTGGATAACTAATATGTGGCTGTGACGGGAGAAATGGGGCTCACGGGATTTGCGACCAGTGTGTCTCCTGATCAAATAGCACACTCCTGTACCCTGATAACGATATATTATGCTTGTTAGAAGCATGATGGGTGTTTCACTGATGGAATGGTGAACAGTACAGATCTTGAACAAACTTTGCGCATACACAGGCTGATCGGGATCTACACTGGTCACAAAACCCATAATTCCTATTTTTCCAGTCACAGCCACATATACATGTGTTAGTAGCTACACGTTCATATGAATCTTTCATAAGTATCTGGCAGCGTATAAAATAAGAAACATTATTACATGTAAAATTGTCATTGTAAATTCAGTGGGTGGGGAATACAAATGTATATAGTTAAAACTACTTTGTTTTAACATTGCATCATCTGCTGTAGACATTATGTAATCAGAATATGGGCATTCACTATATATTGAAAACACTAGTAAGTACAATTACCATTGATACAAATAATAGACACCGAGAGAGATTTGCATAATGAGACATATAGCGTAGTTGTTACCATCACTAAGAAAATGCGAAGCGGACGGACAGACGGACGAAAACTCGGACACATTGTATCTGAAGTGTGCACGGATAGCTATCAGTAGTGCCTAAGTAGTTGCATATGCATTTAACAATTTATGAACACTACTAGGTACCATTGACATGAAGAAAATACAAAAGTACCATACTTTATTGAGTTATTAAGGTAGGTGTTTTGCCATAGAAATTCAGTGGGTGGGGTAACAAAACGTGCAAAATTCTTCATCTGAATTAGCAGAAATTATTTTATTGAACATTATTCCATTGTATAGTTATGAAGACATCAGAAAACATACAAAACTGCCATATCAGTTGTTTCTAATGATAAAAAAAACAGTCGATTTTCCATGAAAAATGTGATTTTTTACCATTGCGAAAAGTCCCAGGGTGGTATACTTCAAAATGGTGCCAAACATTCATCCAGCGGGTTACAAAGCGCAGACATACGGCATAGAACTCGTAATTGAATGTAGTTTCAGAAAAAAATGTCTGCAAAAATCTCACAGGGGGGGCGGGGAGGGTTTCTATTTCTATTTCGTTGTATTTTATTAAGGTTTCAGTTCATTCCAATTCGCCACGTTTTCAGCATGTACATGTGCCACAATACCACAGTCTCTGAAAGCTTACACACAAATTCAAATTTTGTCTTTAAAAAATCGCAATAAAATCAACATTTGATGGAATTTCATCAAATAAATGTTTTTTGGGGAGGGCGACTCTTTTGTTATTGATGGAAGTTGTTCTAGAGTGAAACCTCTCTAAACCGGACATCCTGTGAGATCCCCAGTGAAGAAGAATTTTGAAATCTCTAATAAAAGAACGACCTTTTGACATTTCGGCGGCCATCTTGGATGACATAGCCATCCGATTTCGACAAAAAACTGCACCAGAGTGATCACCTCGTTGATACCTTCGATTTGATATATAACATGACCATATTCGGTCAAAAATAAAATTTGACCCCACGGACAATTCACATATGCTGCCAAAACATGTTTATTACAAAAAAAATTATTTTGACAAAACTTGAAATCGGAGTAGAGAGACATACCTTTAACTTGATACTTTTACCATCAACATAGGTATTATAAAATATGAATTATAACCGTTTATAAAAGTTCCGTTTTTTTACCACATAGTAAGTGCACGAGTTCCGGCGAATAAACCTGTCCCACGATGTTTATACAAAATGGCTTCCCGAGAAATGATAAAAATGTCTGTGCGATTAAATTGTCTGTCGTGACGCACAGGACGGGTATAAATGTAGGTTTGATCAAATGTTCGATTGGAAACAATGTTTTCTCTATGCAAAATGTTTCTTTACGGGCCGGGACGACGTAAAAGTGTATTTTGAACCCGATGTTTACTCCTTTATATAGCAATATCGGCCTCGGAAATGTGTCCGTTCTTTCCCGACCTAGCAATGATGGTAATTGTTTTACAACAAAACAATCGATAGCTCGAAAACGCGTTGACATAGCGCATCGGGGAATATATCGTTGCGGAATACTAACATTCTCCCAACTTCTGCAATAGGCGACAATGATATAACTCGGTTGACGGTTCGTGAAAGTCCGTTGTCTCGAGCCCGTGCGGGTTCGGCCTATTAAAAAGTTAGACCCCTTCCTATAATGGTTAGATGGAAGGGGTAAACAAAAAAATTTGTTGTCTTCATTTATTTATGCTTTTAGGCATATTTAATGTATTTATAGACCTCGGTCCGTTACTTCACCCTGTGGTTAATACGACATAATCACAATTCAAATGTCCAAACCACAATGTTGACCAGTGCCTGGTTGATCAGCCTGGTGCAAATTTGACTGTTCACAGTTTACGTGCGGGTTATAACTTAAATAAAAACGTTATCGCCGGAAAATAAAATTGTTAAAATTAAGTTCATGCCATTTTCTGGATGCCAAAGCGATTTCCATTACGAATCTCAATTTCCAATTGTACGCTCTCTTCCCCATTCCGTGCGTCATTCAGACATGACTGACGTCATAATTATAAGTACAGTACGATTGGCGATAAAAATTCAAAGTACTGAAAGTACTGACTGGCGGGAGACAAGTAGCCACTTGTGAATTTGCATACTCAGAAATTCCTTGTTAGAAATATATTCGATGTTGATTATTGGATGTACAATCTGCACATTTGGAGAACTTGATCAGTTACTGGTGTTTGTAAAATACAACCTGCTCTAAACACAAATAGGTTGATGAAGAAAAGGTGCTTTGTGTCCGACTAATAAACCGTTTTACGAGGTATATTGCAGACGTATTTATTGGGGTAGAACCCAGAATTGAAGTGGTGATATACGCCTTTATATGGATATGGTGAGAGGTGCCCTCTGCCAAAAAGTTTGTGCGTTCAAAAAATATTTTTGGCAGCATAGGTTTTTCGTAATGTGAAGAAAAAAAACGGGGAAATTTTCATATTTTTAGTATGTTTATTTGGCCAAAATCAATCGGCACTTTGCAGAATAGGGATACAAACCGAGTAATCCAAATTGCATACCCAACAGGAACTCTGGAGGTGTGACATAATATTATGTGAAATCTTTTCAAAATTATGACTGGGCGTAGGCCTACATACGTGTATGCTGCATGAACGGCAAAATGTTTTCATGAATTTTGTTTCGCTCACCCATAGAGTAATTTTTCGAAAATCGCCCGTAAACCACAATATGAAAAAGAAATGGCCTTGGACGTCGCATTGCGACTGCGTGGTACACGATACGGGGGGTGTCTCAATATCAGCAATTTGTTCTCTTCAAAAGTAAAGTTGGGCATGCCAACTATTTTACACATAATGTTGAGCATTGCCGTTGCTATTAATAACTTGCTTTCAGTTCACTCGCTGATTTTAAATGTCACCTGACTGTTATTAATTGCGAACGCAAATTGAGCCTATTGAGACGTCCCCCGATGAACATGCGACTGCGTGGTACACGATACGGGGGGCGTCTCAATAACAGCAATTTGTTCTCTTCAAAAGTAAAGTTGGGCATGCCAGCTATTTTACACATAATGTTGAGCATTGCCGTTGCTATTAATAACTTGCTTTCAGTTCACTCGCTGACTTTAAATGTCACCTGACTGTTGTTAATTGCGAACGCAAATTGAGCCTATTGAGACGTCCCCAGTTGAACAGAGAGCCACTTCCGAAAGTAGACCCGTGCAAACGGCCAGAATCACGATCCCAATAGAGTGGAGACAGAAAGTCTCCCGCCAATTACAATTTTCGAAAAAAAAAATCCTTGGTCGAGGCGCCAGTTTTCGGGGTAGTCAGAGTTTTCGGGGTATTCAAATATTTTGTAATTTATAGACATGTGTGCAGCCGCGATGTGCTTTACGTCGGGTGATTAAAATAAGCATGACTTGACGTACATTATGTCCTTTAAAATGCCACCAAATCCAGTGTTTGGACTAAATACTGGTAATTTTTGTCATTTTAGACATTTAGGTAATTTTGTTCACGAAACTACCTTGATTTTCTACGTCCGCCATTGATCTGCTCTTTAATATTGTTAAAATCATAAACAATAGAAAGGTTTCAAGTTTTCCCTTATTGTGCCTCATTCATCTGCGAGATGATCAACAGCCAATGAAAACTCGGGACAAATTAGCAGATTTATTGACACTTTCGGAACATACCCCGAAAACACCAACCATAAGTCAAGATTCAAGATGGCTGACTCCTGTGTTGCTAAACGCGCTGACGCAGATTTTAATCTTAACAACAATCTTATTTTGAAGGCAAGAAACATTGAAAGAAATGTTTACCAATGGATTGAACTGACAAGTTACATGTAGCTCATATGGTATGTTTTATAAAAATCGCTAGTTGATGAACTTGTTAATACCCCGAAAACTAGACCCACCATCATACGTCAGTAAGACTACTACATTATTTAAAATAAAAAATGGCTGCTCCCAGTGATTCCAGTCAGGTAAGGAAATAAACAAATAAAATAGTTGTTTGTCGTGTCACGTGCCAATACCTAGCTGCTGCTACATGTATCTACTGCACGTAACCAATATCCGGGATCGTGTATGTTATATACGGGGGAGTTATAAGTGATCCGGTGATTAGTAATAGTTAGATCTTAAAATTGCAAGTGGGCTGTGATACAATGATATGAAACTGGGCACTGCACACGTGAAAACAAATGAGATGAAATGGAAACCACCTCGGAGTGTACGATAACCAAGACACTACTTCACCGTAGGTAGCGCGCGGCGAGCTGTCATCTCACCCAGTACTAACGCGACTCAGGATTATCCGCCATGGTGAGCACCGCTATGGAGAGTCTAGCTCACGAGCTGTCTACGGCCACTTCCACCTGTAGCCGATTTCATTAAAATGGCAAAGTATGCTTATCTAGCAAAGTATACTTTGAGGGAGTAATCATTTATTTTTCCCAAAATGCATTATTTCATATAGAACTAATCATTGCATACATTTGATGATTAATAGTATGCAGAATCATTATACTTAATGTATTACAGTATCACAGCCAAAATGGCTGTGATAATGTAATAAATTCAGTATAATAGAAAATAATAAATTTATCCTTAAAGTTACATGCCCACGCAGTAGGTTATAATATAGTGATACAGATATTTTTGTATATTCTGTACGTATGACATTTTCTGGCAAAATAAACATTCATTCACCATTACCACACGTCTTGATTGGCATTATTATACCTTTTATTTTAGACGAAAATGTGCACACTGATATCAGGGGCGATAACGGACATTACTATTTATTCTCTGTATTTATTTTTTGATGTGCAATGATCATACTTTATAATCTGTCGAAAATATTATTTTTTTCAGGTGACACATTTCATTAGTATAAATAAGTAAAAAATATCATACCTCATTTGCATGAAAATAGCCTGATACCAACGCGCGTCACTATCATTAAAATAAATATTACTAAATGATTATATCTGTTTTCCGGTGGGTAGAACTTGTGGAATAGTGACACAATTATACACTTATTTAATGCCTATAAAGAACATTCTCTGCTTACTGAGTGGGCATGTACCTTTAAATTGAAAATTTCTCCCTCAAAGTATACTTTGCTAGATAAGTATACATGTACATTGCAATGTTGGTGAAATAGGCTACTGGTATCAAATCATTCAACTCCGAGGAGGATTCCTATATACCACTGTAGTAGAGCAACGTATACAGTCCGTGGAGCTGTATAATATTATCTACTGCGCGGTAACATTGTAGAAGATGTCCGAAGCCCAGGCGGACTTGTCTTATCCGGTCCTACTGAGAATTACCGAACATATGAATGATGGTGTATGAAGTTCATACACCGCGAGCAGATGAAATGTGAATCTTAATCGAGATGAATCAGAGTATATCTACCAAAATGATCGTTTATAAGCTGCATGGTAGAACAATATAATCAGGGGAATATAATACTTTGATTAAAAATGATTCTTGCACATAGAAATATACAATAAAAAATGTGGTTTCCAAGGAGAGTAACTCCTGTCAGCAAGGATTAGCCTATGCAACAACCCGCGGAGCCAAGTCTCACGCAGTACTAACGCGACCCATGATTAGCCGCCCGGGGAGCACCGCTCTCGGAGACTAGCTCACGAGCTGCATAAGGCAAGCCCTTCATCGACAACAAATAATCACTGCTCCAAGGATAACTCCTACATACCAGTGCAAATTACAATACACTGCTCCAGGAGCCAACTTATTCACCCAATGCTAACGCTACCCGGGTTGCTAAGCCCGGGGAGCACCCTGGAATACGTGTCTCACGAGCAGTATGTTACTCTTCGCACGGCGTCTCACTGTACAAGCTATCTGAAGCCCGGCAGATTCGCTTTGTCCAGTCTCCTAAAATCTACCCAATACCGGCAGAAATCCCTAATAGTATTATATCTACTATCTCTCTATCTCTGTCAATATCTTCTCTGAAGCTAGCGAGCCAACCTTACAATTCAATCTACATATTTAGTCTGCTTGTATGCTATCGAACTGGACCGTTTGAGAGTCCACTACCAACTGTCGACTGACGCTGTGTCAATCCTTATATACCCGTGGAGTTATCACTGTTGACTTTCAAATCAACTAGCGTTACGTTCCTGACAAACTCAGAAACTACAACAACAACAAGTTTTAGAAAACCCACAGAAAACTGGTAATTTCTCGACAGTTCCGCATATCTGATGCAGTTTGTCTATCTCTAATAAGAGGTCCTCTATAGACAAACGACATCATGTCTTGAATGAACTGCCTGACATTACTCAAATAAATGAGTAATTGTTGAAAAGCTCAACCCGAAAGTAAACTGGAAGTCAAATATTGGGAATTTCCACTATCGACACCCGACCAGGGGAAGTAACTCTAACTATCCGTTCGTGCTCGTTCTGGGTCGATTTGGCAAGGGGGCGAAAACGATCATTACAGTCGTGTACATTATTATTCTGGGCAGCTCGCAATCGTTGCGGAACCTGCTCCGAATGAAAACGGATTGGTCTGGTGTATTTTTACAGTATATTTCGTTGAAAAGAAGCTGTAATTTCACATTGTCGGTGACAAAATATAATGTATCAATAGAACATTCATCTGTTAAACCCGCCTGAAGTACCAATAGTGTAATGGTTAATTATGGACGCATTGATTCAGCTGGTCACCATTCTAAATAGGATTAATTTGCAAAGCCGCCGTCTTGCTTTGTTGTTGTTTGTTTCCATTATTCATGAACGATGAAATGAATAGGAACAAAATCGTTGTAACATAAGATTATTATGTAAACATGTCGATGAGTAAAGTACCTAAAGGCTAAAACAAGTATCGATCAATTTACTGTCATGGCTGTTCATTAAGGGAATATTACAACCATAATGTATCGAACTATGTTGTGAGCGCAAAGGAGTGGTTGATGCAATTCGGTTCTAACTTATCTCGCGTTTGAAGCCTAAATTAACTAAATTAAGTTGAATTAAATGTTGTTTGACAATGTTGACGGGATAAATAGAATAGGTTAATGCCGTGAATGGGAAAAATATCTAGCGCGGCATGGAAACGGGATGGGCTCGGAACCTCGCCCATCCCGTTTCCTAAGCCTTGCCAGATATGTTTTCCCATTCACGGCACTAACCTACTATTCTCTATATCTGCATATGAGCTAATTTTCATATCTATTACACTACTGTATTATGATTTATTACACTGTGATTGCCCATTTTGTGAAATAAACAACAATTACGTCATGGCCATAAATACATTTACACTTCGCGCACTAAAATATAGAAAAGACCTGCAGGGAGTTGACGTTCATACTTAGCGATATTTTTATTCAGAGAAAATTCTACAATATGAGATAAACATAGTATCATAAACTCACCTAATAAAGTGTGTATTAGTAAAATTATTTGGTCTCTCATCACGAAATAGAAAGTAAACACAGAACGCTTTGAACGCACATTGGAAAGACTGCTCCTTCATAACGCTTTACATAAGCGTTATGACGGAGTAGTCTTTCCAATGTGCGTTTAAAGCGTTCTTTGTTTACTTTCAGCTTCGTGGTGAGAGACTGAAGTATTTTACTCATACCCACTTTATTACCGATTGTAAATCAATTGCGCTTCAATTAGCATCGTTAGGTTTTGAACGACGTCATGAAACGCGGGCGTTAGTAAACAATACGTAATAAGCGACGTCATTTTGACGTAACGTCGACAGTTGGCAAATTTGAATAATACGCTTGGCAGCGAACGGTTAAGCCGGTATACGGCGATGGTACCTATGCGCTACCTAAATCAAGTCAATGAGTGTATCTGCTATTGATAAGCCCTATAAAGTCGTCCCCTGGTCTACCAATAATGGTGAAATCATAATAAATAGATTAATAGAAAAATGCAGCCAGTCAACACGACCACACAAAGGGTTATAACACAACAAATAGGTGTGTAATAATTGTATACCAACAAATTTATTAAGGAAATTTGATATTATAATTTATAACATAAAACTCTCTACATATATGCAATGAGACTAAATTTTATATTTACCATACAACCAATACACATAAAGATGTATTATCAACTATATATCATTTTGCTTCATAACAGGTTAATTTAGAGTACCATAACAGGTTGGTAAGTGTACTATGTGGTACGCGTGTATCGCCATAAATATCATATCAACAAATCAATAGTGCATGGCTATATGGTAAAATAAAAATATATGTACTATCAGCCAGTGTAAATGCTATGCTTTGCGAATGAATTGTATATGGTAACCATAGTAACCACATACAAAACAAGCAAAAAACAAATCAAAATATCTCGCTGCAAATATCATATTTGTATGTAACATTCATGTAATATTCTAACTATGATTATTACATTCTAACACCATTTGGTATTATGCATTGTACATGAGTACAATGAACAATACATATACATACTCACTCACCACCATAAACATACAACTATGCATGCATACCAACAGACACATGCACATACATACATACATATATGTATATATACATGTATATACACTTATATACAACACACATAACAAACCCCATCTTGGAACATTATCACATCTCCATATATAAGTACGACAATGACTATGAATGAGAGAGATCTGTTGTGCAGGTGCTACTCCAGTTATGAAATAGAAGGAATTAATTATAGGTTGTGAACGGTCTATAAACCACTATGGTCAGTAAAAAAAATTGTCATACCGCAGATACGTTTCTCGGCTTTTGATTGGCTAGCTTGCTTGGTCATATATATTATATGACCTGCCAAGGCCGTCGAACATAGAGAAATTGCGATTCCCTCTGGCGCCTGGCGTCCAATGAAGACACATTTTGCAAGCGTCTACCGATTGCGAATTGTGTTCCTCACTAAACACAATACAACCCCGAATTGATTAATACAAGTAACAAATTGTACACTCAAAACCAGTCTTTATTGTTTATTTTTCCATAAATATTCTTCGCTCATCAAAATATGAGCGAAAAATTAGCCAAAATAACGAAAATTGCTTTTCAAATCTCAACACGCTTAGCTTCGTGACACGGCTATATTTACGTCACAAACTATGGGTTCCACGCACGAAACCGCGTCGTAGCAATGACAGCGAATGTTTGGAAACCAGTCGCATTATTCTAGAGGCGCCAAAGGGAGAGCAGATGGATAGAGCTGTGGAATATAAATTAAATTACACGATATAAAAAAAAGTCGTTTTCGATGGATTTCTTACTCCATATTTAGTTTGTTTTCGTTTAATAAAAAAACAAAATGTTCATTTACGCCTTTATATTAAGACTGACGGTAGAAAATCGAATCTCGGATTATTTTTCTTCCTGAAAAAACGCAAAGATCAAAAGAAGAGATATGTTTATACGGCCACATACAGGATCTGCGGTATGACAAATACGTTATTGTGATTCTACACAGGCTATATGGTGTAATATTGCCCGTCTGGAGGTATGTTCACCCGAGGCGATACCTTCAGACGGGCAATATTACACCATATAGCCTGTGTAGAATCACAATAACTTATAATATTACCTTGTAAACGTTTATGTTATACTTATGTGGTGTTTATATAAAATATAAAAAATATGTACGATTCATGGGTGATCTATTGGTCGCAACTGGTTTATGAAACCTTACTATCAGCAAATATATATTATAGCTTCAAAATATTTTCATGCTTATGTAGTAAACAATTTTTTATATCCGTGTAACCAAAATATGGTTGTTACGTTGGTCGACACTCGTTTATGAACCCTTACTTTCAGCAAAATTATGTCACAGCTTCAACTTGTTTTATTTTGCGGTGCTTATGCCGTAACCAAAATATATTACCGTGTAACAAAAACACTCCATCATTCTCAGTGGAAGAAGGGGGCCAACGCAATGATGGAGTTCTCAGAGGAAGAAGGGGCTAATTCAGTGATTGGTTTGTCAGTGGAAGAGAGGGGCCAACTCAATGATGGAGGTCTCAGTTGAAGAAGGGGGCCAACTCAATTATGGAGTTCTCAGTGTAAGAAAGGGCTAACACAGTGATGGAGTTCTCAGTGGAAGACAGGGCCAAGTTAATGATGAAGGCCTCAGTGGAAGAAGGGGGCCAACTCAATGATGGAGTTTTCAGTGGAAGAAGGGGGCCAACTCAATGTTGGGAGTTCTTAGTGGAAGAAAGGGCTAACTCAGTGATGGAGTTCATAGTGGAATACGGGGCTAATTCAATGATGGAGGTCTCAGTGGAAGAAGGGGGCCAACTCAATGATGAAGTTCTCAGTGGTAAAAGGGTCAACTCAATGATGGTGTTCTCAGTGGAAGAAGGGGCTAACTCAGTGATGGAGGTCCAACTCAATGATGGAGTTCTCAGTAGAAGAATGGGGCCAACTGAATGATGGAGGTCTCAGTTGAAAAAAGGGGGGTAACTCAATGCTGGAAGAAGGGCCTAACTAAGTGATGAAGTTCTGAGTGGAAGACGGGGCTAATTTAGTAATGGAGTCACTCAGTGGAAGAAGGGGGCCAACTGAATGATGGAGTTCTCAGTGGAAGAAGGGGGTCTATACAGTGATGGAGGTATCAGTGGAAGATGGGGGCCAACTCAATGATGGAGTTCTCAGTGTAAGGAGGGGGCTAACTCAGTGATGGAGTTCTCAGTGGAAGACGGGGCTAACTCGGTGATGGAGTTCTCAGTGGAAGAAAGGGGTCAACTCAATAATGGAGTTCTCAGTGTAAGGAAGGGGCTAACTCAATGATGGAATTCTCAGTGTAAGGAGGGGGCTAACTCGGTGATGGAGTTCTCAGTGGAAGACGGGGCTAACTCGGTGATGGAGTTCTCAGTGGAAGAAAGGGGACAACTCAATGATGGAGCTCTGAGTCTAGGGATAGTTACATTATATCATCTACGTTTCATCTTTGAGATCTTCAAGCACGTCAACCAGTTATCAATCAAACAAACACACCACAATGTATATATAGATGTGACAAAAATCTCCAAGTAAAGGTATACAGTAATACTGATTGATTGTTGTTTGGTAAATTTTATAAATTGCTCATGTGTAACATGTGTCAGTCATAATTATTTATATATCAATGTCAATCATAACCGCAACATGAGGTATTGATTACAATAATTGATATTATATTTCTAGTCGCAAAACAAATAAACAATCATAAAGGTGAACCTGCAACGCAACCGTTCCAAATAGGTTCAATAGGGTTTAGTATAGATAACATTAGCTAATATCTTATGGTTTTAAAGTGGCATGTGAGCAAATATGGTGGTAAAGTGGCACGTGCATAACTATATAGTGGTTAAAGATGTGAGTCGAGGTTATACTTGAGAGGGTACATGGTTAGCGCGTGCTGTTTGCATATGACTTTAGGCAATGCTCATTCCGGGGCCGCGCGTAGACCAAGTGCAGTCATAACGTCACTACGCGGAAATGCCTTCATGACGTCACTACTTCATGACGTTCATGACGCGGCCCCGGAAAATGAATACCGAAAATTATCTACGTGAATGGGACGATTTATAAAAGTACTGAAAATACTGAATATAATGCTCAAATCACATGAGTTTTTTTTGTTGGAAATGTAACAATAACGTTTGATTATGTCCAGCCGTGTGCAAACGTTTGCTGTGGCCCGAAGGAACTGTTTGAACCCACGGCCTGCGGCCTTGTGTTCAAACAGTTCCCGAGGGCCACAGCAAACGTTTGCACATGGCTGGACATGATCAAACCTTATAATGGTAAGATGGGTTTGTTTTTTTTTGTATTTCAAGAGATTACAATAAAGACGACAAATGACTTTGGTATGGGAAGGATTGTGCTAGGGGAGTTTGATATGTTGATCAATTTACAGGACGATGTGTGCGAAATTCTCTCCCTAAATTGTTTAACTTGTCCCTCTTTTGAGTTGAGGGAGAAGTTTTTCGCTATATAAAACAGAAATTATGAAAAATTATTTTTTTAGATTGTTAATGAAAACGTCTCCCTATTATAAAGGGCTAGCTTGAACCATGTACTGTATAGGAATGTGGCTGATAAGTTGTAACAAATTTTATTTCCACAATATAAACAAAATAGAATTTCAACTTAATGCATGGAAAGACTAAAAGACATACAGTAAACAAAAGCATTTTATGAATTTAGGTTGTGTCAAAATATGTAGATCTTACCATATAGGAACACCAGTTTTTGTGTAATTTCTCTTCACCTAACGTTTGCATTTTACTACATGTAGTTAGATAAGTTGCTATCCAATAACACATATAATGTCATGTGATTTTATACCAAGGAATATTTTTCATGAAATATAGTTACAGAAACGTTGATATAATATGTACATGATTCGAAAGATGACAAAAGTCCGCATTTGCTATGAACATTTCGTTAACTTTTGACGTTATTTATGGAACGAATCGTACATTTTGTAAACAGTTTCCATGATGGATCGCACATGTTCCTCGGTTCAAAATCACATGGCGTTTATCAAATGACCTATGATTCCATGTTCCAGTAATTTAAATCAAACGCCTTTGGATATACAGTGAAACCCCTCTAAACCGGACACCAAGAAAACACATGTGATCTTATTTTTGATGAGTTTCTTGGTCATTTATCTCCGATGATAATGTCTGTTCGTGATCACATAGCACACAGGTATGGCTCCGAATGATCAAATACCTGATTTACAGTGAATCCTCTGTATGCCGGACGCCCTGGGGACCTCCCAGGGTGTCGGGTTTAGAAAGGATCCAGTTTATAACGGTTTAGTGCAGTGAGCCTAATTACGTGATTTGCCGCCGCTCGCAAAACATATTGATACAATCCTGTTCTTAATTTCTTTAATATTGTTGCAGAAAAGTGAATCTAGAAACCCGTATAACCATGGGTTGACCACGTGGTTTATGAAGTTGAGCCGGAAGAAAAAGAAGTACACGGACTTCTCCGCATTCGACATACCAGCCAACACCTCTGTAGCGATAACCGCAGCCAAACTGAGGTATAACACTGTGGTTGCACCAAATAATACAGTCAGCACCAGCATGATAATGGTCTTTTGTCTTATACCAGCATTTCGCTCCTTTGTCGTCCGTTTCCTCGCCAACCTCGGCCCCGATGTAGCTGACATATCCCGGTCCGCTGGTGTATCTGTGTCCAGTGTCTCACCGGTTTCATTACTACGAGTTTCATTGGAGTTTCCACTATAGCAAACATACAAATCATCTGGCGTTGCTTGGCGACGAGCTGGTATGTCCATTAACTCGTTGTCACTGGAAATGCTCTTTGAGCTTCCAGGCGGTTGAAGTTTCATTTTTAGGATTGACTGTTTAAACAGTGTCTTCACGATAAACATATACATTACCGACATTATGATAAGTGCTAGTACGACCATTACAGAAACGATCATTATGTATACCAACGGGCCTTTGCTTTGCAAATATTCGCGATCAATTTCACAGACGGTGACGGTGATGTTTGTGTCTTTGTACACAAGTTGGTCGTCATGGGTTCCCCAGAGGATGGCGCCTGGAACAGCAATAACAACCGACAGGAACAGAATTACCGGACATAGCACCAGTGCTATCCTCGTGCTGATTTGCCATCCGAACGGGCGACACACCTTCAAATACCTGTCCACAGATATCACCAACAAGCACAGCGCTGACGCAGTAACAGTGAGTATGTTGCAGAACGATTTCACTTTGCAAAGCATCCGGAATGGATATACATACCAGTGTGTTTGTGTCACAATCTCTCCCGGCATGGTGGTCAGACTAGCTGTGAGGTCAATCACGGACAAACAAATCACGAAATATTTGAAATTACACCGATGGTATCTACACAGGAACACGTATAGGATCAATAGGTTTCCAAAGAAGGCGAAAAATGTCTCGATTCCCACGAACACGGTAACAGGTAGAACGGCGGATGCCATTTCGCTGTTTATTTCCTCGGTGAGTTGGTGGGATTCCTCCCAGCGTGTTGTAACGATCGCCATTCTGTTTCACAAAACTGTATTTGATAAAAAGCACGGTAGCCTGCTGTTAGGTCTAATTCTCGCCTTCATGTCTATAAGTATTCATTTAAATTTTCATCTTCCATATCTGCGGAAAGTCTCATCGCTCGAGGAGGTAGTCTATTCCAGTCTTTGTTTTGGTTCTTCTTCTTTCTTTTCTGTATTGTGTCGCACACATCTATCATAGACAGTGGAGACAAACATGTGATTTTGTACCTTAGAAGTTGTGCGACATCTCACCAAAAATATTCACAAAACAGACGACGTCTCTATAAATGATGTTGAAAGTTGATGAAACTGTCATAGCAAATGCGGAATCCGCATTTGCTATAGCAATTTCATCAACTTTTGACTTCATTTACAGGTGTATATTCCATCATCGGATATTCCTTACGTATACACATATCAACGTCTTCATCGCCTGGGGTAGGTCATTGGCGGCGGACAAACCCTTAGAATTGAGATACCATAACGCAAATGACGGTATAATTTTCGCATGTTAGGAATTAAATGTATGTCAGATTCCCCGGAGCTGTAGCAGTGCTTTCTTATGTATACATTTGACAGGCTGAATTTAGAGTATATTTTGTCATCACCCCATAATTAATTTGGTGAGCAACTCCCATATGTTGATTGCTTTTGTCTAATTACCGCCAGTGATCTTTCTGCGCTCTAATTCCCTGGGTACACCTGCCGTCCTAACCCCACAACCGTCCCAGAGCGAATAACACATTAATAGATGAATTGTATTATGTTTACACACTGACACACACTCCTTGTACATTATCAATTCAATTGTACCGTATATATCCCAAGATATCCCAGTATTTAAACTATCATATCGTTAGTCTGGCTTGTTTAGAAACGTTCCACTTGGCACGAAAATCAGCAAACGAAACACCATCACCGTGAACAATCACCGTTACAATGTGTCTTCTGAATACTATGTTACAGTGTATGACAAATGGACCTCAGAGATAGCGTCCCCCATGACATACCACGTGATTTTTTAAGTGAAAGTTCGTGCACAAGCAAGGGCGTTCCTTCCTCATGCCCGTACGCAGAGGGGGTGCGACGGGTGCGTACGCACCCCCCTTAACCCGTTCAACACCAGAGGCCTGTATAGTGGTATTGGCAAAAAGTGTAGATCCAGATCCAGATCTCATCAGGATCAGCACTTTTTGCAAATAATTTTCATAATTTTGAGAACAAAAACACCTCATGTTCATAAATGGACTGGTCTGAAAATCATTTTGTGATAATTGCAATGGGTTAACTATCAAATGGTTAACTATCAAAATCCATTTCAGTTATTTAGGGGTGAAATGGAAACACCTACAAATGGCTTTTAAATGCAAAACAAAATAACCCCAGTCACCGCACATATTCATACGCAGTGATTATGTCGTATTGACAGGATATCACAAATGTTTCACGGCACCGTGTTTCACGGCACATACGCACTGTGTTGACGGGATAAATACAGTTATTTCATGGTCATTCATGGTCATTATATGGAACAGTCAAAACTATTGCCGCGAGGAGCTGTGGACGAATCGAGGTACTATTGTGCATCGAGTCGTCCACAGCACCGTGGACAATATGTTTTGATTGTTCCCCGAATGACCATGAAATAACTATTTTATTACTCAACTTGCAAACATCGTATGTAACACAATGGGCGTACAATTGGCGTGGGGCGCGTCGACTGACCAATCTAAGTTGAATTATATGACGTGATCTTCGACAAAAATCAGGGGGTCGTTTCATTAAACTTCGTACGACTAAAATGTTCGTAAGTGCAAAATTGTGATAGTCTGTAAATTTCACATTAACAATGTTTCTAGTAAAAATTACTGGATTTACATTTATTGAGTACAGGCTACATAAGCAATATATGTTCAATAAATGTAAATCTATCAAGTGAAATTTCCAGACGATCCTAAATTTGCACTTACGAACGTTTTTAGTCGTACGAAGTTTAGTGAAACCGGCCCCAGGATGTCAGACGAAGATATGAAGCCTTATTAAGGATGTATCCATTGTTAAAATACACCCCATCCTACTCGCGCTTCGTGCCGCTACGCCAATGCCAATGAATTGTTAACAACGAAGAAATTCATCTCCTTCCGCATATCACGAACACATAACGGTAGTAGTCATCAGCAAATACGGATCAACCTTTTTCAACCGGATATCGATGACACGTGTGTGCTTAACCCTTTCAACCCTAAGGAACTGGAATGGACTGTGATATGCTAATGTTCCGACCAATCCAATGGTCACAAAATGATTTTCAGATTCGTCCATTTATGAAAAGGGGGTGTTTTTGTTCTCAAAAATATTAAAATTACTTTCAAAAAGTGCAGAACCGGATGAGACGGCTCGTTACGAGCCGGCTCATCTGGATCTGCACTTTTTGCATAAACCGATATAGCGGAACAAAAACTCGGGTAAAGTGTTCACAGGCTAGAATCAGTGACATCTTTCTAGATTGGACACGCTGGAGAGATTTTAATGTATCAGATAATCAAAGTACTGAAAGTACTGAAATATGTTACATATATTAAGGATGTATCCATTGTTAAAACCAATGCGAATTAATTGGTAACCAGGAAGAAATTCATCTCCTTTCGCATATCACGAACACATAACGGTAGCAGCCATCAGCAAATAAGGAGCAACCTTTCTAAACCGGATATCGATGACACCTGTGCGCGTAATGTTGGTTATCTGACATTTATCTCCGACGACAATTCCCGTTCATGATCGCAAAGCACACATACATTGTCTTGGAGTGTTCATTAACCCGAATTATCTGTCTGTAGCGCTGCGTTACAGACAGAGAACTCGGGTTAAGTGTTCACATGCTCGAATCAGTGACATCTTTCTAGACTGGACACGATGGAGAGATTCCACTGTATCAGATCAAAACCACATGACATGATACCCGCATGGCAAAAGAGAGCTAACGTCTATAAGTGGTCAGTGTAGACCTGTAGCCTATTTCACCAACATTGCAAAGCAAACTTTTCTAGCAAAGTATACTTTGAGGGAGTAATCATTTATTTTCCCCGAAATTCATTATTCCATATAGAACTAACAACTGCATATATTTGATGATTAAAAGTATGCATAATCATTATACTGAATGTATTACATTATCACAGCCAAAATGGCTGTGATAATGTAATAAATTCAGTATAATAAAAATTAATAAATTTATCCTTAAATTGAAAATTTCTCCCTCAAAGTATACTTTGCTAGATAAGTATACTTTGCAATGTTGATGAAATCGGCTACTGATCGTAATCGCGACGCAAGCTCAGTATATTTGATTTGTATGTGGATATATGCACGAGTACCGCAGCGTGCAATATTGTGCGACTTTATGAGCGGCGAAACAAGTCGCATTATCCACATACAAATCAAATAACCTTTTTATTAGCTCACCTGAGCAAAGCTCATGTGAGCTATTGTTACCGCAATGTGTCCGTTCGTCGTCCGTCGTCCGTCCGTGAACATTTTCAAACGTCTTCTCCTCGGTAACCATTGTGCCTATAGTCACCAAACTTCATGGTCATGGTCCTTAGGTAACCCAAGATGGCCGCCGTTTAAAAATAGCACAAATTCTTCAAAAATCTTGTTCTCAAGAACCACCGCCAACCGGATTTCGACAAAACTTGGTAGGAATGATCGATGTACAATGCTCTTTCAAATGTGTTAAAATGGTGACCCCGGGTTCAAAAATGGGCGTGGCCCGTGAGGTCAAATTTGGGTCAAATTCTATTTTTGACCGAATATGGTCATGTCATATATCGGATCAAAGGTATCAACGAGGCGATCGCTCTCGTACATTTTTTTTGTCGAAATCGGATGGTTATGTCATCCAAGATGGCCGCCGAAAGGTCAAAAGGACGTTCTTTTATTAGATATTTCAAAATTCTTCTTCACATGAACAGCTTGGCCCATGATAGCCAAACTTAAAAGTTATGGTCCATGGGTGAAGCATTTTCAGATTTGTTAAAATGGAGGTCATCCCTAATCGAAGATGGCTGCCGTCTGAAAATAGCATGCATTCTTAAAAAACTTCTTCTCAAGAACCGCTAGCCGGATTTCGACGAAACTTGGTAGGAATGATCGGTGTACAGAGGCGATAGCTCTGGTATATTATTTGTCGAAATTGGATGGTCATGTCATCCAAGATGGCCGCCGAAAGGTCAAAATGTCGTTCTTTAAATAAATATTTCCAACGTCTTGTTCTCGTGAACAGCTTGGCCGATATTGGCCAAACTTCACGGTAATGGTTATTGGGTCAAGCCTTTTCATTTTTGTTTAAATGGTGGTCATCGCGAAATCAAAGATGGCCGCTGTTGAAAAGTAGGTCAAATTATTCTTCTCGCGAACTGCCAGGCCGATTTTTACGAAACTTGGTATGAATGGTAGATAGTTAACGCTGGTTCAGATTCCTTCAAATGGTGGACTCCGGGTCAAAAATGGGCGGGGCAGGAGGGGTCAAGTAGGGGTCAAATGTCACATTTGACTAAATATGGTCATGTCATATATCAAATCGAAGGTATCGATGAGACGGTCACTCTGGAGCTTTTTTTTGTCTAAATAAGGTAATTACGTCATCCGAGATGGCCGCCGAAGGTCAAAAGGTCGTTCTTTCAATATAGATTACAAACGTCTTCTTCTCGTGAACCACTTTGCCAATATTGGCCAAACTTCACAGTAATGGTCAGTGGGTCAAGCATTTTCATTTTTGTGAAAATGATAGTCATCGCGAAATCCAAGATGGCCGCCGTTGAAAAGTAGGTCAAATTCTCAAAAAATGTTCTTCTCACGAACCGCCAGGCCGATTTCGATGAAGCTTGATATGAATGATCTATAATTAACGATGTTTCAGATTCCTTCAAATGGTGGCCCCCGGGTCAAAAATGGGCGGGGCAGGAGGGGTCATGTAGGGGTCAAATTTCACATTTGACCGAATATGGTCATGTCATATATCAATTCGAAGGTATGGACGAAACGATCACTTAGAAACATTTTTTGTCGAAATCAGATGATTACATCATCCAAGATAGCCGCCGAAAGATCAAAAGGTCGTTCTTTTATTAGAGATTTCAAACATCTTCTTCATACAAACCGCTTGGCCATTGGTAGCAAACTTCGCAGTTATGGTCCATTGGTAAAGCCTTTTCAACTTTGCTAAAATGGCGGTCATCGTTAATCCAAGATGGCGGCCGTCATATTTAGGGAACTTCAAGAACGGTTAGCGACAAAAAATATAACTATTACAATTAAACAATTAATACTATTAGAAACTAAATACTATCTCTATTATTGCCGGTGTTCAAAAGTAGTTCCAAGTCTCAGCGTACTGAAGCATCGAATTCAACTATTGTATGAAACATCCAGGAAGGCAGCAATAATGGACAACAAACTTGAAAACTTTACAAAAATTTGGGAAGACTTTATCATTTCACAAATTTAATTTATGTAACAAAAATACCAAAATAAGATTGTATCTTCAGCTGAGCTAGTTGCGGGTGCTATAATAAATCTCCGTTTTGTGTGTGTTGTTTTTTTCTTTCTTTGTTTTAACCTCTTCCCCACCCCCTCTCCACCACCCATTCCACCTCATATTATAGGTTTGGGAAATAAAGACATTATAAATATGAATCTAGTAGAATAATATAATATACACAGAGTAACACAGGTTCAAGCAAAGAGCATGATCTGACGGAACCAGCCGCGTTTTGTTTTATAACCAGTGTGGGGATCGGAACAGATTGTATATTGGCTTGTCAATACATAATGTTACCCACAACTTTAACATTTAACCCTTTCAGCCCTAAATAACTGGAATGGATTATAATATGTTAATTTTCGGTCAATTCCATTAAACACAAAATACTTTTCAAATAATCGATTTATAATTTATTTATTTTTTAACAAATATGAAAATTACTTGCAAAGAGTGCAGATCCTGATGATACAGTTCATCATAAGCCGGCTCGTCTGGATCTACACTGTTTAAAAACACCTATATAAATGGCTGTAGTGTTGAAAGGGTTAATATACGATTTAAGCATGTAGATGCACAGTAGGATTGAACTTCACTTTTTACAGAGTGGGGCTGGTTCAGTTCGATCATGGGTAATATGAACGATAACATATAATCAATTACATGTATTACATATGCTAAATCAAACTTTGGCTCTTGCAGCGCTGGAGAGTTACATTGTCATCTGCGGGTTTATTATACGTATTACTGTCTTTTTTTAATAACACGTGCAAGTTTTTTATTGAAAATTCAGTTCTCTCATTAATGACGATACTAATGTACCACTCAACCATGATGTCTTAATAGAACAGTGATTTCTACCCAGTACTGCAAGAGCAAAAGAGGGTGAATATCTGTAATTGTATATTTTGTATTTGTATCTGACTATTACATGTATATTATGTACGGTTTGTGGGGGTGGCCCCGACCCACCACAAACCTATAGCTATTACGGGGAAAATAAATATTTTCAAACCTGAAAAAAAAAAAAAAAAAAAGATGGCGGTTGTCTAAAAATAGCACAAAATTTAAAAAAAAGAAATTTCTCACGAACCACAAGACCGATTTGTACGAAACTTGGCAGAAAGGATCGATGTACAATGTTTTTTCAAATTTGTTAAAACGGTGATCCCTGTGTCAAATATGAGGTCAAATAGGGGTCAAATTTCATTTTTGTCGGAATATGGTCTTATAATATATCAAATCAAAGATGAGGCGATCGCTGTGATGCTGTTTTCATTGGATCTGATGATTACATCATCCAAGATGGCCGCTGAAAGGTAAAAATGTCGTTCTTTTATTAGAGATTTCAAATGGCTTCTTCATACAAACCGCTTGGCCATTGGTGGCCAAACTTCGCAGTTATGGTTCATTGGTAAAGCCTTTTCAGCTTTGTTGAAATGGCGGTCGTCGTTAATCCAATATGGCCGCCGTCTACAAATAGCATAAATTCTTAAAAAATCTTCTCACGGACCACCAGACCGATTTCGACCAAACTTGACCGCGATGTACAATGCTTTTTCAAAGCTGTTAAAATGTTAAACTCTGGGTCAAATAGGGGTCAACCTTTTTACGGAATATGGTTATATAATACATAAACTCTAAGGATTGCAATACAAAGTAGGCTGGAAGCATCCTGTTGTGGTCTCCAAACCTCTCAAAGTTGTGTAAGATATATCTGTACATATCGTGAGACAACACCTACCCTGGTGACTTCTCAAGTTTGTCGCATTGACATTTTGTGCCTGTCATGGGCTTATTTTGATGTATATGTAGTGACAACTTTACATACCAGTATTTGCTCGATTTTTGTGACATTGCACATGTGAGCGATATAGGGCCATCATGGCCCTCTTGTTGTATAGGTACATGTACTTCATTCGCATTTGTATATGCGCTTGATAAAATATACAAAATATAAATAAAATAAACAAATTAGTTGTCATTTAGAAGGAAATATATTGCAAGATGAATAGAGAATACCAGAATAGTGCCTTTTGATATCAAGTTTATCAGGCTTGCCGAGGAATTCCTACACGGTTTCCGAGCCGAGCCTGATAAACTTGATATCAAAATACACTAGCCTGGTATTCTATTTATCAGGTAACGTTTTATGCTCGAAAATGACATTAGATGACGTCGTATTCTATGGTAACCCGCCCTGTATTGACCGAATACGTACTGACTGATAACATATTGTTGTATCAGGCATTGCCTTGACATAAACATCCGGGTTACAACGAAGTGAAAACTGACGTTCCATTGGTAGGATGACGTCACGTGACGTTACCGAATGACGTCAGTGTAATGACGCAACGTAAACAAGTCCGCGTTCTGTCCATAGAATATGACGTCATCTAATGTCATTTTTGAGCATAAAACGTTACCTGATAAATAGAATACCAGGCTAGTGTATTTTGATATCAAGTTTATCAGGCTCGGCTCGGAAACGGTAGGAATTCCTCGGCAAGCCTCGGAATTCCTACGCGTTTCGTAGCCTTGCCTGATAAACTTGATATCAAAAGACACTAGCCTGGTATTCTGTATGTCCCATCCTCAGCTAATGACAGCCACGTTAAAGGAAATGTTTTATTTTAAATATTTCTCGACAAAAACCTGGTTTTGACAGCACATGAGAATCGTCTCCAATGGAGACAATTCTCATGTGCTGTCAAAACCAGGTTTTTGTTAAAGGTACATACCCACTCAGTAGGCACAAACTGTTCTTTATATCAGAGACATCATCTGACAAAATAAATATTAATTCACCATTACCCCACGTATTGATTGGCATTATTATACATTGTATATGCTCAGACCGCAACTCAATGCGTAGCAAAGCATACTCTAAGACGAAGAAGGTCAGATGTACATTATACACACATTCAATCACCTTTTTACGGAGCCCTGCATGGGACATGGATTGTTTTTATTAATTCGTTCCCACGAAATAACAATTCGTTCCCTCAATTTAACAATTCGTTCCCTCGAATTAAACAATTTGTTCCCACGATATAACAATTAGTTCCCTCGAATTAACAATTCGTTCCCACGAAATGACAATTCGTTCCCTCGTATTAATAATTAATTCCCACGAAATGACAATTCGTTCCCTCCATTTAACAATTCGTTTCATCGAATTAGCAAGTCGTTTCCACGATATAACAATTCGTTCCCACGAATTAACAATTCGTTCCCATGGGAACGAATTGTTATTTCGTGAGAACGAATTGTTAAATTCAGAGAACGAATTGTTAATTCGTGGGAACGAATTGTTAATTCGTGGGATCGAGTTGGTAAATTAGGGAACGAATTATTATTTCGTGGGAACAAATTAATAAAAAAAATAATTATACGTCCCCTGTGGGGCTCCGTACTTTTTAATGCGGTGCTATTGTATTGGAAACAAATGATCGTGATCTTTAAAGGCAGTCCTTAACCATTTCACCCTTAAAGGAGATATATTCACCATTTATATATCACATAAAATAAATTTCACAGTAATCCGACAAGTATGTGCCGTTCCTTTACGGATTTCATATTCCGGACAGCCAGTTTTTCCAGCCGTCACTGCATGACTTCCCCTTATTTTGCTTACCACAGTTATTTCCCTTCACGTGGGTATATGACGTATCAGCAGTACTTCCGAAATGTATGCATAATACGATTATTGCACTTAATAGTTCGCAATAATATTTGATGAAATTTATTATAAAATAAAAAAAATTGGGGAGGGTGACTTTTTTTGTTATTCATGAAAAAGTACTTACCTTAGATATTTCTGAGATTTAGTGTGTTTAATAGCCACATATTCGTCGGCAGCAAAACGTTGAACAGACAGTAGTGCTATACTGGTCAAAGTGCCATATAGGCGAATAGTATTAGACATAAAATCGCCAAATATCGTAAAAAAATAAGCCAAAGCTGATTTTTTTCAACACGGGTCCGGAATAGCATTAGAATAAACTTATCAAAACTCCCCATAAATCCCACTGGAGCTTAATCTAGAATTCAAGATGGCGTCCAAGATGGCTGCCATAAATTTATTAAGCACATAAAGGTGACATTAATGAACATATTCATACAGCAGATCACTGAACAATGCATATACATGTATTAACCTTTTCAATAAGTAGGAGTCACTTAACCTTTCAAATATCCAAGAATGACAACACAATGTGTAAAAGTTACATTTTCTTCACAACATATGAATTGATTTTTAATTGTCTTGGAGTTACATTCACTATTATTAAAGCTTCAATAATTTTATATTTGAAATAATAATAAACGTTGTACAATATGCATACAGAAGGTGATCGTATCAGGGTGTATTTATGTGGTTAGATATACATGTATATGTTACTTAAAACGTTTAAGTCAAATTTCGTAAAACCGTTAACGCAATGTAATTTGATATTGACCTTGTGTAGGAAGGTCAAATGGATTGTCTACGGAATCATGTATGAATGGTAACAAAACAGTTTGACTTTTTCATGTTGACGCGACTTTGCGTTGCAAATCTACGTATAAGGTATTTTTAAAAAATCAGAAATTTTGTGAAAACGTTATAACACACTCTGATTATGATTGGAGAGATATAAGTGATGTACATGTAGGATAGTCTTTCCCATGGACGGACGGACATTATGTCATCATGACCACTATGTCTCGCTTTCCATGATGGGCTCGACAAGCAATTACTCTATCATATGTCTATCTTCTGGAATGAATACACATTAACTATAAATTTAATAAAATAAAGCATATTGTAATACAGTATGTAAGATCCATCTAATTCAATGCGGCCTCCAATAAGACTGACACAACCTGCTAATTTGTATAATATATTGATCAGTAACAAACTGTATAATGTTCCAGAAGTATCCTTTTACCGTGATTACATTTATATACGAGTACATTGTAGACATAACGTATACATTTCATGTGAAATAACTAATTATTTGTGAGGAAAAATGTGTAGTTTTGCCTGCCCGCCTATATTTGTATGCACCTATGCCTACTTTCATTTGTTTATATTATGATATTATATTTTAAGGTATATATATTTGATAAATTATAATACATAACATATGCTACTAATCAAAGGTTAGATAGCATGACGTTCTCATGTGGTTACCAGGGATATATATTGTTTACAATGGTGCAAGTTGTATACATGTATTATGTGTAATTAATATGGGTTACACGACAATGCATACATTATATAAGTTCACACTTTGTAGAATCATCTTGCATGTATATGGAAGTATGTGACACACTGTCCATGTCTTATTCCCTTGAAGTCTCCTGTATGTGGGAAAATATTTACACTAACTGACAAGCTTTGGCGGTTGGCTGGCTGGTTAACGGAGCGGTGCGGACCATCCTTACTAGAACCGTGATATCCTTGATTTTGCCCTCACTTACAGTTTGGCTATCTTGTACGTGAGTGTTGAAGCCGGTTATCCCAGTTGTACGTGTAGTAATATTAGTGTACCCCGATTACGTTTAGGCACTGGGACTAAGTGATCGGTGCCGAAAATGAACATAGCCGTATAGCTGTTGATAGCCCGTTAAACACAATCATAATATATTTATCTAGCATTCTAGTGGTCAAAAACACGAGTTTAATGTTACATAATGTGTATACTTTCTTTCTGTTCTCTTCGGTGTACCTTAAAGGCATACGTCATATGTATGCATACCAGAACGAGTTGAAACAGGTCTCGTCTGATACATGTATACGGCATAGTATATTGAAAAAAAAAATTAACCAACCCAGTATGAATCGAATCGATTCAATCATCGCTCTAGACAAGGGATATACATATCGATCATGTTATATGGTTACATGAATATTATGTATGGGAATAATATGGTGGTGGTATGCATATGTTATACCAGTTCCTGCAGATGTCAAAAAGTGTAATATCACACAAATTAGAATGTGAATATTGCATGTACATGTATATGTACGTTAACTTATTGTTGATTTGGTAAATATGGTCATAATGAGTGCAGTATTGTAAATTAAATGGATATTTAAGACCCGATCGATCAATCATGTTTATCCGCACGAATGGAACTACAATTGATAATATAATAGCTGCTGCTATCACATCACGTATGAACATTTTACTATTATGCTGCCCATCTTACACAAACACATCGATTTGAAAATGAATTATTTACAATTAATATATGTCTAGGTACCGGTACCATCATTGTTGGGTTAAACTACCGATATAGATCAATGGTACTTATGATCGATAATTTCAATGTGGTGCTTCATGACGATAATGCCACTGGTGATTTGTTTAAAAGTTATTGATAATTTATCAGGTTATTCCAATAAGTTATGCGGTTACAAAAATAATTGTGTTTGATAACGCTGCAATGAACTAAGTCTGCCAATTTGAGAGATGTTTCAAGCATAAATAGCAATAAAGGGTTTCGTTTTTATTTTCCATTTCCCTGTTGCTGATTTGCCGTACTGATCATCTTGAATATCATTTTGCAAAATATAATAAATACAGCATGCATTAAATGTACTGCGTAGTTCAAATGTCTTCAAATGACCCATATAACTACATTAGTTCAAATATAGTAATTAGGGTAAATGTCATATATTTTGTTTCAAATTTACGTAATTTTCGACATTTATCGCAATTTGGCGGCCATATTGAGTATCATTTTACATATAATAATATATAAAATATGTATTAAACATATTGTATAGTTGTAATGTCTCCTAATAACCCCAGTATTACATTCGAATATAGTCATTCCAGATGTTCCACATGTTTGCTCTGTTTAGAGAGTTAAGAGATGTTGGCGGCCATCTTCGACACCATTTTGATTGTGTTACATTAACAATTTGGATTATTAGGATATGTTAGTTATATTCGGTATGTTTCGGCACACTTTTTGTCCTGATTGGTTTAGTGGATTTTGCACTAGTTATGATTTTTGTCATCTTGGCGGCCATTTTCGACGCCATCTTGGTTCCTGGATTAATCTCCAGTGGGATCCATTTGGAGTTTTGATATGTTATTAGTAATGATATTTTGGTCATTTTCTGAAAAATTCAGTTTTGGCTTATTTTGTTCTAATCTCAATCCTAATACTATTCGCCTGTTACAATTAACCAGAGACATAGAAGTAATATATGTTTCTGACATATGTATTGAATTTTAACAAAATGTAAGAATGATCCTTCTTGTTAGGGAAACCTGCATCTGCACTGAGGCCCCGGAATATGTATGCGTAAATAAGCTGTTTGAATTATTAATGTACCGAAAGTAATGCATATAAAAGTTGCCCCAAAAGACGATTTTCTAATATTTTTCTCCTTAGCTGTGCATATCAACAGGTAGATCATGGAACAGCAATAACAACCGACAGGAACAGAATTACCGGACATAGCACCAATGCTATCCTCGTGCTGATTTGCCATCCGAACGGGCGACACACCTTCAAATACCTGTCCACGGATATCACCAACAAGCAGAGCGCTGACGCAGGCAGTAACAGCGAGTATGTTGCAGAACGATTTCACTTTGCAAAGCATTCGGGATGGATAGACATACCAGTGTGTTTGTGTCACAATCTCTCCCGGCATGGTGGTCAGACTACCTGTGAGGTCAATCACGGACAACCAAAGCACGAAATACTTGAAATTACACCGATGGTATCTACACAGGAACACGTATAGGATCAATAGGTTTCCAAAGAAGGCGAAAAATGTCTCGATTCCCACGAACACTGTAACAGGTAGAACGGCGGATGTCATTTCGCTGTTCATTTCCTCGAGTTGGTGGGATTCCTCCCAGCTTGTTGTAACGATCGCCATTCTGTTTCACAAAATTGTATTTGAGAAAAGCACGGTGGCCTGCTATTAATGTACTACATGTATATATGAAAAGGAAATATCTAAATTGTATAACTGGTTCAAATGAGAGAAGTGCGCCAATGACACTATTAATCAAGGCCCCAACCGGTCTCTCATCTCTCCAGGATTTTTTGTTCATCCAACATTCAACAGAAATGTTAGCTTCACGTTTTCGAACCAGTCGCTACCCAAACAAAATACTACGAATTCTTCCCCGTTGTTTCAGCGACAGTGAATATTGAGTGTGTGCAGGCATCAAATGCTGTTCCAAACACTGTTAAACAACTTTGTGTGACACTATTCTCGTTAGTTGGATACACATAAAATAAAAGATGGCGGCACTTTCCAGGCGCGGATCCAGGATTTCGGGTCAGGGGGGAGGACGTAACTATTTTGCAATACTTGACTATATTATCGAACGAACGTAGCTCGTTCGTAGACCGAGCGGAGCTCGGGATAGCGGTAGGGGGGTCTGGGGGCATTCCCCCCCCTGGATTGTTTTGAAATCTACATCGCATTTCCTGCGTTCTGGTGCATTTTGGAGCAAACATATCGACAAAAATATTTCTGCTGCTGCTGCTGCCACGTCTTTATTTTTTGGCTGCACCCCCAAATAAACAATAAATTCACAACTCGAACGTAGAAACGTGCCTTGTAACTTGTATACAAGAATTCCGCCACGGAAGCGGTGTCGCGCCGCCTGCCGAGGCATTTGACAGTGAACATTACAAGTAAATAAATGAAATTGACCTTCAAAATTTGGATGTGGGGTGTGCGTAATGAAGCATCATTCCTAGACAAACATTGATGTGAAATATTATCAAAGTCTGGCAAGGGGTTAAAGAGATATTGTGAAAAAACAATAACTTTAACGCATTTCTGTTACAAAACCGGTGAACATTACAAGTCAATAAATGACCTTGACCTTCAGACGTTGGATGTGGGGGTGTGCATAATGAAGCATCATCCCTAGACAAACATTGATATGAAATATTATCAATGTCTGGCAAGGGGTTAAAGAGATATTGTGAAAAATCAATAACTTTAACGCATTTCTGTTACAAAACCGGTGAACATTACAAGTAAATAAATGTCCTTGACCTTGATAATTTGGATGTGGGGGTGTGCGTAATAAAGCATCATCCCTAGACAAACATTGATGTGAAATATTATCAATGTCTGGCAGGGGTTAAATAGATATTGTGAAAAAACAATAACTTTAACGCATTTGCCTTACAAAAAAACCGGACGACGCGGACGACGACGACGACGACGACGACGACGACGACGACGACGACGACGACGTGGACGACGACGACGACGGAAAAAGCGCCGACTATAGTCGCGCCTCTGCTAAAGCAGGCGCGACAAAAATATTTACTCGGCGAATTTTAGGAGGGGGGAGGGGGGTGCGCGCCGGATCGGCCCCCACCTAAATCCGCCCAGGCTTTCAATTACAAGCAGATGTAAATTACTGCGCGTGACCGCGTTTTGAGAAAAGTAGATAAAGCTTGATCTAAATTAATTAATATTGATTTGATTTATTAATCCTATGTATTATTTGTATTACTTTGTACAATTACAGAGTCTGTAGCTGAGAAATCATTTTATCAAATGTGGAACTATTTTTTACTGCGGAAAATAAAATGGTGAAGTGTCTGACTGTTCCATTTATCGACCCGAATGGCTGTTCCCATTGAAAATCGGGCACAAGTTGCCCCAAAAGACGATTTTCTAATATTTTTCCCCTTAGCTGTGCATGTCAACAGGTAGATCACCAAAGTATGGCCTTAGGGTGGAAATTTCATGAAAAGTTATGTGTTGAGTTTTCCGTAATAAAACGTGCCCAAATGCCCCGCTACTAGACGACTTTCCCCTGCCGTTCTTCAGCGACAAAAACTGTCACTAGACTAGCGTCCAGTATCCAGTAATTTCTCGCTTTCGTTACCAGTTGTATGCGCACCCTGAAGGTACGGGGCGCCATGCAGGACAGGTTAATTATGTGTACAAAATTGAGTTTTGTAACACCAAAAATCACAAAATTCAATTCTGTGTCACAAAATTCAATTCTGTCAATTCTGTGTCACAAAATTCAATTGTGTGTCACAAAATTCAATTCTGCATACGTTTCGTATACAAAATTCATTTTTGTTATAAAGGATTCAATTTTGTAAGACAGAATTGAGTTTTGTGAAGAAAATTCAGTTTTGTGGGACAGAATTAATTTTTGTCCACAAAAATTAGTTTGCGTAGGATAGTCTATGTCATCTCTACGTTGATTGCTTGAGATCGGTCTTAGTCCATTTTACTAGATGGTGGAGTACACTTGCAGGTTTAAATATTTCAATGCGAAAATATAACCCAATATATCAATATTATACTTCTTTATGGACAGTTATTTTGGTTATATTATGATTACAAATGAGTGGTCACACGATATAAGCATATATACTTTGAAGGAGAAATAAGAAAAATATTCAGAATTTTCCCTCAATTATGTAAACAGGGTCAAACATAAAGTAGCCGGGACATAGCTAGACCTGAGAGCATGCCCATATATAGAGAATACCAGGCTAGTGTATTTTGATATCAAGTTTATCAGGCAAGGCTAGGAAACGCGTAGGAATTCCTACCGTTTCCGAGCCGAGCCTGATAAACTTGATATTAAAATACACTAGCCTGGTATTCTATTTATCAGGTAACGTTTTATGCTCGAAAATGACATTAGATGACGTCGTATTCTAACAGTAGATCTAACCTTGTGAAACAAATGGTATTGGATCTGTGTCTACTAGTTGCGAAGTTACGTGTTCGCAACTATGTGTCCACATGCATTATTTACAGTATACACCATCTTAGTATCCATGGTATCTACACAAATACTACAAATGGTTTCCTCAAATGGCCCAATACACACATTCTGTTTATAAACACAGACAGCAGTCAGAACACATGCCACAGCGCGTGTATTATTGATTTAACTGGGGCAGATGTACCTTGCGATACACACTAAATGACGTCAGTACTCGCGGGAGATCTACATGTACATGAATTATGTGTACAATTATAACGCAAATGAGTTTAAATACGAATGGGTTTGTCAACGTTTGACTGTTTGGAGATAGTTGAAGGAAAATGGCAGAATGAGAAATGAATCATCGGCAGAATGAGAAATGAATCGTCGACATAGAATGTGTAGATCGGCGACCGTGACCCATTTCTCCAGTGCAGTTTCTGACCAATGGTAGTCCTTCTTACATGCGTGTGCAGAATTGACAGAATTGAATTTTGTGACACAGAATTGAATTTTGTGGCACAAAAGTGAATTTTGTGACACAGAATTGAATTCTGTGGCACAGAAGTGAATTTTGTGACACAGAATTGAATTTTGTGGCACAAAAATGAATTTTGTTGACAAAATTGAGCCATGTCCCACTTGGCGCCCCGTAGAAGGAGTGCACAATGCGAAAGCGAGAAATCCGAAACTCAAATGAAATGTCATGCAAAGCATGAACTGTATTTGGCGAAATCAATGAGGTGATTCTAATATGTTGGAGTAACAAGCTTTAGTGGAAAATATTTGAAATATTCAAAACAGCAGATGACAAAGGGTGTATTACTGCCAACATATCTGCTGGACATCAAAGGGAATAGCGGTCAATAGCCACATACCGGTAATAACCCATTTAACATGTTTAACACCACAGACTACAGCAATATTTGCAAACTTTATGTAGTTCCAGATGAGCCGGCTTAAGAGCCGTCTCACCAGGATCTGCACTGTATTTTCATATATATATATTAAAAAAAAACTCTTAATAAACGGACTAGTGTGAAAATCATTTTCTGACGAATGGATTGGCCGGAGAATTATCATTAGATATTATCTACACTATTCAGTTTTAATAATACAACGCCAAAACTGTTTACAAGTTCACCCATACTGAAGAGAAAAGAAACAACTTGCAAGCTATATCGCGCTTTCCGAAATTTAAGCGGGCGGGACAATAAAATGATCACTAAATTACAATAGCAGACAGTATTAACTAATAAGGCCTAAACAAATTAGCTGTGTTTCAGGTTACATGCTGAAAAATGGTTTGGTCGGTAGGTTGTCAATTTTTTTAGGCAAACATAAGTGAAAACTAACAAATATTGTTTTAAATATTAGCTATACTTACAGTATTGGTTTAAAACACACTTTGTGCATAACAATGACTAACTAGTTAAATATACTTTTTGCATAAAAAATATTGAAGTAACAATTTATTTCTTTATTTTTTTTAAATGACTGAAACAAATTACGACCACATCCACAAAACAGGGTCGGTCGGGATACCTGAAACACGGCTTATTTGTACACGTTCTTAGGGAGAAGTACCCCACTCAAGTGTGTGTTATTCAGGCATATATACTGGACAATATAGACATGGGTTCATGCCGTCACATTCCCCTTAAGGGGTTGCAATGGGGATTCTCAGATCACCAGTTGCTCATTTTTCTCAATTATGCATAAAACATAGGTATTATAGATCACAGGTATCTCAAATTATATACATCAGTTTCTTATGTACACTCGCCGCAGTACGTTATTGTGGTACAAGCTATAGTTGTTGCATTCAGTGAAGAACGGACTAAGACATTAAACAGGCAGATGCAAAAAAAAAAGCACCCTACAATATGTTTACCAGTAGTATTGAAAATAACAATGCTTGTTTAATCAGAATGGGCCCCACTGGGACTCGAACCCAGGTCACTAGTATGAATACCAGTATGTTAGCCGCTGCACTACAAGGCCTGACCAAACCGATAAACACAACATTATTAAATTCAATAATATGTTAAATTGTATCAAGCTTCTGTACATGTATAACACGGGTCTCTCGTGGATCCAAAAAAAATATTAAAAAATGAAGAAACGCGATGTTTGTGACAGTCATCAAAGTACAACTACCGCGCATGTCATACCGGGTTTAGAAGGTTCTTGAACCAGTTCCCACATTTAAATATAAGATAACTACCGCTTTGTGTCACCAAGTAATGTCAATGTTATGAGACATATATCCGTGTTAACACATAATTGTCGCTAATAAATGGTTGCGTGTTCGGTCGCTTTTCTCTATTTTGCTCGACAGGTGTAATATTTACCATTCTGTAAATATACTGGTGTTTGTGTGCAATCTGAAACAATACATTCAGCATTATCTGAGTATGGGATCACGTGGTCTATTGTTTACATTGCAGCCCACGATAATCATGATGTCTCGCGTAAATCGTAAATTTCATTCACCAATATGACTTGCAGTGTAAACAATAGATCACGTGACCCCACATCCTGAGATTATGCACGTATCAACAGCTAATCGTCCGCATGAATAGGCAGGACACGTGACCATTATTTACTATCAATTAATCCTTTTAAGCGCCTGTTGATCGCGAGCAGTATACATTGTAATAAGCGTCTGTCTATCGCGAGCACTATACAACTTAATAAGCATGATTTTATGAATAATTACTTTACCTTCTGTTCAAATGACATGATTGTACATAGGTCCGTTGCTAATGGAATTCCCACAATAGTTGGTAACCGAAATGCGGATGATACCAGTACCCGTGCATGTCCCGAAATTTTATAATGCTATCGGATTCGATCGCGATTTGAAATCTTAGACCCCGACCATCGCGTTATAATGGAGCTGCAGTGTAATACACGATTTATGCAGAATTCCTTTCAGTTGCTGAGCCACTTAAACCGGAATTTGCCAGAAAGACCGAAAGAGCCTATCTATCGGAATGTTATCTATCGCTGGCTTGACTCCGGTATTTCACACTCGCCCAAAACAAAGTTGCTAAATTAATGCATTTAAAGCACGTTATGTGTAAATTTAGTATCAACACTTTACCCTATATAATTTATACAAATACTTTAATATAAAATACATATATGTCACAGGGTGAGAAACATGTGCACCGGCCCAGGGCTCGAACTCCACCGAGTGACCGACCGACAAAAAATAATATAAAACAATAAAAAATATGTTTTCATCATAGCCATATGTAAAGTGGTTTAATTGAAGATATATGACGATACTAGGACCGCTCGGTTGTTTTCAACACTAGGTATTTGCAGAATAATAAACATTTTTACCAATCCCGGATTATTGTCCAGGCGACTTTAGTCTTATACGTACTATTGGTCCATAAATACAATACAATCAATTATTACACTACCGTGGAACCCCTCTAAACCGGACACTCGGGAAAACATGTGGATGCTTAAATTAGATGTGCTTCGCTGTTATGTATCTCTGCTTATATTGACATTTCATGATTGCAAAACACTAAAATGTGTCATGAAGTGCTGACATGTCTGATTAACAGTGGAATATCTCCAAACCGGACACGCCGGGTCGACTATCGAGGGTCGACTGTAGTTTTTCCTAACCTGTTTCATCACTTTTTCGGCACATCTGATATCCAGTGCCTTTAAAGGTGCATGCCCACTCAGTAGACATAAAATGTTCTTTATATCAGATATATCATCTGATACATTTTCTAGCAAAATAATAATTAATTCTCGATTACTCAACGTATTTATTGGCATTATTGTGTATTTTATATCAGACGTAAATTTCCACACTGACTTCAGGGGCGGTAACTGTGTTTCCTTAAGATGATAACGGACATTACTATTTATTCTCTGTATTTATTTTTGATGTGCAATGATCATAATTTATAATCTGACGCATTTAATTAGTATAAATAATTTAAAAATAGCATGTCTTATTTGCACATGAAAATAGCCTGATACCACCACTAGTCACTATCAGTAAAATAAATATTATTAAATGATTATATCTGTATAGCGGGCACTCGTAACTTTTAGAAATGCTGGAATAGTGACACAATTATGCACTTATTTAATTCCTATAAAAGAACATTTCTACTGATTTGGGCATGTAACTTTAAAGCTTATTTACCTTAATGATGGAACAATGCCCGGCATCATCAATTCCACCTGTGATGAAAAGCAGGGATAGCGTGAAGAAATAGACGCCGGGGTACTGGCAGGTGAACAGTCCGGTGTTATTGCTATAATGGCCGCCCTTGTTGTACAGTACTCTTGCAAAACTAATATTCGTCGACGTCAGATATTTCGGCACAACGGCAGTAAACGCCGACGACGGAACAACTAAAACATGGAGAATACGGTGGAAACTGCTGTTCAGATTGAGTTTTGGTTTGTTTATTAAATTATCGCACAAGTATATGTTGAAGTCATAATATATTTGAATTATATTTTGTTTATACGTTGTTCAGCCGGACATGCCGGGACATTAGGCCGTGAAAAACGTGCATTGATTCCCAGATATCGACGCGTCAGCGTTTTATCGTCATAGAGAAATCATACCTTAAATTCGCCACATGATCTATGAAAAACACTACCATGCAAACCATATGTTAAATCCAACCATGTCGGACGAAAATCTGGGGTGGGGGGGCTTTCACTAAACTTGGTACGACTAAAATGCTAGTAAGTGCAAAAGTATGATAGTCTGTAAATATCACATAAACATTTTGTTCTTGTAAACAAATATTGGATTTACATTTATTGAACATAGCTCAATAAATGTAAATCCATAAATAGAAATTTCCAGAATATCCTAAATTTGCGTTTACGAACATTTTAGTCGTACGAAGTTTAGTGAAACGGGCCCCTGGTGTTTTTCCATGTCTAAAGAGGTTATAGTAACTTTCTAGAACATATATGTGTGCATCTGGCGACTTGAAAAAAAATCCGAAACGAACATCTCAAACAAAAAATAAGCATATTAAATTTAGTCCGCCCTCCAGCGTCAAATTCCGCAAACCCCATTTGTGAGAACCAGTGTCCTTTTTTTATGGCGTTACATAAATAAATGACGCCTGCGTTATAACCTTGCATAGCGTATAAACTTTTCTGTACATATATTGACAATACCAAATCGAAATCAAGCAATTTAATTGTGTGAGCCTGAGCTGTAGAACAGATCAGGCTCAGACAATGAAGCTGCTTGAAGTCAAGCTTAGTATTCAAGCATTTATTAATACAAAAAATGACAAATAGTGTGGCCACGAAATAGTAAGAATACAAACCTAAATTGTCGATGTCATTTACAGACAATATTACATTTTTTGTAAAATTAATATTGTTCATGAAAAATCATTCATATCTTATGTACAAATATCACATGTCTTGTCCAGTATGAATTCGTTATGAGGGATGTCACACGCGGATTTACAATTCGGTAACATAATTAATATAACACCGCGCATGGTTCAATGTTCTCACTAGTAAGACATGGAGGATATTTCATCGTACATGTTTAAAAAGCGTGAAACAATAGACGAGTGTACAGTAGCGCTTTTCTGCAGGTCAACTATACGTACTATACCAATAATATACGTATACTATACCAATACGATATGTTTTCTACAAGATAATCATATAATATAAACGTACGGTATGTTTGTACCGTACATACCAACCAATGTCGTATAGATATACCATTCAAATCGTACGTTTATACGATTTTTATACATGTGTATAATTCTGGTGAGTTTGTATCTTACAAACATACCAGATATGTGTATGGTATAAATGTACCAGAATACCGAAAATGTATAGGTTAGAGAATACCAAATGGTGCGAAATCGCCCAGGGTGTATGCAAAAATAGTCCGGTATAAAAATATAGTGCGGGTGTTTTGAGGTCACATACACCGTTTGCTTGCAAATCTTGACACATTACTACCCAGTTTCACTTGAGGAAAACTTTGGGGTGTTTGTAACACCAGTTTTCAGCATATTTGTAGCATTTAAAAGAAAATACTCAACATGTTGGTCACGTGATGTAAACAGAGCTTCCGTGGCCAAAAGATGTACACAATATTGGAGGATATGACAAGGTTGGATTTTTCTTTCTTATGAGTAAATGAACATATTGTTTAGTTCATGCAGAACCAGTACAGACTAGCTGCAGGTCATGTACAAGTGGGTCCCACAGCATCCATACGAATAGTGACAGTAGGAGAGACTGGCCTTATTGGATGACAATCGGTTAAATTATATAGTAAAACTATTTGGAGGTGGCTAACCTATAAGATGGGCATAGGCCCTATGTGAGATATATTTTTTGTAGAAGTTGAAGATGGAAGTGTATGTTTCTTGTAGCTATGTCTCTGGGAACATAATTTAAAGTTACTACGACAAGAGTAATCGAGCAAACTCCACGATGCAACACATTTGTTCTTTTCGTATTGCAGACGGACAGTTATCGGCTTCAAAATATTGTAAAATCTTGATTTCTCAGCTTTATTTGTCAAATATAATAACCCAGTGTATGTAAAGTACCTGTAGGTGATTGGGTTTTGAATGTGACAGTAATATACACCCAAAACAGTCATTATAGTGTGTTTTTCTTTTATTTTTCATTGATATTGGCTTCCTGATGGACAATTACGAAGTTCGGGAAAGTGACGCGACACTGCGACGCTGTTCCAAAATTTGCCAAAAATTAGGCGCAAGTATATTGTTTTCGCATATCAGTTTAGTACCAATACACTAGTACTCAGAAAACATTGTTATTCCTTTTCTCCTATGTTATAAAGCAAATTTCTTGACTGACCATTCCAAGCCAGTACCCTTTTGTCTGTCGACCATTCCAAAGTGGCATACATGTTGGTATAGATTGAGTGATGAGTCTTTATATGTAGAATGGTTAGCTATACCACTATTTAGGGTAATGTTATGTGATTTTATGGACTTTCGTGCTTTTAATTCATTATCTATTAAAATTTTCCATAGTTATGTAGTAGCTCGATTTAAGGCAGAATGTGGACAGTCACATGGTGGAGCTACACAGCTGCTGTGTGACAACCATTTGAAATATTTTCTCCAAACTTGGTACTGTATCAAGGAATAACGAAAGCGAGAAATTACTGGATACTGGACGCTAGTCTAGTAATGACAGTTATTGTCGCTGAAGAACGGCCGGAAAAAAATCACCGAGTTAGGGGGAATTTGGGCAGGTTTTATTACGGAAAACTCAACACATAACTTTTCATGAAATTTCCATCATAAGGCCACACTTTGGTGCTCTACGTGTTGACATGCACAGCTAAGGGGAACAAATGTTAGAAAATCGTGTTTTGGGACAATTTGTGCCCGATTTTGATGGGAACAGCCATTATGGTCGATAAATGGAACAGCCAGGCACTTCACCATTTGTATTTTCCGCAGTAAAAATAGTTCCACATTTGATAAAAAGATTTCTCAGCTACAGACTCTGTAATTGTACAAACTAATACAAATAATACACAGGATTGATAAATAAAACCAATATTAATTAATTTAGATCAAGCTTTATCTACATTTCTCAAAACGCGCTCATGTGCAATAATTTACGTCTGCTTGTAATTTGGAAAGATTCGGCGTTTTGTTCTCCGATTGGTAGGTGTTAAAACTGTTTAAATCGGTACATCCCAATACATTACTAGTCTCACAAAACGTTAAAAATATCATACTATAGCCATATCATCTCCAGGAACATGGTACAAGTACTGGTTCATGCGCAGGTCCCGAAAATTGCAGTAAAGTGTTTGACTTTTGTTACCCCACCCATTTTCGTTGACCTTCGTAATCTGAAACCACCGAGTGCTGACAAAGATAGCACAGGGATGCGACTTGTAAATAGTTTTGTTGTGTGTCAGTTAACTTTTTTGCTCATTGTATGTATTTGTTTTGGTAGATCTTTGGGATTCTCTTTTGTCTTGAAAACAAAGTGTGTTCTAGACGGAAAGTTGCAAAAAATGTCTGCAAAATTTTCGTCATATCATTGGCAGTAACCAGTAGTCGGACTGTACCAATAGCATCCGATAGCATTATAAAATTTCGGGACATGCACGGGTACTGGTATCATCCGCATTTCGGTTACCAACTATTGCGGGAATTCCATTAGCAACGGACCTATATACAATCATGTCATTTGAACAGAAGTTAAAGTAATTATTCATAAAATCATGCTTATTAAGTTGTATAGTGCTCGCGATAGACAGACGTTTATTACAATGTATACTGCTCGCGATGAACAGGCGCTTAAAAGGATTAATTGATAAAAAATAATGGTCACGTGTCCTGCCTATTCATGCGGACGATTAGCTGTTGATACGTGCATAATCTCAGGATGTGGGGTCACGTGATCTATTGTTTACACTGCAAGTCATATTGGTGAATGAAATTTACGATTTATGCGAGACATCAAGATTATCGTGGGCTGCAGTGTAAACAATAGACCACGTGATCCCATACTCAGATAATGCTGAATGTATTGTTTCAGATTGCACACAAACACCAGTCTTTTTATAGAATGCTAAATATTACACCTGTCGAGTAAAATAGAGAAAATCGACCGAACACGCAACCATTTATTAGCGACAATTATGTGTTAACACGGATATATGTCTCATAACATTGACATTACTTGGTGACACAGAGCGGTAGTTATCTTATATTTAAATGTGAGAACTGCTTCAAGAACCTTCTAAACCCGGTATGACATGCGCGGTAGTTGTACTTTGATGACTGTCACAAACATCGCGTTTCTTCTTTTTTTAATATTTGTGTTGGATCCTCGAGAGACCCGTGTTATACATGTACAGAAGCTTTATACAATTTAACATATTATTGAATTTAATAATGTTGTGTTTATCGGTTTGGTCAGGCCTTTTAGTGCAGCGGCTAACATACTGGTATTCATACTAGTGACCTGGGTTCGAGTCCCAGTGGGGCCCATTCTGATTAAACAAGCATTGTTATTTTCAATACTACTGGTAAACATATTGTAGGGTGCATTTTTTTTGCATCTGCCTGTTTATTGTGTTAGTCCGTTTTTCACTGAATGTAACAACTATAGCTTGTACCACAATAACGTACTGCGGTGTGTGTACATAAGAAACTGATGTATATAATTTGAGATACCTGTAATCTATAATACCTATGTTTTATGCATAATTGAGAAAAATGAGCAACTGGTGATCTGAGAATCCCCATTGCAACACCTTAAGGGGAATGTGACGGCATGAACCCATGTCTATGTTGTCCAGTATATATGTCTGAATAACACACACTTGAGTGGGGTACTTCTCCCTAAGAACGTGTACAAATAAGCCGTGTTTCAGGTATCCTGACCGACCCTGTTTTTTGGATGTGGTCGTAATTTGTTTCATTCATTTAAAAAAAATAAAGAAATAAATTGTTACTTCAATATTGTTTATGCAAAAAGTATATTTAACTAGTTAGTTATTGTTATGCACAAAGTGTGTTTTAAACCTATACTGTAAGTATAGCTAATATTTAAAACAATATTTGTTAGTTTTCACTTATGTTTGCCTAAAAAAAATTGACAACCTACCGACCAAACCATTTTTCATCATGTAACCTGAAACACAGCTAATTTGCTTAGGCCTTATTAGTTAATACTGTCTGCTATTGTAATTTAGTGATCATTTTATTGTCGCGCCCGCTTAAATTTCGGAAAGCGCGATATAGCTTGCAAGTTGTTTCTTTTCTCTTCAGTATGGGTGAACTTGTAAACAGTTTTGGCGTTGTATTATTAAAACTGAATAGTGTAGATAATATCTAGGTTTACTCCAGTGTAAGTGAATAGGATTGATCCATGATAATTCTCCGGCCAATCCATTCGTCAGAAAATGATTTTCACACTAGTCCGTTTATTAAGAGTTTTATTTTTAATGTATATATATGAACATACAGTGCAGATCCTGATGAGACAGCTCTTAAGCCGGCTCATCTGGAAATACATAAAGTTTTCAAATATTGCTGTAGAGTCTGTGGTGTTAAACATGTTAAATGGGTTAATACCGGTATGTGGCTATTGACCGCTATTCCCTTTGATGTCCAGCAGATATGTTGGCAGTAATACACCCTTTGTCATCTGCTGTTTTGAATATTTCAAATATTTTCCACTGAAGCTTGTTACTCCAACATATTAGAATCACCTCATTGATTTCGCCAAATACAGTTCATTCTTTGCATGACATTTCATTTGAGTTTCGGATTTCTCGCTTTCGCATTGTGCACTCATTCAGGGTGCACATACAACTGGTAACGAAAGCGAGAAATTACTGGATACTGGACGCTAGTCTAGTGACAGTTTTTGTCGCTGAAGAACGGCAGGGGAAAGTCGTCTAGTAGCGGGGCATTTGGGCACGTTTTATTACGGATAACTCAACACATAACTTTTCATGAAATTTCCACCATAAGGCCACATTTTGGTGATCTACCTGTTGACATGCACAGCTAAGGGGAAAAAATGTTAGAAAATCGTCTTTTGGGGCAATTTGTGCCCGATTTTCTATGGGAACAGCCATTCGGGTCGATAAATGGAACAGTCAGAAACTTCACCATTTTATTTTTCGCAGTAAAACATAGTTCCACATTTGATAAAAAGATTTCTCAGCTATAGACTCTGTAATTGTACAAAGTAATACAAATAATACATAGGATTAATAAATCAAACCAATATTAATTAATTTAGATCAAGCTTTATCTACTTTTTTCTCAAAGCGCGGTCACGCGCAGTAATTTACGTCTGCTTGTAATTGAAAGCATGGGCGGATTTAGGTGGAGGCCGACCCGGCGCGCACCCACCCGAGTAAATATTTTTGTCGCACCTGCTTCAGCAGAGGTATATATGTCGTCCGGTTTTTTTTGTAAGGCAAATGCGTTAAAGTTATTGTTTTTTCACAATATCTCTTTAACCCCTTGCCAGACATTGATAATATTTCACATCAATGTTTGTCTAGGGATGATGCTTCATTACGCACACCCCCATATCCAAATTTTGAAGGTCAAGGTCATTTATTTCCTTGTAATGTTCACCGGTTTTGTAACAGAATATTATTGTTTTTTTTTCACAATATCTCTTTAACCTCTTGCCAGACATTGACAATATTTCACATCAATGTTTGTCTAGGAATGATGCTTCATTACGCACACGCCTACATGAAAATTCTCAAGGTCAAGGTCATTTATTTACTTGATATGTTCACCGGTTTTGTAACAGAAATGCGTTAAAGTTATTGTTTTTTCACAATATCTCTTTAACCCCTTGCCAGACATTGATAATATTTCACATCAATGTTTGTCTACGGATGATGCTTCATTATGCACACCCCCACATCCAAATTCTGAAGGTGAGGTAATTTATTTACTTGTAATGTTCACTGTCAAATGCCTCGGCTGGCGCACGACACCGCTTCCGTGGCGGAATTCTTGCTTACAAGTTGCAAGGCACGTTTCTACGTTCGAGTTCTGAATTTATTGTTTATTTGGGGGTGCAGCCAAAAAATAAACGCGGGGCAGCAGCAGCAGAAATATTTTTGTCAATATGTTTGCTCCAAAATGCGCCAGAACGCAGTAAATGCTATGTAGATTTCAAAAAAATCCAAGGGGGGGGGTGGGGAATGCCCCCAGATCCCCCTACCGCTATCCCGAGCTCCGCTCAGTCTACGAACGAGCTACGTTCGTTCGATAATATAGTCAAGTATTGCAAAATAGTTACGACCCCCCCCCCCCCCTCCCCCCCCCTGACCCGAAATCCTGGATCCACGCCTGGAAAGTGCCGCCATATTTTATGTTATGTGTATCCAATTAACGAGAATAGTGTCACAAAAATGTGTTTAACAGTGTTTGGAACAGCATTTGATGCCTGCACACACTCCATATTCACTGTCGCTGAAACAACGGGGAAGGATTCGTGGTATTTTGTTTGGGTAGCGACTGGTTCGAAAACGTGAAGCTAACATTTCCGTTGAATGTTGGATGAACAAAACATCCTGGAGAGATGAGAGACCGGTTGGCGCCTTGATTAATAATAATATTCATGTGTGCGACACGTGTAAAGTAGGTGGGTGGGGTATGTTTTCTCAGATGTTGTATTTTATATTCTGTTTTTTGTTGGTTACAAAGTATGTCGGAGATATTTCTTGTTTGCACAAGTGTTCAGATGGCTGTAGCTGTTTAAATAAACTGTTAGCATTTTTTTGTGGCTTGATATTTGCATTATTTGATTTTGTGGCACGCCATCATCGGTTGACTTTTGGATCAGTTTTTTTCTGGCACTGAAAGGAACAATAATAAAATAAATTGATTGTTAATTTTCAAGTTGCTTTCATTATTGTTGCTCTTTGTGTAGCACTCTGTTTCGATTTGTCAAACTGAAATTAATGGTATGTGGACAACTCTCGGTGTTTTATCTTTATTTTTGAGACAGCCTGTCAAAATGTAGTTGCGAACGGTAACTTGCATTCTACTCCTGTACCATCCGCAGGCTGAGTTACGATTCCATTCATATTCCTTCTCTGCAGAATAGCGAATCGGATCTGATTCGCGCTTTAGCAGTTAATTGTGACATATTGGAGATATTTTCGGAATTTCCATCTGAAGAAAATATTAGTATTATAAAAGTAATACATACTAATAATTCTGAAACAAATTTTACTATTGTAGAAGGTTTAGAAAATTATTTTTGGCCTTTACAAAAAATGGAGCCCATCTTAACTTTTACATATTGGAATTTGGCTGCCACTGACTGGATCACTTGTTGATAATAGCTTAAATTTACTTTATCAGGTCAACTACATATGTAAATTTATGTCATAAGTACTTGAATATGTTATTTTCATAATATTAACACTCATTTCGGTTCAAAACTATAGAAAATCTTTCACAATTAACTGCTAAAGTGCGAATCATACCTGATTCGCTGTTCGGCAGAGAAGGCCTATGAGTGGAATCATAACTGTGGCTACGGACGGTACGGGAGTAGATTGCAAGTTACGGTTCGCAACTAGTCCAAATGATGTTTGTTTACTTATCGCTCTCTGAAAATAATGAAAGTTCACGATATATTTGGAGGTCATTTTCACCACTAGCATTCAAAGAGTTAAATTTGACATGTTTTTCTCTGACTACTGTGGTATAGAGATTTAGGATAAATGACAGAATGTAGGGAATTTCAGTGTCGCTCTGGTGGATTACACAGAAAATGTCAACGTTGTCGTACAGGTTGCAAATGTCCGTTCTTGGGGCGACTGTTCTTTTGAATATAAAGTAGAACAGTTGTGTTGCAAGCATAGTTACAAGCACTTGATTCATCACGGAGAAGTTCAAGATCAAGAATGAAGATTGACAATTCTAATGGAATTCCATGGATTACACAGAAAATGTCAACATTGTCGTACAGGTTGCAAATGTCTGTTCTTGGGGCGACTGTTCTTTGAATATAAAGTAGAACAGTTGTGTTACAAACATAGATACAAGCACCTGATTCATCACAGAGAATTTCGAGATCAAGAATGAAGATTGCCGGATATTTTAAGATATTCATCATGTTTTATTTGTTATTTTTGATTACCATTACTTTTTGTTTTACTAGACATGCTAAATGTAGGCCAATGGTGTTATTTGAGGGTCCTCATGCCATTTCTGCGATTTCCTCTTTCGGTAACAGATAACAAATGCTGCTCGCGTGCCAGGTGCGCGCATCCAGCAAGGGAGGTAATCGTAGGTGTGCAAGGTGCAACTACTAATTCCCGAGTTGCGCGGAGCCTAAGAAAGTAGTTTGGCAAAACTGTAACTTTTCGAAATCGATATTTCACGGGCGCATCTGGTATTTCACGGGTGTAAGATATTAGATTTCACGAGTAAAACACGGTAATCCATAAATAGTCATAAAATAAATATTTTTTTCAAAATGATAGGAAATTTGTCAAAACATAAAATAAAACCAAAAGTGAAAAATTTACATGTACAAGTACATGTACAAGCACATGATAGGAAATTTGTCAAAACATAAAATAAAACCAAAAGTGAAAAAATTACATGTACAAGTACATGTACAAGCACAGAAATAGTGTGTAATAAATAGAATAACAACCGGTCTGTTTTCGTTACCGAAAATATTTACCTCAACAGTGGGAATTGGTGATCTGCTAGTTGGGATGCAGAGCTAAGGGGAAAAATGTTTTTTTTTTGTCACCATGTCAACCAAGATATATCTTTTTTGCCGACAATATTTACCTCAACAATGGCAATTGCACAATGCTAGCAGTCAGTTTTCTGAAAAATATGCCAGTCAGGCTCGTTATCAAGCTATGCAGCATCTCCCACACTGACCAAACTGTACTCAAACACGTCATTGCTGTTTGTTATTTGGCGAAAGAATTTCGTCAAATATGTTTGTATATCTGTCTATCTCTGTGTGTGTCTGTAAATCTGTTCGCGGCATACAGGTCGTATTTTTCAATGTATCGCCATGATATTTGTTACATAGGTCAGGAATGATAATCGGAAGAAGTGGGTAAATTTTCAGCTAAATCGGTCTACCTGTTTTCCGTGTCTGTTAATCTGTTCGCGGCATACAGGTCGTATTTTGCCATGTATCAACAAGATATTTGGTACATATGTCAGGAATGATAATTGGAAGAAGTGATTCGATTTTCATCTAAATCGGTCAATTGGTTTTCCGTATAGACGAGACTTTAACTGTGAGTCGCAGGTTCCACACTGGTTCCATATGCCAGACCTGTGTAGATAATTGTTTCTTAACTTTCTCATGAATATGCGAAATCCTTTGAAAGCTGGCAGAACTGACCAAATGATCACTACTGAGAGATTTCTTGACCGCTGTTCCCTTTGATGTCCAGCAGATATGTTGGCAGTAGTACCCTTTGTCATCTGTTATTTTGAATATTTAAAATATTTCTCTACTAAAGCTTGTTACTCCAACATATTAGAATCACCTCATCGATTTCGCCAAATACAGTTCATGCTTTGCATGACATTTCATTTGAGTTTCGGATTTCTCGCTTTCGCACTCCTTCTGGGTGCACAAACAACTGGTAAAACAAACTGGTAAAATATTGCGGATGTTTTGAGGTCACAGACACCGTTTGCTTGCAAATCTTGACCCATTACTACCCAGTTTCACTTGAGGATCATTTTGGGGTGTTTTTAACACCAGTTTTCAGTATATTTGTAGCATTAAAAAAAAATACTGAACCTGTTGGTCACGTGATGTAAACAGAGTTTCCCTGGCCAAAAAATGTAAACAATATTGGAGGATACGACAAGGTTGGATTTTTCTTTCTTAGGAGTAAGTGAACCTATTGTTTAATTCATGCAGAACCAGTACATACTGGCTGCAGGTCATGTACAAGTAGGTCCCACAGCATACATACGAATAGTCAAAGTAGGAGAGAATGGCCTTGTTGGATGGCAATCGGTTAAATTATATAGTAAAACTATTTGGAGGTGGCTAACCTATACGATATATTAACGGTGTAGCCGTGTACTATTTGCCATAATATTTGGTAAGCCCCTAATATTTGGTCCTCTTTGGAGTCGAGAATTTCTTTTAAATGAGAGGTGTTTTCAGTAGAATGAAAAACCACACTTCGGGTATGGTATATTCATACCATATCCGCACGGATATATCGTATATACGAATGGATATGGTATGTTTATATAATATTCGTATATTACGTTTGTACTGTACGATGATACGGTACAAACATACCAATATTATATGATCATACGATATGCTCATTAAATATACCAATACTATACGATTACGATATGTATACGATATTAGTATATACAAATAGGTAAGGAGCAGAAAAGCGCTACTGTACGTCAGCTTACGCGTAAACAACAAGTAAGCGAAGTGAACGAGTTGTTTACGCGGAAGCCAACGTACACGACTGTATTATTTCAGCGATTCAAATATTTACGATGGAATATCCTATTTATTACATTTATTGACAACATTTTCAAACAAAAATGCATTTTATAATGTTTGGGGGGCGTTTGTATCGGTATAGTATGCTTTTTTCGTGGGCGGTACTTATTTTATAACGAGAATGCACGCGGGTGATAACGCGTGTTCTCTGCACAGTGTATTATTTGTAAATTGACAATTACGGGTTTTCTCTCACATATAAATCCATTCAAAACATACAAAAATAGACAAATATGTTAATTCGATGCGAATCTGCTGCTCATTCATATATCCACAGGAGTCCCGGTGTCACAGAAGTGTTGTAGCATGACATCGCAGTTAATTCAGATCCTGTGAAATGTGTCGATTGGGGCGCAGTAGTTCTGTGACATCCTGGGTTGATTGTGTTTATCGATAACACGAGTATATATATTCATGTTCATACATAGACATAAACACGTGTACATGTATATATAGTCCGGAGTGTGTATGCATGTAGCTCCATATTACGCAACAAGTATTGTAATACTTATGTAAATGTCGAATGTCTTATCCTCTTATATCGTTTTAGAAACCGTGCACATTTGCTGAGTGTGAACCTCTACATAGGTTATTTAAACGGTATTGTGATAAGTGGAAGTGACTCGTCTCTCATAATTCTATATTGAAAGGCAGCTGTGCATGTATATTATATACGTGTTATGGTGTGTGTTATATTGTAATGTTGATGGGTCGTAAATAAACAAAGAAATAATATGCGAACACCATGTTTCCGCAGAAAAAAAATATATGTAACAGCTTGAAATGTAATAATAAAAATGAATACCTCTCGAGCTTAACTCTTCTGTTACGGTGTTTAATGGTCTTAACAGCTTCATCCAGGGCGCTGTTAGTATCTGAGGAACATACAAGTGGCTGTGGCTGGAGAAATGGGGCTTAAAGGATTTATGATTTATGATTAAATGGCACACTCCTGTAGTCAAATAACGATCTATTTTGCTTGTTTGAAGTATGACGGGTGTTTCATTGATGCAATGGCGAACAGTGAAGATCCTGATCAGACTGTGCGGATGCACCGCTGAGCTGGATCTACAGTGGTCGCAAGAACACATAAGCCCCATTTCTCCAATCACGGCCAACATTATGGAATACGTGTACAGAAACTATTTTATTTCATTAAATAAAAATATGTATGAATCTATGCATAATTTGAAGCTAGATAAGTATACTGAGCAATCGGGATATGGACATTTGCCCCCCGGACATTTGCCCCCCAGTCCAAAAATGGCAGGGTGGACATTTGCCCCCCAGTTGAAATGGCAGCTAGGACAATTGCCCCCCAGTCGAAATGTAGGGGCGGACATTTGCCCCCCAATGGAAATGGCAGCTAGGACATTTGCCCCCCAGTCGAAATGGCAGCTAGGACATTTGCCCCCCAGTCGAAATGTAGGGTAGGACATATTGTATGAAGTGTTACCATGATACTTAATTATTCAAAGACATCAAAGTAATTGGGTGTGATTACTGATTAGCTTTAAACACTGATTACCTAATGATATCCATTCACATAATTAGCAAAAGTTGTATTGTATGAAGTGTACCATGATACTTAATTATCAAAGACATCAAAGTAAATAAATTGGGTGTGATTACTGATTAGCTTTAAACACTGATTACCTAATGATATCCATTCACATAATTAGCAAAAGTTTGAACTAATATCATGAGAGGTGTTAAAAGTCTTTGATTGTTGATTAAAGTGTACACATACTGAGTTCATTATTTAATTAGATATAATGTGATTTAATAGATGGTAATTCTTAAAGTGAAAAACTTGTGAGAATTGAGTGAAACTAATTAAAGGTTCATGCAGTATATTAGCCATGGAATTGTCTACTGCATTACTACAAATCTCATACCACGATGGAACTGACTACCAGTACTAGAGGGGCTGAGAAGCTACTATACGAGGGTTACTCGTATACTAAGAAGAAGAGCCGTATCTCCACTATCCACTGGGAATGCTCCAAACGCAAGAGTGCCTCTTGCAAGGGGACACTTACTACTGACTCAATGGTAAATATAAATGTAGTTTGTTAGCGGACAATGGTTACAATTTACAACTTCCAAGTCGTGTTGGTTGTATTATAGTACTAATGTGACTATTGGAAAATATCAGACACGTCTTGTAATTTTGTACTATTGGGTACCTGCGTAATTTCATGAAATATATTTAGTATAAATTGCTATATTTAATATAAAATATATGACTATTTTCAGAGAGCATACTGAGTTCTATGCATTCATCAAAATATATCTCGTTTCATTTTTTATCGGTTTTATCATTGTAATTCATTTTTATTACAGATTACCACGATCAGCTCAGCGACACCACACTCTCACGACAGCGACGCGTATGCTATCGCGGCAATGAAGGTTCGGCAAGACATAAAACAACATGTCACCAACAACCGTGGAAACCCTGGCCAACTCATATCCGACAAACTCACTCAGCACCCAGTTGGCGTGAGAGTAGCAGCGGGGAAAACTGATACTATCAAACGCGCAGTTCGACGTCTGAAGCGTGGAAACACCCCACCAGAGCCAACCAGCATCAACGACATCCCTGAGCTACCAGAGGCATTCGAGACGACAGGTGGTCCAGACAAACTCCCCTTCCTGATCTACGACAACTATGTAGAAGGACAATTCAACGACGGCCGTGTAATTGTGTTTGCGACAGAACTAGGACTTAAACATCTCTGTGATAGCTCCCATTGGTTTGTTGACGGGACATTCGGCACTGCGCCTAGGCAGTTTACGCAGCTGTTTGTCATTCGCGCCGAGGTGAACGATGTGACTCTGACCTGTGTCTACGCTTTCCTTCCGGACAAACAACAGTCTAGCTACGAGGAAGTATTCACCACCGTCTTGAACGCCTGCGATGCTGTTCAACTCACACCTGATCCGGCCGTCCTGACTTGCGACTTTGAACTGGGTATTCACGGCGCAGTCGCATCTATGTTGGGATGCCATGTCCGAATCCAGGGATGTTTCTACCACCTTACTCAGTGTACATGGCGGCGGGTACAGAGTGAAGGACTTTCAACTCTCTACAAAGAAGATGATGAAGTGAAACAGTATGTGGCATGCTCGATGGGCTTGCGTTCCTGCCACCTAGCCGCGTCCAGGATGGTATGCGCTATCTGAAGACTGTCACCACCACCCGGCACTGGAAGACCTCACCGAGTACTTCGACACCAACTTTGTGAGTGGACCGTACAAGTCTGTGATGGGGGCCAGGGGACGCATCACATTACAGCGGAACGAGTCCGAAGTATGCGATTGATAAATGGAACGTGAACCAGGTCACTCTAGAAGATGGTTCCGGACCAACAACAAATGTGAGGCGTGGAACAACTCGTTCAGCCACCTTGTAGGACATAAAAATCCCGGACTCTGGCATACTATTCAGTGTATACAGAAGGATCAACTCAACGTGATCACAGAAGTGGAGCGAGTGAGACAGGGTGCCCCAACACGTAAACGTGTCCGCCGCGAGACGAGAAATCTGCAGGATAGACTTAAACAACTGTGCCAGGACTTTGATGCTGGTGAGAAGGATGTGCGCGACTTCCTTAGAGCGGTCGGACATTCCGTCCGATTCGTCTAATTGACATGTAACTCTAAAACGTGCTACTATACTGATGTGCTATAATGTGACATTTTGTTATTTGTTCGAATTTCATAGTACTTGATCACAAACATTGATAATCATGCCAAGAGTGTGTTGACATTGACATTAATTCTGTTATCTGTTTTAATTTCACGAGACATCGAAATAATGAGTATTATCATGGTTAGTTCATAGTATTTGTATCACAAACATTGACAATCATGCCAAGATTGTGTTGATATTGACGTTAATCTATTATCTGTTTTACACTTGATCACAAATTTATGCTCAAATAAACTGGTTGTTTGGAAATGTGTTGTAATCTTGTCACACCTTGTCATACCTCAAATTGTTCACTAGGGGGCAAATGTCCTAACTGCCATTTCGACTGGGGGGCAAATGTCCTAGCTGCCATTTCCATTGGGGGGCAAATGTCCGCCCCTACATATTGACTGGGGGGCAAATGTCTAGCTGCCATTTCAACTGGGGGGCAAATGTCCTTTCCCGCCCTACATTTCGACTGGGGGGCAACTTGTCCACCCACCTGCCATTTTTGGACTGGGGGGCCGGGGCAAATGTCCGGGGGGGGGGCAAATGTCCTACATTCGAGCAATCTTCTTTCTTTTTTTTTTTTTATTTACTTGTATTTTCTTTTTAGTCACAAACATACATGTTACATAATAAGAAATAAAAACACTGGAGTGTACATGACAGCAGGGTACGAGTCCACTTTATTTCAATTATTTTAATACTATGGAATCTCACTATACCGAACACCACGGGTACCATCGGATTTTTCGGTATAGTGAGGTTCCACAATACATAGCATGTACCTCAAAGCCCACCTATTCCAACAGGTTCATGCTGTGGCCCTGCCAGCTGGTGATTGATTGCTTACAGTGGAAAACTCACTATACTACTAAGTCCTAATTATGAGTTACTAAGTCCTAGGAGTTGGTATCTAATTAGGAGATAAAATAGTTTAGCATTGACACCAGGACGGTTCCATATGTAATGGTGTTAATGAGATTTCAAGTGCGCATTGGTTCGAGTTAACACAATGTGTGTATCTGCTTCCGTGAACTATCAGTTTATAAAGTATGTTTTCACACATTTATATGCAACTGATGGAAGTCATCCATTAATTAATAAGTTAATTCACTGTGCCGTCATTTAGTGCTCTCGGCGATTGCATGCCGCAAGCGTGACGACCTATACAAATAGGCATAGGCATATGATGTTTTATAGTCGTAATGGTTCACATTAACAACATGTGGTTGTCTTTTTACCTTTTAATTATATCAGCGCCCATGAAAAACAAAGTAAATGTATAAAAATGACGCTTACACACATTCAATTTATACGCAGCTGATTTAAATGTATTAGTTGTGCCACTATTTTGGTGCACTCTGTCTGTTGACAAAATTAATAACCTAATAGTGAATTAGGCGATTGCAGGCTACAAGCGTGACGACACTGACTGGTCCCCGCGCTTGTGTCCCGAAATCGTCCATTCTCCACAAAAGGACATGTAACTATGGAAACGTCCTCGTGCCAATGCTAAAATATATTTATCTCCTAATTAGGAGATACTATCTCTTAATTAGGAAATAGTATCTCCTAATTAGGAGATGATAATAACTACTAATTATGATATTATAACTCCTAATTAGGAATAGATATCTCCTAATTAGGAGTTAGTATAACCTAATTAGGAGATCACACATATTTTATCATTGACACAGAGAGTAAGTCCTAATTAGGAGATAGTAAGTCTTAATTAGGAGATACTAAGTCCTAATTATGAGTTATTAAGTCCTAATTAGGAGATACTAACTCCTAATGATGACATATTATCTCATAATTATGAGATACTAACTCCTAATTAGGATATATTATATCCTAATTAAGAGTTAGTATCTCCTAATTAGGACTTGTTATCTCCTAATTAGGAGTTAGTATAACCTAATTAAACATTTGATCTATCTCCTAATTAGGAGATACTAACTCCTAATTAAGAGATATTATCTCATAATTATGAGATATTAACTCCTAATTAGGAGATAATGTATCCTAATTAGGAGTTTGTATCTCCTAATTAGGAGATAGATAAAATAGTTTAGCATTGACACCAGGACGGTTCCATATGTAATGGTGTTAATGAGATTTCAAGTGCGCATTGATTCGAGTTAACACAATGTGTGTATCGGCTTCCGTGAACTATCAGTTTATAAAGTATGTTTTCACACATTTATATACAACTGATTTAAGTTATTAATTGTTCCATCAGTTAGTGTACTCTGCATGGTATCAATAACAAAATCAATAAGCTGCTGGACCAGGTGAATTCGGCGATTGCAGGCTGCAAGCGCGACGACAGGCAACCTGATTTGACCGATACTGAGCACAGCTCAACCTCGACCGATCAACTCTTCCTTTTGATTTTTAGAATGAGAACGGATTACCTACTACATGTAAGTACGCTACATAATCACATGGCGGGACCCACTGACTGGTTCACGAAACCTGCCCAATTTATACGGCTATTTAAACAATGCAAAAACAATAGTTGTGTCCATAATATTAAATTATAGCAACATTTAAGAATGAGCCTACTTTTTCTTTCGTGAAATTTGGTCCAATATGGATTTTATTGCGAAAAAACAATTTCCACATGTTAAATCTCCATAGACATCTCTACTCTAATTTCAGAAATAGTGGACCGATTTTCAAAATGTAACTTTTGTTTTCTTAGTTAGATCATTTCCAAGCTATCTAACTAGGTTTCAGAATCAATTTCCAATGTTTCGGTTTTCGAATCCTCCTCCAAGTTCTCCCCATCTTTTTTCACATGTTAAGTTCCCATAGAGAACTAATTTTTCGTAATCAAATTAATATTTGACCAAATTTCACAAATAAAAAGAAGGCTCATTCTTACATTTTGATAACATTTAATATTTAAATTTAATATCATCGAAAAACTATTCATTGTCTTAATGTCACTTTATTTTGATTAAATTTTCGACCACATGGTCTTTATCAAAATAGTGTGAAACTGTATTAGCAGTCCTACGTGACGTCCATATTGTAGCAGTAAACCGGATGTTATGAGCCGGACGTCATGACATATTGGTGTATTTAAATATTTGCATTTTTATATGGCAGTACAATGTTGGCAGGTTTCATGAAGCAGACATTAAGTACGTTGTATAATCACATGACGAGATTTACCTACCTTACGCACGTATACCTATGACTACAACAACAACAGCTACAGGAACTATACACGCCCCGATAATCCCCAAATCCGACCAGTTCCAATTTCCGTCTCGCTGCATTTACGGTCCATTATTAGTGGCACTCGTATTGTCACAAACAGGTCCAGTTGCCTGTTCTTCCACTACCTCCGATGAGCTGGACATCTCAAACATTGACATGATGACGGTCACAAATTACATTGAAAACTGAGTTGTTATGTCACGAATTGTGTAAGTCCGATACGTGTATAACATGATACGATGATCATAATTTTTATGTAATATGACTTAAACGTAGTGTATAAAATAACGAGGTGGGATGGTTGATTGTACGCGGTTATTCTATATTATCTTATATTTAGGTTATGAGACTGTTAGTTTAACATAGCTAGTCAACGGATTAACAATAACTGACTACGATCTCTCATTGTGAACCACACACACACACGCACACACACGCACACATGTCTCTCTCTCTCTCTCTCTCTCTCTCTCTCTCTCTCCTCTCTCTCTCTCTCTCTCTCTCTCTTCTGAACCCATGCCTCACAGATACATGAAAACATACAAGCCATGAAGACGGTTTAGAGAGGTTCCACTGTTCATGTACAGTGATGATGTAGATCATGATCCGAGTTAGCAGACGACTCAGACTGATCGGTTTGATATAGTCAGTAATAGTACTTCAAATGTCTATTAGGTCAACGACTACATATATAAGATAACACCAATGGTTTGAGATGCATGCCTGGGATCTCAACTTCCTTCTTATTCAATAACCAAAGTTGCCTATGTATACACTGTATGTATTCCTGCCACATTACTATTTACTGATGTCTTACTTAAGGAGAAGAATTCACATAAGCTCACACTGAGCTTGTTTTCTAATTCTTATTCACAATATCTGTCCATTTATGTTGACGTATACATGTATTCAATCTGAAATAATATATTGTTTAAACTAAGTCACGTTTAAACATAAACATCCACCCACTCGATACTTATACTGTCTGTTTCACGAATCTAGCCCAAATGTTACGGATATATCCATAATGCAAAAATATTCTGCATTGTTATATTATAGCAAAATTTAAAAATGAGCCTTTATTTTATTTCGCGAAAATTGGTAAACAAAAATATATAATTACGCAAAAAGACTGTCCAGATCGCTTGTAAATGATCTAAGTAAGAAAACAAAAGTTAAATTTTGAAAATCGGTCAACTATTTCTGAAATTTAAAATAAATCTCCATGCTAAATCCCCATTATAAAAGATAATATTTATCGAAAAAATAAAATTGTTTCTGCATTGTTTATATATAGCCGTAAAATGTGGGCAGGTTTCGTGAAACAGACAGTATACTTTGCTTATCCCTTTGTCATTAAAGGTACATGCCCACTCAGTAGGCACAAATCGTTCTTTAAATCAGCGACATCATCTGAGACATTTTCTTGCAAAATAAACCATTCATTCACCATTACCCCACGTATTGATTGGCATTATTATACATTTTATAGCAGATGTACATTTCCACACTATCAGGGGCGATAACCGCGTTTCCTTAAAATGTTAACTTACATTACTATTTAGTATCTGTATTTATTTATTTGATGTACAATGATGATACTTTATAATCTGTTGAAAATATTATTGTCTCAGGTGACACATTTTATTAGTATAAATAATTAAAACATATCGTATCTCATTTGCATATGAAAATAGCCTGATACTACCGCGAGTCTCTATCAGTCAAATAAATATTACTAAATGATTATATTTGTATTGTGGGCATTCGTATTTTTTAGAACAGGTGGAATAGTGACACAATTATACATTTAAACCATTCATTCACCATTACCCCACTTATTGATTGGCATTATTATACATTTTATAGCAGATGTACATTTCCACACTATCAGGGGCGATAACCGCGTTTCCTTAAAATGTTAACTTACATTACTATTTAGTATCTGTATTTATTTATTTGATGTACAATGATGATACTTTATAATCTGTTGAAAATATTATTGTCTCAGGTGACACATTTTATTAGTATAAATAATTAAAACATATCGTCTCATTTGCATATGAAAATAGCCTGATACTACCGCGAGTCTCTATCAGTCAAATAAATATTACTAAATGATTATATTTGTATTGTGGGCATTCATATTTTTTAGAACAGGTGGAATAGTGACACAATTATACACTTATTTAATTCCGATAAAGAACATTTTGTGCCTACATAGTGGGCATGTACCTTTAACACATCTGGGGCCCGTTTCACTAAGCTTCGTACGGCTAAAATGTTCGTAAGTACAAAATTATGATAGCCTGTAAATTTCACATTAACATAGTTTTCTTGCAAACAATTATTGGATTTACATTTATTGAGCATAGGCTGCATATACAGCCTATGCTCAGTAAATGTAAATCCATCAATTGAACTTTACAGACGATCCTAAATTTGCACTTGCGAATATTTTAGTCGTTGGAAGTGTAGTGAAACGGGCCCCTGTGACCGACGTGTATACTGGACGGGGTCAACGGAAAAGTGTGGGAGGGGTGGGCTTAGCCCCTTTTTAAATGACGCCTTCATTTCTTGATAATAAACTGGTAATATCAAGGCGCACGATAACTGTGGAATAATTGACTTTATTAATATATTAAAGACTCATCAATGTACATATCACAAGATATTACTACATAAAACAGTAAAACAGTACATTGTCATTCTGAATAAGAATTATAAGAGACTAGTCATATACATGCGACAAAATATATATGAGCCACTCATCTACTTGTCACTAGTATTTGGAACATGTAACTATTTGTAAAAATGCAATAAACCAATGGAGTTGCCCTTGTCACTGCGCTTATCCTGGTTAAAACAATCAGTGACAACGGCAACTGGTGTTGCGTTTATTGCTTGTTTGCGTCTCTCCTGCATAGCTATCTTTAATCCTGACTGCTGTGGGATTAATCCGCTGTCTAAGAAAGTATTAAACCATTTGAATAAACCACATACGGAGATATATTTACAAAGGCAGTATGTTATGAAATGTTTGTAACATATATATATAATCTTAAATCAGATTTGAAATTAACTCTTTAACAGTAACTATGCAGGTGAGCGTAAAAGTAGTTACTCTGAAATATAAATCGATAGTTGCATTATATACACATGTAAAAGGAATACAAGCTAATTAAGTGTAAAGAAATAGCGCCCTCCTATTTAAAATAGCATCGCCGGTTTTGGCACATAGACGTATGATTTCATTGGATGTGAATATTAAAACAAATTTATCCTGATCTGACAACTGAGTAAAATTATTACATATTGCATTTGCTTTCATGATTAATTCCATTCGTAAATCATCATAGAGGTTACAGTGAAATAAACAGTGGTACTTATCCTCAGCGTCAGTGTTGCAGAATGGACAGAGTCGGTCACTAATTGACAAGTTTTCATAACGACCTGTTTCGAGTCTTATAGGAGCAACACCACACCGAAATTTACAGAATGCCGATATGTGTCTATGTGAAATAATCATTTGACAGTAATACTCTGTACCGAAGTCATGTTTGATCAACTTGTATTTCCGCAATGTATTGCCACCAGCACCTCATCTACTGTTCAATCGATGTATGCATGTTTTCCATTCATTTATATATTCGATTAGCATCCATTCAGCTACTTTTCGGTTGGTGGAGTCGTTAGGTGCTAGTAAATGTGGCGGACCAAGTGCGCTTAGCTTGTCACACACTCTGAACGCCCAGTTTTTACATCTATGTCCAGCCTTTGACACACACCAACCAAACATTCGCTTATTAATCCTATCATCGCTCATGCATTTCATTCTAAATACAAATGTAGAAACTGACTTCCACTGTCTGACAAATGGTGGTACCCACCCTATTTCACCACTTAGTGCCGCGGTCGGTGTATATCTACCTACGCCTAGATAGTATTTCATAGCTCTGTTATGTACTGTGCCCGCACATGTGAATGACCTTTCACCCCAGATTGCAGCACCATATGCCACAATCGGCCAAACTAGAGTCATATAGTTTTGAATATACATCGAATGGCACTTTGCTATCAGTAAACCTAGAGCCCTACTGGCGGACTGTGCTACGATATGCGTCATTGTATTATAGTCAAGGTGTTCCGTTAAAGTGAGACCCAGATATACATATCGATCAGTCACTGGGAGTTGATCATTGTTACACGTAAAGGTATACATACTTTTTGGGGTGGCTCTGGTGCGGAAATGTACAATGTTACTCTTTGTTGGATTTACAAGCAACCTGTTTGACGTGCACCAATTTCCAAGCACTGATAGCATTTCTTGCAAGTCATTTGTCATTTTCGGCAATAAGTACTACGTCATCTGCATACAAAAGTATACTAACCTTCTCAGTACCAATATCAACACCTTTACCTAGAGCATTGATGTGGACGACAAGGTCATTTATGAACAAGTTAAATAATAAAGGCGATAGCGAACACCCCTGACGAAGTCCTGTGATTACATTAAACCAGTCTGTGTGTAGAGAGTTTATCCTTACACAAGCGGTGACTGAAGTATACAAAGACCATATTGCACTAAAAATTTTACCGCCAATACCACTGTCAGTCAAACGCCGCCATAAAATGTCTCTGTCAACTGAGTCAAATTCCTTTTTAAAATCGACAAAGGCACAGTATGTCGAGCGTTTTGCCTTAAGACGCGTTTCAATTATATTCGTGAGTGATGTAATATGGTCCGTTTTGTTCGTCGGCCAGCATATCATTTGCCTCTACCCACTTACTGAGCCTGTCATTAAGTATGTAACAATACAATTTGTACATATCTGGAGCTAATGTAATGCCACGATACGACATTGGATCTCTCGGATCTGTTGTATTTGATTTAGGTATTGGATTGATGATTCCCTTTCCCCAGTCAGTGGGTATATTGCCAGTACTGAAACATACTTTGAAGAGAATATGCAGAAAGGACACAGCAGTTTCATTGGCCAATACCTCAGAGGGTATTTGGTCAATGCCACTGGACTTGCCTTTCTTCGCAGCAAGAACAGACTTCCGTACTTCTGTAATGGATATATTGTTGTTAAAACAAGGTTCAGCAGTGTCAACACCCTCTGCACTTGAGACGGGAATATCATTTGTCCCTGAGGTGTAGAGTTTGCAAAAGTCATGTTTCCATTTACTCAAAATATCAGCCTGATTAACAAGTGTTTCCATCCTCTGTCACATCTTCCATTGGAATTGCTTTCTGTTTTGTATTCGCCATACCAATCTTTCCAATTCGACGCCAGAAATCATGTCCATTCGACTGAGCACCTTTTAATAGCTCTGTTTGCACACTATACCAGTGTAGACGCTTTACTCTTTGGATATTGCGGCTGAATTGTGTTCGAGCCGGCACATACTCCGCTTTAGCTACCAATGTATCAGCTCTATTTGAGGTACTAATCCACATACGCTCTTTACTATATGTAACATTCCACAAACTATTGAGCTTATCATTCCACCAAGGCTTCTCCACCCTACGTTTCTTATTGGAGGTTACACCGATAGATATAACCTATGTGGCAACTTAAGATACATTTACTGTTTTATATGTTTACATAACTGATCATATGCGAAATCCAACTCACTTTGTGTACCCATTCCATTTTCGAGCTGATACACGGTGTCATGTAAACTATCGAAGACATCGTTACCACCAAGAAAGCCATCAGGTATGCTAGAAACATTATACTTCACGAAAGTACCATGCAACTCGCTATTATTTGGCTCTATCTGTATCGTCCGTGAACAGTCGTACATCATAGACCATGTCAAAAACGAGTGGTCGGGAAGCGTTGTTGGACTAAGCCCAGTAGCATTGATAATGTCACTAACTCTCAACACTTTAAAATTGTCGAAGTAGTTCAATGATTCGTGTTCTACTATGCAGTAATCGACTACTGCTAGGCCTTTAGTAGAAATACTGGTAAAATCATTTGTACATGTCTTTCTACCATTAAGAATGCACATGTTACTGTTTATCAGGAAATCAATCAGGCTATACCCATGTCTGTTCGTAGTGTAATCTACCACATCTCTTTCAGGTAAATTGTCAACACCTTCTATAGAATCGCTTAAATTTCCGCATCTGCCATTCAAGTCCCCACAAATCATCACATTTCTGTAAACAAAAACATGAACGTCCCCATTGGTTTTGTTACGAATAACCGCCAAAGAAAAAAGATAAAAAAAAAAAGTGAAATTCCTTCCGCCTTTACTATGATCAGTAAGCGGAGACTGTGCGATGTACATGGGTGTATGATACAATTACAGATATATGTATTAGTGGTCGCGGCATGGTCTGAAATATATTTGCCCATTTGCCACGATTGTGGTGTTTCTGCATTTATTATAGTTAGTAGTTTACCAATGTACGCCATCTTGCATTATACGTATGTTATACCATAGTCATGTATGTATGCTCATGAGGCAGTTGCCTCGATGCAATAAACTATTATATTTGATACCAATAATTCTCTTTTGATATCAATAAATGAAGTGTATTTATTGATTTTAAAAATCGAATTACTGATGTCAATAAATATCGTATACATAGTAAAACCACTCCCATACAGATCTGGCGAAATTATGATGTCAAATCGATTAGTATGCATTTTCCCGTGCATATCTAATCGTCCTGTTGCCCATGCTAAAATAATTACGTTTCCTAATTAAGAGATACTAACTCCTAATTAGGTGATATTATCTCCTAATTAGGACTTACTATCTCCTAATTAGGACATACTGTCAGTGCCGATGCTAAAACCTAATTTATCCCCTATTTTAATTAGGAGATGATAACTCCTAATTAGGAGATACTAATTCATAATTAGAATATATTAAGTCCTAATTAGGTACACTAACTCCTAATTATGATATACAGCGTTCTAATTAAGATATACTAACTCCTAATTAGGAGATATTAACTCCTAATTAGGAGGTAGTATCTCCTAATTAGGACTTGGTATATCCTAATTAGGAGTATAGTAATTAGGAGAGATATATATTTTAGCATTGGCACTAGGACGCTTCCATACGTGCAGACACAGTGATGACTGTGACGGGACAAACGGTGTGCATGTCCTTCACTGGTAGTCCCAAATCAGCAGATGGATGTTGTCTTATCAGGAACCATACTGTTCCCACGTGCCCGTCGCACTTCGAATGAACATATTCGTCCTTATATTCCGGTTACGCGGAAGCTATACCAGATCCGGATCTAGACTGATGGCCAAGGCCATATATCAAGAAAAATTAGGCGTATGTTTTTTGCGGCTAGTGTAGATCCAGATCAGCCTGTTCATCCGCACAGTCTGATCAGGATATGCACTGTTCGCCTTTTCATCGAGAAAACACAGTCAATGCCTACAAAGCAATATAGAACGTTAGCCGGCTGCAGGAGCGTGGTATTTGAGCAAGAGTTACGCTGGTCACAAAGACCATAAGCCCCATTACCCCAGTCAAATATCAGGTGAAATGTGGCTTATGGGCTTTGCGGCCAGTGTAGATCCAGATAAGCCTGTACGTCCGCACAGTCTGATCAGCATCTGCACTGTTCGCCTTTTGATCAATGAAACACCCGGCATGCTTATAACAAGCAATATAGATCATTATCAGGTTACATGAGTGTGCTATTTGATCAACATATATGCTGGTCACAAATCCCATAAGCCCCACTACCCCAGTCATATATCAGTGTAAATCCAGATCAGCATCTGCACAGTTCGGCTTTCCATCAATGCAACACCCGTCATGCTTATAACAAGCAATATAGATCATTACCAGGCTACATGAGTGTGCTATTTGATCAATAGCTATGCCGGCCACATATCCCATAAGCCCCATTAAGCCAGTCAAATATCGGGGACGTGCCTACCCACAATTGGTAATAAGTATCGTTCTCTTAGTTACAGATTAGAAGTTATACTGGCCACAAATGCCATCCATCCCAAATGTTGCCATATACCAGTGGGCAATTTCATCTAAATTGCAAAGTATACTTATCTAGCAAAGCATACTTTGAGAGAGTAATCATTTATTTTTCCTGAAATGCATTATGTCATATAGAACCGACGACTGCAGAATTATTATACTGAATTTATTAAATTATCACAGCCATTTTGGCTCTGATAATGTAATAAATTCAGTATAATAATAATAAATAAAATTATCCTTCAATTGAAAGTTTGTCCCTCAAAGTATACTTTGCTAGATAAGTATACTTTGCAATTTTGATGAAATCGGCTACAGCAGCTTTATTGGCCATATATGTGGCTTAGACTGGGGAAATTGGGATTATGGGATTTGTGACTCGTGTAGCTCCTGGCCAAATTGTAATTGCGAGCAGTGCAGATCTTGATCAGACTGATCTTGATGTACACTGGTCGCAAAACCAACACGCCCCATTTCTCTAGTGACAATCATATATGACGAAATAGTCGGTGTCAGAAAGTGAAAAAGTATACATTTGCTGAAACTTTTGCTATAGTCTTATATTTTGTGTTTATTTCGTTCTGAGACACTGTAATGCAAAAAAACAAATTGGTACCATGATAATTATCCATTTTAACAGTGAAATTGCTTGTATTCAATTGAAAATAACAAAAAATGTAGCGGCTATGGCGGCCATTTTAAAATGGCAGACATATCTGTTATTGAATCACTATTTCATTTTTTAGATATATCACATAAATAATTTGTCTAACTTTTGGTCGAAAATGAGCTTATGATCTTGATAAAAATAGTAAATGTGTTTTGAATGGCGGCCATTACAAAATTCAAGATGGCCACCACACATGTGACTGAAGAAAATGGTACCAATTTGTTTTTGTACTATGTCACATAATCATAAAAACACATTTCCGAAGACTAGCAAACATTTCAGCAGGTTCACATTTTGACACCGTCTAAAAGCCCACTTGTTCATTCAATGATACTGAGCTAACACTGTCGAGCAAAGCCCTAAGTCCGATTGCACAGTGTGCGATCTTTTACGAAAGTGCGATAATTTTTGTAAATTTTCATAGCAATTTTGGAATTTCTATTCCGCATTTGCTCGGAACATTTTCACAAGTGTCGACGTTATTTATAGAAACTATTTTTCATGCGATATCGCACATATTCTAATGCGTAAAATCACATAGCTTGTCAAAGGTAAGCCCAATGTTCCAGTTAGGACTGGGCCTGGCCACCAATGTGATAAACTGCCATATATGAGACACGTTATACGATTTTGTACCTACGGACATCTGCGATATTTCATGAAATATATATACATAAAATATAATAGTTTCCATAAATGACTCCGTGTACACTTTTGACTCCATTTATGGAAAATGTGATACATTTTCTAAATGTATTTCATGAAATAACACAGTTGTCGGCAGGTACAAAATGGCATGGCTTGTCTCGTGTCATGAACTAGGCTGGCCACCATTGCGGTATGTCCCATTTCTCCAGTAATATATCAGAACTTGACTGGATGCAAATGTATAAAAACAAAGTTCTCAAATCATAGATCAGGAGATATAGACCACGCACAAATTGCCAATAACCCCATTTTCCAGTTCCAGACCCGTGAAGATTGAGACTGGCCAACAATGTCACAAGCCCCATTTCTCCAGTCATATAACAGAAGTGAGACTGGGCACTAATGTCACAAGCCCCTTCCTCCAGTCATAAATCAGGAGTGAGACTGGCCACCAATGTCACAAGCCCCATTTCTCCAATCACATATCAGGAGTGAGACTGGCCACCAATGCCACAAGCCCCATTCCTCCAGTCATAAATCAGGAGCGTGACTGGCCACCAATGTCACAAGCACCATTCCTCCAGTCATAAATCATGAATGAAACTGGGTACCAATGTCACAAGCACCATTCATCTAGTCATACTGAAGATTGAGACTGGCCACCAATGTCACAAGCCCCATTTCTCCAGTCATATATCAGGAATCAGACTGGCCACCAATGTCACAAGCCCCATTTCTCCAGTCATATATCAGGAGTGAGACTGGGCACTAATGTCACAAGCCCCTTCCTCCAGTCACAAGCAAGAGTGAGACTGGCCGCCAATGTCAAAAGTCCCATTCCTCCAGTCACAATCAGGAGTGAGACTGGCCGCCAATGTCACAAGTCCCATTCCTCCAGTCACAATCAGGAGTGAGACTGGCCACCAATATCACAGGCCCCATTCCTCCAGTCACAATCAGGAGTGAGACTGGCCGCCAATGTCAAAAGTCCCATTCCTCCAGTCACAATCAGGAGTGAGACTGGCACAAGCCCAATTCCTCTATTCATAAATCAGGAGTTAGACTGGCTACCAATGTCACAAGCCGCATTCCTCCAGTCATAAATCAGGAGTGAGACTGGCCAACAATGTCACAACCCAATGCATCCAGTCACAATCAGTAGTGAGACAGACCATCAATGTCACAAGCCCCATTCCTCCAGTCACAATCAGGAGTGAGACTGGCCACCAATGTCACAATTCCGTTCCTCCAGTCACAATCAGGAGTGAGACAGACCACCAATGTTACAAACCCCATTGCTCAAGTCAAACTCAGGAGTGAGACTGGCCACCATGTCACAAGCCCCATTCCTCAAGTCATAAATCAGGAGTGAGACTGATCGTGAATGTCACAAGTCCCATTCCTCCAGTTACAATCGGGAGTGAGACTGGCCACAAATGTCACAAGGCCCATTCCTCCAGTCATAAATCAGGAGTGAGACTGGCCGTCAATGTCACAAGTCCCATTTCACGCGTTACAATCGGGAGTGAGACTGGCCACCAATGTCACAAGACCAATTACTGCAGTCATAAATCAGGAGTGAGACTGGCCACCAATGTCACAAGTTCCATACCTCCAGTCACAATTAGTGAGACAGGCGACAGATGTCACAAGCCCCATTCATCCAGCCACAATCGGAAGTGAGACTGGCCACCAAAATAAAGTCCCATTTATCCAGTCACAATCAGGCGTGAGACGGGCCACCAATGTCACAAGCCCCATTTCACCAGTCATACATCAGGAGTGAAACTGACCACCAATGTCACAAGCCCAATTCCTCCAGACATAAATGAGGAGTGAGACTGGCCACCAACCAATGTCACAAGCCCAATTCCTCCATTCATAAATCAGGAGTTTGACTGGCTACCAATGTCACAAGCCGCATTCCTCCAGTCATAAATCAGGAGTGGGACTGGCCAACAATGTCACAACCCAATTCCTCCATTCATAAATCAGGAGTTTGACTGGCTACCAATGTCACAAGCCGCATTCTTCCAGTCATAAATCAGGAGTGCGACCGGCCACCAATGTCACAACTCCGTTCCTCCAGTCACAATCAGGAGTGAGACAGACGACCAATGTCACAAGCCCCATTCCTCAAGTCACACTCAGGAGTGAGACTGGCCACCAATGTCACAGGCCCCATTCCTCAAGTCATAAATCAGGATTGAGACTGGTAGTGAATGTCACAATCGGGAGTGAAAGTGGCCACCAATGTCACAAGCCCCATTTATCCATTTGTCACACAATCAGGAGTGAGCCGGCCACCAATGTCACAAGTCCCATTCCTCCAGTCACAATCAGGAGTAAGACTGGCCACCAATGTCACAAGCCCATTTCCTCCAGTCATAAATCAAGAGTGAGACTGGTCGTGAATGTCACAAGTGCCATTCCTCCAGTTACACTCGGGAGTGAGACTGGCCACAAATGTCACAAGGCCCATTCCTCCAGTCACAATCGGGAGTGAGACAGGCCATCAATGTCAGAAGCCCCATTTATCCAGTCATAAATCAGGTGTGAGACTGGCCACCAATTTCACAAGCCACATGCCTTCAGTCACAATCAGGTGTAAGACTGGCCACCAATGCCACAAGCCCCATTCTTCCAGTGACCCTCAGGAGTGAGACTGGCCACCGATGTCCCAAGCCGCATTCCTCATGTCATAATCAGGAGTGACACTGGCCGTCAATGTCACAAGGCCCATTCCTCCAGCTATAAATCAGGAGTGAGACAGGCGGTCAATGTCACAAGTCGCATTCCTCCAGTCACAATCAGGGGTGAGACTGACCACCAATGTCAGAAGCCCATTCCTCCAGTCACAATCAGGAGTGAGACTGGTCCCCAATGGCACAAGACCCATTCCTCCAGTCATATATCAGGAATGAGACTGGCCACCAATGTTACAAGCTCCATTCCTCCAGTCATAAATCAGGAGTGAAACTGACCACCAATGTCACAAGCCCAATTCCTCCAGACATAAATGAGGAGTGAGACTGGCCACCAACCAATGTCACAAGCCCAATTCCTCCATTCATAAATCAGGAGTTTGACTGGCTACCAATGTCACAAGCCGCATTCCTCCAGTCATAAATCAGGAGTGGGACTGGCCAACAATGACACAACCCAATTCCTCCATTCATAAATCAGGAGTTTGACTGGCTACCAATGTCACAAGCCGCATTCTTCCAGTCATAAATCAGGAGTGCGACCGGCCACCAATGTCACAACTCCGTTCCTCCAGTCACAATCAGGAGTGAGACAGACGACCAATGTCACAAGCCCCATTCCTCAAGTCACACTCAGGAGTGAGACTGGCCACCAATGTCACAGGCCCCATTCCTCAAGTCATAAATCAGGATTGAGACTGGTAGTGAATGTCACAATCGGGAGTGAAAGTGGCCACCAATGTCACAAGCCCCATTTATCCAGTCACAATCAGGAGTGAGCCCGGCCACCAATGTCACAAGTCCCATTCCTCCAGTCACAATCAGGAGTAAGACTGGCCACCAATGTCACAAGCCCATTTCCTCCAGTCATAAATCAAGAGTGAGACTGGTCGTGAATGTCACAAGTGCCATTCCTCCAGTTACACTCGGGAGTGAGACTGGCCACAAATGTCACAAGGCCCATTCCTCCAGTCACAATCGGGAGTGAGACAGGCCATCAATGTCAGAAGCCCCATTTATCCAGTCATAAATCAGGTGTGAGACTGGCCACCAATTTCACAAGCCACATGCCTTCAGTCACAATCAGGTGTAAGACTGGCCACCAATGCCACAAGCCCCATTCTTCCAGTGACCCTCAGGAGTGAGACTGGCCACCGATGTCCCAAGCCGCATTCCTCATGTCATAATCAGGAGTGACACTGGCCGTCAATGTCACAAGGCCCATTCCTCCAGCTATAAATCAGGAGTGAGACAGGCGGTCAATGTCACAAGTCGCATTCCTCCAGTCACAATCAGGGGTGAGACTGACCACCAATGTCAGAAGCCCATTCCTCCAGTCACAATCAGGAGTGAGACTGGTCCCCAATGGCACAAGACCCATTCCTCCAGTCATATATCAGGAATGAGACTGGCCACCAATGTTACAAGCTCCATTCCTCCAGTCATAAATCAGGAATGAGACTGGCCACCAATGTCACAAGCCCCATTCGTTCAGTCACAATCTGGTGTGAGACTGGCCACTAATGTCACAAGCCCCATTCGTCCAGTCACAATCTGGTGTGAGACTGGCCACCAATGTCACAAGCCCTATTCCTCCAGTCACAATCTGGAGTGAGACTGGCCACCAATGTCACAAGCCCCATTCGTCCAGTCACAATCTGGAGTGAGACTGGCCACCAATGCCACAAGCCCTATTCCTCCAGTCACAATCTGGAGTGAGACTGGCCACCAATGTCACAAACCCCATTCCTCCAGTTACAATCAGGAGTGAGACTGACCACCAATGGCATAAGCCCCATTCCTCCAGTCACAATCAGGAGTGCGACTGGCCACCAATGTCACAAGCCCCATTTCTCTAGTCAGTACCAGGAGTGCGACTGGCCACCAATGCCACAAACCGCATTCCTCCCGTCACAATCAGGAGTGACACTGGCCACCAATGTCACAAGCCGTATTCTCCAGTCACAATCAGGAGCGCGATTGTCCGTCAATGTCACAAGTCCCATTCCTCCATTCGTAAATCAGGAGTGAGACTGGCCACCAATGTCACAAGGCCCATTCCTCCATTCATAAATCAGGAGTGAGACTGGCCACCAATGTAATAAGTCCCATTCCTCCAGTGCCAATCAGGAGTTAGACTGGTCGTCAATGTAACAAGTCCCATTCCTCCAGTCACAATCATGAGTGAGACTGGCCACCCATGTAACAAACTCCCATTCCTCCAGTCACAATCAGGAGTGAGACTGGCCACCAATGTCACAAGGCCCGTTCCTCCAGTCACAAATAAGGAGTTAGACTGGCCGTCAATGTAACAAGGCCCATTCCGCCAGTAACAATCAGGAGTTAGACTGGCCGTCAATGTCACAAGTCCAATTCCTCCAGTCACAATCAGTAGTGAGACTGGCCGTCAATGTCACAAGTCCCATTCCTCCAGTCACAATCAGGGGTCCGACTGGCCACCAATGTCACAAGGCCCATTACTCCAGTAACAATCAGGAGTTAGACTGGCCGTAAATGTAACAAGGCCAATTCCTCCAGTAACAATCAGGAGTGAGACTGGCTGTCAATGTCACAAAGCCCATTCCTCCAGTCACAATCAGGGGTCCGACTGGCCACCAATGTCACAAGCCCCATTCCTCCAGTTACAATCCGGATTGAGATTGGCCGTCAATGTCACAAGCCCCATTCCTCCAGTCGCAATCTGGAGTGAGACTGGCCACCAATGTCACAAGCCCCATTCCTCCAGTCGCAATCCGGAGTGAGATTTGCCGTCAATGTCACAAGCCCCATTCCTCCAGTCACAATCAGTAGTGATACTGGTCACCAATGTCACAAGCCCCATTCCTCCAGTCACAATCAGTAGTGATACTGGCCACCAATGTAACAAGTCCCATTCCTCCAGTCACAATCAGGAGTGAGACTGGCCACCAATGTAACAAGTCCCATTCCTCCAGTCACAATCAGGAGTGATACTGGCCACCAATGTAACAAAGTAAACCCAATTCCATCCACCAATTCACAATCAGGAGTGATACATGCCACCAATGTAACAAGTCCCATTCCTCCAGTCACAATCAGGAGTGAGACTGGCCACCAATGTAACAAGTCCCATTCCTCCAGTCACAATCAGGAGTGAGACTGGCCACCAATGTAACAAGTCCCATTCCTCCAGTCACAATCAGGAGTGATACATGCCACCAATGTAACAAGTCCCATTCCTCCAGTCACAATCAGGAGTGAGACTGGCCACCAATGTCACAAGGCCCATTCCTCCAGTACCAATCAGGAGTTAGACTGGCCGTCAATGTAACAAGGCCCATTCCTCCAGTAACAATCAGGAGTTAGACTGGCCGTCAATGTAACAAGGCCCATTCCTCTAGTAACAATCAAGAGTTAGACTGGCCGTCAATGTCACAAGTCCAATTCCTCCAGTCACAATCAGTAGTGAGACTGGCCGTCGATGTCACAAGGCTCCTTCCTCCATTTATAAATCAGGAGTGAGACTGGCCACCAATGTCACAAGTCCCATTCCTCTAATCCTTAAAACACAGAATTGTGATGAAAATAGGTACATAATTGACATTCTACCTGCCACATCTGCGTAATTTTATTAAATACGTTTTCAAAATTTACAATATTTTTCATAAATAAAGTCAAAAGTTGACAAAAATTTTAGAATATAATCCGCATGTACTCTGAAAATATAGTGAACTTTTGAACTTTTCACGAAATTACTCAGATGTCCGAAGGTACAAAATCGCATGGCGTGTCTCATATGTAGGACGTGATGGAGACAGCGAGAGATATATAGAGAGGAGAGATAGATAATTTGACGTCTATACTGGCTCGATGACTTTGCATGCCGTGAGTGAAGACGGTAATAAGGTTTTAAATTTGATGCTCGGCACCGCCGTTTAAAGTCCCCATCCGAGAAAACGTATAATTGACTTAGCTTGTAGAGCAAGAAAATCACATTATTAATACAGACACATTGGTCGAGAATCGAACACGGGCGGTGGCGTGGAAATTTGACGCCATTACTATCGGCCACCATCTGCTGAAGCCCTTTAACCCTTACTACGCTGAATTAAATGTTGTCGTCTGCTGGAAATGTTTTATTTTCAATATTTCTCGACAAAAACCTGGTTTTGACAGCACATGAGAATCGTCTCCAGTGGAGACGATTCCCATGTGCTGTCAAAACAGTTTTTTGTTAAGAATTAAAGCAAAAATGAAAAACAGCAGGCGGCAATTTCCGTCAACAGCGTAGGAAGGGTTAAATCTACTTGAGCGGAGGGAATTGCGCCGTGTGTATAGGTGAGGGAGATTTTGGAGTGTAAATGCCTTGCATACATAATTGACCCCATCTTCCCCCTTCCACGAGCGGTGAAGTCTGTCACGTATATTATAACCGACTGTAGATGATAACGAAATATATATTATTTCAAAGTGTTTTTTTTAGATGTTGACGATTCATAGGATTGTCCGCAGAATGACTGTGTTTAACATTCCTGCGATTACGTCTCTACAGGCGAAATTAACTGAGAACGAAGCGATTCGGTAAAGGCAAATGTCTCCATTAAATTGCCAGGGGAGATAACGCATTGTTTTCATATCGAACTGCAAGGCAAACATCAAAATCCTTTACAAGCTAGATCGCTACCAAAGTGGAAGACGTATTTCATATGACGGTTGAGCAAAAAAAAAACATACAAAGCGTGGGACCATGGTGGCCCCCGATCGGTCTGTGCCATCTAATATGTAACTATGATGTTCGCAATTCCGTTACTGAGGAAGCTATGATCAAAACCATAAGAACCAATATCTATTATAGACTTCTTGCAAATGTCAAATGTTCTTTCTTTTCAGCTGGCTACCAATTTATCATAATAACGAATTTTATATAAATGCCGTCCTGATAGTGTGCTGGTGGTGAGTGGTAGGCAGTATGTATGGGAAACACATTACATTATTATAACTCTAGGTTGATGAGGTTTCCATGTGTGGATCCTGCCGGGTGGGGTGGGTTATGGGGGCCTGGGGTGACAACGAACGAATTATCATCAATTTGTGCAATTCACCTCTGACATCATATGAATAGCCTACCAGTGCATTCTTATGTGTGTTTGCTATCAGAGCGGTAGGGAGACTGAGCATAGGTTAAACTAGGAGCCTGTAGCCTATTTCACCAACATTGCAAAGTACACTTATCTAGCAAAGAATACTTTCAGGGAGAACTTTTCAATCTAAGGATAAATTTATTAATTTTTATTATACTGAATTTATTACATTATCACAGCCATTTTGGCTGTGATAATGTAATAAATTCAGTATAATAAGTCTGCATACTTTTAATCATCAAATATATGCAGTCGTTAGTTCTATATGGCATAATTCATTTCGGGAAAAATAAATGATTACTCCCTCAAGGTCTACTTTGGTAGATAAGTATGCTTTGTAATTTTGATGAAATCAGCTACTGGTATTGTCGTTATCTACGTTTGCTCCGCTGCCAAGCCCGGTTTCCATGAATATGACAGTCTATGGCAGACATATAGGAATGTATTTATGAAACTCCCTCACCTATACACACGGTGCACACTAGTCTGGGATGGGCTGTGGCTCAGTGTCAGAGTACAGGACTTCATTACTGAAGGTTGTGAGTTCAAAACCTCCCCTAGGGCATGTACATATTTGTATACCCCGGACTCGTCGGGGGATACTATGGATTTTACAGCGGGCCGCGTCCGCGTCCGCGTCCGCGTCCGCGTCCGCATCCGCCGCAGACACTTCTTGTCCGGAGCATAACTCGAACACCCTTTTTTGTTTCGTGCACTGATTTCGTGTCCGTAGCATAACTCGACCACCTTTTGGAATATTTTCATGAAACTTCACACATGCATAGACCACGACCCGAACGTGTGTCGCGCACAAGAATGGCAACTCTTGCATAGCTATCTATGTTTTGAGTTATCTCCCTTTTTTTGTTTCGCGCACTCATTGACCATAACTCGACCACCCTTTGGAATATTTGTATGAAACTTCACACATTCAATTAGACCACGAACCGAAGGTGTGTCATGCACAAGAATGACAACTCTTGCATAGCTAATTTTTAGTTATCTCCCTTTTTTGTTTTCGCGCACTGATTTCCTGTCTGGAGCATAACTCGACCACCCTTTGGAATATTTTCATGAAACTTCACACATGCATAGACCACGACCCGGAGGTGTTTCGCGAACAATAATGACAACTCTTGCATAGCTATTTTTTTAGTTATCTCCCTTTTTTGTTTTGCGCACTCTACAAACTGGACAATAATGCATGAAGACCCGTTTTCTCGTGTGCTCTGTACACCTTACCTGTAGAGAGAACAATAGCCTTCTCCGGTTGAACAATAGAGACTGGGAGAACCATTCACCTGTGCATGTGCTAGCATGTGCAAATGTCCAGTCTTGACCACTCTGACCATAGGTAATTTATACAGGTAAATTACTACATTGTATATTACATTTCCGTAAACTGTGTTGAAAATATTGTGGCATTATGTGGACCTGTGCAGATATATGTAGATAAATATAGGACTATTAAAAAAAAATTCTGGGCTCCAGTAGCAAGCATTATTATTTTTAATTTTTAAACTTTTTTTTTCCATTTTTTTTTTCATTTTTTTTCAAATTCTTTTTAAATTGTTGTCTAGTAGCATAAGGTCGTAAGTGCTATATACAGACTATTATCATACAATAAAACAATTATTGACTAGTGAGCCATAGAATATAATCTGATATTCCATGGCTCACTAGTCAATAATTGTATAATATGTTCGGGCCAGTGAAAATTGCTTTCGGGCCCAGGCTCGAGGTCAAGGCGGAACAAGGCGAGGCATTTGATTCCGCGGAATTCTTGTTTACTTATCTCCATTTATTGTTTCATGCTCTGATTTCGTATCCAGAGCATAACTCGAACACCCTTTGTAATATGTTTATGCCCCACCACGATAATGGAGGGGGCATTTGGTCTTACCCTTGTCCGTCGGTCCGTCCGTCCGCACACACGAATGGGTACTTGTTGTAAGCGTACGGGGATCTTATTGGGTAGGGTTAGGATAGTGTTGGGTACTCTTGTTGGGTATTTTTATACAGTAAAAACCCAACAAGTATTCATTCATAGGAAGTGCGTCCCGTCCTCCCGTCCGTCCGTCCGTCCGTCACAAAACTTTAACACTCCGGCAAATGTCTCATAATTTCTTCATCCTTCGACCGATCTGCTTCATATTTCATATACACATTGCTCTGATGGTTCACTGTGCCAAATCCACGTCTGTCCTGCCCCCGCCAAGCCCAGGGTCAAGGTCACATACTTAGTGATTCAAAAACTTTAACGCTCGGGTAAATATCTTATAATTTCTGTTTTCTTTCATGGATCATCTTCCTATTTCATATACGCATTGCTCTAATGGTCCTCTACTGCCCTGTACCAAATCCACGTTCGTCCTGCCCCCGCCAAGCCCAGGGTGAAGGTCACATACTTGGTGCTTCAAAAACGTTAACGCTCAGGTAAATATCTTATAATTTTTCTTTCCATTCACGGATCAACTTCATATTTCATATACGCGTTGTTCTAATGGTCCTCTACCGCCCTGTGCCAAATTCACGTTCGTCCTGCCCCCGCCAAGCCCAGGGTTAAGATCATATACTTAGTGCTTCAACAACTTTAACGCTCAGGTAAATATCTTATAATTTCTTTTTTCTTTCACGGATCAGCTTCATATTTCATATATGCATTGCTCTAATGGTCCTCTACCGCCCTGTGCCAAATCCACGTTCGTCCTGCCCCCGCCAAGCCCAGGGTCAAGGTCACATACTTGGTGCTTCAAAAACTTTAACGCTCAGGTAAAAGAAAATTTTGACTTGGAATTTGGCCTCATTTATTATCAAAGCGATATGTGGGACATCCGTGTTCTATGAATATTTTCTAGTTTATTAAACTTCACACATGCATAGAAGACGACACAAAGGTGTGTCACACGTAAGAATGACAACTCTTGCGTCGTTAATTTCTTAGTTATCTCCCTTTGTTGTTTCGTGCACTGATTTCGTGTCCGGAGCATAACTCGAACACCCTTTGGAATATTTTCATGAAACTTCACACATGCATAGACCACGACCCTAAAGGTGTGTCACGCAAGAATAACAACTCTTGCATCACTAATTTGTTAGTTATCTCCCTTTGTTTTTCCGTCACTGATTTTGTCTCCGGAGCATAACTCGAACACCCTTTTTTCAAACTACTTGTGTATCTGGGGAGGGGGATACACATGCGCTTGTCGACAAGCGTCCATTTCTAGTTTAATAATATATTCATCCAACTGGTCTGTCGAATGATACGTCAAACGTTAATTCCATCCTTATGTGACCTTAGCTTTTGCTGGGACATTGGAATATACTCATTCTCATTTCACACTTGGCGATCGGAATGAGACATTTAATGTAATATTTCAATGTAATAAAATAATTGCGATCAGTGACGATTCTATTGGTTTGTTTCATCCATATCTATCTATACTGTTCGTTATAACTATTAAAACTAGCGTTTGGTGTTGAAGGGGTTGAAGTAGGTGTTAGCATTTACTGATAGTATAGACAGATACCATGATACTGTTATATATTGTGTACATGACAGCCGGCTACACTAAAATGCAAGTACAGTGGAACCTCGCTATGCCGAACACTGTCATGGTGTCCGGTATGGTGAGTTTTCCACTGTAAGCAATCACTCATCAGCTGTCAGGCCCACAGCGTGGACCTGGTGGAAGAGCGGGGCTTTGAGGTACCCGAGTTGTACAGTTGAACCTCTCTATACCGAACACGCCGATAGTACCCATAGTGTTTGGTATAGTGAGATTCCACTGTATTAAAATAATTGAACTAAAGTGGACTCGTGCCCTGCTGTCATGCACACTCCAGTGACTACACATGTATATATTTCCTATTATGTAATATGTATGTTTGTAACTAAAAAGAAAATAAATATAAAACAAATATAAATTAACCGAATGCCATCCAATAAGGCCAGTCTCTCCCTACTTTCACTGTTCGTATGGATGCTGTGGGACCTACTTGTACATGACCTGAAGCCAGTATGTACTGGTTCTGCATGAATTAAACAATAGGTTCTCACTTACTCCTAAGAAAGAAAAATTCAACCTCGTCATATCATCCAACATTTTTTACATTTGTTGGCCACGGGAACTCTGTTTACATCACGTGACCAACAGGTTCAGTGTTTTATTTTAAATGCTACACATATGCTGAAAACTAGTGTTAAAAGCACACTAAAATGTTCCTGAAGTGAAACTAGGTAGTAATGGATCAAGATTTGCAAGCAAACTGTGTCGTCAAGACGCCCGCACTATATTTTTATACCGGACTACTTAATATATTTCGCACCATTTGGTATAGTCTAACCTAATCAGCAGACGGTGGTCGAGAGAAACGGCGTCAAATTTCCACGTCACCGCCCGTGTTCGATTCTCGACCAATTTGTCTGTGTTAATAATGTGATTTACTTGCTCTACAAGCTAACTGTTGTCTCGGATGGGGACTTTAAACAGCGGTCCCGAGTATCAAAGTTAAAAACCTTGTTCCCGTCTTCTCTCTTGGAGGCGGCATGCAAAGTCATCGAGCCAGTCTAGACGTGAAACTATCTATCTCTCCTCTCTATATCCCTTGCTGCCTCCATCACGTCCTACATATGAGACACGCCATGCGATTTTGTACCTTCGGACACCTGTGTAATTTCGTGAAATACGTTTACAATATTTTCCGTAAATGCCGTCAGAAGTTTACAAAATTATCAGAGTACATGCGGAATTATATTCTGAAATATTTTTCAACTTTTGACTTTATTTATGAAAAGTATTGACAATTATGAAAACGTATTTAATGAAATTACGCAGATGTCCGAAGGTACACAATCATATGGTGTGTCTCACATATATGCCAGACTCGATATATGTCACATGAATTGCTGCACGATTTGAGACGGCATACAAGGTCATCGTGTGAACATTAAACTCGTCTCTTTACCTCTATCTCTCTCTCTCTCTCTCTCTCTCTCTCTCACTCTCTCTCTCTCTCTCTCTCTCTCTCTCTCTCACGTCCTACACAGATATGTCAGAAATGTCGCCTAAATTGATTCACGACCTGTCGAGCTAGGTTGAGTTTGTAACCAAATGGTGACACTATGTTTATTCGGGTAACAGTATACGTGCATTGGGACACCATCGGTAAATATAAATGTAGGCCAACACGGTCACACCACACGCTGATTATTATCCAATGTCAAAAGTTGTTCGCGCTGTAGCGGATAGACCTACAGATAAACGGACAGACCGACACGGTTGTAAGTGAGTGTTTATTGCAATTGTACATTTGTGTAAATAAATGCACCAACATGTTCTCTTTTTTTGTCATTCAATATTTTATTCTCAATACTTTACAGAACAAAGATGCAATTATACATGTACATATATGATCATGGTATGATAAATTTGTATAGTACATATACAACAAAAGAAAACAACACTATATTTAGCATGTGTGGCAGCGATTGGAGGAAAAGGGTTTATGTGAATTCGGAAGCAAAAGGGATCTTACGCTAACACATGCCTGTTGATTACTCATGGTAGATATAGTATGCTGGGGACATGATGGATGTTTTATTGTCTGTAGGGCTATTCAGCGTAGTCCCTAATCAGGCTTCGCGAATGCGCAGGATGATCTGGGGCCACACTGGTGACATACCTCATAAACGCTATTTCTCCAATCACATCCACAAATATATAAATGTGAGAAAAAAGGGAGGGGGGATAAAGGAAAACTAAATGATATGAGAAAAAAAATACGATACAAAAATTGCTACGTCCCTATAAATAAGAAGACTGCGATGGATTTCTCAGCGCAATTGAAGAGAGGTATAAGATAGATAAAAATGAAAGAATGGATAAATTTCCAGCCCGTGACAATCAAGTGGTAGATACGATTTGCCCCTACACCTGATGCAGCCACATGCCACCCGATGCTACGTTTTAACATACGGCTAATATTTGTTTTCCTTAATTTTGACGGTCCTGCTTAAACACACCCGCATATGTATATATATACATATTAGATATTCATGTGTTCCCACTTATTGTTGTGTTTATCCAATTTATCTTGTCTTTGAGCTATTATTTCTTCAATCTTGATACTATCTTCAAGTAATACACACAATTATTAAAGGAACCAACATGTTCTAATCGATGGCACAAACGCCTCATACAACCGGATTAAGCGAGTTGCGATGTAAAGGATACACCATTAATACAAAAATTCGGGGCATTGTGGACACATGCAGGCAATAGGCTATAGTCCAGCAGCAAAAAGCCGATTTTGGGCTCAACCTTGATTTGAATAACATTTCAAACGTTAAATATAATTAATTTGCAACAGCACACGAAATGGCTCCTGTGGGTAGCGCCATTAACAGATTGAGTGTCTGTATAACAAATGAACAAGTATAGAAGATGCATCGCTACATTTCCGTCACAATTGGTAAATACAATGATATATTTTTGTCGTCCAGGGAGCCGTTTCACTAAACTTCGTGCGACTAAAATGTTCGTAAGTGCAAATTTAGGATCGTCTGGAAAGTTCAATTGATGGATTTATATTTATTGAGCATATGCTGCATATGCAGCATATGCTCAATAAATGTAAATCCAATAATTGTATACAAGAAAACTTTGTTAATGTGAAATTTACAGACTATCATAATTTTCCACTTACTTTTTTCCCGTTCAAGGCACTAACCTACTATTCTATTTATCCCGTCAACACATAAAAATGGCTGTAAAACGTAAACAAAAATAACCCCAGTCACCGCACATATTCATACGCAGTGATTAGGTCGTATTGACAGAATATCAAAAATGTTTCACGGCACCGTGTTTCACGGCACATACGCACTGTGTGGCCGGGATAAATATTCATGATTATGTAATGTATGTAGAACAATTTTCTCAGTGTACTGTTTCTAAGATAAGCAATAGCAATACTTTATCTTTGTCTAATTATTGTGTAATTATGTAAGATATTTTCTTTTATAAACATACAACATAATTCAGCGCCTGTGGATGCATATGATATGTACAAACTAATAAGATGTGACGCTGTCACTGTACGCAAATGCTGAACAAAGAAACCGACTTTAATCACAAATGCAATAATTGTGAAAAGAAAACAGAGATAATATGGATTACTGTCTGTTTCACGAAACCTGCCCAAATTTTACGGCCATATAAACAATGTAAAAATAATTTTCGATAATATTAAATTTATCAAAATTTAAGAATGAGCCTTCTTTTTAGTTCGTGAAATTTGGTCAAATATTGATTTTATTACGAAAAATGTATTTGTCTATGGGAATTTAACATGGGGAAAAAGGAGGCGGATGAGCTGTGGGAGGAGTCAACAAAAGAAAAAAATTGGATATTGACTCTGAAAACTGGCTAGACAGCTTGAAAATAATCTAACTTAGAAAACAAAAGTTAAATTTTGAAAATCGGTCCAGTATTTTTGAAATTCTAAAAAAAATCCCCATATTAAATCCCCATAGACATCTTCACTCTGTGATGATGTCTATGGGGATTTAACATGGGGAAATTGTTTTTTTCGCAATAAAATCAATATTTGACAAAATTTCACGAAATAAAAAGAAGGCTCATTCTTAAATTTTGCTTTAATTTAATATTATCACAAAAAGAGATTGTTTTTGCATTGCTGATATGGTCGTAAAATTTGGGCAGGTTTCGTGAAACAGACAGTAGATACAATGGGAAGAAACAGCTACTGCATTTGTTTGATTGTATGTATCTTACGGGATGATGGTTTCCTTTTGGAACCGCACATGGCTTGTTGAAGGCGCCGCCACCACCAATTGTTTATAATGAAGTAGTTATTACTGTTAGTTTCTTCTTTACATAGGATTATGGATCTCCTTTGCGTATCGTATTCTCTATCTTAATAATCATTTAATTAATATGCGATCGTCATTGACATACACGTGTATAAATAGTAGAAATATGATCTGACAATCCATGTGTCGCACATTAGACAACTCATAAGCTATACACAGGTTTGACCAGGGCACTCGAAACACAGTTGTATCAAAATCTGAGATACTATATACACAAATAAATAACAATCACCAGAAATGTGGAACACAAGAACTATGGAAATACTACAGTTTAACCTTTATTTGTCAATACCTATGTTAGCATATCATATTGCACTGTTTATCCGAAAACAAACTTTTGATTTCTGAAGGTGTACCACGTAGGAAATTGCATAGTAATATTGACTGACTGTTATTAATACGGTGTCTAATAGTGTTGGTCAAGACAAGAATAATTTGTAAACAAAAATAAAACAGCGATTATAAACAATTTGATGATTATTATAAAGGTAATACATTCATAATGGTATACCAGTAGCCGATGTCATCAAAATTGCAAAGCATACTTATCTAGCAAAGTATACTTTGAGGGAGTAATCATTTATTTTTCCCAAAATGCATTATTTCATATAGAACTAACCACTGCATATATTTGATGATTAAAAGTATGCAGAATTATTATACTGAATTTATTACATTATCACAGCCAAAATGGCTGTGATAATGTAATAAATTCAGTATAATAACAATTAATAAATTTATCGTTAAATTGAAAACTTCTCCCTCTAAGTATACTTTGCTAGATAAGTACACTTTGCACTGTTGGTGAAATCGGCTACAGCTTGGATATCTGCTACATGTATGGATACAAGTGGATGTAATGATTGCATACTAGTATGTAGGATATAGAAATGTGTATTGTATCCACAAGACCAAAACGAATTTACCAGTTTGCTGCCTTTGGTCACTGAATGCAATTGCATGTCTATGATTTACATCGCTACAAGTGGTAATATTATTACATTTAGTAAGTCTCCCTGCGTTACAGCCTGAATATTCTGGTAAGTCTCCATGCGTTACAGACAGAAAATTCGGGTAAGTCTCCCTGCGGTACAGACAGAAAATCCGAGGTAAGTCTCACTGCGTTACAGACAGAAAATTCGGGTAAGTCTCCCTGCATTACAGACAGACAATTCGGGGTAAGTCGCCAAGTCTCCCTGCATTACAGACAGACAATTCGGGGTAAGTCGCCAAGTCTCCCTGCGTTACAGACAGAAAATTCGGGTAAGTCTCCCTGCATTACAGACAGACAATTCGGGGTAAGTCGCCCTACGTTACAGACAGAACATTCGGGTAAGTCTCACTGCATTACAGACAGAAGATTCGGGTAAGTTTCCCTACGATACAGACAGAAAATTCGGGTAAGTCCTGCGTTACAGCCTGAATATTCGGGCAAGTCTCCCTGCGTTACAAACAGAACATTCGGGTAAGTCTCCCTGCGTTACAGCCTGAATATTCGGGTAAGTCTCCCTGCGTTACAGACAGAAAATTCGGTTGACAGAAGAAAAATCGGGTTAGCTTGCTCCTAGTCCTCGCTCACAAGAAAACAAGTAAACGACCCAGCCGCATCAGGAACGATTATGCCAGGTGTCGAACATGCGCCAATGTAGACGGTGTCGTCTGCATTTAGATGAACAGAAACGGAAGTTGTAGACTGGTAGTTCGCGAACTTCCTGTGTGAGTCCCGGTGGTACCCTCCTGTATGGTTCCTTGAAAGCTTTCTCGTCATCCAAGTGTATTTCATGTCGAATGACTTCTGTGTGACCAAGGTCAGTAGGTCCCTGTGAGAAGATGTCTTTCCACCGGGACATCATCTTGGCCACGGCCTCTTTTTGTCCACTGGTCAATGGTGAGTCCTCCAGATCCACTCCATATGTTATGGCGCTTGGTGTGGAATCCGTACCCGACATGGTTTGTTGACCGACGTGTACATTTGGTGGATTGGTCGTGCTGGCAACAGGGCAACTGCGGAGAACTTTCACTTCTTGTAACTCGCATACAATCGACTTGTGGGGGATAGTGATTGTTCTGGCTGATAAATTGAATACTCGGAATGGTACTCGTGACGTCTTCCCATTGTTCTTCAATGTCACCACCCTTGGGCATGCAGATACGCGCGATGTGTATTTCTGTTGGCATCGTTCAGTCACGGCGCAGTCCACCTGTCTAATTTTCCTGGTGAATCCTGTGATCGTTCTTGTTTCCATAGGTTTCAGAGTGAATTTGGAAGTAGTACGCACGAGCCCAACGGCGCTCTGTGTGATTGCCTCGAATGCCAATGACCATTGTTCAGGAATATGGCTGATGTCATCGTCCATAGTATTGAACTTGCACATCCTTATCATGTTAGTCCCCACAATGACTGGTACCTGTTCATTAAACTCAGTTCCGGGTACGACCAATAAGGGTATAGGCATGGGCTCATCCTGTAGGAATGGTACAGTGACGTCCACTTCAATATAGCCCAAGTACATTATTTCTTGTCCATTCGCAGCATCCACACGTAATTCTAGTTCGTCTAGACTGTGCAATACCGGGCGAGGCTCCATTTGTTCATAGTACTTGGCGCTTATTGTACTGACCATAGATCCAGAATCAATGAGGCCTTTTGTATCCCGTCCTTCAATATCAATTGAACTGACATTAGCGTCACCAACAAGTCTGGTCATGAACTTATCTTTAGGGCTTTCTATGTCATTGATGCCCTCCGTCTGCCCTACGACAGAGGCATCTATCAGTTTAAAGATCCATCGGGTCGCTTCTGCTGCTGGGTTGGTGCTCTAACTGGACTCTGTCCTTGTTTCCGGTTGTTATTCCGCCTGGAATACCAGCCTCCAGCTTGATTTCGGGATTTACCCATATCGACCATTTTCTGTTCCATCCTTTCCATCCGACTAAGTAAATCTGCAAACATACTTCTATCCTTGTTCAATTGAAGTTGTTGCTGTTGTATTGGTTCGTGATTATCCTTTCCGGCTTGACCATTCTTACTCTCCTTCCTGTTGGTTTCAATTTCACACTCTTCAGAGCGTACCTTCTTTCGTAGGACTTCAAAATCTGTTTCCGTTTCAAAATACATGCGGGTGGCATTCCGTAACTCGCTGCTGTTCAGTCCTCTCCATAATTTGATTCGTAGCATCTCATTCCTCTGTTCCTGTTGAACTTGCCCTTTCCGGATCGCTTTCTGTAGGATACCTTCCAACCTAAGACCCCATGAGGTCACGGTCTCTTTATCCGTCTGCCTGGAACTGTAGAACTGCTGCAGAACAGATTCCCCACTAACTACGTTTCCGAACACGCTTTCTATTTTCTCAATGATCGCATGTGCGGTCGCATGGGGTCCTAATGGTAGCAATACACGTTTCGCATCGCCTTTAAGGGACAGTCGGATGGCTTGGCTTACTAGGTAGTCAGGGTATGAAATCATTATGCTCTCTACCTCCAAGGTCCATATTTCAAAAGAACACTCGTTCTTGGGCACTGGCTCCATCCCAGAAAAAGATGTTACTGTCGGCTTGACATATATGTTTCCTTGTCCATCCTTATTTCCTACGTACGTGTTGTTACCTAATCGGGTTCCGGTCTGATCTATCTGTATATGTACTGCTGCTTGTTCCTCTTTCTTTTGTATCTCTTCCTCTATGGCTTGTGCCAGTCTCCGCTCCGAATCGTAGAGAATATGTAACCTGTCAGCGGTAGGATTTCTCTCCATATTTCTCTTCGTCTCTGCTTCCCAATCCAAAGTCCTCTCCATTCTCGACTGTTCCTCCTGGTCCCTTCTCCGTTGTTCCAATATCAAAGTCTCTTCTTTCTCTATCCTCAAATATTCCCTTCTATCGTATTCTGCCTTCTGCTCCTGTTCCCTTTTAAGATGCTCCATCCGTAGTCTACCCCGTATCTCCATTCTCAACTGTTCCCCCTGGTCCTTTCTCCGTTGCTTCAAAGTTTCTTCTCTCTCTCCTCTACAGTACTCCTTTCTCCTATCAGCTTCTATCTCCTGCTGATGTTCCCTGTTGTGTTGTTCCATAAGTAGTCTATTCTGTATCTCCATTCTCAAATGATCCTCCTGGTCCCTTCTCCGTTGTTCTGTCACCAATGTCTCCCTCTCTCTCCTAATCCGGTATTCCTTTCTCAGATCGTCTTCCAATTCCTGCTCCCTCTTAAGTTGCTCTAGCAGTAGTCTTTTCAGTACAGAGATATCCTGTCGATTCTCCTCTGTCGTCAACTTCCCCTCAATGCCTGTCCACGTTGATCCTCCTCTACCTGTCTGTGCTTCTGTTCCGTAGTAAGTAAGCTGACGGTCCTCTTGAAATCTTCTGTCCCGAGCCTACTCTTCGGTTCTGGCCCGCGTTCCGCCTTTTCTAGAAGCATAGTTTCTCTAGGACCCTTTCTTCCACCTTCATCTCCTCCTGTCTTAGCAAAGCCAATCGTTGCTCTATCCTTATTTCCTCAGGTATACGTGGATCATTGTCATTAGATGGGTTGGTCGTTTAGTGTCGTTTCTTCATAGATGTCCGGTCTTCATCCACGGACGTCTCTAGAAAACTAGGGGGTTTCACTGCACTCAGTCTATAACCTTCATGGTGTTTCTGTCTGTCCAATCTTGAACTTCTCTACAGCCCAACCTCAGTATGACCTTTCTGTCCCATTGATGATCCTGGACCACTGTCGACCCCCTCAGTTGGTGAAGCGGTAGCCCCATCCAAGCCCTGCTTTGACTGTATGTCACTACAGATTGGTCTGGATGCTACCTCACTGCACTCCACCTCTCTATCATAACCTGGGCTAAATAACGGCTGGTCTAAACCAGATGTTTCCGAATGACAACTATTTCTCTGACTGTAGGCTGCAGGAACCTTACTGCTTGCCCTGTCAATAGTTTTGCCACCTTCGGAAGCCAGGTTACTGCACGTCACATTATCAAGTTCCTCAAACTTGCTAATAGACCCACCTAACCTTCTATCTGTACTGATATATGGTGTTTTAGTTTAAACATATTTTATTGCTCTAATTTGACATGGTATATAAAAAATAACAGTTAATACATACAATTTTACAAAAAGAGCAAACGGGTTGGGCTACAAGTTTTCGCAACATTAGTTACAGCCCGTCCCAATTGCTTATTGAATATATCTAAAGAGGTATAACAGGGTGAATATAAGTATTTTGTTTGTGTTTCACATTCTCTATAGAGCAAGTATAATTATACTAATTTTCACATGAGCATATCAATCAAGATATTGAAATTTCTTAAATTCTTAAATAGTAATATCGACATGCTCATGAACTAATCAATATTAAACGAAACTATCAAACATAATTGTTCAATGTAACATTGTTGCACCCAATCAATTCACAGCTCACCTTCCAAGCTAAGTGGCCTTGATCGAGAGACCCCCGAACATGCTCATACAACCGACACCCGAAATCAGCCACCTACACTGGTCGTGACCGAGCATGCTCGGTCATTACCACTAAAAGCGCCACGACTCGAGCACGGACCGCGGAGCACACACAGGAATACTCGCGAGCAAGGACACAGGTAACCTTTTGTAATAAACAGCTTAATGCAGGAACGTAGTATACGTTAAAGTAATGTATGATTAGTCGTTTTATTTAACATCATAATTATATAAACAAATAATGTTATTGTATATATGTTGTTAGTTGTCAAATCGACGCGTAAGTTTAATGTAATTTTGGACTTCTTTAAATATGCATGAATTATCTTCAACAGTTAGCGATTCTTTACCAAATAGTAGGGTTTGCACCGATAATGGATGGTACTGACGGGTTGCTACAAAGAGGTCGATTCGTTGCTGATGATATAATTGACATTTGAAAAGAAAATGTTCAGCGTCTTCGTCTTCGGCAGAACATTGACATAAAGGAGATTCTCTCAAGTGATTTTTATGTAGATCTGCATTAAGGTTGCTGCATTGGTTTCTTATACGGCAGTGGTAAAATGGATAAAGTTCTATCGCCGATAAGAAAATGTTCTGGAACTAGTGGAGGTCTGAATAGTTGTTTTAATTTATTTTTAAAAACGGCAATCGATTCGGAATTTTTTATTTCATTATTTAGTTCATTCCAAGATGCCAGCAGATGACGGTATAAAAGATTTAGAATAAAGTTCGGTCGTCGAGCTAATGTAACAAAATTGTTCATATTACGTAGTCCGTATGTATTATTTTCTCCGACCAGTTGTGGAAAAAGTTGGTGTAAATATGTGGGTAGTATACCTTCCTTTTCTTTATATATTATTATTAGTTTCTGAATTTGTCGTCGGTCTGAAAGAGATACCCATCCAATTTCTTTGAGAAGAGTGTTTATTGATGATGACCGGGTTATTCCTGTTACTGTTCGTGCTGCTTCGTATTGAAGTTTTTCGAGGGATTCGCGTTCATAGTTTGTGCAACTATCGCATACAATTGATGCATATTCGAGAACCGGTCTCATGTACGATATATATATTTGATTTAGAGTTTTTCTGTTTATTTTAAATTTGATCATTTTCATAGAACCTAATACCTTCGACGCAGACTTAATTATATTTGAAATATGTTCATGCCAGGTACCATCGTGACTGAGTGTTAGGCCCAAATGTTTGTGATGTTGAACAAAATGAAGTTGGATATCGTTGAAATAGAGAGATGGCTCTGTATATCTAGCTAATGAACAAATCATAGCATCAGTTTTAGATGGATTAAATGTTACAAGCCACTGTTTCGCCCATGCTGCTAATTCATTTAGGTCATGATTTATGTTGCGTTCTATGGTGTTCATGTCTGATGATGAGACAGCTAAAGATGAGTCATCAGCAAAAAGTCGTGTTGTACTGATTAGTTTGTCCGCAATATCATTTACGTATATAAGAAACAGCAGAGGACCAAGAACCGAGCCTTGGGGAACACCTGCAGTTAACAGTTGACTTTCAGAATAAGAAGTGTCTACAAAAACCTTTTGTGATCTGTTTGCTAAATAGTGCCTAAACCAGTTATGAAGAGGACCTTCGATACCATTTTGTTTTAGCTTGAATAAGAGTCCAAGATGCCATACCCTATCGAATGCTTTAGAAATGTCACAAAATACTATACACGTATGTTTACGTTCATCGATAGCTTTGCATATCTAATTATATATGTCTATTAATTGGTATACTGTGGAATGACCTGGAATGAATCCGGATTGTTTTTGATAAATAAGATTGCTTAAATGAAGGTGGTTATACACGTGTTTGAAAACAACGCGTTCCAAAACTTTGCCTATACAACTAATCAAAGATATAGGTCTATAATTTGAAGGCTGGTCACGGTCTCCTTTCTTGAACAGTGGCATGACATTAGCCTTTTTCCATTTTGATGGATAGTCACCTTCTCGTAAAGATCTATTAAACAACATGCACAAAGGCCTACATATAATTATAGCAGTTTCTTTGAGCATCCTGTGGCTGATTTCATCCGGTCCCGATGCTTTATGTACATTTAATTTCAATAAAATAGTCGTAATATCGTGCTCCGTTACATGTATAGAATCTATTTTAGCCTGTGTACGTGGAGTATAATCTGGTAGCGTTTCGTGAGAATCATCTACTGTTGATATTGAAACAAAATAGTTATTTAGTGCCTCTGCCTTTTCCGTGTCAGTATATGTGTATGTGCTGTCGGTTTTACGTAAAGAGGGGATTGTTTCACAGTTAGTTGCATTTTCTTTAACTAGCATTTTAATAATTTTCCAGTATTGCCTGGGATCAGTAGTGTTGAGCTCTTGCATTTTAAATTCCAAGTTGTCAAAACATATTTGCTTAGCATATATGGTGTTGAGGCGATTCGGTCTTGTGTATGATACAGGTCCACAAAGTCACCAGGTTGCTCTACCGTATGTTGGCCGGTACTGGTAGTCTGCTTCTTAGGTTCTGTAGCCACTTTTGACGAAGTCCAAGTTGTCAGACAATGCTCGTCATCTACCTCTCTAACATCGATAGCTGCCACAGAGATATCTACTCTCCGTGTGCTGTCCCTACTATATATCCGGCCTCTCTCCTCTAATCTCATCAGCTCCCTGTTCTTCCGTCTAAGTTCTCGCTCATTCAAACTGGAATCGGTCAAGTGTAATTTCTCCATCCGACCATCTATGTCCTCGACATGTCCAGTCCAGGCTGCCTCCTCTTCTTCTACCCTAGCTATCTCATCTCGTAGATTCCGCAGTTCTCGCTCCCCAATTTTCGCCATCCTAATATTGCGTTGACTGATAGTCGCCTGCTTGATTAACAAATTAATCCGCTTTCAGACAAAATTCCATCAGCTTTCGGATTAACCCAAAAATAATTCAATCCACTTTCGGTTGAATCGAGAAAAAAAAAAATTCAACGGCTCTCAGACTAAACCCGAAAATAATTCAACCCACTGGTTGAATAAAAAAAATTCAAAGGCTCGCGGACTAACCCAAAAATAATTCAACCCACTTCCGGTTGAATCGAAAAAAATAAACGGCTCGCGGACTAACCCAAAAATAATTCAACCCACTACCGGTTGAATCAAAAAAAAATAAACGGCTCGTGGACTAACCCAAAAATAATTCAACCCACTACCGGTTGAATCGAAAAAAAAATTCAACGGCTCGCGGACTAACCCAAAAATAATTCAACCCACTACCGGTTGAATCGAAAAAAAATAAACGGCTCGCGGACTAACCCAAAAATAATTCAACCCACTACCGGTTGAATCGAAAAAAAATTCAACGGCTCGCGGACTAACCCAAAAATAATTCAACCCACTACCGGTTGAATCGAAAAAAAATAAACGGCTCGCAGATTAACCCAAAAATAATTCAACTCACTTCCGGTTGAATCAAAAAAAATCAACGGCTCGCGGACTAACCCAAAATTGTTCAAGTCCGAGCCAAAATCAAAATCCTTCCGTGTACTTTACTGAGTAATTCAGAAATGTTTAATCGGCAGGTGGCCGATGTACCATCTCAGTCATGCACCTTGATGATTCTCAAAATTCACCGCAGCTCAGGTATCACACGGCTCCCCCACTAAGTCTGGTTGTTCAGGCACCCCCACCCAAAATACAGTAACTTGCAAGTGGGTAGTTGGGTAGCTAATGGCTAGCAACAACTGGGTTTGGATGCATGTATGGGAGTCAATAAAGTCAACAAACACTCAGACCAGCCTGCTCCGAGCACTTTAATTATTTGCTCTCGTGGTCTACTATGCCGATGTCCCAAGAAACCTGGAACTAAACAATCAACACTACTGTGGACCGATGGTTAACCCACACAATAGTTCTCGGTACTCTGTGGATAATCAATAATCAATCACTTGATGTCTGGGTGAATTTCAGTCGCCTGTGCAATGGATCACTCGATAATCAATCACTTGACATGTGGATCTATTTCAGTCACCTGTGCAATGGCTAACTCGATAATCAATCACTTGACATGTGGGTCTATTTCAGTCACCTGTGCAATGGCTCACTCAATAACCAATCACTTGACATGTGGGTCTATTTCAGTCACCTCACCTGTGCAATGGCTCACTCAATAACCAATAACTTGACATGTGGGTCTATTTCAGTCACCTGTGCAATGGCTCACTCAATAATCACTTGATATGTGGGTCAACCAATGACCAATCACTTACACTATGTGGCAGATTGATTCACAACATTTAGTTGCGAGCCTCTTCAACATCTGGTGGTGTAAGCCGCGCGTAACATACAATTAAGAAAATAGATTATGCAATTAGTGAAATAATTAATAAACAAATCAATATTGCTATGTTATAGGTATTTTGTACATATATCATAGAAATATTAACATTGTCAAATGCCGCGTATCCTAACTAATTTATTTAATTTAAGAATAAATTAGTGAAATCAATATTGCTATGCTATCATGTACTTATACATATATCATAGAAATACTGACGTCATCGCGTATGATAAAATTATTGAGATAGTTTTGTGGTTTACTGGTGTTTTTTTTGTTGTTGTTTTTTTATCCAGTTTTAGCACCGAGCCTCTCGTTTGTATTTCCTTAAATCCTATCTAGGAAATTTGACATAACCATTTACAATTTACAAAAGGCCATATACATCATTTACTGATCAAATTTCATTGATACATATCAATCGCGATTTAGTTCCGAGCCTCCTCTATTTCCAATTGCCAATCATGTCAATTGCAAATAATATGTATCAACATAGCTCATTTCGCAAACTATCTGCCCTGACAAGTACCTTCCTGCACTGATCGCTCTACTGTCAGTGTGCAGGTTAGTTTGGGGGTATTATTAGTGCCATGCAACTGGGGAAAGTGAAATTAGTGATTGTACAGGAGTGCGAGAGAATTTATTGAGTTATTTCGAGCAATGTATAGTTTACCATCACAAAACACACTACTTCCATTTGAATAATTCCATGCCACTCAAGAAAACAATACCTAAAATGTTTACGAATAGTGTGTTTTGTTCCTGTGCACTATAAATTACGACATGACCTCGTCAAGTGTAATATCACCTACTAAATTGTCAATTGTATCACCTGTAAGCGTATATCAACTTATTGTCACCAATATATCTGCATTTACGATGACAGAATTAGCATAGATCTACAGGCCAAGACACTCAAACCGAAAGTACACAAGACTAAACTGTAGTGTACACATGCGGTTCAACACAGTGCGAGCAATATGCAGTCATTTACATGAATAGTGCTATCAGACAGCCTTAGATTCGTTCACTATGCTGGAAATATTTCATGTCAAAGATCAATTCTAACATGAATAGTACATGAATGTTTCAAAACTGTTCAATGTTTACAAACCATCTCTGGAATTACCAGGTTTATTTATAGACAAGTTACAACACACACAATACACAACCAGGTGCCATTGTGGACACAATTCATACAGCGAGTTTGTATCACTGCAACTTTGTCAATTCAATTCCGACTTTAAATCGGAATACATCACTTTAAAGTACACGTGGAGATCGTACGTCTCTTCCTTCGCGAATGTAGTCGTCGAATTTCCGAGAATATCGTTCATGGGCCCATGTTTTTAACGCGTTATAATTCCATCACACATCTACAGTACATTTTGTAATTGACACGGCTAGTCACCTGACGTTGTAAAGCCTGCGCTGATTGGACAATGTGTGTCGGCAAGCCAAAGTTGTCGCTGGGGTACCCCTGTGTCTATAACTGTTCGCTACACGAATTTACACGACGCGTATGCTATTTATAGCGTAATAAACAGCTGATTGTCAATTGATAATTCCTTATATCACTGCTGGCTTAGAAAACCAATGTTGCCCCGATCAGCCGATACATGCGGTTCGAACATCGCTCATCGCTTATGCCTCACTGCCTCACTATATCGTTTCATACATACGATTAGCGTCGCCACATCGGGTCACCACACAGGAAAATGTATCTAAATAGTGTCCAAATCAGTCCAAATATACTGAGCAAAACTAGAAACGTCCCTCCATGTTTAAGGAAAGATTCATCAAAAACCAAAAGGGTTACTTTTAAAAATGAAAATGGAAAAACAAGTTCATTCATTTCTGTATCAAAGCCAATACATTGCATTTGGATATCTTGTTAAATATTCGAGAGATAACCGGCCAAGGGCGGTAGGGGTCAAAATCAAAAATCACAAAAACTCAGAAATGTGTTACTTAATGTTTAGAGATGCAATTTCAATAAGTAATGTGGCAAATTCAGTAAATCTCGTTAGTACCGAGTGTGGCCACCATTTGCATGAATGCATGCAATGATCCTACGCCGCATCGACGTGACGTAACGCAATACCAGTGCGTTGGGCAAATTCCTCCATTCCCGTTGTAACGCCCGTGTAAGATCGCAAACATTGTCAATATGATGGTTAGCTCGTGCTTTGCGGCCCAGCTCATGCCATATGTGCTCAATGGGATTGAGATCCGGGGAGACCGCGGGCCATGGCATGACGTCGACGTTGTTTTGCTGTAAGTATTGAGTGGTGACCCTGGCTACGTGAGGGCGGGCATTGTCGTGCATCAATGTCACACCAGGACCATGCTGACGGATAAATGGTAAGGCATGTGCATTTAGCACATCTGCAACATAACGTTGTGCATTGAAATATTGCCATGTACAACAACCAAATTCTTGTCTTACCGGTTTCCCATGATCCCACCCCAGACCATTACGCTCCCTCCCCCAAACCTGTTCTTCTCAACAATGCAACAATCGGTGAATCTTTCATTTTTACGCCTGTATACCCGTAATCTTCCGTCAGCATGACTAACTGTGAACCGAGATTCATCGGTGAACAAAACTCGGTTCCAGTCAGCCCTTCTCCAGTTCAGATGACGTCGCGCCCATAACAGTCTGGCAGCACGGTGACGTTGGGTCATTATCTGACCAGTGTACGGGCGGCGTGCCCGGATTGGTTGGGCGTTACGACGTAACCGGTTGCGAATGGTCTGCCCTGAGACACCGTATCGCCTAGCAGTGACTGTGGCTGCCAATCGACGTTGACGTAAGTGCGTCAACGTAATGTAACGATCGGCTCTAGCCGTCGTTACACGAGGCCTACCAGGTCGCTGCCGGTCGTGAACAGCCCCAGTCTGCTGGTACCGGGCTGCAAGACGATCAATCGTCTTCCGACAGCAACCAAACCGAGGCGCGACCGCCCTGGCGGCCATCCCACCCGCAATCATCCCAATCATCAACGTTCCGGTCACTGGCCGCTATGTAAACCGTGTGTATCGGCTAAACTCTACACGATCGTATTCTGAACATCGCCACGGTTTAAAATACATGTACTTTGAACATGTGGTACATACATAGACAGAGCTACACCGGCTATAAAACAGGGACGTTTCTAGTTTTGTTGAGTATAGGTAGTTGTGGGCGCCATTGTGGCCGGGCGGTCGCTCAACCTTAGCGATACCCAAGGCCGGTAGATTGGTTTGGAAACTGGCGGCAGATACGTGAAGGCGGAACAATAAACAAGATAATTTATATCGAACATGTACACAAGTGATCAATACGGCGTCGGGAAAATAAAGTCATCATCAATTCAAGAAAACGGATTTTGGAATGGATCTCCAGCGATATATGTGACACAAATGAATATTTGATGTCGCGTATATCTCTGGGGACAAGACAATACACAATTGTAACACAAAACATTACCTGTAAATACAATATTTACCAAGATAATTTATATCGAACATGTACACAAGTGATCAATATGGCGTCGGGAAAATAAAGTGATCGGAAAAAGCTGCGTGCGCATGCAACATGCATTTGTTAGTCATGTGACTTCCTAACAAAAGAACTGCACTAGTCCAGTCAACAAGTACCTATTCTGAACTGTAATAGTCCAGTAAACTACAGGTAAATCTGAAAGTGCTACATTGACTGGACCTAAATGTACCGATACTAGACTACAACGAGGGTGTATACATATTAGAAAGGGCTACATTGGTCACGGAGTGGAAGATATTATATATATCACAAAGACAAGTTTTATATTTTAATTCATCACCACCAATTCCAAATACATGTACAACCGAAATGGTTAGGAAGTGAATGGGATTAAATACATAACAAACCCAGGTTTTGTATATTTATTCAAACCCCCCACAAATTCCAACTGCCACATGAAAATAGCCTGATACAACCGCTAGTCACTATCAGTCAAATAAATATTACTAAATGATTATATTTGTATAGCGGGCACTCGTATTTTTTATAACTAATGACACAATTATACACTTATTTAATTCCGATAAAGAACAGTTTGTGCTTACTGAGTGGGCGTGTACCTTTAACACATCTGGGGCCCGTTTCACGAAACTTCGTACGACTAAAATGTTCGTAAGTGCAACATTATGATAGTCTGTAAATTTCACATTAACAGAGTTTTCTTGTAAACAATTATTGGATTTACATTTATTGAGCATAGGCTGCATATGCTCAATAAATGTAAATCCATCTATTGAACTTTACAGACGATCCTAAATTTGCACTTACGAACATTTTAGTCGTAGGAGGTTTAGTGAAACGGGCCCCTGGGACCGATTTGTATAATGGACGGGGTTAACGGGAAAGTGTGGGGGAGGGGGGGGGTGGGCTTAGCCACTTTTTTAAATGACGGTTTATTATTAATAAACTGGTAATATTCAGGCGCACGATAACTGTGGAATAATTGACTTTATTAATTGAACTATTCTCATCGTCCTTTCATGTTTCCTATTTGTTTAGATTAACCATAATTCCTCGTTAATCAATTATTGGTTTTCATGATGTTCGGCCATAATTGGGTTGAGAAACGACTTGGCTCTGTGGTGTCTTAACTCTTTGCATGCTAGCGGTGAAAATATCCGCCAAACGAATCAGGCGCGAATACAGGGGTAGGGTCTAGGGGGTCCGGACCCCCCCCCCCCCCCCTCCCCGATGATCTGGACATCTCAAACATTGACATCATGACGGTCACAAATTACATTGAAAACTGAGTTGTTATGTCACGAATTGTGTAAGTCCGATACGTGTATAACATGATCATAAGTATAAAATAACGAGGTGGGATGGTTGATTACACGCAGTTATTCTATAGTATCTTATATTTAGGTTATGAGACGGTTAGTTTAACATAGCTAGTCAACGGATTAACAATAACTGACTACGATCTCTCATTGTGACACACACACCAACGCACACGCACGCACACGCGCACGCGCACGCGCACGCGCACGCGCACGCGCACGCGCACACACACACACACTCTCTCTCTCTCTCTCTCTCTCTCTCTCTCTCTCTCTCTCTCTCTCTACCGCATACCCCTTTCTCATTTTCTCTCTCTCTCTCTACCATCCCTCGGCCTAAAATGACCTTAGCTGTTACATGTAGGCCATTACATGCCATTAAATCAAATCAAATCAACTCCACCGCATTCCCCCTCGTCTATCTCTCTTTATCTCTCTCTCTCTCTCTCTCTCTCTCTCTCTCTCTCTCTCTCTCTCTCTCTTCTAAACCAATGCATCACAGATACATGAAAATATACAAGCCATGAAGACGCATTTGCTGTGCCATATTTCATCAAAATCAGTTGCCTATTAAGGACAATATCAAATAATACTTACTGTATAGTGGGCGCGTTGTTTTTGTAACCAGGTGATCATGCACCTTGACACTATATCGGGTATAGGATGATTTAGGACCAACTCCGAAGTTGACTAAGTACTAATGGCAATACTTTATTATTGCTATTCATTATTTTACTGTTCCAAGTATACACTCGCACAATGGAATTATGTGTTCATCTTGTGTTCGACGGCAAACATGACAGAATGACGAACAGCGTATGCCCTGATCAGACTGCGCAGATCTGGGTCTACTCTGGTCGAAAACGTCGATAGGTCCATTGTGCCAGGCTGCGCACCCGACATCTTTCGGTATCAATCACGTAAGGTAATCATTCCCTTCCGTGATCAGTGATGCATCCAACACATGTTGTGGGATTTTTATACAGTGCAACCTCTCTACAACAACCACACATGGGAAGACGCAAAACTGGCTGTTGTAGAGAGGTGGATGTTGTAGGGAGGTTAATGCGGAATTAAATGTTATCGTCTGATGTGTATTTTATTTTCTTCGATAATTCTCACCAAATACATGCTTTGACAGCAATGGAAATGATTCTAAAGTGCTAACAAAACATGTTTTTATTGAGAAAAAAAGCAAAAGCAACATCAGATGACAATATTCATGCTCATCAGTCTAAGGGATAGACATAGAGGAAATCATCCATTTGGGATATAAAATAGCGGCTGTTACAGAGAGAGTGTTGTTGTGGAGAGGTGGCCGTTTGGGGAGGTTCGACTGTAGTTATTGTTTAACACGGTCTAAAGATAGTATCTAATGTACAGTGAAACCTCTCTAAACCGGACACCCTGGGAGGTCCGTCCCAGGGTGTCAGGTTTAGAGAGGTTTCACCGTAAACCAGGCATTTGATCACTCTGAGTCGTAGTTGTGTGATATTGGATTACGAACTGACATTATCACCTGAGATAAACGATCAAGAAATTCATCATCAATAAGATCACTCGTGCGTTCTTGATGTCCGGTTTAGAGAGGTTCCACTGTTCATGTACAGTGATGATGTAGATCATGATCCGAGTTAGCAGACGACTCAGACTGATCGGTTTGATATAGTCAGTAATAGTTCTTCAAATGTCAATTAGGTCAGCGACTACCTACAGAAGATAATGCAAATGGTTTGAAATGCATGCCTGGGATCTCAACTTCCTTCTTATTCAATAATTAACAAACTTGCCTATGTATACACTGTATGTATTCCTGCCACATTACTATTTACTGATGTCTTACTTAAGTTCAAGTCATGTCTCCTCTGATGTTTTCTATCTTCTTGGAAGATCTGGAATTATTTTTACAGGATCAGATGGGCAGCGGTTTAGAGATTAACGAATTGTCTTTGATATTACTACTGTTCGCATCGCAGATGACATGGTCATACTTGGTACATCGCCTGATGATTTACAGCAGAGCTTAAATTTGTTAAATGACTATTGTGACAAATGGGGCATAGAAGTAAATTGTGACAAAACAAAGATAATGGCATTTAGAAAAAGAGGCCCTACTAGGGTTAATGAAGTATGGACATGTAATGATCGGGACATTGAAGTCGTGAATGATTTCAGTTACTTAGGAGTGGTATTTAATTATATTGGATCATTTGTATTGAACACCCAGGCACTGAGTGGAAAATGTCTGAAGGCTATGAATGTGTTACTGATGAATGTTTGAAAACACTAGATTCCTCCGAAATGCCTGGGCCAGTTATTTGACGCCTTTGTCTCATCAACGCTAAATTATGCTTATGAAGTTTGAGGTTTTAGTAAATCAAAAGAGCTTGAACGAATTCAGCTCAAATTATGCAAGTCTGTCCTGGGTGTCAAGGCGTCAACTATAGCAACGCAGGCATTTATGGGGAACTTGCACGTTACCCATTGTATATAGAGATACATAATAATTGTAAAATATTGGGGCAAGCTGATCAGTACTGACAATTGTATCTTACTTAACTTGTATATTGCTACTATGAGGGAAGCTGATGATGGTAAAACAAACTGGGTCTCAAGTTAAAAGACTTGTTATATGATTCGGTTTCGGAGATGCTTGGTTAAATCAGCTAGCGAACAATTGACCAGTTTGTATGCGCATTCAAACAACGTATACTAGACTGTTTCATTCAAAAGTGGAGAGAAGATGTTGAGGCCAATAACGTAATGACGTTCTACAAACATATAAAAGTGAATTTTGAATTTGAGAACTATTTAAGTATTGTGTACAACTAACTAGAATACGTTTGGGCTCACATGGGCCTCGGATAAAGACAGGGAGATATGGTAGAATCGCATAGAGCGCAATCAAAGAGTATGCACCATGTGCGATTCAGGAGACATCGAAGACGCCTATCATTTTATTATCATCATATGTCCCTCTCTCACACACATCAGATCGCAGTATATTGGTTCATTCTACAGGTTGAGACCAAACGTATTCAAATGTACGTGCTATTAGCTACATATCATAAAAGAACGGTCGTCAATTTGTGTAAATATTTAAAAGATGCATTCGAGTACAGAAAATCAGCCATTCCGTAATGTAAATGTGTTCACACTTGGAATACTATATACTATTTTGTATATACATGTATTTGTTTATATGACGAGAAACTTGTATGAGTTTAAGTGAATACATTCTGTTCTATTCTTAAGGAGAATAATTCACATTAGCTCACACTGAGCTTGTTTTCTAATCTTATTCACAATATCTGTCCATTTACGTTGACGTATACATGTATTCAATCTGAAATAAAATATTGTTTAAACTAAGTCACGTTTAAACATAAACATCCACCCACTCGATACTTCTACTGTCTGTTTCACGAATCCAGCCCAAATGTTACGGATATATTCACAATGTAAAAACAAAATTCTGTAGCAAATTTTAAAAATGAGTCTTTATTTTATTTCGTGAAAATTGGTAAACAAAAATATATAATTACGCAAAAAGACTGTCAAGGTCGCTTGTAAATGATCCAAATAAGAAAACAAAAGTTAAGTTTTGAAAATCGGTCCACTATTTCTGAAATTGAAAATAAATCTCCATGCTAAATCCCCATTATAAAAGATAATATTTATCGAAAACAAAAATTGTTTCTGCATTGTTTATATATAGCCGTAAAATTTGGGCAGGTTTCGTGAAACAGACAGTATACTTTGCTTATCCCTTTGTCATTAAAGGTACATGCCCACTCAGTAGGCACAAATCGTTCTTTAAATCAGCGACATCATCTGAGACATTTTCTTGCAAAATAAACATTCATTCACCATTAACCCACCATTACCTCACCCCATTGATTGGCATTATTATACATTTTATATCAGATGTACATTTCCACACTGATATCAGGGGCGATAACCGTGTTTCCTTAAAAGTGTAACTTACATTACTATTTAGTATCTGTATTTTTTGTTTATGTACAAAGATGATACTTTATAATCTGTTGAAAATATTATTGTCTCAGGTGACACATTTAATTAGTATAAATACTTAAAACATATCATGTCTCATTTCATATGAAAATAGCCTGATACAACCGCGAGTCACTATCAGTCAAATCAATATTACTAAATAATTATATTTGTATAGCGGGCACTCGTATTTTTTATAACTAATGACACAATTATACACTTATTTAATTCCGATAAAGAACAGTTTGTGCTTACTGAGTGGGAATGTACCTTTAACACATCTGGGGCCCGTTTCACGAAACTTCGTACGACTAAAATGTTCGTAAGTGCAAAATTATGATAGTCTGTAAATTTCACATTAACAGAGTTTTCTTGTAAACAATTATTGGATTTACATTTATTGAGCATAGGCTGCATATGCTCAATAAATGTAACTCCATCTATTGAACTTTACAGACGATCCTAAATTTGCACTTGCGAACATTTTAGTCGTAGGAGGTTTAGTGAAACGGGCCCCTGGGACCGATTTGTATAATGGACGGGGTCAACGGGAAAGTGTGGGGGAGGGGGGGGTTTAAATGACGGTTTATTATTAATAAACTGGTAATATTCAGGCGCACGATAACTGTGGAATAATTGACTTTATTAATTGAACTATTCTCATCGTCCTTTCATGTTTCCTATTTGTTTATATTAACCATAATTCCTCGTTAATCAATTATTGGTTTTCATGATGTTCGGCCATAATTGGGTTGAGAAACTACTTGGCTCTGTGGTGTTTTAACTCTTTGCATGCTAGCGGTGAAAATATCCGCCAAACGAATCAGGCGCGGATACAGGGGTAGGGTCCCCCCCCCCTCCACCCCTCCCCTCCCCCCCCCCCCCCCCTCTGCTCTCGGCAAAAAAAACAAAACGAAAATCTACAATACTCGAATAGTTGGATGACTTTTTTCGTGGCCTAGGTGTCAGGAAATCGCAAATCTGCGGCGATCTGGCATCTAAAAATGTCCTGGGGGAACACCCCCAGACCCCCCTACTTCACGATTTCGCGCTCGCGGAGGTCGACTATGCCGACTTGTAATTACAGACCCCCGGACACAATTCTAATGAAATTCCAAGACATATTCATGCCATTTATAAGGAGAAATAAAAGAAAATATAATCAATTGTCATCTGCTATTTTTTAACTATTTATAGCCCACACATTTTCCAGCCTGCACAGAGTTAAAGGTACATGCCCACTCAGTAGGCACAAACTGTTCTTTATCAGAGCCATCATCTGGGACATTTTTCTGGCAAAATAAATGCATTCACCATTACCCCACGTATGATTGGCATTATTATACATTTTATATCGGACGTAAAATTACATACTGACATCAGGAACGATAACCGTGTTTCCTTAAAATGTAAATGGACGTTACTATTTATTGTCTTTTATTTATTTGTTGATGTTCAATGATCATACTTTAATCTGTGGAAACTATTATTTTCCGGGTGACTCATTTAATTAGTATAAATAATTAAAAAATAGTATGCCTCATTTGCATATGAAAATTGCCTGATACCACCGCGAGTCACTATCAATAAAATAAATATTACTAAATGATTATATCTGTATAGCGGGCACTCGTAAGGTTTAGAACTACTGTCTGTTTCACGAAAGCTGCCCAAATTTTACGGCTATATAGACAATTCAAAAACAATATTATTTTCGTATAATAAATATAGGATATTCATATTTCTGTAAACAAAAACATGAACGTCCCCATTGGTTTTGTTATGAATAACCGCCAAAGAAAAAAGATAAACAAATAAAATTCCGTCCGCCTTTACATGCACTTCGGATGTCAGTATCAATATTATTAAACGAAATTACATGTGGTTGTGACTGTAGAAATGAGGCTTGTGGGATTATATTACCAGTGTAGCTCCTGATCAAATAGCACACTCATGTAGCCTGTGCAGTCCAGGGGGTCGTTTCACTAAACTTCGTACGACTAAAATGTTCGTAAGTGCAAAATTATGATAGTCTGTAAATTTCACAATGAAATTGTGTTCTTGTAAACAAGTATTGGATTTACATTTATTGAGCATAGGCTGCATATGCAGCATATGCTCAATAAATGTAGATCCATCAATATTGAAATTTACAGACTATTCTAAATATGCACGTACGAACATTTTAGTCGTAAGAAGTTTAGTGAAACGGGCCCCTGTATTGCTTGTTAGAAGCATGGCGGCTGTTTCATTGATGGAATCGTGAACAGTGCAGATCCTGATGAGACTGTGCGGATGCACAGGCTTATATGGGTCTACACTGGTCACACAACCTATAAACCACATTTCTCCAGTTACATTCACATTCATTTAACACTGTTTCGCTCAGATAGAGCTCTTATATAAGAAACCTTGGACATTTCGATTTCATAGCGTTCCAGAAACGTAACGAAATTATATCTCAGCTAAACAGATATATGTATTATCTTAATCTTGAAATAACTGGAAATCAATTGTGTATAATTATTGATAGATATATGTATATAAAATGCACAGTATAGTCTCAGTACAGGCTGTGCGAATGCGCAGGCTGATCTGGGACTACGCTGATCGCCAAGTCGACATGTGCATTTACCTCATTTCCTACCATACAATCATAGACCGTTTGTTTACAGTATGACATGTATTATATGTGGATGTACATGACTGTATGCCGATTCATGTGACGAGTTGTTTTACGCTATTTAAAGTGTTGATTTAAAGCGCATTTGCCAAAAACAAAAACTCTCCCGAAATTTAAAAATTATTTAACTACTAGTAAGCTGTGTATGCTTTTGTTCGTTAAATTGTCATATACTCGTGTGGAACGTATATACATGTATTATCTGTGCAATATTACTTTAAAACGACAATTGGAATACAATGTATGATCAAAATATCCTGTTTGAGGGAAAGAACGTTCATGCCATGACGCTACCACTGATGCATTGTTTTATGTATGCGTATGTACATATATATATATATGTCTATATGTACGTATGTACACATGTAATACTATACCACATTTAGAAAGAAGATATGCATGTATATGGGTGTGTATATGTGCGTATATGTGTGCATGTATGCATGTGTGTGTGTGTGTACATATGTATATCTATGTGTATGTATATGTATGTCTATTTCTCATTTATTGTTAAAAATAGTACTAGCTATAACTCTTAGTACACACTATGATCAGTAAGCGGAGACTGTTCGATGTACATTGTACGTGTATTATACCATAGTCATGTATGTATATATGCTCATGAGGAAGTTGCCTCGATGCAATAAACTATTCTTCTATGTAAACATGTACACGTTCTTAACCTTTATATGCACATTATATTATTATATGCATCGATATCGTGATTGGATAGCGCTTATACACATATAAATAACACGCACAGAAAAAAATATGTATTTGTGAAACTTGAATGTTCTGCGCATGACTACAGAACTGCCTGCGTTAATCTTATCCATAGTATCAACGTTTCTGAACTTCTTTGAGCAATGCCAACTCGCAAATCGAGCAATTTGATTGACTGGGCCTGAGCTGCAGCACAGCTCAGGCTCATCAACTAAATTTTGAAATAAAGAACAAACATTGACAAGATTGCCGCATGCAGGCGCGTGTGTACATTCACAATGGCATACAATCTCGCTTTCACATGAACGGGCCCTGAATCATTTAGTAAAAGATGTTTGCGTTTTGTCGTAGATTAATTTTGTAAACAAGGTTGGACAGTCAAGCCATCATCGTGATATAATCACGTTTATTCCCTTAATTATAGTTAATTCGCGGATCCGCTAGATGGATGGCCCTACTTAATTCCGTGATCGTTTTTCGACTTCTGGCAAATATGAACCGTCATATGTGGCTGTGTCTGGAGAAATGGGGGCTTATGGGTTTTTACGACCAGTGTAGATCCAGATCAGCCTGTGCATCCACACAGTCTGATCCGGATCTGCACTGTTCGTCATTAAATCAATGCAACACCCGTCATGCGTCTAACAAGCAGTTATATATATATAGATATCAGGCTACAGGAGTGTTATATTTTACCAGGGGCTACACTGGTCAGAAAACCCATAAGCCCCATTTCTCCAGTCACAGCCATGTGGTGTGACTGGATAAATGGGGCGTATGGGATATATGACCAGTAGTTCAAATAGCATGCCCATGTAGCATTATAACGGGCTATAGTGTTTGTTATCATCATGATTGTGATTCATTGATTGAATGACGAACATTGCAGTTCCTGATCAGACTGTGCGGATGCACATGCTGGTCTGGATCTACACTAGTCGCAAAACCCATATCCGCATGTCTCCAGTTGTATGGCGATAACAAGCGACTTGGCTTAGCTCGCCAGCGTACATGCAAATCAACCAACCTGCGGCCTGTTTCACTTCGTACGATAAAAAAGTGCGTACGCAGATTTGTGAAGTTTCTTCTCACATGTTCGTGGTTCACTACTGCTACCATTTTTATTCCGCGTGTACTCTGAACTTTTCGTCAACTTCTAGCATCAATTTCGGAAATTATCGTCATTCTTCGGAACCAATATTATCTCACATTTTATAATCCATGGAAAATAATCGGTAGCAAAATACCCCATCGGTAGTCTCCCTTATTTGTATATTGGCCATGGGCCACCGGATGATTACAATATGCATATGACATACAAGCAGTAGCCATATAGTATTATTATAGTTGTGGCTGTAACTAATGAAATGGGACTTATGGGTTTTGCGACCAGTGTAGATCCAGATCAGCCTGTGCAACGGCACAGTCTGATCTGGATTGTTACTGTTCGCCATTCGATCAATGAAACACCGACATGCCCAACGTTTAACAAGCAATATATATGCATATTATCAGGTTACAGGAGTGTGCTATTTGATCAGGACCTACACTGGTCACAAACCCCATAAGACCCTGGGGCCGTTTCACTAAACTTCGTACGACTAAAATGTTCGCAAGTGCAAACTTATGATAGTCTGTAAATTTCACATTAGCAATGTGTTCTTGTAAACAATTATTGGATTTACATGTATTGAGCATAGGCTGCATATGCAGCCTATGCTCAATAAATGTAAATCCATCAATTGGAATTTACAGACTATTCTAAATCTGCACTTACGAACATTTTAGTCGTAAGAAGCTTAGTGAAACGGCCCTCAGTTCTTCAGTCACAGCCGCATTTCACTAAAACTTAAAATCCCATAAACGTACATTTATGTTCAACATTGGTTTTTAACTAATTAAAGCTTTACAAAGACACACATTTAAAAAAATGTTACTAATTACATGTATGCACAAAAATGTATAATTCAATTGTTATTTCCCAGTCTGGATTGATATCAGTTGTTAAAAAATGTAAAGGTACAGTGGAACCTCTCTAAAGCGGACACCCTGTGGTGGTTCCCATGGTGTCCGGTTTAGAGGAGTTCCACTGTAATTTCGATGTAAGGGCACTGAAACGCGCGCCTGTGTGCCTTGCAATCAACAACACTGTTCGACATCAGAAATATTTGACAGTGAAATCGGTCAAAATTTAACACTTCGATGTCGCAGAGGTGACCGATTTATAGAAGTTCCACTGTATATTTGTACGGGTCGGAATCCCGGGTAGAACGTGAAAAGTATGAATAATAAATCATAAATTAAAAACGCTGAGCATTTCGTGTCATCATCGAGGTTTTACTGTGTCTACAAATTTCATTTTAAAGTTAGGGTCTCATCAGTCAGACACATTTTTGTTATCTTTATAGCAATTAAATAAGTGTACAATTGTGTAACTATTCCACCAATTTTGAAAATTACGAGTGCAAATGTAAATGTAAACGACGCCACTGGCTCGATGACCTTGCATGTCGTTTCCCAAGAAGGGGAGAAAGCAATGAGGTGGATACAGAGGAAACCGACCCCTTTAATAGTCCTCTGGTTCTTTAACGTGCCCATCGTCTCCTTCTGATACACGGGGTCGCCGTTTTAAAGTCCCATCCGAAAGGACTAGCAGAGCAGGATATACAAAGTGTCTCAGAAATACTGACTCCTGGAACTGAACCCTGAATCGAGCCTGGGTCGCCAGCGTGGCAGTCCGACGGTGTTACGCCTCGGCCACGGTCTGCTCTTAAAATTGCGAGTGCCATATATACATAAAGATATGTTTAATTGTCCGAAAAATGTCAAATCTAAAGAATGGACAAAAACAGTATATTTCCCCATATTACATCCTGGGAAGTGGGAGTTCAGGTTTAAACACTCTGACCACCCTGTCACATATTCTATTACACCCCAGTCTAGGCATAAGGGGTTTGACTTTTCGCCCCGTGTATAATTTAAAGCGTTTTAATCTGCTTCATCGCTGCCAAATTTACAACTTCCACTGTTAATATGATTGACTAGGCAAATCGCATCGATTTGGTGTCTATTAAAACTAACAGATGTCCCGGGCCGTCAACTCCAATTACGGACAATATAGGAAAGGCGGGGATATGGTGAATTAAGCAAATAATTGCCGGGATCTTTCTGATTTCGATAGCGATTCTGTTTACTTTTGTTACATTGCGCTGCGACACGGCACGGGACGCGCGTCAATATGATGTAAATTTATAAACGGAACGTTTTGATGGTATATCTGGAAATGTTTACGTTTACATGCGTTTATCAATTGATGTTTTATACGTGAAAGGGTTATAAGTGACGCGTTATACGTGGAACTTTTCTCATTTTGCATTTTTAACGGGATATTTGAGATTGTATGAGTGATAGATTTTATGTTTTGCAAATGGCACTTTTTGGCGTTTTTTGTTTTATGAGTGCAACGTTTGATTTCTACGAGAGGAACATTTGAATTTACATGTACATGTATATCGGAATTGCATTGAGGTTTTAGCCGTCGATGTATGCTGTCTACACAGCGTGCATGCGTGTATTTACATGTATTATTTCTATTAGATGTTTGGTTTATGTTAATCATTTCATTAACATTTTGTGATATTACTGTTTTGTGACATTAATTTTTCAAAGAAAAAAAATGGCGGAAGAAAATTGTGGAAACGACATGAACAGCAATGACGACGTGTCATCGGACGCGCGTGATTGTCAGATAAATCTTACGGAATCACCCGGGGACGTTGATGATACACACTCCAGATGCTGTACGAATATGTTCGAAAGTTCAATGGATAAACCTACAGGCACAGCGGACATAGAGAACAATTTACAAACTGAACATACTAAACAAGCACATACAGATGATAACTCTCAAAACGGTAAACCGGAAAGTGACATTATTCTCGCGTTTGGTATCGACTACATACTACGAGACAATGCAAAACATACTACCGCTGTAAACTATGATATAAATCAAAATAACCTCAACAGTGATAATACAACCCATACTACATTAGACAATACATCAGACAATGGCATGACGGACACCTATAAAGACATGAGTGACGACGATGATGCTGAAGAAGACGACGATGACAATGGCGATAGAACTTCGGAAATTCGCCGTATGATGCGTATACAGACGCAGATTGGAGGATATATGGGCATGCCGGCGGGAAATGGTCTTGTCCGAGCTCAGTCCACGATTTTCCCGCCATCTTTACCTATGAACCCATGCGGAATGCCTTGGTCCGTGGTACAGGAGTTACGGCGGGACCGGTTTGGCTGTAAGTATATAGAGGATATTCCATCGTGCATCTTTGTGTAGCGCGAAATAATATACGAGTGTACGTCGGTTTCCGCGTAAACAACGAGTACGCGAAGTGAACGAGTGTATTATTTCAAGTTATTCAAACATGTACGATGGAATATTCTATTTATTACATTTCTGAACAACATTTTCGAACAAAATTCCATTTTATAATGTTTCGAGGGCGTTTGCATCTGTGTATGATTTTTGTGGGCGGTGCTTATTTTATAACATAACGTCTGCGGCGGAGTGCACGCGAGTAATTACGGGGTGTTTTTTTTCACACGGTGTATAAATTAAATTAACCGTTTCACCCCCTAAGTAACATGGTATTTTTCAGACTATTCCATTTATCAGAAAGGGGTATTATTTTTAGAAATAAAAAAAATTCCGCAAATGGTGCAGATCCTGATGAGCCGGCTCGTTACGAGCCGGCTCATCTGGATCTACACTGTTTGTAAACATGAAGAGAGAGTTCTGTATTGTTGAAAGTCTCTTTTTTATGCTTATCTGACCATCTCAGCGTTCCGCAAAAATTGATTCCAAATAAAAGTTGATAACTTCCGTAAATGGCGTGGAAAGTTCCATCAACTTTCAACGTCATTTACATATTTGCTACATTTTGGTATAATTTTTGCATTGAGTTTTGTGATATAAAATCATTACAAATGGTATCATGATTTGATGTAATAAAATCCACAATAACTATTTATAACTATATTTATATGAAAAATACCAGTTTTTTTCTTCCTCTTTGTTGACCACATAGCACGTTTTATACCAAATTAGGTAGTAAATAACACATAAATATGTGTTGAAATGCCACCAGTGGGAGGGGTCAGAAAATAGAAAATTAATAGCATAAAAGTGCAAATCTGTGTCCCAAAAAGAGGAATATTGGTGTACTTTCGTCTTATAAAAAGGACTGAATAATAATATATCCCAGATATTTGAAGTTAGGTTAATTATCATTTGCAATAAAGCATACATTTTATACACTGGCCCCTATTTCATAATCATTAAATTAAATTGATATGAAATTTCTGCCGGCAGCTGACATAAAGCATATTAGGAAATTGACGATCAATATATATAAGCACACACTAGCCGGCAGCCACTAGTTTCTGTCGTGACGACCATGCATTTTAATAACACAAATTACCTTCCGCATGTAGCAGCACCGATACCACTGAAGAAAATATAGAGACATGACAAGTCTGTATCTAACACCCCCCCCCCCACCCCACCACCGCATCTCCGCCCATCCGTAGTTCAGATATTTATACATTGCGACTCCGTAATTGTGTTCCGCTTTGACCAGCTGGGCTCGTTACACCTCGGTTATTATTAATTATACATGTAAATATATCGTACAGTGAAACCTCGCTAAACCGGACACCCTGTGAGATCCCCAGGGTGTCCGGTTTAGCTTGCTTTCACTGTAAATTCCGGGCCATAATTGTGTGCTATGCGATCACGAACACGCATTATGACCTGAGATAAATGACCAAGAAACCCATAAAAATTATGATCACAAATATTTGTTGTTGTCCGGTTTAGGGAGGTTCCACTGTATTTAGGAAAGAGATAAATTTCTGTCGTGTCGACCATGCATTTTAATAACGCAAATTATCTTCCACATGTAGCAGCACCGGTACCACTGAAGAAAATACAGAGACAATACACGTTTGTATCTAACACCGCCCCCACCCCCCCCCCCACCGACACCCACCCCCCCCCCCCCAACACAACAACCGCACCCACCCCCCATCCCCCCCCACCTCCAAACCCCAACCAAAACACCCGCCCCCAACCGCCCCCCTACTCCCACACCCCTAACACCACCGCCACCTGCCCCCACAACCCACCGCCCCCCACCCCCCCCCACCCCCCCACCCCCCCCACCCCCCCCACCCACCCCACCAACCACACCCACCCCTCCCCACCCCCCCCCCCCTAACACCACGCCCCCACCCCACCCCCCCACCACAAAAACAAACACCGTACAACAAAAACACCCCTCCCCACCCCACCCCGCCCCCACCCACCAAAAAAACACATCTAAACACCCGCCCCCACCCACCGCATCCCTGCCCATCCGTAGTTCTGATATGTATACATTGCGACTCCGTAATTTTGTTCCTCTTTGACCCACTGGGCTCGTTACACCCCGGTTATTATTAATTATACATGTAAATATATCGTACAAAAAAAAGCATCAGACTGCCAATATATGTGGTCTTGCCAAGCGACATTTTTCGCCATTGTTTACTATGTCCAATTTATTTGTTCTTTTAAGAAAACTTAAAAAATAAATAAATAAACACGGATGGTAATGTACAGCATTAACATATAATTCCAGCACAACAATATTTACACAATTCCCTAACATTTGATTGACCCGTAGCAAATCTCTGTCCAAAATTTACATCCCAGTAAACTCCCACGCCGAACTACTTTCCGTAACCGTGAGGCGCAGTTAACTGAAATAATTCTTAAGAAAACGGAAAATAAACACATTTTCTTGATGAATTTATTTCAAATGCTGGAATTATAAGGAATGAATGGCCTTTTTGTGGAATTTATCGGGGATATAAACTTGGAAAAGTCGCGGGAATACTGGACGAGGCCTTCCGGCCTTCGTCCAGTATTCCCGCGACTTTTACAAGTTTATACCCCGATAAATTCAACAAAAAGGCCATTCATTCCTATAACATTTTCATAAATATGAGACACGTCATGTGATTCTGTATCTAAGAAATTGTTTTAATGACATACGTATATTTACAGACAGTGTGATAGTTTCTGTAAATGACATCGAAAGATGACGAAACGTTCATAGCAAATGCGGAATAGAATTCCGCATTTGCTATGAAATTTTCGTCAACTTTCGATGTCATTTACGGACAATATCGTAAATTTTGCAAATAGTTTTCATGAGATATCGCACATATTCTTAGTGTGTACAAAGGCATATAAAGTGACTAATATCTCGGGTATCTAATGAACAAATTAAAGGTACACGCCCACTCAGTATATAGGCACAAACTGAACTTTATATCAGAGACATCATCTGAGATATTTTCTGGCAAAATAAATTAATTCACCATTATCCCACGTATTGATAGGCATTATCATAAGTTTTACATCAATCGTAAATTTCCACACTGATATCAGGGGCGATAACCGTGTTTCCTTAAAATGTTAACGGACATTACTATTAATGCTCTGTCTCTATGTTTTTATGTGCAATGATCATACTTTACAGTCTGTCGAAAATATTATGTTTTCAGGTGATTTAATTAGCATAAATAATTAAAAAGTATCATACCATATTTGCATATGAAAATAGCCTGATACCACCGCGAGTCACTATCAGTACACTACATATTACTAAATGATTTTATCTGTGTAGCGGGCACTCGTAATTGTAAGAACTAGTGGAATAGTGACACAATTATACATTTATTTAATTGCTATAAAGAACAGTTTGTGCCTATTGAGTGGGCATGTACCTTTAATGGGTCAGTGGATGGCGTGTAAGAGAACTAATTTAATCTTGAAAACAGCTATTGCATCGTAAGGGTGTCATATGTATTTTATATTTATCCCGTAAGCACAGTGCGTATGTGCCTTGAAACACGGTGCCGTGAAACATTGTTGATATCCTGTCAATACGACCTAATCACTGCGTATAAATATGTGCGGTGGCTGGCTGTTTGCATTTCAAAGCCATTTGTAGTGTTGACGGGATAAATAGAATAGTAGGTTAGTGCCGCGAATGGCGCGGCACGGAAACGGGATGTGCTCGGCAGAGCCTCGCCAATCCCGCTTCCTAAGCAATGCCAGATAGTTTTCCCATTCACGGCACTAACCTACTATTCTCTATTTATCCCGGGATTTGGCACGATAACTTAAACAAAAGGTTGTAAACATATAGTCCGCATAACTGACTGAAAATATTTGAAATTCAAGATGGCCGCCGGCAAGATAAATATACATATACTCGTACATATAAAATAATTAGTAAACCCTGCTAAATACAGATAAATATATGCATAATAAAAGGTAAACTATAATGAGATACATATTTTTTTGTTTGTAATCAATGTCTACAGACAGTTTTCTATTTTAAATTACGCGTGGAACAATAATGTAAGCAATTCCATCACGCATACGCGTGCATGCAGACTCATATACATGTATCAGCATGAGCAAACATATGTTTACTTCCGTAGAGATGGGTACACAGTAAGTGTGCGAACTAAAAATAGATTCTGATCCTCCACGGGGTGAAATGTACTGGAAATATCACGTATGTTAAGCACGTTTTCATGAATACAGGGTATTCGGGTATGGAAGGTGTTCGAGCCAATTTCCATCCTTAAGTATACGCCGAACGAATGAATACAGAGTTGTCGAAAATTGTTTATTATGTAGAAAAGTTATATAAAATAGTATTTACAATTAATTCATTATAAAGTGGTATTTGTCGAGTACACTTATTTTTTGCATTACCCGCACATTGCCCTCTTTAAAGTCATGATCAATACTGCAGATCCAGGGGCCCGTTTCACTAAACTTCGTATGACTACAATGTTCGTAAGTGCAAATTTAGGATCGTGTAGAAATTTAAATTGCTGGATTTACATTTATTGAGCATAGGCTGCATATGCAGCCTATGCTCAATAAATGTAAATCCAGTAATTGTTTACAAGAAAACGGTGTTAATGTGAAATTTACAGATTATCATAATTTTGCACTTACGAACATTTTAGTCGTACGAAGTTTAATGAAACGCGCACCTGATAAGACGGCTCGTTACAACTGCACAGACACACGCGTTTTCACTTATTATTATTAATTATTATATTATTAGTATTGTTATTATTATTATAATTATTATTAATAACAATTAATTAATTATTGTTTTTTATTATTATTTATAAGACAAGCCATGGGATTTTATAAAATATGTGCGATATCATGGAAATTAATTACAAATCTTACGTTCTTTTCCGTAAATGATGTTGATGGAAGTCGATGAAATTACCAGAGCAAATGCAGAATATACTTCCGCATTCGTTATGAACATTTCGTCAGTTCTCGACATCATCTAAAGAAAATATCACAGTTTTTGTCAATAAATTGTATGCAAAATCCTACATATGCTTACGTATAACATCCCATCGTTTGTCTCAAATGGCATAAACCCGTTTCACTAAACTTCGCACGACTGAAATGTTCGTAAGCGCAAATTTATGATCGTCAGGAAATTTCAATTGATGGATTTACATTTATTGAGCATAGGCTGCATATGTAGCCTATGCTCAATAAATGTAAATACGATAATTGTTTACAAGAAAACATTATTAATTTGCAATTTACAGACTATCATAATTTTGCACTTACGAACATTTTAGTCGTACGAAGTTTAGTGAAACGGCCCCCAGACACAGTCACATATCAGGAGCTGGACTGGCAACAAATGACGCCTGTCCCATTCACGGATCAGAATTTAGACTGGCGACAAATGACGCCAGTCCCATTCACGGATCAGAATTTAGACTGGCGACAAATGACGCCAGTCCCATTCACACATCAGAACTGCTACTGGCTACAAGTCAAATGTTTGACTGGCCATAAATTACGTCAGTCCGATTAACAAATCAGAAATTCACCTTGCCACAAATGGCGTCAGTTCCATTCACAGATCAGACGTTATACTCGCCACAAATGGCGCCAGCGCCATTCACGCATCATAAGTTAGAATGTCATAAATTGCATGACATTAGTTAGACTGGCCGTAGATGACATAAGCCCAACTTTTCCAGTCACAGTCCCGTTTAAGTATCGTGTAGAGGAAATGATTCTAAATGAACCAATCTCGGACTAGTCCCAGGGCAGGTATTTTGCAATTCAATGACAGAATAATGTTACAATTTAGTTATTCATATCGCGGAAACATGAACAGATATGTTTCTGTGACAGGAGAAAGGGGGCTTATGGGATTTATGACCAGAGTAGCTCCTGATCAAATATCACACTCATGTAGCCTGATAACGATCCGTATTTCTCGCTGGAAGCATGACGGGTGTTTCATTGATGGAATGGCGAACAGTGCAGCTCCGGATCAGACTGTGCGGATGCACAGGCTGATCTGGATCTACACTGGTCGCAAAACACATACGCTTGATTTCTCCAGTCACAGTCACATATTTAGACAAGGAATCAGTATGTAAATTATGTTGTCGGTCGTGAAAAGGAACGGAACGGCGTGTGATTAGGGCGTACGTATTATAGAAACAGTTCTCAACGTCAAAGTTGGATCTTACAAGTGTGCTATCAAGGCATCTGAAATAGTTAATGGTGAACAGTGTGATCCTGATCAGACTGCGCGATTGCGCAGTCTGATCAGGATCTACACTGGTCGCCACTGATAGTGTTATCTTTCCTAGTATACAGGTCAAATCCAAAGGGTCTACTTTCAGGTATTACTCATGCGGGGGACCCAATTTAAATTTTGAAAACGTTAAGACAAAGGTTGTAAATATCCGGGAAATGAAAACAAAATCCTGTGATGAATGAACGTGATTTTTGTGTATGCATAATTATGCATGATTTTGGGCTAGCCAGGGTACGGATCGGAATTTAAAATAAAGTCGTTATTTTCCGGCGCACAACATGCATGTATCTGTGTATGGTATTGAATGTGCGCTGATAGTACAATAACATCATGTATTAAAGTGGTTTATGTCTCAACTGTGTATGGTATTGAATGTGCGCTGATAGTGCAATAAAATCGTGTATTAAAGTGGCTTATGTCTCAACTGAAATGTGGTTTATTGAATGTGCGCTGAAGCAATAACATATGTATTAAAGTGGCTTATGTCTCAACTGTGTATGGTATTGAATGTGCGCTGATAGTGCAATAACACCATGTATTAAAGTGGCTTATGTCTCAACTGTGTATGGTATTGAATGTTCACTGATAGTGCAATAACATCATGTATTAAAGTGGCTTATGTCTCAACTGTGTATGGTATTGAATGTTCACTGATAGTGCAATAACATCGTGTATTAAGTGCTTATGTCTCAACTGTGTATGGTATTGAATGTTGCCTTGATAAATGCACCATGATTAAATGCAATCAACTGTGTATGGATTGAATGTGCTCTGATAGACAATAACACGTGTATAAAGTGGCTTAGTCTCAACTGTGTATGGTATTGAATGTTGCGCTTGATAGTCAATAACATCGTGTATTAAAGTGCTTATGAATGTCTCAACTGTGTATGGTATTGAATGTGCGCTGATAGATACAATCATGTATTAAACAATGCTAAGTCTCAACTCGTGTATTGTAAATGAATGTGCTATGTGCTCAATCATGTATTAAAGCTTCTCAACTGTATTGGTATTGAATGTGCGCTGATATGCAATAACATCGTGTAATTAAAGTCTTATGTCCTTCAACTGTGTATTGGTATTGAATGTGCGCTGAGTACAAAACATCGTGTATTAAAGTGGCTTATGTCTCAACTGTGTATGGTATTGAATGTGCGCTGATAGTGCAATAACATCGTGTATTAAAGTGGCTTATGTCTCAACTGTGTATGGTATTGAATGTGCGCTGATATTGCAATAACATCATGTATTAAAGTGGCTTAGGTCTCAACTGTGTATGGTATTGGAATGTGCGCTGATAGTGCAATAACATCATGTATTAAAGTGGCTTATGTCTCAACTGTGTATGGTATTGAATGTGCGCTGATAGTACAATAACATCATGTATTAAAGTGGCTCATGTCTCAACTGTGTATGGTATTGAATGTGCGCTGATAGTACAATAACATCATGTATTAAAGTGGCTCATGTCTCAACTGTGGTATTGAATTGTGTGCGCTGATAGTGCAATAACATCATGTATTAAAGTGGCTCATGTCTCAACTGTGTATGGTATTGAATGTGCGCTGATAGTACAATAAGACCAGGTATTAAAGTGGCTTATGTCTCAACTGTGTATGATATTGAATGTATACACAGTATATGAAGTATATAAGTGAATCGCACCATTTTATTTGATTACCTTCTCAAAGACGTGCGTTATATTCAAGTACATGTTGTCTGAAACTGTGATGAGCAGGGGAGATAATTTGGCTTAGCATAATTTGGCATTTTCGCTCTACATGTATCAAGAACAAAACATTGTGAAAAGTCTTCATGTTGTGTAATGGTCATACATACAGAATAGTAGGTTAGTGCCGTGAATGGGAAAAAATATCTGGCAAGGCTCAGGAAACGGGATGGGCGAGGCTCTGCCGAGCACATCCCGTTTCCGTGCCGCGCCAGATATTTTTTCCATTCACGGCACTAACCTACTATTCTATTTATCCCGTCAACACCTACAAATTGCTGTAAAATGCAAAAATAGTATTGACTGGATATCAAAATTGTTTCACGGCACCGTGTTTCACGGCACATACGCACTGTGTTGACGGGATAATATACCATATTCTGACAGAAGCTGCCATTATAGACGCTATTGTGTTTAACCCTTAGAATGCGGGAACCGAAAATAGTCGTCTGCTGATAATTCATATTTTGTCTTTTCTCTAAATAAAAACATGGTTTGTCAGCATTTTAGATTCATTTCCATTGGAAATTATTCTAATGTGCTGTCAAACCATGTTTTTGATAAGAAATATGGAAAATAAAAAATGATCAGCAGACGACATATTTTAATTCAGCACTGTAAGGGTTAAAAGTACATGCCCACTCAGTATGCATAAACTGTTCTTTATGGGAATTAAATAAGTGTACAATTGTGTAACTATTCCACCAGTTCTAAATATTTAAATATAGAGTAGCGGGCGAGGCATGGTAATTTTAATTATTTATACTAATTAAATGCGTCCCCTGAAAAAATGATATTTTCGACAGATTATAAAGTATGATAATTGCACATCAAAAAATAAATACGGAGAATAATTAGTAATGTCCGTTAACATTTTAAGGAAACACGGTTATCGCCCCTGATATCAGAATGGAAATTTACATCTGATATAACATGTATAATAATGCCAATCAATAGGTGGGGTAATGGTAATAAATGTTTATTTTGACAGAAAATGTATCATATGATGTCTCTGATATAAAGAACATTTTGTGCCTACTGAGTGGGCATGCACCTTTAATATAAATAAAATACTTTACTAACCATCAATTGAAAAACATGTTTATGATACCGACAAATAACTAGCGTTAAACCAATCTTCAATTTGTTACATGCAACGTATATAATACACACAAATAGATTCAGAAATATTATACAAATCAACAATTACCTTTTTTATCCCATCAACACAGTGCGTATGTGCCGTGAAACACGGTGCCGTGGAACATTTTTGATATCCAGTCAATACAATTTTTGCATTTTACAGCCATTTGTAGGTGTGTTGACGGGATAAATAGAATAGTAGGTTAGTGCCGTGAATGGGAAAAAATATCTGGCGCGGCACGGAAACGGGATGTGCTCGGCAGAGCCGAGCCCATCCCGTTTCCTGAGCCTTGCCAGATATTTTTCCCATTCACGGCACTAACCTACTATTCTCTATTTCCTATTGTAGGTACATCTGAGACACATAATGCATGTACAATAGCAACAGTGTAATAACTATATAAACTTAAACATATATTATTAGAGAAACTTTCACAAACACTAGAGCACGATTATTATACCCATTCCATATTCGTTCCGGAAAGTGACCGGCACAAAAAACACATGGCGAAACTACAGGGATGCGTTAGCGGATTAAAATCCTTGTTTCCAATGTCCCATAAACACTTTTCCTCCAATCGCCGCCACACATGCTGAATATATTGGTTTTGTTGTATATGCACTATAAACATGTTTCATGCCATGCTCATATATGTAATTGTATATTGTAATTTTGTTCTGTAAAGTATTGAGAAATAAAAATTGAATGAAAAACAAACAACAAACAACACGGTGGAATTAATAACTGTAGCTCCTGAAGAACTGGCACATGAAAGTTTGATGCTGTACTCGTAGCTGACGCAGCTTTGGATATTCCAATTATGCATGTATACACATTCTTGAAATGGCTGCGAAACTGCTACAGCGGCGGCAAAGACAGTGTCATCGGAGCTATTTCGGCCAATCACATTGCGTTATCATTGAGCATGTGACCGTATGTTCGACATGATTAGTTTTCACATAATAAAAATAATATACTGTGCAGCAGAAATAAGAACTTTTAGTATATACCTACCCATGAAATACATAGTTATACGATGTAAATAAAAGTCATATGTTCTCATCGATAAAATAAACAACTTCCGGTGAAAATACGACTATTTCCGCTATCTATATTCGTATTCTGTATTTAGAAAGAAAACAGCGCATTAGGCTGCAAATACACATTCATTACGGTATACAGTCTAAAGAACTGCTAATTTCCATGGAGTCTGATCTGGATCTACACTGTTTGCAAAACCCATAGGCCACATTTCTCAAGTCACAGCCACGTATGGGTATTCTACATGTTTGCATCAAGGTGCATGCTCACGTTATTACAACAATAACAACAATTACTGAAACTTCCAATGGCGCCTCGGATTCAAGGTACATATACGATTGTATTGTCCTTATTATGTAATGGATTTCAATGAAATATGGCGCATCAAACGCGTCGTGTTAAGATGCATTTGGTGGTCTCGGTATTTTGTCCCAAAGATCTGTCGTTTTTGTGCGAAGAATCGATTTCCGTGTTTACTGTCAATACTGACACGGAAATCGATTCTTCGCAAAAACGACATAAGTATGTGCCGAAGTCCCGAGACCATCAAATTCAGCTCATGAAGACGCGTTTGCTGCGCCATATTTCATCAAAATCCGTCGCATATTAAGAAAAATGTAAAAAAATATTTACTTTGGAGTGGGTGCGCTTTAAACACTTTCAGACATTGTTGTTGTTGTGGTAAACACGTGATCATGCACCTTGTAAATGGGTCAAACTATTTCAGTGATCAGACGTGTTGGGCACCCGTATCAGAACCGGACGCCGCCAAAACGCAAGAAACCACGGACGTCGTTTACACGAATCCAAATCATGGAGCTGGAGAAACGGTTCGAACGTCAAAAATACCTCGCGTCAACGGAACGTTCGACGCTGGCGAAGTCGCTCAAAATGACGGACGCTCAGGTGAAAACATGGTTCCAGAACAGACGGACAAAATGGAGGTGAGGAAATTAAAGTTGATGCATCTTGCTAAGATGTTAACGTTTCTGAACATCTATTTGAAATACAAACTCGCAATCACTATTACGTTACCATGTCACCCTTCCCACCTTCCGATATAAATATACCTCATACCACAATCTAATAATCCACTACAGGAATGAATGGCCTTTTTGTGGAATTTATCGGGGTATAAACTTGGAAAAGCCACTTTCGCAATTGGCGATAAAAATAAACAATTGGCGATAAAAAATTACGATTTTCAAAGAAAAAAAATATATAATATTATATTTATTTTTTTTTCGAAAATTGTAATTTTTTATCGCAAATTGTTTATTTTTATCCTATTGGTTATTATAGGAATGAATGGCCTTTTTGTGGAATTTATCGGGGTATAAACCTGGAAAAATCGCAGGAATACTGGACGAAGGCCGGAAGGCCTCGTCCAGTATTCCCGCGACTTTTCCAAGTTTATATCCCCGATAAATTCCACAAAAAGGCCATTCATTCCTTATAATTCCAGCATTTGAAATAAATTCATCAAGAAAATGTGTTTATTTTCCGTTTTCTTAAGAATTATTTTAACTGCGCCTCACGGTTACGGAAAGTAGTTCGGCGTGGGAGTTTACTGGGATATAAATTTTGGACAGAGACTTGCTACGAGCCAATCAAATGTTAGGGAATTGTGTAAATATTTTTGTGTTGGAATTATTGACCTATATAGACCCCTATGAGAAAACAAAACGCATTGTTACAAGCAAGTTTGCATAATTAAAGGAATACGACCAGGCTCTGACAAATACGATGTTTCTGTTTGTCAGATCACGGTCTTTTTTCTAATTTAAACTATATTATTTTGACTATATCAACTATGTGTATGATTGTCTGCTTTGTATTGTATACGTGTAACAAAGAGCAATAAAGATTACTAAAGCAAATATATATCAACTCGCCATCAAGCAGTTTGATTGGATGTGCCTGAGCTGTAGCGCAGCTCATGCTCAGCCACTCAAGCTGATTACTTTCAAGCACACTATTGACGTATATTGTAATAAAGACATAGACAAATATTGGAAAGATTAACGCAGGCGGTGATGTATTTTTATCGCCCAGTCTAGCCATTTACAGCTTCAAGGTGAATGATCACGTGGTTACAACAGCAACAACGTCGCCCACTCCAAAGTAAGTATTCTTTGATATGTTCCTTAATATGCAACGGATTTTGATGGCGGTCTTCATGAGCTGCATTTGGTGGTCTACTGAGTTTGACACAAACTTATGTCGCTTTCTGCGAAGAATTGATTTCCATGTCGGAGACACAGAAATCGATTCTTCGCAAAACCGACAGAAGTTTGGGCGAAAATACAGAGACCACCAAATGCAGCTTAACCAGACGCGTTTGATGCGCCATATTTCATCAAAATCCGTTACGTAATATGGACACTATAAAAGAATACGTACTTTGAATCTGTACTTGTTGTTGTTGTTAGTACCACGTGATAATACACCTTGAGCTTGCACTGTTACGTCTCGTACTCAACTATGGATATTTGGCTGTGACTGTAGAAATAGGTCTTGTGGATTTTGTAACCAGTGTAGCTCCTGACCAACTGAAATACCTCACTCCTGTAGCCTGATAAACAGAGAATAGTTGGTCAGTGCCGTGAATGGAAAAAAATATCTGACAAGGCTTAGGAAACGGGATGGGCATCCCGTTTCCGTGCCGCGCCAGATATTTTTCCCATTCACGGCACTAACCTACTATTCAATTTATCCCGTCAACACCTACAAATGGCTTTAAAATGCAATACAAATAACGCCAGCCACCGCACATATTCATACGCAGTGATTAGGTCGTATTGACAGGATATCAAACATGTTTCACGGCACCATGTTTCACGGCACATACGCACTGTGTTGACGGGATAAATATCTATATTGCTTACTAGAAGCATGACTGGTGTCCCATAGATGGAATGACGAACAATGCAGATCCTGATCAGACTGTGCGGATGCACAGTCTGATCTGGATCTACACTGGTCGCAAAACCCAGAAGCCCTATTTCTCCAGTCGCAGTCACAAATGTTTTCTTTACCACAATTCAACCGGAAAATGCAACTTGGAAACTTTTATTCCGCTCCGTCTGTTAAAATACGCAATATTAGTTTCCTCTCAGACTTAGGGCTCCACTAATACTGCCGACGGGCTCCAATAAGGTCCCGGGGGCCCTCCGCCGATGGATAGATACTTCATTATTGCAACTCCCATCTTCTTAAAAGCCTATGATATAAGCCAGCCAGTCGCTATATTGTAAATCGAATACATTTATGGTCGTTAATTGCGTTTAACCGCCAAAACGAATCAACTACAGCGGCCGTCATTTGCAAATTGAATGATGCGATTCAGCGACTAATCGAACGCATGGAAAAGTAAACGATTTTTATTTGCAAATAGTCTAGACCCTGATCAGACTGTGGACCAGAGTGTGACTGGGTAAAGCATATACAGATAAGTACACAGTTTGTTGGATCTTAAATGTTTTGTCAGAATGTGTATATGGGAAGATATTTATCAAATAGTCAACTTTTTGTGGTCTAGACTGGGCGAAAAAGCCGTATTTTGCAATGTATCTGTTAATGTGCAAAACACCATTTAATGGGCCGTTTAATTAAGGAATAAATCCACCAAGGGTATACCGTTCCTAAATTGAAAGTGAACAAATATTACCAATAAACAATTGCCATGGGAACACTGTTAGATACAGACAGATATGAGGAAACCAGTGTTTTATTCCCATCGAAAGCCGCTTTGATGATTGAATATCGTATTTTATTGCATAAAATGCGCTTTCACTCTAGGGTTCACTGTATTGTAATTTTCAAATTTGCGGCGTATATCAGAAAATGATAGGTCGGAAAATCTGTTTAATGGCGACACGTGGTGGTGTCGCCATTAAACAGATTTTCCGACCTATCATTTTCTGATATACGCCGCAAATTTGAAAATTACAATGCGGTTAACCTATTTCTAATGCACTCCCTTACTACTGGCGTAGGAATACATATTGAAATAATTTACGACCATGATATACCTGTAATGTATGACCATCAGAGAGCGTGGTATTTATAGAGCGCTTATGGGGCTTAAGGGTTGCGACTAATGTAGACCTGGATAAGCCTGAACATCCGCATAGTGTGATCTGGATCTGCACTACACTGGTCACAAATCCCATAAGTCCCATTTCTCCATTCACAGCCAACAGCAGAAAACAATTTCGTAGCCAGTGTTATCTCACATAGTAATTACGAGGATCGTCAATTAGTACCGTTTCCGAGCCGATTCTGATACAACTGGGGCCCGTTTCACTAAACTTCGTACGACTACAATGTTCGTAAGTGCAAATTTAGGATAGTCTGGAAATTTCAATAGATGGATTTACATTTATTGAACATAGGCTGCATATGCAGCCTATGCTCAATAAATGTAAATCCAATAAGTTTGCACTTACGAACATTTTAGTCGTACGAAGTTTAGTGAAACGGCCCCATGATGTCCAAAGACACGTGTCTAGTGTTGAACTTATATTGCTTTATGCGAAGAATTAGCAATTCAATCAACAACACCACCGGTCCTATCAACTCCCCACCCCATATTAGTACATATTAGTTCATACTCCTTCGCATACTATTTGTCTAATGATCTTAATTGGCCATCACACTTCTTGATTCCCCTCCGTGACAAACTAAATAACTGAACGATACCAAACCATTTTTTCAAAACTTTTGCCGTATAAAATATTACTATTTATTACTCTCTTGCGAGTTATTTGCATGGGTTTCGATGTGAGAGAACACCCGTAACCAAATCCTTACAAATAATACACCGTGAAGAGACCATCCGTAATTGCGCGCCTGTTTTCTTGGAAACCACGAGCTACCATGCAAAATGTTTACTTTTTATTACAGTCAAAATAAAGTTATTTGTAAACTTCGAAAAGATTTCGACTAATCTAGAATGTTAATGTGATTGAACACATTCCAAACATGCAGTCAAATATATCTGGTTCATAGAAACAGCCGTGTAATTTGGATTTCAAAAAGTTTACATGACGTCACAACGTAACGTCAAAACGCGGGAAAACACGCCATTGTGTAACTATTCATGCGCACATCACAATTCATTGATTGTAATCTCAAAACTAGACTAAATGTGCATATATATCCGCCGTGGAAGTGTAATAAATAGGATATTCCATCGTACATCTTTGAATAGCGGAAATAATACACACTCGTGTCCGTCGGCGTCCGTGCAAGCAATTCGTTCGCTACGCTCACTCGTTGCTTACGCGGAAGCCGACGCACACTCGTGTATTATTTCCCGCTATTCAAAATGTACGATGGAATATCCTCTATATATTTTATTTAACAATTATTACCAGCAAACACAGAGATATGCTTTCATTCCAACATTGTTTAACCAGCAAAAGAGTAGCATCTCCTTTCAAATGAACGAAAATGCGTACACTCTTTTCGTCGGTGGAATATTACTGCAACATGTATTTACGTATGTAGGCATATATATACAACCGCCTGTGTCAATCTCGCCCATCTTAGTGACGTTTCTGAACATATACAGTGCAACCTCTCTACAACAGCCACCCATGTGAAGCCGCAAAACTGGCTGTTGTAGAGAGGTGGCTGTTGTAGGGAGGTTAATGCTGAATTAAATGTTGTCGTCCGCTGTTTATTGATTTTCTTCGATAATTCTCATCAAAAGCATGCTTTGGCAACATTTTAGAATCATTTACAATGGCCAATGGAAATGATTCTAAAATGCTGTCAAAACATGTTTGTATTGAGAAAGAAAGCAAAGCAATAGCACACGACAATTTTCGTGCTCAGCAGTCTAAGGGTTAGATACAGATGAAATCATAAATTTAGAATATAAAATAGTGGCTGTTATAGAGAGTGTGTTGTTGTACAGAGGTGGCCGCTCGGGGAGGTTCGACTGTACTCGTATTGCCAAAGCCAACTCGCAAACAAGCTGTTTTATTGACTGAGCCTGAGCTCAAGCTGCTGGAGTTCAAGCACAAACTATTCAAAATATTGAACTAAAGAAATTAATAGCTATTGGTAAGATTAGCGCTGGCGGCAGTGTATAATACATGCTTGAAAATGTTTATTGATATGTGAATTGTATAACAATAATAATAATAATTAATAATCGTAATAATAATTAATAAATAATAATAATAATAAAATATTTGTATTATAATTATTATTTTTATTATTATTAGCATATTACATAAACATATATATGTTTAGTAATATGCTAATAATAATAATAATAATAATTATTATTTTATTATTAAATTATTATTATTATTTTTTATTATTAATTATTATATTAATAAATAAATAATAATAATATATATGTGAATAAACTAAGCTAATAATAATTAACTAATAAAATAATTTATTATTATTAATTAATTTTTATTATTATTATTATTTAAATTAATTATTAATTTGAATTAATAAATAATAATAATAAAAATAATTTAAAATTTTTATTTGTTAATTAAATTAATTAAAAAATTAATAAATTAAAAGCTATTACATTAAACATAAATAATATGTTTATGTAATATTGCAATAATAATTAATAATTAATAATAAAAATATTTTAATTATTAATTATTAACAATTTATTTAATTATTATTATGATTATTAATTATTATTATTATTGTTATAATATTATTATTAGCAACGATATTTTCATTGCAGACGACAGACAGCCGAAGAGCGCGAGATGGAACGACAAGCAGCCAATCGCCTTCTCCTGAGTCTTCAGTCCGAGACTTCACAGCGGAAGTCGCTGATTATCTCCCCTGACCGGATGTGCCTTAGTCGGCTGCAGCGGTGGCAGGACACGAGGCAATCGGACGGCTAATTATGACAGTTATTGATGTATTGTTCGTCGTCTCACCTTATATTCTTATTTTCTATATTTCTCAAGAAAACACGTGCTTCGACAGCGCATGAGAAACGTCTCTATTGGAGACTATTATGGTGTGCTGACAAACCAAGTTTTTTGTACGGAAATAAAACACAAATATAACAATATCAGGCGTCAATTTTAGATTCCCACCTTTAATGTTGAAGGCACTGGGTCTCAAAGTATGTTTCATATGTAACCCTTAGACCGCTACTCACAACAATTGTCGTCTGCTGTTGCTTTTATATCCTGCTTTATTTCTCAATAAAAACATGGTTTGACAGCATTTCAGAATCATTTCCATTGGAAATGATTCTGAAGTGCTGAAAAAGCATGTTGTAAGTTATTCTAAAGTGCTGTCAAAAGATGGTTTATAAAAATGATAAAAATGGAAAATAGAAAATAAACAGCAGACGAAAAAAAGGGTTCAAAGGGTTACGCTGTAAGGGTTCAAATGTGTCAGTTATTTCGCATCAGGGACAGCTAGTGACTTGTATAAACCAAACGCACAATTCCATTCGATGATGTTCCGAAAATTGTGTGCTGTATCTTCGCTTTTACTATACAGTGTACCGCTAGTAGGGAAGATTTGCAAAATATATACTTTTTTTCCGGGGACTCATATGTGTATATTGTTTGCGACATTACTTAAAGTGGAACCTCTCTAAACCGGACACCCTGAGATGTCCCCAGGGTGTCCGGTTAAGAGAGGTTCCAATTTAATTTCGGAATACATGTATTTGCCTTTGTCAGTGTGCTTTGCAATCATGAACAAACAGTATTGTTAGATGTAAACACAACCACATTTACGCACATGGTGGCTTTGAGAAATGACATGTGATTTGATATTAGAAACTGTGCGATTTTGCATGAAATATATTAATAGAAGCTGTGATATTTTCTGCAAATGACGTCGGAAGAATGACTAAATTGTCATTGCAAATGCGGAATTTAATTCCGCACTCGCTATGAAAATGTTATCGACTTGCCATCTCATTTACGGAATGTATCGTTACTTTTGTAAATATTTGTCATGACATATCGCACATGTTTTTAGGCCCAAGTTAACATGGCGTGTCTTATTTGTTCTTATAACATTTGCGGTTAGCCTAGTTGCTGATCTGCTAGCAAACGCCTCTATCCAGAAAAGGATATATACTGTTTTTTAGATGCATGACGAGTGTTGCACTGACTAATGGCGAACAGTGGAGGGTCTGATCAGACTGCGCGGACGCGCAGTATGATCTGTAGCCTATTTCATCAACATGGCAAAGTATACTTCGCTAGCCAAGTATACTTTGAGGGAGACATTTTCAATTTAAGGATAAATTTATAAATTGTTATTATACTGCATTTATTACATTATCACAGCCATTTTGGCTGTGATAATGTAATAAACTCAGTATAATAATTCTGCATACTTTTAATCATCAAATATATGCAGTCGTTAAGTTCTATATGACATAATGCATTTCGGGAAAAATAAATGATTACTCCCTCAAAGTATACTTTGCTACATAAGTATACTTTGCAATTTTGATGAAATTGGCTACTGGGCTTCCACTTATCGCAGATGTCATCGGTCCCTTTGTTCCAGTCACTTTAATGTTGTTGGTAGACCGGTTTACAGAGGTTCAACTGTAAAATAAGAAAAAATGGCATGGTTAAACGAAGCTTATCCCCTCGCAGCGAGCCTTGATAATAATAATAATAAAAAAGGTCCTCAGTGACCTTGAACTTGGTCAGTCGAACGTGGGTCGTACTGACAGCCTTGATAATAAAACAAAAGAAAAAATAAAAAAAATAACAGTTTTGCCTTACAAATAATGTCGTCAGTGGCATTGACCTTGGGCCGTCGGACGTGAGCCGTATGCAAAACAAAGCACCATCCCTGTAGCCGATTTCATCAAAATTGCAAAGTATACTTATCTACTTTGAGGGAGTAATCATTTATTTTTCCCGAAATGCATTATTTCACATAGAACTAACGACTGCATATATTTGATGATTAAAAGTATGCAGAATTATTATACTGAATTTATTACATTATCACAGCCAAAATGGCTGTGATAATGTAATAAATTCAATATAATGAAAATTAATAAATGTATCCTTAAATTGAAAATTCCTCCCTCAAAGTATACTTTGCTAGATAAGTATACTTTGCAATGTTGGTGAAATCGGCTACTGGGCACACATTGAGGCCACATATTATCAAAATCAGTGACGTGTTCATGAGTGGTCGAGAAATGAAAGGTGATACTAACGCACGTGCACGTAGGTACATGGACTAATGCTATATCCCCTCATGCCTATCGGCGAGGGGATAATAAACCCGGGGGAGAGTGTTGTATCACACTGCCTGTGGTGGCGCTAGTTGCTGTCACACTGAGAACGGAATGAATTCGTCACCTGTCATAATAATTGCGTGCTTATTCGCCCCAATCAGACACAGCACAATCATTCTATGTAAAAGGGTAGCAATTATTTAGTTTTCTCGCAATTTTGTCACCTCGCGCCGTCAAATCGAACAAGACTGACATAAATATCGCTCGAAGCGGTCCAAATTGAGTCCAAGTCATATAACAGATGACGATGAATGACGAAAATACCCGAATTTCTGTGACATATTTGGATGAAGATTTGAACGTTATAATGAGTAGCGTGAGTGAATGAATTATTCAGCTGGCTCCGCGATATATTACAATTTGTGCCGACAAGACCGACAAATCCGACATGTTAAGATATAATGAGAAACGCCTGTATGAAATAGGCAGTTGTCACGCCGCGCCAAGTCGTAAATTTCAAATAATTATTCAGAATATAAACGAGATATGCTAAATACTATATCATGTAAATATATAGTACATTAGTACATTAGTAAACTCATGAAATTGCAACAATATAATATAGTATACATATTCTTACATGAGTGATGATGTAATATGATATTCATTAATCCATTACCGTTTCGAACTAACACCTTTACTGGTATGAAATTTATTAAATATTTTATTTTTTTTATTTCTCGATGAAAGTATATGTTGTGACCACTTCTCGTCGAGACGGTTCAAATGGTGGTCACGGCATATACTTCTGAGCGAACAGAAGGAAAATATGTAGGATTATCCGCAAAATTAATCGCTTATCATGATCATGAAGATGGTTAAAGGAGTTTACTGATTTCATATGAAACGTTGCAACGTGTTTAATAAATACCATATTAAATAAAAAACAATGTATATATTTATTGCATAAGCATATACATTGAAGCCGTACTGCTCACATTGCCGACTCATTTGCATGTTTATTACCCTGTTATTACACTGCGATATGCCATTTTATGTAATTAAAAGCTAAATATAGAATGTGTCTCAAGAGTTTTGCCCCAAAATGATACAATATCAAATAGAATAAAAACACAGAATCTCAACATATACCTCTGGTTCATGTGATTGAAGAAAATAATATTTCACGACCTTGTTTTTCTTGATGACGTGTCTGATGAGTATTAAATAGTGATGCAAAATGAAGGGGTCGGTGGAAGTGCCACCGACCCCTTCACGTGTGCGACGCACTCTCTGTATCCCGGCGTCCCGTGCGTAGCCATTTATTACCACATTGCTTGATCCCGGCCACACTGCGTGGCGCAAGTCTTACCCGCATCGTAGCTCGACGATCTATCGATGGTATTATTAGTGTCAAGAGCACGTGATTAACACGTGACTTGATGAAGTTGTAAACCATCCCACGAAGGACTTCGGTGGCGTTCACATACATGGAGATGGTGTGCCCATATGATACACGCCATGTGATTTTGTACTTTCTTACATCTGCGTAATTTCATGAAATACGTTTACAAAATTCACAATATTTTCCGTAAATGGCGTCAAAGGTTGATAACATTTTCAGAGTACATGCGGAATTATATTCCGCATGTACTCGGAAAATCTTGCCAACTTTTGATTTACAAGTATTGTACATTTTGCAAACGTATTTATTGAAATTACGCAGATGTCCGAAGGTACAAAATCATATGTTATCCCGTCAACACAGTGCACAGTGCGCACATGCCGTGAAACGTGGTGCCGTGAAACATTTTTTATATCCTGTCAATACGACCTAATCACTGCGTATGACTATGTGCGGTGGCTGGGGTTAATATGTTTGCATTTTAAAGCCATCTGTAGGTGTTGACGGGATAAATAGAATAGTAGGTTAGTTCCGTGAATGGAAACAATATTTGGCGCGGCACGGAAACGGGATGTGCTCGGCAGAGCCTCGCCCATCCCGTTTCCGTGCCGCGCCGGATTTTGTTTCCCATTCACGGCACTAACCTACTATTCTCTATATTTAGAGCTAGCAATAATTATTTGAGTTTATGTAGATTTGGCGTTCCATAGGCTGACGCCTAATACATCAAGGTGCATGATCACGTGGTTATAACAACAACAACAGTGGCTGAAAGTGTTGAAATCTTGAAAGTATTATTTGATATTTTCCTTAATATGAAACGGATGTTGATGAAATATGGCGCAGCAAACGCGTCTTCATGAGCTGCGCATGCATTTGGTGGTCCATGGAGTTTGGCACAGACTTATGTCATTTTTGCGAAGAATCGATTTCCGTGTCTCCGACACGGAAATCGATTCTTGGCAAAAACGATGGAAGTTTGGAAAATACAGAGCCCACCAAATGCAGCTTAACAAGACATATTTCATCAAAATTCGTTACGTAATAAGGACACTATCAAAGAATACGTACTTTGAATCAGATGGATTCTGGAAATTTCAGTACTTGTTGTTGTTGTTCTGAGTACCACGTGATCATACACATCGTACATGGACCATCCTAACGATTCGTTATATTCGACAAGCGACAAGCAATTTTGATTTGTTCAGACCTTCAATGGAAAATCATCCACGAAGCTGAATCCTCCTGAGTATCGTTAAAAGCGAGCCAAAAACGGCGCACAATCAATCTGTCTCGCTAGATATGGCCCGTAAAACTCCCCATCAGCTTAATCATTCCTAAACTAATATGTGGCTGTGACTGGAGAAATGTGGCTTATTGGTTTTGCGACCAGTCTATATCCAGATCACTCTGATCAGTATCTGCACTGTCCGAAAGTCCATAAATGAAACACCCGTCATGCTTCTACATGTAACAATTAATAAATATCGCTACCAGGCTACAGGGGTTTGCCATTTAATCAGGAGCAACACCGGCGACAAATCACATCAACACCATTTCTCCAGTCACAGCCACATATGGCCGATGGAAGGATGTAAGCGATGGTCACAGCGGGCCGCCTTATTAAATCTAAAGACCGTATTTTCGAATCAATGGTCGGCGACTATGGCCACATGATGAAACATTCATACTGCATTAATTAGCAAATAGCCTTCAAGTGCCGTGAAATGGGATAAGGCTTTATTGTATCTTGACCTAACTTAATTTACGTCTCTGAAGACATATGGCGTGAGACGTTGAATAAACTATAGCCGCGGTGGCTAATGTTCGGTTTGCGAACCAGGGGCCCGTTTCACTAAACTTATTACGACTAAAATGTTCGTAAGAACAAATTTAGAATCGTCTAGAAATTCCAATTTATGGATTTACATTTATTGAGCATATGCTGCATATGCAGCCTATGCTCAATAAATGTAAATCCAATAATTGTTTACAAAAAAAACAATGCTGATGTGCAATTTACAGACTATCATAATTTTGCACTTACGAACATTTTAGTCGTACGAAGTTGGGGCCCGTTTCACTAAACTTATTACGACTAAAATGTTCGTAAGCACAAATTTAGGATCGTCTAGAAATTTCAATTTATGGATTTACATTTATTGAGCATAGGCTGCATATGCAGCCTATGCTCAATAAATGTAAATCCAATAATTGTTTACAAAAAAAACAATGCTGATGTGCAATTTACAGACTATCATAATTTCGCACTTACGAACATTTTAGTCGTACGAAGATTAGTGAAACGGCCCCCAGCTATATGTGGATACCAGGATATTGTCTTTTGATATCACGTTTATCAGGCAAGGCTAGGAAACACGTCGGAATTCCAATGCTCGCCCAGGAATTCCTACCATTTCCGACCCTAGTATGATAAGCTGTATATTAAAAGACACAAGCCTGGTATTCCATTTACCAGGTTTTATGTTCGAAAATGACCACAGATGACGTCGTTATATATGGACCACATGTGGAAGACTCGGACCTACATGTAGGACCCAATAATTGGCCCATTTGAAAAACGATACCCACCCACCCATTTCCATACACTATACATTACAGTAGCTTCAAGGTGGGAATCAGATTCGCAAAAATGCTGTATTTCCGGCTCGCTCAAACACCACATATTACGATTTTTCTATTGACGTATGTCTCCCGTAATCGATAAATGTCTTAGGTCTTCAAATATGTTCACTTCATGCATCTGCTTTTGGAATTTCGTTAGTTACGGGAAATTTAGCTACCAAAGACGAGGCGATAATTGTATGTTCGAATAAATGTCACACATTTTTGTTGGCTGTGGAAGCATAAATAATGTGTTAAATCATGCCGAAATCCCATTACAGTTTCAACACATTGACCAATGTGTATGATCACGTGGTACTAACAACAACAACAAGTACCGATTCAAAGTACGTATTATTTTATAGTGTCCTTATTACGTAACGGATTTTGATGAAACATGGCGCATCAAACGTGTCTTGTTAAGCTGCATTTGGTTAAGCTGCATTTGGTTAAGCTCCGACACGGAAATCGATTCTTTGCAAAAACTACATAAGTCTGTTCCAATCTACGTGGACCACCAAATGTATCTCATGAAGATGCGTTTGCTGCGCCATATGTCATCAAAATCCGTTGCATATTAAGGAAAATATCAAATAATACTTACTTTGGAGTGGGCGACGTTGTTGTTGTTGTTGTAACCACGTGATCATGCACCTTGTTGACGTGGATCACTGAAATAAACATCAGTAACTCAAATGTTACAATTTGTGACTACTAAGTACTTGTATCCTCCACTAACCTTGAATTATCTAAAACGTCCTCTTACAAGCTCCATATAAGGAATTAGTAATTGAGTATTGTTACTCTGAAGCAATTGGGTATTTCAAAATTTTAATTGGGAAAAATTAAATCACACTACTGTTTACACATCAACAGACAGCAATTATTGAATAGGAAAACATATATTGGCATTTCATTAGAATTGTCTCCTTGTGTTTTCATGGACAAATAAGAAAAATATGCTATATTGGTGGTCTGTTTATTGTTTTCTGCAGCATGATGAAGGTACCACAAGTTCTCATTGCTTTTTGATACTCACTACTTCTGATTTCAATTGGGTTTTTGGCAATTTTAGTTGGGTATTTACGCAAATACGCAGCTTATCTATTTTGATTTGCAATCCAACATTTCCACATAATCTTCCGCGAACTTTGCTTTCGGATTTCCTTTGTATTATATTCGCAGATTCATCAATAATGACGTCACGGAAAAACCCGAACTGGAATATTTTAAATACTCCTAAATTAGTTGAACCAATCAGGAGGCGATGCGTGAAGTTGGTTGAGTAGGATTCTTTCGGACAGAGAATTTTTTCTGTAACTGTGGTAGCTGAAATGTGTGTAACTAACAATATACTAAACAAAAATGTTTAAAGTGAATATATTTGGGGGCCTAAATGCATTATGTATTGCCAGAGACGTAAGTCAGCAGAAAATCGAAACTTGTGTTTGAGCGAGCCCGAAACTAAGCATATATATGGCATTGTTTTCCATTTACTCTTGTCTACCTTGAAAATACAGTAATGTATAGTGTATGGAAATGGGTGAGTGGGGGTAACGATTTTCAAATGAGCAAATTATTGGGTCCTAAGTCCGAGTCTTCCACCTGTGATATGGACATAACGCGGACTTGTAGTTGCGTCATTACACTGACGTTATTCGGTAACGTCATGTGACGCCGTTCGACCAATGAAACGTCATTATCAATTTGTTGTAACCCAGATTTTCGTATCAGGTCAATGTCTGACGCAGAAATTTGTTATCAGTCAGTACGTATTCGGACAAAATAAAGCTCGCCACCAGCTATTTCGGCTCGCATATGTTGACATTTCCATATCCAAGATATATGATCACGTGGTACTAACAACAACAACAAGTACTGAAACTTCCAGAATCCATCTGATTCAAAGTACGTATTCTTTTATATTGTCCTTATTACGTAACACAGTTTGATGAAATATGGCGCATCAAACGCATCTTGTTAAGCTGCATTTGGTGGTCCCTGTATTTTCGCCCAAACTTCTGTCGTTTTTGCGAAGAATAGATTTCACGATTTCCGTGTCTCCGATTCTTCGCAAAAACGACATAAGTTTGTGCCAAACTCCATAGACCACCAAATGCAGCTCATGAATTCGCGTTAGCTGCGCCATATTCCATCAAAATCCGTTGCATATTAAGGAAATTGTCAAATAATACTTACTTTGGAGTGGGTGACGTTGTTGTTGTTGTAACCACGTGATAATGCACATTGAGTACGTATTCGGACAAAACAAAGGTCGCCACCAGCTATTTCGGCTCGCATAGGTTGACATTTCCATATATAACTATCTCAGTGACTTATGGTATGTCAGTTGTATGGAAGGCCAAATCTACATAAAGTCAAATAATTAATGCTAGCTCTAAATAATTAGAGCTAGCATTAAATTTTGAGAGCTAGCTCCAAATCATTTGGAGAGCTCTCTAATATATTATGTGTTTTTCAATCAGTGTAGATCCAGATCAGCCTGTGCATCCGCACAGTCTGATCAGGATCTGCACTGCTCACAATAACATCAATAAAACACCCGTTATGCGTCTAACAAATAAATGACCTCTTTATATGACCTTAGCTATTGCTGGGCCGTTACACCCTTTTACATTCACTTTCTAACAAAATAATATAGATCATGATTAGGTTACAGGAGTGTGCAATCTGATCAGGAACTACACTGGTTACAAATCTCATAAGCTCCGTTTGTCCAGTCACAGCCACATTTGTCGTGTATATCTGGGTTATATGGCATTAATAGTGATTCAACCATTGATAATTAAAACATATATGTATAAATAATTAATGTCTAAATAACAGATGCGCGTGACGTACATTACCCACCGCCAGGCTACCATTGCGTCTGAATTGGTGACCAAATACGGACATCTCGTATATTCGTTCCTACCCCGCGAAGATATGAAAATCAGAACATTCAATTCATCTCCTTTCATTTTATGTTGCGTGGAGATGACAAGTAAGTACATTGGAACCTCTCTACAACAGCCACCCATGGGAAGACGCAAAACTGGCTGTTGAAGATAGGTTGCTGTTGTAGGAAGGCTAATGCTGAAATAAATGTTGTCGTCCGCTGTTTATTTATTTTTACAAATAATTATCATCAAAAATATGCTTTGGCAACATTTTAGAATCATTTCCAATGGACATACATGTAGAAACGATATTTATAAAGATGATAAACCGTAATTTTCTGCTCGTCGCGACGTAGAAACGATGGAAGGAAATGTCCCTAGCGAGGCACCATAGCTAAAACACGTTCAATTCGGATGCTCTACGAATTCTGCCATCGGTAAAAGCTTCCTCACGCGGACGCGAATTAATTGCAATTGATAAGTCCGAACAATTGCATTATCAGTTACTATTAACCACTATGGTCTTGTATTTTATTAAGTAACCTTCACAGGAACATTTCCAAGGCCGACGAAAGTCTTTTAAAAGAGCTGGGCGCCATCAATTTTTTATCAACGGACGTGTCTATTTGCACGGATAGGCGGGAAAGTAGTTATCGGGAGACGGTTAAAGGATTTAAGACCACCAGACCTCGCCTAATAACAATCAAATGTTGTGAAAAGGCAATCAAAGAATATATTTGTACGTCTATGAATGTTTAAAGTATTACTTAGTGGAGGTGATTTTGCGGTTGTATGATATATAGAAACCTTTCCAATCGATAGACTCGGCAATCCGAGTACAAATTGCATTCTTAAATATATTCGAATATGTGGCTGTGACTGGAGAAATTAGCCTTATGTGTTTGCGACCAGTGTAGATCCAGATCAGCCTGTGCATCCGCACAGTCTGATCAGGATCTGCACTGTTCGCCAATCCATCAATGAAACACCCGTCGTGCTTCTAACAAGCGAGCAGATTCACCTAAGAGTCCCTGTCAAAAAGTTAAGAAGTTGCTAAGAAACATGAAACTGTAATATTTTTTGTAAATGACGTCGAAAGTTGACGAAATTTTCGTCAACTTTCGATGTCATTGACCGAAAATATCGTAAGTTCAGTAAATAGTTTTCACGATATATCGCACATGTTCTTCAAATATGAAACACACAGACAACATCCTCGTAAGCAGCTATGTTCTCTTCTCTAAACGGTTAATTATCGTCCACATAGCCGTTTGGTTGCCGCTTGTCTTCTATTATTCCCCCCGAATGACCTTTTAGCTAGCTTAGCCATAAAGAGATGGCGGCAAATCGTCGTTAAATTATGATGTATGGCCTTTTAAGTGACGCATTTCGCAAACATGGCCGTAAGATTGGGAAATGCAGAATTGATTAAGCGGCGAAGTTATCATGCAATTTTCCGGAGCGGTTTAAATGATCCCAACGGGTTCTGGAATCATTGTACGGCAAATTAAAATGAACAACTTCTTGTTGGTTGGTTGGTTTGGTGAAAACTGGTCTACTGCTGTAAGGTATTGACGGTAAGCAATCGCATAGGTTAGACGACACTAAACAAGTATTACTTTATATATTGTCTTTCTCAATAAAGCAAGATTTTACATCTTTAGAATCATTTCCATTGCGAGGAATAGACTTAAAGGTACATGCCCACTCAGTAGGCACAACATGTTCTTTGTAAGAATGAAATAAGTGCATATAATTGTGTCACTATTCCACCAGTTCTAACAATTACAAGTGCCCGCTTTATAGATATAATCATTCAGTAATATTTATTTTTTACTGATAGTGACGCGCGGTGGTATCAGGCTATTTTCATATGCAAATAAGGCATGCTATTTTTTAATTAAAATGTATTTATACAAATTAAATGTGTCACCTAAAATAATAGTATTTTCGACAGATTACAAAGTATGATCATTGCACATCAAAATAAATAGTAAGGAAACACGGTTATCGCCCCTGATATCAGCGTGGAAAGTTACGACTGATATAAAATGTATAATAATGCCAATCAATACGTGGGGAAATGGTGAATTAAAGTTTATTTTGCGAGGAAATGTCTCAGAAATTGTCTCTGATATAAAGAACATGTTGTGCCTACTGAATGGGCATGTACCGTTAATAAAAAAAAGAAGTCGAGACGGGAATTTGACAGCTAAACCTCCGTTGTTGAGGTTACAAAATGTCTACAAGTCTGTCCTTTTACTCTTCTATACTATGAAAACGGTGCTTCAACCTCCGTGAAATAGAAATGGTAATGTAACTGATAAGCTTGAATTAGACGATTGAGTTGATACTTTTTGCAGTGTCTAATCCCGGATTAGGCGCTTGATTTCGCCGGGAATTTGACAGACAACTAACATAATGGTGCTCATGGGAAATGTAAGAGCACATTTGCTTGTATAAACATGAATAATGTTGAAACAAATATTTGTTGCAGACCATTCGCTTTGACAGTGCATACACGTGGCTGTCACTGGAGAAATAGGGCTTATGGATTTTACGACCAGTGTAGATCCAGATCAACCTGTGCGTCTGCAGTCTGATCAGGATCTACACTGTTCGCCATTTCATCAATGAAACACCCGTCGTGCTTCTAACAAACAATAGTATACCATTACTGTCTTTTGAGGAGGTGTACAGACCTGAGAAAAGTGATGTTCACCGACGCCGAAGAAAGTGATGTTCACCGACGCCGAAGACGGCAGTGAACATCACTTTTCTCAGGTCCGTAAATCTCATGTACACCGACACAAAATACTACAATTGTTTTATTATATGACCCTTACCACGAATATTCAGAAAATCAGGAAGAGTCACTAACAGTGTAAACACAATAACAATTACATGTGTCAGATTTACGCATGCGCTCTAAGGATGTGAACAATAGGTGACCGTGTTTCAGCCAATGAGAACTAAAATACTTAGTCAGATATACATATTGTTATCAAGCTACGGGAGTGTGCTATTTGATCAGGAGCTACACTAGTCATGGCTCCCATAAGCCCCATTTCTCCCGTAACTGCCACAAATATGTAAATGAGACGCTACAGAAAACATGTTAGGCGATCATTGCATCTTCATCAATGTGTGATGCCTTGCTTATGCAAAAATAGAATCCGTAAATTTTGTTGATTTAATCTAATATTTAATTAACTGGTTGAAAGTTTTCATAAAAAAACAAGGCAAAACCTCGTTTCGTGCCTGTACGATTTCATAGTTCATATGTCGTGGGAAAGATTGCATGTATTCGCTTTCGTGGGTACGGTTTAAAGGGTACCGTGCAAATACCACCCGTGCAAGATGAATATTGACACGACTCTAATATGGCCTTTTCACGCCAATGTCGACTTCTATCGGCAGTAATTGGTCCTTAGAGATGGCCGCATTGACTGCAAATACATCATTGTATGTGACAGGAGAAATGGGGCTTATGAATTAAGCGACCAGTCTAGCCCCTAAGCCGATAACGCACTATCGCTGTCACTCGGAAACCCTCGCACCATTCCGTAAATCGAGAATAATGTCATCCTTTGCCAATGTATATATATTTAGAAGCCATGTACAGAGCTCCAGATAAGTGTTGTATCTAAAGAGCATTATACCCACAGCTTTCAAATTTAATGCGTATTTTACTTTTATAAATGTATTATTGATTTTCTACTTTATTAAATAGGGAAGAAATGATAAACAATAAAACACGTTTAAAATTTCACTTATTTGAGCTGCAAAAAGCAAACACTTGCAGCTCAACTAAGTAAATTTTCAACTTTATTGCAGTATTTTCTCTACTCAATTTGAAAATCAATGCGTATTTTCACCATTGCTGTGAGTATTTTGTACTCCCACGTTTGACAATCAATGCGTATTCTGCTAAAATAAGTGCGTAAAATACGCCAATACGCACCTTATCTGGAGCGCGGCATGTATTTGTGTCAGTCACTGAATGGGAAGCCGTGTAGACCTGACATAGGTGTTTGTTTGAACAGATGGTCAGAATGTTGGTGTCATGTGGGTATTTTGGTGGACTTTTGGTAGATTTTGGTGGATTTAATTGGTTTTGGGTAATTTACATAGTTTTGTGCAACTATTAATGCTCAATAATTGCACACGACAGAAATCGACAAGTATCTACACATTCACCGTTCCGACCTTTCTAGCCCCTTTCTTACTGTCAACATACTCGATATAATTCGTACTTATACGTGTAGCTCCCGGGAAGTAACGTGAAAACTAGGTTGGTAACAATGCATCCAAACGACCAGTAGCCCATTTCATCAACATTGCAAAGTATACTTTGTAGCAAAGTATACTTTGAGGGAGTAATCATTTATTTTTCCCGAAATGCATTATTTCATATAGAAATAACGACAGCACTGATATATTTGATGATTAAAAGTATGCAGAATTATTATACTGAATTTATTACATTATCACAGCCAAAATGGCTGTGATAATGTAATAAATACAGTATCTAAAGCCATAATGGCTGTGATAATGTAATAAATTCAGTATAATAAAAATTAATAAATTTATCATCAAATTGAAAATTTCTCCCTCAAAGTATACTTTGCTACTAAAGTATACTTTGCAATGTTGATGAAATAGGCTACTGAGATACCGAAATAACTCATAAAACATAGAAATATGAGAACCTGTGGACCCTGAGTCTGGGTCTTCACGGATCGTATATGAGACACGCCATGTGATTTTGTACCTTCGGACAGCTGCGTAATTTCATGAAATACGTTTACAAAATGACAATATTTTCCGTAAATGGCGTCGATAGTTGAAAAAATGTTCAGAGTACATGTTCCGCAAGTAATCTGGAAATTTTGTAAACTTTTAACTTAAAATCACATGACGTGACTCATATATTATTTCAGCCACGTTTCTCCAGACGCAGGCACATGTGTGAATGGAGAAATAGTAGGTTAGTGCCGTGAATGGGAAAACATATCTGGCAAGTCTTAGGAAACGGGATGGCCGAGCACATCCCGTTTCCGTGCCGCGTCAGATATTTTTCCCATTCACGGCACTAACCTATTATTCAATTTATCCCGTCAACACCTATAAATGGCTTTAAAATGCAAAAAAAGTAACCCCAGTCACCACATATATGCATATGTGGTGATTAGGTCGTATTGACAGTAGATTAGGTCAAATTTCGGAAAATGTTAATGGTGGAGGCATTTCATGTTTACGGCTGGAAAACAACATTTTAGACGTATTTATATGTTCTAAATCGATCTAGGGGGTTTACCCGACTGTATTTTCAACGGTTAGCCCTTAAACGTGACAAATCCAAAATGGCCGCTACCGAAACTTGACAAATTTATTTTGGGTCATATCTTTGGTACCAAGCATGGTAAGTACATAAATGAAACATCTTTTTGTATGTTTTCAGGTACAAGGAATCCGTTCAGATCATTATTTAACCCTCAATATGCCAAGAAATCGATATGGCCGCCATATTTGGGCTTAGTGATTTAACTTCATCATAATGTCATGGTTCTGATATGGGATATATTAACTGTCAAGGATACAGTTATAGTTATATTTTGTCACTGATCAACTTTGTACAGGAATGCAAAATAGCTTCATATTGAATTATTACTACATGTACTATATACATTGTTGCATATCAATAGTATAATGCAGAAACGGTTGTCAACATTTCGTTTATTTTATAACTTGCTTATATCAAATGGCAACAAATGAATAACACATGCATAGCATTTCAGAAATATGTCCAAAGTTATGTTGTTACATTACATTACTATTTTGTGTAAAACCACTTAGGGTAACTGAGTTCATGTGCCATCAGGTAGAATGTTCCGTCATTCATCGCCATGCTTGTGACATTTGCAAGCTTCAATACACGGTAAGCTCATTTTTCTGCAACTGCAGAGCCTACTCAGGCATCCCTTGGTACATCCACATGACATGATCTCTGAGCATGCTTTTGGAATGGGTGGTAGAGAGAGAAGTCGCGGTACTAACTGTCCATCCTTACGATCCCAACTCATATCTGGTACAGTGGGAAGAACTGGAGAAGGCACGTGGGCTTGTATCCAGACACCTGCTTGGTAATGACTTCGCATGATGTGAAATCGTGTTGCATCCGATGTTGGAGGTACAGCTTCTTGTGCTCGTCCTATACAAAACAGTTTAACTCGTGCCTCGTCACACGTGTCTGCTTCCGGTACTCCATATAGCTGACAGATGAACTTCTCTGCCGATTTAGTGATGTCTTCGGTGATGTGGCCCTTCCCCAGATGACTCAAGTTGCTGTGGTGATGTTGGAAGACATGCCATGCCGTCTTCTTGCTGTGTCCACTGAGTTGAGAAACACTGTCACATCCAGTGATTGCGTGAAAAGCTAGTATTGATGATACTTGACGACGAATATCATGTACTAGGATATATTTTTGATGTTTTGATGTGCCAGCTTTCATCAGCAGATTCGTGAATCCCATTTTGTCATAATGAGCGAGCAGCAACACAAGGACATCGGAATCGCGTACCGACACAACCATTGACTCCATATGAGCATTAATACAGTGCAAACTTAGACGTGAATCAGCTTCCTTGTGATCGGCCTCAAGCATGGACAGGTCTAGTGTCGGGTCTGACTCGACGTTCGTAGCTTCGGAGAATCCTCCAGCAACAACCATTGTTTGACCACTAGGGCTGTGATCGATCAGATAGTTCGACAGTGGCAATGCAAGATCTGCCTTGTTATCTTCGAGTGCCATGAAATTGGACCAGTTATATGCAGCGGAACTGACTCACTTTCGATTTGACGTCGTACTGGTCGTTTTACTTTTTTGCGCTTTCTCCTCGTTCCTGCTTTGATCGACTCCGATCTGTAACCTCTGAAAGGTGGCTCCCATTTTATACACATCTGCTGCAAATGTGTTTGCATATTCACCAAATGTCTTTATGTTTGGGGGTTTCGAAAGAGCCATCACCATCGCCTGACCATCAATCAGCAAGCAACTTGGTCCATCAAGTGAAATAGTTGGTGGTGTCAGTACGTCCTTGGTCAATATGTCGACTAGCAGAGACTTGTTCGGTGAATGCAGGGTACCATTGGTTGTGGCGGGAGACAGCGGAACAGACATAAGCTCATGCTCATGCTGGAGGATGTTGTCTAAGTTGACTTCACGGCCTGCCCTATAAGCCGTTATGAGCCGTTGCAAGATGTTTCTGTCCATCTTTATCATACTTTGTTTCCCTTTGACGTCTTGTACAACAGTGTACCGTGAAGCAAATGTCAGAGCTTTATTCTTGTGAATGGGAGCTTTGAGATCGACATGCTGGTCATTATCTGGAGCCAGACAGATACGTTTCTCAACAAACTCATTAAGCTGCTTTTTACCAAGGCATTCTGCTCCAAGTAACGACTCCTGGATGGAGACAGTGACCAGATCCTTGTTGATCATGTTCTGTAGTGTATCGACTTTGCTATGGAACACTCCTTGCGGCTTCAGAGATGTGCCATTCTTGCTTCATCTCCATCATATTTCATCCTCCTTCCTTTGGTACACTCCGTGTGGGTGTAGACGTCGTCATCATCATTCATGGTTACGTGGAACATTTGTTTAGTGAGCGATGCTATCAGGATCCTGAGGTCATAAGATTGAGTCCATCGGCTACGTGAAGAAGCTACCTTGGTGATGCTGACTAAGCCCCCACTCTTCTTTCCAGTGGCATTCAACCATTATCTGCTCTGGTCTGGAGAAACTTGATTGAATCGTCGATTTTCATGCTTGACCACAACATTTCCCTGCTGGAACTCACGCAGGATGTCCGGAGGGAGCTTGGCATACGCATACGCCTGAAAGCATACAGGTGGAGTTCCCATAATCCATCACGCTGTGCCCTGGTGAAGTAGAGTAAGATGCTGACCATCACCATATAATCCCACCAGAATTCTGCGTTCGGGTCTTCTTCTTTTAGCAGTTTGACAAAATTAAGGATGGGCTGGTGGAACCTCTCGGATGTCAGGATATCTACCATCTGTGATATAGCTTCAGTGTCTGACGACGGCCCAAGGGAATCCAGTTCTGCCCTAAGCTCAACATCAACAGAGTCCAGGTGTGCATTCAGTTGTGGGAGTAGCAATTGCCACAAGACCTGCAATGTGAGCTTGTGTGTTCGCATTGCACGAGCATAGCCTTTGCCGGATAGCACATTCTGAGCTGCATTGGCAGCACCCAATACATCACCTTCTACCCACAACTCACACAGGCCAGATTCGTCCATATCAAGGACTCCAAAGAAGTTAATTCCTATATGCATTCCTCCAAGGCAGGGTATTAGGATATCCTTGTATTGGTCAACATATCACTTCAGTTCCATCAACTTCGGATATAGGCCCTCGTCCACTGTTAGAACTACATGTTCCTGTTCCATTAATAAAGCTACGTGCAGCACTCGCCTGACGACAGTGCTCAGCGTATCAATGTCGTGTGCAGGAGCCTGTATTATGGGTAGATACCCCACTGATGTTTGCTCTGGATTGACCGTGCTTGCATTTTGGTTGAAGGAAGTCCAAGAATGCATTGGTTTCTGAGAAGATCGAGTTATTGTGAATGCCATGTCTGTCGCATGGGCTTTCGTCGCTGATGGGCATTCATCCATCGATTGTGTAAACCAACCAGGTGTTATGTCCTCATTGTATGGTCCTTCGGTGGTTCCGCGGTTAGGTTCTGGTATCATGTCGTTCATAGCAACTGGGATGTGCAGTGTTCCTGTATTTGATAACTTGATACCCTCGAGTAGATTAGTTTTAGGTGGGCCTCTCTGACATGCTGCTACCTGCGTGGCATGGAATGTTCCTTTTCCATCTAAAAAATTAACGAAACGTCATTCGACCAAGTTGGGAGGCACGACAGCATCATTGCCATCCATGGTGCTTAGCGTTCTTTCAGATAGCGCTGTGTCCAACCTGATAACATTACGGTAACTCATCACGTGACCAGCTTTATGAAACATGTCAACGAGCTCCTTCGAACGTGTTGCTTGGTAAAGAGTACTTCCCATTCCAATGTGTTTTGGAGTATTAATTGTCCACTAGCAATATAGACGAGATCCTGAGCAATGCTAAATATTCTGGTTTGACGGAATGAGTCATGTTTGTCATCAGCATTGTCATCATTGTCACCATCATCACTGTTGTTGGCCCCCCAGGGATAGGTTGAGGAACATGTACAGACTGTCTGGTACATAATCTATTGTCCTGTCCTCTCTGATTTCGATTCCATCAGGCTTCGGATGTGATAGCATATCACCTCGTATGCGTAGTGAACATTCACTATGGAGAGAAATGAGTCATCCGTTTGATGCGTGAACGTGGGAATAGTGAGCTCTACGCCATCATCCTTCACCATGGCAGATACTGGGATGTGGCGGAACTTTGTTGGGACGAGTGGTGTTCTGGGTTCTGTGCGTGTTTGATCATGGAGAACTAATAAGTTCATACACACCATGCGTACGTTCAGCTAACTTATCTTTGAATGTGCTCCGTCGACTCATAAATGATGACGGAATTGCGGTATCCGCTTCCTTTCCCACACATCAGTGAGTTCTAGGATATCAGCATGTGATGCTAATTGTTCAAGCTCATGACAGAGCCAAAGCAACACTACATCGCTGGCAGTTAGTGCTGATTTGCTTATTTTGTCAGTGCTACGTTTGAAATTGACATGACAGCTACTGTGATGTTTGCCATCAGCCGCTGTCAGGTCATTTACGCAGGCCTCAAAATCGGGTCATACTTGGATGCTTCTAGGATCCGTTTGCTAACGGGCGTCTCTTGTATAAGATGGACTTTTTCCTTGGTCTCTTTTTGGCAAAATATGCACAAGTTCCAGTTGATTTGTGCCACCTTGCTTCTTAGAAGGATTTCTTGTGATTGAGCAACGGTTGTGGTTGCTGATGAACTAGATTGAATTAGATCAACTGTTATATCTGTAGCTCTCAGCCTTTCGAGTTTATGAGAACTTGTATAGGAGGAAAGGCATCCATTGTAACATATTATCAATGGTGAAAGTCACGCAGCTAACGCATCAGTGAGCCGATCAGTTGCAGATCTGAAATTGTCATTTTGTAACTTCACGAACTTGTCTTGTATTATGGATTGTCTTTAGGCCGTCAGATGTAGGTGTAACTAGTTTTTGCTGTTTATTGTCTTCTTGGCATATTATACATTTGTCATAATTTAACAGGACTCCCCGTTTCCTGAAGCTTGATCGGCGTCCATTGCTACAGTTTAGCTACGCAAGCACCTGCAAAGACAGAGAATATATGGCTCAATTGTAGTAAATTTATTTTGTAATTTACATCACATATGGTGGCCATCTTAATTTCTTGGCATATTGAGGGTTTAATAATGGCCTCAATGGATTGCTTGTACCTGAAAACATACAAAAATATATTTAATTTATGTTTGTACCATGCTTAGTACCCTAGATATGACAAAAATGAATTTGTCAATTTTCGGTGGCGGCCATTTTGGATTTGTCACGTTTAAGGGTTAACCGTTGAAATACAGCCGGGCAAACCCCCTACATCGATTTATAACATATAAATACGTCTAAAAATGTTGTTTTCCAGCCGTAAACATTAAATGCCTCCATCACTTTTAATATGAACATTTTCACATATCCTGCACCGTGCTTCACGGCACATACGCACTGTGTTGACGGGATAAATATATTATTTGAGCCACGTTTCTCCAGACGCATGCACATGTGCGAATGGAGAAAAGAGGTTTTATATGCCATTTGTCACCAGTCTAGCTCCTGATACCAAAGTATGTCAAACCAAATTATCTCCCCTGTTTATCGTAGTTTCTGGTCGTACGTACTAGAATATAGCGCATGATTTTGGAAATTTCATCAAATAAAATGGCGCAATTGATTGATATATGTCATTTACTGTGCATGAGGCGAAACACTATACATATTGGATATCTGAGGCATCATCTGAGACACAGTGACTTTAAATATCGGCGACATTATCTCGGAAAAAGCATCACAAGCACGCCATAGGTTCAAGTAACAGACCAATGTCTATATAAATTAATTAAGTATACCTGAAAGTATCAACAATTGAAAACAAATAAGTTAAAAAATGCTCCCTGTTGTAACACATCGAGTGGTGTGAAATGTCCATATTTCACGAGTGCCCAACGGAAATCGTGAAATATGGACATTTCACATCAATTAATGTGTTATAACAAGAAGTAAACAAACCTTCTTTAACCTTTTTTTTTTCTCACTTATTGATGTTTTTATGTATATTTATTGTATGTATAGACCTTGGTTCGATACTTCAACCTGTGAAGCGCGATTCCATCGAGGATAAAAATGGAGCAGCAGCTGTAACTAGGGAATGTAATCTTATATGTTTTACTGTTTCTTACAGCTAACAATGCTGTAATTATCTCCCTTGCCGCCGTTACATACGTAAATGTGATTGGGACAGTCAAAATGGGGTTTATGTAATTTATTACCAGTCTAGCTCCTGATCAAATATCACAATCCTGAAGCATGGTAATGAGCTGTATTGCTTGATAGAATGGCGAAACAGTGCAGATCCTGATCAGACTGTGCGGATGCACAGGCTGATCTGGATCTACACCGGTCGCAAAACTAATACGTCAAATTTCTCCAGTCACAGCCACACGTGTGTCAAGATATGTGCATATGTTACATTCCATGACACACCATGACGCGTCTCGTCTGTCAGAAAACAGAACTTCAGACCGCTGGTGCAATCAACTGTTCAGCACTAACTTGTTTACAGCTTAGCACGCACCCTGTCCATTTTGATATATTTAGTATTGCTCCGTGCATGTTGTACACGCAGTGCATATGCGCAAGAGTGAACCGCTGTGTTCACTAAGCGTATCGGAGGGAAGTCCGTGCTGGAATTTTTTTCGGCAGGTAATTATCTCCAGGTTACCGGAGTCGCCCGGCCATCTTAGCTATTGGAAATTAACTCGTATTTCCATTGTGTTATTCTTATTCGCTGGATTGTAGCAGCTGGATATGTGCTAATGTAAGTCGGGGCTGGGTGGGCTCGGGGTGGGTGGTATTCTGTTGAGCACGAGCTAAATTTATGAAGTCTGTCGCCTGTAGTTTTCTCTGCCGAGATGGTGAGAAAAGATCATATTCTTATTATTCTTATTAGTATTGTTCTTCTGCGTTGAAGCATTGCTTCAGGTTTACATGGAGAAATGTATGTATAGCCGTCAGGAAAGAATGGTGGGGTCTTCTTATGCAAACCAACCGAGTTTGCCACTTGGGAGCCGATTTCTTTCCATCCGCAGTTACTTTGGTGGTGTTCGAGAAAGTGGTGTTAGAAAGTGGTTCAAACAGATTCGAGTTTGCCATAAGTATTCGCCATCAGTAATCCATCAGTAATCGCCACCATGTATTATTATATTAGGCTGTGGTGTGGTAGTGGTGGTACGGTGGCATTTGACGGACCCTGGTAACACGGACCGCCGAGTGCCACTGGTCCCGCGTATTACCACCGCAACAGACGACTTCTGATAGGCTTTTAATATATTCTAACCTGCTGGAATAAAACTCCGGCTCCGTACAATATATCATCGCTAGGTTATACTCGTGCTCAGCTGAATGCTGCTCTCATCTGCCTGCTTCTGGCTCCGGCTTGCTGACGTGCTGCCGGGATGTTGCAACTCGGTGAACGAGCGTCATTTGTCTTTACTGATTATATTGCACAAACTTGTGTGTCAAGTACCGCCAGGGGTGGATTGGTTCTACCTGGGACCCATTTTGATCTACATCACAGTTATACACATATGTCCGCCTTGCACCAACATATATCACGCAAAACACTTCAAATTCGGCCTTTTTGGACTTATATGTCCGGTATGGAATGTCTACGACCCAATTCCCGCCCTTAAATATAAGCTACAGTACAGTTAAGTAAAGTAAAGCGTGCTTCACAACGACAGGTCGTGTTTTTATCGGCCGGTAATTATCTCAAGGTTACCGGCGGCAGCCATCTTAACGAAAGTCTTACGGCCAATTCCGACCCTTAAATATAAGAGAAAACATGAAATGCGTCTGTCGAACGCGGATGCCACCTGCAGCATATTTGAGAAACTGTGACAAAGTGGTTAACCGAAAAGTGTGACGGACGGACGGACAGACGGACGGACGGACGGTTCAAACACTATATGCCACCAGTTTCTTCGAAACCCGGTGGCATAAAAAAAGTGTGCTTCACTCGAGGTATGCACATGGTTTACACGGCATGTTGACACGCTATTTTCCGACCCACCCACCCTTGATTAAAGGGGTTGAAATGTGTTGTTAACTCCTAATAATCTCATTGCAGACAAGATGACCCATGATTTATTGTGTATCAACGTGCTGTGTCCTACCTATGAGCGACAGTGAGAAGGTGGAGCTGGACGATTAAACAGTGTTGTTGTTGAATATGTTCTGTTGTTTGAGGAATTAATAAACCATGCATGTAGCCTGTGCAACCGCTCCTATGTATGTGTTGTCTATTTCCATAGGACCACAGTGAAGGTTAAATGATAAGTAATTTATTTATACATGAGAGACGATAATAAGTTGCTGGAGGTCAATCGATGAGTTCAAAAATAGGTAAACCAGGTGCATTATCATATCATAACCTCGTGTTCGTGTATAATAAATACGTGATGGAGTGCACGTGCATGATGGTCACTACAGTAGTGTGTTTTGATGCTCCAAAATAGACATGTGTGTGGCTCAGTGGTATCGAAGCCGATGAATATCAACAATTTTGCAGAACTTGTGTTCATTCTATCAGGTCGAGAGTTCGAACCTCACAAAACACATTATTTTTGTTGATAGAATTGCATTCTTTTTATGAATGGTTGGTGGAGAGGGAAATGTGTGAAACGGCGAGGGTTATCACTATTGCTGTATGACCTCAATGTGACATGATCGCCGAGAACATACTACCAGATTCTCCATGTACTGTAGGCATGTCAAATGATGGACACAATAAAATGTGCATTTAGTTATTAATTTTCTTCAAAGTGAGACTAACTTTCTACATATCGCATGCAGAAGTTAAATGCAATTTGTAAGAGTAACACACAGACAAACAAAAATAAATATATAATAACAAATATATATATGTATCAACACTAAGATTCGAACTCACTACCAACATTATTGATATCCGTCGCTCTAACCCCTCGACTACATAAGACTTGGTGACAAATCTCAAAATCACTATTGAAAAGGAATGCAGGCACATATTTACCTGTCTCACATATTCTGTGTTTTGTTTATGACCGATCTGTTCGTAAACAAGTAGCAAGTTATCGACTGCGGACTATACATCTGAAATAATTGAAAGAGAGCATAACTGTATTTTATATGAGACCCCAATTCTACAATAGATACAGCGGTGTATGACGTGCCGTAATATTTAAGTTATACCTTTTATACAACAAGGCGAGATGAGTATAATGAAATAGTGCACGAGTGATTGGGTCCTTCCGCTAAACAAACGAGTGAGCGTAGTAACCGAGTTTGTTTAGCGGTAGGCCGAAATTACTAGCATATTATGTCGCGATAATGATCACAGCTGGTTAAATAAACATTTCCATACATTTAACAAATGATATTGTATGAAATCAGAAGTAAGAGTAAAATATGGCCAAAATGTGTGCGAATTAATTTTCGTAAGTGCAAATTTGGGATCGTCTGGAAATTTAAATTGATGGATTTACATTTATTGAGCATATGCTCAATATATGTAAATCCAATAATTGTTTGCAAGAAATTACAGACTTATATTTTTGCACTTTAGTCGTACGAAGTTTAGTGAAACGGGCCCCATATATGGGCCGTAGAGAAGGTGGCTGTCTCACGATTCAGATGGTATATCTGAGAAAAGGATTTGATTGGTCGAATGTAACACTCCATTGAAACGAGCGAAGGCATTTCCACCCTGGGGGCCGTTTCACGAAACTTCGTACGACTAAAATGTTCGTAAGTGCAAATTTAGGATCGTGTGGCACATTTCAATTGATGGATTTACATGTATTGAGCATATGCAGCCCATTCTCAATAAATGTAAATCCAATAATTGTTTAATATAACATGTTGTTAGTGTGAATTTTACAGACTATCATAATCTTGCACTTACGAACATTCGTACGAGTTTAGTGATACGGGCCCCTGGGGTCCGTTTCACTAAACATCGTACGACTAAGATGTTCGTAAGTGTAAATTTAGGATCGTCCGCAAAATCCAAATAATGGATTTACATTTATTGAGCACAGGCTGCATATGCAGCCTATGCTCAATAAATGTAAATCCAATAATTGTTTACAAGAAAACTTACGAACATTCTAGTCGTACCAGTTTAGTGAAACGGGCCCCTGGTTACTATATTGACGTACGTTCCATATATAGCCTACATAAATGGGTGGGTGGGTAAGACTTTTGGAATGGGCCATCTATCGGGTCCCAGGTCCGAGTCTTCCAACTGTGTGCATGTACTACAAGTGACCCATATCAATCAATCGCACCATTTCATTTGATCTAATTTCAAAGCGTTTGTTACGGTGGTTTGTCCGTCCGTCCGTCCGTCCGTCCGTCCATCCGTCCATGCGTCCGTCCGTCCGTCCGCCCGTGCGTCCGTCCGTCACTAAACTTAACATCAGAGAAATATTGTTATAACTTCTATTTCGTTCATCTAAAGTGCTTAATATTTCACACATGCATTCCTGTAAGGCTCTACTACCATGCTGTGCCAAATCCACGACCGCCCAAACCCCGCTGATCCCAAGGTCAAGGTCAAATACTTAGTCTCTTTACAAAACTTAACATCAGAGAAATATGTTATAACTTCTATTTCCTTTATCTAAAATGCTTAATATTTCACACATGCATTCCTGTAAGGCTCTACTACCATGCTGTGCCAAATCCACGACCGCCCAAACCCCACTGATCCCAAGGTCAAGGTCAAATACTTAGTCTCTTTACAAAACTTAACATCAAAGAAATATTGTTATACATGTAACTTCTATTTCCTTTATCTAAAATGCTTAATATTTCACACATGCGTTCCTGTACGTCTACTACCATGCTATGCCACCTCCACGACCGTCCAACCCCGCTGATCACAAGGTTAAGGTCAAATACTTGGTCTCTTTACAAAACTTAACATCAGAGAAATAAGTTATAACTTCTATTTCCTTCATTGAAAATTCTTAATATTTCACTCGTGCATTCCTCTAAGGTTTTACTATCATGCTGTGACAAATATACGACCGTCCAACCCCCGCTGATCCCAAAGTCAAGGTCACATACTTTCTTAATAAAAATTCTTAATATTTCATGCATGCATTCCTCTAAGGCTCTACTATCATTCTGTGACAAATCCCCGCTGATCTCGAGGTCAAGGTCACATACTTAGTCTCTTTACAAAACTTAACATCAAAGAAATCGTTATAACTTCTATTTCCTTGCTCGGATCTGCTTCACATTTCACACACGCATTGCTCCAATGGACCTCTACCACCCTGTGACAAATTCACGTTCGTGCCGCCCCCGCTAAGCCCAGAGTCAGGGTCACAAGCCCACACAATTGGATTTTTTGTTTGCATATTTAGGGATACCTGGGCCCACGCTGTAAGGAAAATTTATGAAAGTATGGTTTGGTTTAAACATATTTTATTCGTATATTATTTACAAGTAAGGCATCAATCGTAGTATATACAGAATTATACAAATGGGATTGGATTGAAAGCAAGCTTATATAAATCCTCTCCAAAGTATGGTTTGTTGTGAACATACACACCACATTTCGAAAGACGTTTCCATTAAAAACATTACTGTCTGTTTCAAGAAATATGCTCACATTTTACGGCTATATAAACAATGCAAAAAAACATATTTTTTTCGATAATATTAAATGTTATCAAACTTTAAGAATGATCCTTCTTTATAGTTCGTGAAAGTTGGTCCGATATTGATTTTATTGCGACTTTTGTTTTCTTAGTTAGATCATTTTCAAACTATCTAACCAGGTTTCGGAGTCAATTACCTTTTTATTTCGTTGTTTGACTCCTCCCTTTCCTTTTCACCCATGTTAAATTCCCATATACAAATCAATTTTTCGTAATAAAATTCATAGTGGACCAAATTTCACGTAATAAAAATTGAATATTATCGAAAAAAAAATAGTTTTTGCAGTGCTTAAATAGCCTGCGCCTGCGCTAATCTTGCCAATATTTTTTGGCCAAAGATGTGGCTCAGACTTGATTGCGAGTTGAGATTGCCAATCGATGTGACGTCAGAAACGTTGACTTCTGTAGCCGATTTCATCAAAATTGCAAAGTATACTTAGCTAGCAAAGTATATTTTGAGGGAGTAATCATTTATCTTTCCCGAAATGCATTATGTCATATAGAACTAACGACTTCATATAGTTGATGATTAAAAGTATGCAACATTATTATACTGAATGTATTACATTATCACAGCCAAAATGGCTGTGATAACGTAATATTTTCAGTATAATAAAAATTAATAGATTTATTCTTAAATTGAAAATTTCTCCCTCAAAGCATACTTTGCTAGATAAGTATGCTTTGCAATGTTGGTGAAATAGGCTACTGGTCAATATTAACGTAGGCGTTTGAGTAAATGAGTTGCATAAGCATAATACAGTGAAACCTCTCTACACCGGACACCCTGGGAGGTCCCCAGGGTGTCCGGTTTCGAGATGTTTCACTGTAAATCGGACATTCGATAATGTTGAGTCATAGTTGTGTGCTATGCGATCATGAACATACATTATCACCAGAGGTAAATGACCAAGGAACTCGTCAAAATACGCTCACATATGTTGTATTGATGTTCACTTTATTTCTTTCTGCGCATGTCTATGACCCAATGCATTTAAAAGGGAACAACACACTACGATCTTCGTTTCACACGACATGTTCTATGCCACATGGCCTGTCGATTGACTTCATGCATTCAATTAATATTGGTGTTTAATTATTCGTTAATTAGTAATTACCCGGATCAATATATGTTAAAGGTTGCCTTGCAAATGGAGTTGGCTCTCTAGAGACCGTTAAACGATAATTACCGGAACTCTGTAGATTTGGTTCTCTGACAGAAGCATCGTGGGTATTGGCATCTGCTCTGTGCACATCCCGTGTATTTTAACACTTATATTAACTTATATTTATGGACGGCATATATTTACACCGTCCATAAATTCACAATGGAAACGCCCATTCAGCTTATTGCGTTTATATCCCAATACATTGCATACGTTAGCCCCATGTGACGTCACGCGATGTAACAGTTGTTGATTGGTTAAAGTTTGTTTGACGTCATTAATATCCGCGACGTTGTCCTTGAATATCGGCACGCTGTTCTGTTTATTGCGACAACATGGCGTAAACAATGCGATTCTGACTTTTAACGCCATATTTAACTATTGACGTTTTTGAAACATCAGAACACGCAATGTAAATATATATTTAAAGTGATAAAACCATTGGCTTACTGTAGTCTGTTGATCTGTTTAAAGTTTGCAAGGCCATGGTTTTTATTTGGTATATATGTTCACTGCCACCACCATTTATTGTTCCTAAAAGCAAAACCATTATCATATATATGGCTATTCTTTGATACTTTCATATTTGGTATGCATGTTGTGGGACCTATTTTCCCGTCACCTGCACACATCCTGCTCTGGATATTCACTAATTAAAGCATAGGTTTATTTATAGCTAAGGAAGATAAATTCAATCTCCTGTGACCACCCCAAAAGTAAGCGACTGGAATTGAAACTACATCACAATACAAACATGTGCCGAATTAAAAGATAAACCCGAGCAAAATTTAAACAGACCAAATGTGTTTCATACTACAGTAAACGCAACAACCCATGATGTTATTTCATCGAGCACTAACTGAATGTAGTTGTCACACACATGTTATTTATATGAACTATTACATCGTGGTGTCATAATGTTATGGCCTGCATGCAATAAAGAATTACTTATATTATTATCATTATTATTGAGAAATGGGCCTTATTGGCTTTGCGACCAGTGCAGATCCAGTAGCCTCTTTCACCAACATTGCAAAGTATACTTATCTAGCAATATACTTTGAGGGAGAAAATTTCAATTTAAGGATAAATTTATTAATTTTTATTACACTGAATTGATTACTTTATCACAGCCATTTTGGCTGTGATAATGTAATACATTCAGTATAATAATTCTGCAAATTTTTAATCATCAAATATATGCAATCGTTAGTTCTATATGTAATAATGTATTTCAGGAAAAATAAATGGTTATACTCCCTCAAAGTATGCTTTGCTAGAAAAGTATACTTTGCAATGTTGGTGAAATCGGCTACAGATCAGACAGTGCTGGTACGGGTATGGGATGGGATAAATTACTTAGAGCACGGTTGTCCAGATGTACGATCGATAATCATCCCACTGCATGAAGCTCACAGATTACCTATTAATCGTACGACGGACAACCGTGCTCTTATGTATCCAACCTCCAGGCGCGGATCCAGGATTTCGGGTTAGGGGGGGGCGTAACTATTTTGCAATACTTGACTATATAATATATAGTCAAGCATTGCAAAATAGTCGAGATAGCGCTAGGGGGGTCCGGGGGCATCGGAAAATTTTGCAAATCTACATCGCATTTCCTGCGTTGTGGCGCAATTTGGAGCAAAAATATTGACACTGTCACAGTATGTTTAGACATGATTTTTGATTGAAAACGTTTAAATTTTTAAATTTTGAAACAATAAGAAAACGACCGAAAAATGCATGGAAAACATGGCACTTGGCATGAAATGAAACGTGCCTTGTAACTTGTAAAAAATCTTTACTCGGCGAATTTTAGGGGGGGGGGGCGTGCGCCGGGTCCGCCCCCCCCGAATTTTAGGGGGGGGGGGGCGTGCGCCGGGTCCGCCCCCCCCCCCCCCTCCCCTGAATCCGCCCATGACCTCTAGGTTACATTCCACAATTGATTGCTACTATATAATTTAACAGAAAACTGTGTCACCTGGATTTATTTGAAATACATATAGAATGGAATACTTTCTGTCAGACTAGCATGTTCATAATGAATTAGCTTTTGGACATTAAAATATGAGGAGAAAACAAGGTGTTGGCAATCATGTAAGAAATTCCCATGATTCGGAAGGCATGCTTGATTAAAAAAGCAGACGCTAGAGAATGGATCAACGAATGATAGGGCCATGTGACGTATGAATACGTGACAGGCAGTAAAATGAAAATTCTCTCACATTTGTTGTTGCATGAGTAAATGTATATGTAATACTATAATAATTCCAATCCGAAATTCACCAGTAACCACAATCGGTTAGCTCAAAGCAAGCAAAATGTTTCGCACTATTTCTACAATATGTACTACTTTCGACTGGAACACTAAGGACCACACTCGATTTACCGGAATGAAACCTCTATGTCCATACCACGACTGGTTCTGTTAATAATTCGGTGTTATCGTCTGGAATACGGGGTAAAACTCCGGACGGGGTGAAATTCGGGAATATGGGGTCAAACTCGGAATTATGAAGTAAACGTCCGGAATATTGGGTAAAACGAAATTCGGGATTGTGGAGTAAAAGTCCTGAAAATGGTAAAACTTCGGAATACGGGATAAATTTCGGGAATGCGGGGTAAAACTCGGAAAAAAGAGGGGAAGTCGGGTAAAAGTTCGGATTATGGGGTAAAACTCCGGAATACGATGTAAAATTCGGGAATATGAGGTAAAAACTCGGGAATATGGGGTAAAACTCGGGAATACGGTGTAAAACTCGACAATATGGGGTAAAACTTGAAAATACGGGGTGAAACTTGACAATATGGGGTAAAACTCGGGAATACGGGGTAAAACTCGACAATATGTGGTCAAACTCGGAAATACGGGGTGAAACTCGACAATATGGAGTAAAACTCGGGAATACGGGGTAAAACTCGACAATATGGGGTAACACTCGGGAATACGGGGTAACACTCGACAATATGGGATAAAACTCGGAAATACGGGGTGAAACTCGGAAATACGGGGTGAAACTCGACAATATGGGGTAAAACTCGTGAATACGGGTTATGTGGGATAAGAACCAATAGAGATATTGAATAATCACCTTTTTGCACATACCAGTTATTCCACTTTCTCACAGTGGCGCCATTGTGTGAATTGTGAACAGTTCTTTCGCTGATCAGGCAGCGCGGATGCGGATGCGCAGTCTGATCAGTGACTGGACTGGTCGCAATTGTGCTAGAGCCACGTTTATCGCTCGGATGAACTCGTTTGAACAATAATTCGATTGAGAATTATAGGAAGAAACATTGCTCGTTTAATCAGATGGTTATTTCGTGAAAACATTATATGACCATTTTGGTCTCTGTCGTTTGTTGTTAAGGATACTGTTAAATTAAAAAAGGCTGGGTTCTTGTAAAGCATGTTTGTGTTACGGCATGTTCTCTAAACATTGCGGAATCATTACAACGCTTATGTTTTGGAAATGAATATCTTAAAACTGATTCACAGAACTATTTCTATAGGTATTATAGTATTATCATTTTACAACTAAACCGTTATTATTCGAAAGCTAGCTTGATCGCATTTTCAGTGTGATAAATGTTTTGTTTGCTTTTTTTGTGCCAACTTTATGTTATTGCAAGTGTGTCCGTAGTCTAAGAGTGCGACGATTAACCTCCATTCTCGATTATTCGCGATTCGTAACTCCATGGTTCGGTGCACGAATACAATTTTGTGGTTTTCTAAAAATCTGTTTTTAACTCGTTGTTGTTGTTGTTGCTGCTGCTGCTGTGAAATTCCCGCGCTTGTTTTTCGTCAAACGCTTTCCACCACTCTAGGTTAATTATTAGTCTGTGTGCCATCCACAAACACATACTGCGAACAGTTTCAGGACGTTCAGTCCATTAATATCATGCATTACATGTAACTTTTTTATATAAAATATTTGTAAATCAACTAAAACGTTATAGTTGACAATGCATGCTACATTTGCATGTAACGAATACACATGATCGTCGTTGTATTGCGCAACATCACAATAATTTAATCTGTGAATACTTCATGAATATTCACGAGGCGGACTTGATTGGATTTGCCACCGTTATTCCTTGGTCGTACAGTGAGGAGCCGCGTTTAGCCTCCGGGAACAAGTATTTGGTCACCGATAGTGAGAGATGATTATACACAAGTTATGACCCGAGTGACCAGTGTCCATCAATGTTCAGCAGCAGACAACATGCGAGAGCTCACGTGAATATCGGCCTTACCAATTATTGTAAAGTTAAATGAATATTTCTTTAGAAAACCATGTGTTGGCACCAAATGGTAATAAAAATAAATGTTGTTTTTTGTTGTTGAATGTTGTTGTTGTTGTTATTTCTGTTTTGTTGTTGTTGTGTTGTCCCCCAGAAGTGCGTCCATTGCTATTTGTCAGATTTTCTGTGACCCGTTTCGATAATGTTTCACGCCGGGAACCAACACATTCGCCGAATGACGTCGCTGGTGGCCGATAGAGGGCGCTATCCATTGTCCTAACATGCAATCACTCTGTTTAAATTATCAATTTCTTTTGTCCCCAATTCCCTGTTTGCCCCGACGCACGAGGATCCATCGGTTTACAATTAACGTATAATTGTCATCCATGTGTGCACTTGAGTTATCTCCCGTGCCCATTGCAGTTTTTCTGTGATGGTGATTTATTAAAGAAAATATGTTCTGTAAATGATGTTAAATCTTGAAATATATTTCAGAGCACACGCGGAATGTAATTCCTTATGTCCTCTGAAACTGATGTCAACTTTCGACGTCATTAAGAGAAATGAAGCTGATTTTTAAAAAAAAAGATATCGATAAAAAGCAAATTCAATACGAGCGATAATTCCAGTCTTGCCCTCCCGTATTATATTTCAATGGATCGTTTGAGTGCTTTGTTTTACGAATATAATTTCGCTATGTAAAATTCGTCAACTTTTGACGTCATTTAAGGAAAGTATCGTAAATAGTTTTCATGAGATCTCGCAGATCTTCTTATGTACCAAATCACATGACGTGTCTCATATACGGACCGGAGTGCACCTGAATGAGGCGAACCATTCAATTGCATTTCTAAATTTACAATATCATTTCAGCATTTAGGCTACATAGGGTAGAATTGCTATATAGAGAATAGCAGGTTAGTGCCATGAATGGGAAAAAATATCTGGCAAGGCTCAGGAAACGGGATGGGCGAGGCTCTGCCGAGCACATCCCGTTTCCATGTCGCGCCAGATATTTTTCCCATTCACGGCACTAACCTACTATTATAATTATCCCGTCAACACCTACAAATGGCTTTAAAATGCAAAAAAATATGAGGGAATGGCGAACAGTGCAGTTCCTGATCAGACTGTGCGAATACACTGGTCACAAAACTGATAAGCCCCATTTCGCCAGTCACAGCTACAGTTTCTATGTCAATCATCTGTGTGAGACCATCTCTAAAATACCGTGAGTTCTGATAAGATGAACAGGCTGATCAGGGTATACATTGGTCGCATAACCCGTAAGCCCTATTTCTCCCACATATTCAATGTCAGTCGCCATAGTACAGTGGCGTCAGCGTGTAAGTGCACACACGAACGAACACGACAGGTTGGTTCCAACCTGTCGTGTTCGTTCGTGTGTGCACTTACACGCTGACCCCACATTAAGATACCCATCTCTAAAATACCGATAGTGGCTAACTGTGCGGATGCAACCGTGAGTCGAAAACTGTGTGTGCACAGGCTGATCAGAATCTACACTGGTTGCAAACTCATAAGCCCCATTTCTCCAGTCACAGCCACATAACCAATGTTCATCGCCTGTGTGGGACGATCTCTAAAATACCGTGTACGGATGCGTAGGCTGATCCGGATCTACACTGGTCGCAAAACTCATAAGCCCCATTTCTCCAGCCACAGCCACAGTTTCAATGTCCATCAACTGTGTGAGACCATTTATAAAATACCATGAGTCGCTAACTGTTCAAATGCACAGGCTGATCAGGATCTACACTGGTCGAACAACTCAAACATGTAAGCCCAATTTCTTCCGTCACACCCATATAGTAAATGCCCGTTGCCATAGTGATATGATGCAACGTTGAGTCGCTAACTGCGGATGCAACCTTGAGTCGCAAACTGTGTGTGTGCACAGGCTAATCAGAATCTACACTGGTTGCAAACCTCATACGCCCCATTTCTTCCGTCACAGCCACATAGCCAATGTCCACCGCCTGTATGAGACCATCTCTCAACTTCCGTGAGTCGCTAAATAAATAGCGTGTCCGAATTAGGGCGAGTGCGAACGGAACCCTGGGAAACCTCTGCCGTGGGATTTGTTTCTGTCCGAACGTTGGTTAATAAATCATCCCATCATGTCGCTCTATGAGAGCTAGAGAGTCACGTGGGTTAGTTGATCATTGGATGCTGTACGGAGATTAGTTGCGAACAATAGCCCTTGGAATCTACTCCCGTACCGTCCGAACGGTCTGTTTCACGAAAGCTGCCCAAATTTTACGGCCATATAAACAATTCAAAAACAATATTTTTTTCGATAGTAATAAATTAAAGGAAAATTTAAGAATGAGCCTTCTTTTTATTTCTTGAAATTTGGTCAAATATTGGTTTTATTACGAAAAATTGATTTCTCTATGGGAATTTAACACGGGGGAAAAAGAGGCAAAGGAGTGTGGGAGGAGTCAAAAAATGAAATTGACTCCGAAACCTAGCTAGATAGCTTGGATATGATCTAACTAAGAAAACAAAAGTTAAATTTTAAAAATCGGTCCAGGATTACTGAAATTCTAAAAAAAAATCCCCATGTTAAATCCCCATAGACATCTTCACTACTCCGTGAAGATGTCTATGGGGATTTAACATGGGGAAATTTTGTTTTCGCAATAAAATCAATATTTGACCAAATTCCACGAAATAAAAAGAAGGCTCATTCTTAATTATTCCTTTAATTTAGTATTATTAAAAGAAATCTTGTTTTTGAATTGTTTATATAGCCGTAAAATTTGGGCAGCTTTCGTGAAACAGATGGTAGTCTGTCTTTCAATCCAGCATTGAAACTCTGCGACAGTCACTTGCCGTTGTCTCATCACATTCAAGTTTTAATTATATTGACATTTCGTAGACTATACGAACTGATTCGATTCTCATGGGGCAAGGGTGAATTAATATTTTCTGACTTTTATTTTATATTTCCTTTAAAACGACATCTTCTGTTTCAATGCGCCGCGGTTTAATTGCAATCTGGGATATACGAGTCGTCGGGCGGAAAAATAGATGTATGACAATTTGTGAACAGTGTAGCGTGGATTCCTGATTACAATGGAACCCCTGTAAACCGGACATTGGGGACAATATACGTGGAATGACGAACAGTGCAGATCCTGATCAGACTGTGCGGATGCACAGGCTGATCTGGATCTACACTGGTTGCATAACCCATAGGCCCCATTTATCCCTCGTATATGTTTAACTTAGATGTGTTTCGCTGTTATGTATCTCTGATTACAATGACTTTTCATGATGGCAAAACACTAGAATGTGTCATGAAGCGCTAACATGTCTGGGGGCCGTTTCACTAAACTTCGTACGACTAAAATGTTCGTAAGTGGGAATTATGATAGTCCGTAAATTTCACATTAACAATGTTTTCTTGTAAACAATTACTGGATTTACATTTATTGAGCATAGGCTGTATTTACAAATGTAAATGCATCAATTTCCAGACGATTCTAAATTTGCACTTACGAACATTTTAGTCGTACGAAGCTTAGTGAAACGGCCCTCTGATTTACAGTGGAACATCTCCAAACCGGGCACCCTGTGGACCTCCCAGGGTGTCCGGTTTGGAGAGGTTCCAGTGTATTTCGATGGGTCAATAGATGATCTTATATGAGTAAATATTCAATATGATATTTAGTCAACGAGTTTACTGATGTCATAAGACACGATGCTCTGTCGGGTTTTTTATGAAATCAGTCTACGCGTACAATAAATATAAAATTACCCTTTCACCCCTAAGTAACTGAAATGGAATTTGATATGTTAATTGTGCAACCAATCCAATGGTCGCAAAATTATTTTCAGACTAGTCCATTTATGAAAATGGGGTGTTTTTGCTCTCAAAAATATAAAAACTACTTGCAAAAAGTGCAGATCCTGATGAGACGGCTCGTCACGAGCCGGCTCATCTGGATCTACACTGTTTGCCAATACCACTTTATCCAGTCCAACACAGTGCGTATGTGCCGTGAAACACGATGCCGTGAAACATTTTCGATATCCTGTCAATACGACCTAGTCACTGCGTATGAATATGTGCGGTGGGTTATTTTTATTGCATTTTAAAGCTATGTGTAGGTGTTGACGGGATAAATAGAAAAGTAGGTTAGTTCCGTGAATGGGAAAACATATCTGGCGCGGCACGGAAACGGGATGTGCTCGGCAGAGCCTCGTCCATCCCGTATCCTAAGCCTTGCCAGATATTTTTTCCCATTCACGGCACTAACCTACTATTCTCTATATACAGGTCTGTGGTGTTGAATGGGTTAACGCGTTTACTGAGTTCATAACACACGATGCTCTGTAGGGATTGTTATGAAATCAGTAAACGCGTTTATTAAATATCAAATTAAATCACCACCAAAATATGTGTTCATTTACATCATCGTATTTTGCAGCTGTAGTTATGTGTCCTGTAGTGTGCGTATTTACATATTTACTCACAATTGAAATACTTGTTCACTATGGAACTACTGCGAAAGTCAATTTATTTCAGAAAATGGGCGCTCTCGATGTATTAACACAGTGTAATAAAATCACAATACACTAGTGTAATATATAATATGCAAATTAGCGCGTTACAGAAAATATGTTTGGTGACCAGTACGGCTTTAATGTATGCCGATGTGTTTATGCAATACATATAATCTAACAGTTGTAATGATTTAATATGCTATTTATTAAATTCGTTACTTGGGGGGATGAAAAGGTTGAACTCGTTGAGTAATTTCATAAGAAACTCGGCATAGCCTCTTTTCTTATGAACTCAGTAAACTCGTTTCCTAAATATCATATTAAATCATCATTCGAGTGTATGCAATAGTCAACTGAGTGATAACATCGTAGTCCTCAGGAGCCCGTTTCACTAAACTTATTACGACTAAAATGTTCGTAAGTGCAAATTTAAGATCGTCTGTAAATTTCAATTTATGGATTTACATTTATTGAGCATAGGCTGCATATGCAGCCTATGCTCAATACATGTAAATTCAATAATGATTTACAAGAGAACAATGTTAATGTGAAATTTACAGACTATCATAATTTTTCACTTACGAACATTTTAGTCGTACGAAGCTTAGTGAAACGGCCCCCAGATCAGTAGCCTATTATATATACATATATATATATATAGTAGGCTCGTTAGGGACATTCGTGTCTTCATCCCTACGCGTACTATAAAAATGATAATTATAAACCTGATTAAAGGCGTTTGGTCTTTGATATGTACATACATGGATGAAACAGATTATGAAAATAGTTAAATTGTAGATTGTTATCGTACTATGTTTGAACCCAATTGTACCTGTATCCTATTTCACCAACATGGCAAAGTATACTTATCTAGTAAAGTATACTTTGAGGGAGAAATTTTCAATTTAAGGATAAATTTATTATTTTTTATTATACTGAATTTATTACATTATCACAGCCATTTTTGCTGTGACAATGTGATAAATTCAGTATACTAATTCTGCATACTTTTAATCATCAAGTATATGCAGTCGTTAGTTCTATGTGAAATAATGCATTTCGAGAAAAGAAAATGATTACTCCCTCAAAGTATACTTTGCTAGATAAGTATACTTTGCAATTTTGATGAAATCGGCTACAGAATGCGCGTAGTCTGGAACTATGCTGATCAATCGCCATTCAATCAATTAGCATGGTAAGAATTATTTCTGTCATTATAGGAATGAATGGCGTTTTTGTGGAATTTATCGGGGTATAAACTTGGAAAAGTCGCGAGAATACTGGACGAAGGCCGGAAGGCCTCGTCCAGTATTCCCGCGACTTTTCCAAGTTTATATCACCGATAAATTCCACAAAAAGGCCATTCATTCCTTATAATTCCAGCATTTGAAATAAATTCATCAAGAAAATGTGTTTATTTTCCGTTTTCTTAAGAATTATTTTAACTGTGCCTCACGTTTACGGAAAGTAGTTCGGCATGGGAGTTTACTGGGATATAAATTTTGGACAGAGACTTGCTACTGGCCAATCAAATGTTAGGGAATTGTGTAAATATTTGTGTGCTTGAATTATTACTGATATACACGCCAACGCCGGAATGGTTTTTGCAAGGGCTGAATTACGACCATTATGTCAAACGCTAGTGGTTTTATTTTTTTCACAAACTTGAAAAAATAAATCCCAATTGAAATGCAAAATAATGTGAGTTTTTATTTATCACCATATATACATACATGTGTATATTTTGATATTATCACTTCGTTCTCGTATATATATACTTTCCAATTACAATAGACAATGCGCCTTTCAGCTCCAGGTTTTATGCGGGTTTTATGTTTCGCAAAAGAAACGACCGCAAATGACTGGTTAAATATCTGTAAGTCTCTTTGTGCCATTATCCGCCCGCCGAATGTCAATTGCGTGTACACCCGTCAATGGAAGACAAGTCCCATGATGCTCTAGTGACAAAAATTAACCAATCAGACATGGTAATTAAGTAAATCGACATCAAACTTGACTCGAGTTAAACTTTAATCCGGTTAGCAAACTTCGTTGAACGGTCCCTGGTGACGTAGTACGCAGTAATCAAGGACGATACGTCTATCACGATAAAAGTTCAGACGACTGAGAAATGGGACCTTATGAGATTTGAACATTTGAATGGATCAGTAGAAATAGAGAATAGTTGGTTAGTGCCGTGAATGGGAAAATATATCTGGCAAGGCTTAGGAAACGGGATGGGCGAGGCTCTGCCGAGCACATCCCGTTTCCGTGCCGCGCCAGATATTTTTCCCATTCACGGCACTAACCTACTATTCTACTTATCCCATCAACACTACAAATAGCTTTAAAATGCCAAAAACATAACCCCAGCGGCATCCTCAAAATCGGAGAATCGACTAGTATGACAACCGCAAATATTCATACGCAGTGATTATAGGTCGTATTGACAGGATATCAAAAATGTTTCACGGCACCGTGATTTACGGCACATGCGCACTGTTTTGACACAGGTGGAAGACTCGGACCTATGACACCAAAATAATGCCCATTAAAAAATCCCATTACCCCACTCACTTGGTCTCGTACATTACCATCTTCTATTTATAGAAGGTGGGTATGAATATGGCAATTATAGAAAGAGCCCTCTATTTTCCGATTCGCACAAACACAATAAACATCGATTAAATGTATGAAATAATGTCTCTGGCAATCGATAAAGGTATTAGGTGTGTGAATATGCTCACTTCAAATCGCTTTTTCAAGTATTTATTGAGTTATTCGCGTTTTGATTACCCCATCCAAAGCGAAAGTTGCTTGTACGAAAGAATCTCACACAGAATCGGAGGCCGTCCGGCGTGGATTACATTAGAAACTCCAACCATACAAAGTTCGTCCAATTGTGATCGTTCACCGATCTAAAAAACACATTTTTTCTACTTTCATTCATGATTCGCGTACTATCAGATTATGTCTTCCGCAATCCCGAAATAGGTTGAATGACGTCATACAGTTTAGATTTAGCCAATCAGAGATGTTCTTTACATAGACGCTTCCGGTTGTATTATGGAAGATGGTGCATTGACCCAGTTCCAGATAATGAACGAAATTAGACAAAAAAGTGTTTTTTAGATCGGTGAACGATCACAATTGGACGAACTTTGTATGGTTGGAGTTTCTAATGTATATGGTCATGGTGCACCACTTTAGTTTGAGCTGGCGATCAGCTATCGGCCAAATATGACCGATAATCCACGCCGGGTGGCTTCCGATTCTGTGCGAGATTCTTTCGTACGCGCAACTTTCGCTTTGGATGGGGTAATCAAAACGCGAATAACTCAATAAATACTTGAAACAGCGATTTGAAGTGAGTATATTCACACACCTAATACCTTTATCGATTGCCAGAGACATATTTCATACATTTAATCGATGTTTATTGTGTTTGTGCGAATCGGATCCGGAAAAGAGAGGGCTCTTTCTATAATTGCCATATTCATACCCACCTTCTATAAATAGAAGATGGTAATTTACGAGACCAAGTGGGTGGGGTAATGGGATTTTTTTTTTAATAGGCATATTTTTGGTGTCATAGGTCCGAGTCTTCCACCTGTGTGTTTTGAAGGGATAAGAAATGATTTTATCCCGTCAACGCAGTGCGTATGTGCCGTGAAACACGCTGCCGTGAAACATTTTTGATATCCAGTCAATACTATTTTTGCATTTTACAGCCATTTGTAGGTGTTGACGGGATAAATAGAATAGTAGGTTAGTGCCGTGAATGGGAAAACATATCTGGCGCGGCACGGAAACGGGATGTGCTCGGCAGAGCCTCGCCCATCCCATTTCCTGAGCCTTGCCAGATATTGTTTCCCATTCACGGCACTAACCTACTATTCTCTATCTATTTTCCTTATTTCTGAACCAAAGTATATGTTGTGACCACTCATTTGAACCGTCTCGGCGAGACGGTTCAAATGAGTGGTCACAACATATACTTCTGATGAGAAATAAAGAAATTCTTGAGCCTTGCCGGATATTTTTCCCATTCACGGCACTAACCTACTATTCTCTATTAAGTCCATAAAGGACGTAGTACTGTATGTTTTGCGAAGCCTGTCCCAATGTTACAGATATATCCACAATGTAAAAACAAGATTGTTTTCGAAGTTAATATTAAATTTTACAAAATTTAAGACTGAGCCTTCTCTTTATTTCGCGAAATTTGGCCATATATTTATCTTATTACGAAAAATTATTTCTCTACGGGAAACATGGGTAAAAAGAACGGGAGAAGCTGCAGGAGGAATCGAAAAACGATTGTTTTTTTAAATTGAATCTGAAACCTGGCTAGATAGTTTGTAAATGATCTTATAACTAAGGCAACAAAAGTTAAATTTTGAAAATGTGTTCATTATTTCTGAAATTAGAAAAACTTCCCTATGTTAAGCTCCATACCCCATAGACATACATGTATTCACTCTGTGAAGATGTCTATTTGGATTTAACATAGGGAAGTGTTTTTTTCGCAATATCAATATTGGACCAAATTTCTCATAATAAAAAATGTTCATTCTTAAATTTCGATACAATGCCATATTAGCGAAAACACTATTATTTTTGGAAATCGTTTATATAGCCACATAATTTTGACAGGTTTTGTGAAACAGACACTCGTCCCCTTCTTCCACATGCTCGCGGTTGCCATGAAGGGACAAATAGCTAAACATTAGAACGAATGACAGTTCCGGAGTTAAAAATATTGTTCGTTTGTTTGCTCAAACGGAAAAAAATACGCAAAAACACAATTTGTTTGAACGAAAACAATGTTCGTATGAACATGCATATATAATTAAATCTTGGATTTTTGTTGCCATTGGTACAATCTGAGAATGTAGAATAATTTTAAAGTAATGTATCTGTAATTCTCAACAACTCTACTCAATTTCAAGTTCTTATCCCATTGGAAAATTTTGTTTAAAAACATTCTGCTTACGACATGAAAATTGTGATGTTTTTGGCAGCCATCTTGGCCCCCGAGTTGCCATGAGCCATATCTTATTTGTTCGTATATTGTATGAACATCATAGTGTATTTCCCTACAACACCACCAAGTTTCATGTTTATATCACAATCAGAACATGTTTTATATTCTTTATGAAAATTGTGATTTTGGCGGCCATTTTGGATTTCTGGGTCGTCATCGGCAAAATCTGAGATGGCTCCATATCTGAAAACAATCAGTTTGTGGTTATCTACAACTCCACCAAATTTCATGCTTGTATCACAAAGTGAACAATTCGGCCTCTATATGTAGCTAAGAACCTGGGGCCCATTTCACTAAACTTCGTACGACTAAAATGTTCGTAAGTGCAAATTTTGGATCGTCCGGAAAGTTCAATTGATGAATTTACATTTAATGAGCATAGGCTGTATATGCAGCCTATGCTCAATAAATGTAAATCCAATAATTGTTTACAAGACAATATTGTTAATTTAAAATTTACAGACTATCATAATGTTGCACTTACGAATATTTTCGTCGTACGACGTTTTATGAAACGGCCCCTGGCCTATGAATCCAATAATTGTTTACAATAAAACATTATTAATGTGAAAATCTTATTGTTTGCACTTACGAACATATTGGTCGTACGAAGTTTAGTGAAACGGCCCCCTGTGCTTTACGGTCTCGTTTGGGTATAATACTACTACACGATATTTCTATGTTTGTTTTACGCATTCCCATCGTAATCCATGAAATATACATTACAAGTTGGTGTAATATAAAACACAAATGTTCATATAAAACTGCTCCAATCCTGTAGTAAGTCAATAAATCGCATCTTTAATTGCTATAAGGTTTATTTATGTAAACATGTCGAAACAAATAACTCGTCAGACCCCCAAACTGAACCCATCAATCTCTGTTAACCACGCCAAAACAGTTTACATTAACGTATGGTGGATCGTTAGTATGGGGGCTCGTTAGGGACATTTCGTCTCTTAAATGATAATGAAAAGACCTTAGAGATGAATGTAGAAACGATTAATAATAACCGTAAAGTTCGTTCTCTCGTCTTTACTCCTCACAGAAACGATACTTATATACCTTAAAGTTCGTATCTTCGTCTCCATTCCGTATAGTAACGATAAATACGAACCTCAAAAATAGTTTATTCGTCTCTAAGTCGCGTAGAAACGATACTTAAGGACCTTAAATGTCGTCTATTAGTCGCTATGCCACGTGGAAATATTAATTAAGAACCGTAGTTGTCGTTTGTCCGTTCGTCTACGCCGCGTAGAAACGAAAATATAAAACCTTCATTGTCGCCTCTTCATCTTTAAACCGCGTATAAACGATACGTAAGACCCTTAAAGTTCGTCTCTTAATTTTCTGCGATGTTCACTTCATGCCCAGTAAATCAATATCACCATTTCATTTTATATATTTAAGTAAATATTATAAGAAACTGTGATAAAAAGGGGTGATTTGGCATAATTTTACATGTTGGCATACTTTTGCATGCTGGCTACACATGTATATACATGTATGTACAAATAAGAAAACATTATAGGAATGAATGGCCTTTTTGTGGAATTTATCGGGGTATAAACTTTGAAAAGTCGCGGGAATACTGGACGAATGCCGGAAGGCCTCGTCCAGTATTCCCGCGACTTTTCCAAGTTTATATCCCCGATAAATTCCACAAAAAGGCCATTCATTCCTTATAATTCCAGCATTTGAATTAAATTCATCAAGAAAATGTGTTTATTTTCCGTTTTCTTAAGAATTATTTTAACTGCGCCTGACGGTTACGGAAAGTAGTTCGGCGTGGGAGTTTACTGGGATATAAATTTTGGACAGAGACTTGCTATGGACCAATCAAATGTTAGGGAATTGTGTAAATATTTTATTGCGAATTATTTTAAAGTTTTTTATAAATGATCCTATTATGCCACAGTTGGAAATGCGTTTCCGTTATAGACGCTAGTAAAATTAATTTACATGAAATAAAGTAGTAATCATACTTTTCAAACATGTGTATAATTCGGAAAATAAAAACGCAACGCTAGCTATTTTTCAGTATTATAAGCATTTGTTTTACGAATCCCCTATTTTCTCCAGGCGACCAGTAGCCGATTGTATCAAAATTGCAAAGTATACTTATCTAGACACGAATGTCCCTAACGAGCCACCATACCAACGGGTTCACTCATTCTGACATTGACTTCCTCATCACGTGATTTTGAGAATACCAAGGGTACGTTCAAACCAAATTACCGTTCTGAGGGCGAACACGTTGATGCTCGCCAACAGCAAACTCAAAGGGTCATTGGGACAAGGGGGCTAACTCCATTTGATTTGTAAATTGAACCGAATGTTCGTACTCACAACATTGGTATCTCGGTCTCACTTTAGAAGTCAGCACTCCGGACAACCTGTCAAATCTGACGATGAGTTTTGGGCAGTTAAACATATACAATTTGAAAAAAGCAACACTTAATAAATACGTTTTTTTTTTAGATAATATAAAAATAATATCATTCTCAATAGATTTCATTTTATTTCGAAAATAAATTATATGGGAGTATAGCATGGACCAAAAAAAAACTATGTATTTAAAAAAATATTTCAGAATTTGTAAACCGATTTTCAAAATCAAACTTTTGCTTTCTCCGTACAATTTATCCAATACAAGCTTCGGTTTCATTTTGTAAAATGATTCGTTTTCAAGTCTGAGAGCACCTCTCATCATAATTCCCGGCCCATGGTCTCGTCCCACAGGAAAATAGACTTACAGTGGGGTCAGCGTGTAAGTGCACACACAACCGTTCGTGTGGGCACTTACACGCTGACCCCACTGTACAACTCGTCACATTCACAATTGAGGGAGTCAGATGAAGACTTTTAATTGCAAAAGCCATACATCACAGCACATGCATCCAGTCACAGCCAATTGCATTTCTGAACAGCTGTATATCCTGATCTGCTGCCACTCGTACGTTTTTCCTCATTGATCGCAAGATGTTGACTCGTGTTCAGGGGCCCGTTTCACTAAACATCGTACGACTAAAATGTTCGTAAGTGCAAATTTAGAATCATCTGGAAATTTCAATTGATGTATTTACATTTATTGAGCATAGGCTGCATGTGCAGCCTATGCTCAATAAATGTAAATCCAATAATTGTTTACAAGAAAACACTGTTAATATGAATTTTACAGACTATCATAAATTTGCACTTACGAACATTTTAGTCTTACGAAGCTTAGTGAAACGGCCCCCAGGTCTGCTAGCGGTGAAAATAACAACCTACAAATTCTAAGTAGTTTTCTTGTTTCTTTCCCTAAATATGTCATGGAATTTCAATAGAATTGAGTCCTCTTGACTCAATTCTAATGACATTACAAGACATATTCATGAATTTTACATGGAGAAATAAAAGAAAAAAATTATATTGAATTGTCATCTGATATCTTTTAACTACATATCCCACGATTTTCCTAGCATGCAAATAGTTAAATGGGACCGGTTTGGAAATTAGCTCCCTTGTGCATCGCTGTTTGCACCCGGTATTGGTTTGGAAAATCAGCCATATTTTCCGTAAATGACGCCGGAAAATAACAAAAATATCAGAGCTTTTGTGGAATTGAATTCTACATGAGATCTGAATTTGTTGTCGTGTTTCGCTGTCGTGTGCGGAAAATAACGCATTTTTACGAAATTTATATCGGCGAAATTCGACAAGGGGAGGTAATACCATAGGAATGACAATACATCCGATTTAGTCAGGGTTTGACCGTTTTGTTTATCAATTCCAACCTCATATCCTGCCAAATCTTCACCAATCGGCACCAAATGCTACAACTCATGAAACAGTTTAAAATTCCGTTGGCATGTTTAATTAACACGTGACGCATTGCCAGGGTAATATGGTAGCAATCATATCACTGAGCGAACTGACGTCGGAAATCAACTCATGTGATTAAAGGTACAGTGAAACGTCTCTAAAGCGAACACCCTGGGAGGTCCCCAGGGTGTCCGGCTTAGAGAGGTCTCACTGTAAATCAGGCATTTTATCAATATCAGCCATAGTTGTGTGATATGCGATCCCGAACAGACATTATCACCTGAGATAAATGACCAAGAAACCCATCAAGCATAAGATTACATGTGTTTTCTAGGTGTCCGGTTTATAGAGGTTCCACTGTACTAGCGTGCATAATATGAACACAGCTTGCTAGATGTGTTTTCTCATTTTAGCCTGATTTGATCTAGCTGCAATAATTCGCCTCCGATATGTTATCTACGGCTACAATTTGACCCATTCAAAACATGTGAGCAACCGAAGTGCATACCCAAACTGTTGATGTTATGTCAAAATTTATTCAACTGTTTATTTTATACTTTTAAACAAATCATCTTTGATGTAGAACTAGTAAACTGCCAAAAATAATAGAACAGGGAAATCATTTTCAAATGGAAGCCATGTTTTCTCTAGTTGTTGTTCAAACATTCAACACAACGAAATGAAGCTTTCAATTTACAAGATATACATGTAAATGTCAGATAAACACCTTGACATGGTAAAATAACAAATTTCTGCATGTGTATGTTCTTAATTAATAATTTATTGATACTGTTTTGACAGTTTTATATCGCTAACATATCAAACACGCCGGATAACCGATTGCATAAAATCACTCTTCCATGTGTTACACGACGGACACGACATGTCGGACACGACCTCGTATCATAACAACATAACATGTTTAAAATTGTAATTTGCTATGCACTCTCTGTATTTCTGCAGGATATCGATAATTCTCAAATGATCATATGAACTTGCCACTACAATATTGACGTTAGAGCCTTAAACACATTATTTCATTTGTTATGATACGAAATTGTGTCCGACCTAGGAAAAGCAGCTATTATTCGATATTGTTTGCATAATTATGTTCTAACTATGTTATTTTAGCAAGATAGCAATAATTCTCAAATGAACATGTGCACTTTCCGTCAAAATATTCACATTAGCGTTAATACAATCGCAGAATTTGTTATGATACGAGGTCGTGTCCGACAAAAGTTAGAAGCCTTGTTCATATGTATATAGTTATACCGATGAAAGTCGAAACACGCCGAATGCCTGTGTGATAAACAGGGGAGATAATTTTGTTATGTCCTTTCGCTTTTCACGTATCAGTAAGGAAATATTATGAAATACAATTATTATCATTGTATGATCATACAATGCATACTTATATAAATCAATCCCATCTAATGTTCCGAATGTAATACTCACGATTATTGACCGTCACGTCACAACATGGCAATGGAAAACTTTAAAGGTACATGCTCACTCAGTAGTCACAAACTGTTCTGTATGGGAATTAAATACATGTACATTACTGTACGTGTATAATCACTATTCCACCAGTTCTAAAATTTACGAGTGCCCGCTATACAGATATAATCATTTAGTAATATGAATTTTACTGATAGTGACGCGCGGTGGTATCAGGCTATTTTCATATGCAAATGAGGCATGATATTTTTTTTAATTATTTATACTAATAAAATGCGTCACCTAAAAAGATAAAATTTCGACAGATTATAAAGTATGATCATTGCACATCAAAAAATAAATACAGAGAATAAATAGTAATGTCCGTTAGTATTTTACTGAAATACGGTTATCGCCCCTGCTATCAGATTGGACATTTATATCTGATATAAAATGTATAATAATGCCAATTATTACGTGGGGTAATGGTGAATGAATATGTATTTTTCCAGAAAATGTCTCAGAGGATGTCTCTGATATAATGAACATGTTGTGTCTACTGAGTGGGCATGTACCTTTAAACATGCACGGGTTGCGTAACATCAACTTAAGTTTCGGTAGCGTCTCTCTTACAAAAATCCATGCTAAAAAAAACGTTGTAATACTTTGAAACAATTGCCAACCCAGCGTATTGTTTAAAGCTTGACAGCTGAGAGTGTTGTGTTGATCAGAATTGATGCAATTCTTAATGAAGGTGCTTGATAAACTTTGGGTGGTCATAAACTAGAGGGTTTGTATCTGTAAACATATAATTCATTTAAAGTCTTATCAAAATGAATGGGTAAGTTGTGGACCAATTAGCAACTAAATGGCGGCGTGTTTGAGATAAAGACAGTCGGCTTCAAGAATCAATTAACCCTGGCGGACTTGTTTGTATTACAAAGACACCCACAGCCGCTGAAGTGGTGACAGTTTTAGTGCTCGGCAATCTTCGGGCTGGTTCGGATATTAACGGAATTGTACTTGGATCCTGCTGAAAAACATGATCGTATGACGTTTACGATGAACGTATCGTCATATGTGGCTGTGAATTGGGTCTTTGTGTTTTGCGACCAGTGTAGATCCAGATCAGCCTGTGCATCCGCACAGTCTGATTAGGATCTGCACTGTTCGCTAATCCATCCATGCTGCAAACAAGCCATTTATATCGTTATCAGGTTACATGAGTGTGCATTTAAAAAAGAATTCAGGAGCTACACTGGTCACAAAAATGAAATAACCCCCATTTATTCCAGTCACAGCCACAAATCAGACTGCGCATCCGCATTTCTTTTCTCAACAGGGGCCGCATATGTGATTTCCGAATAGCGAATTCGGAAACTGTACATGTAAGTATAACAAGGTGTGTATGATCACGTGGATACAACAACAACAACAGGTACTGAAACTCCCAGAAGCACTCCGATTCCAAGTACATATTCTTTTATTTTGTACTTATTATGTAACGGATTTTGATGAAGTATGGCGCATCAAACGCGTCTTGCTAAGTTGCATTTGGTGGTCTCTGTACGTTGGTTCCAAACTTCTGTCGATTTTGCGAAGAATCGATTTCCGTGTCTTCCGACACGGAAATCGATTCATCGCAAAAACGACATAAGTATGTGCCGAACTCCTGGGACCACCAAATGCAGGTCATGATGACGCGTTTGCTGCGCCATATTTCATCAAAATCCGTTGCATATTAAGGAAAATATAAACTAATACTTGCTTTGGAGTGGGCGAGATTTCAACACTTTCATCTATTGTTGTTGTTGTTGTTGTAACCACGTAATCATGCACCTTGTATAAGTTAGATCACGGTTCGTCCGCATACATGTACGAGGAGATAAAGATAAAGCTCGCGGATTATCGCTCGTACGTGCGGACAAACTTGATCTTATTTTCCACATCCTGGTTTAGATACATTGCACACGAGCTGTGTTAATACAGAAACAACATAAATGTGTCAAAGATGTGATAATGCTCTAGATATATAAATATTAGGAGAAACCAACGCGACCTCATTTACGTCATATGTTGACGTCAATTCCAGCGGCGAAAAATAATGATACGCGAGCGTCAAAAACATGCATAAAGCTCCTAATATATTAAGTCATATATACTTTCACTTGTGTCGAGTGCGAGCAATATATTATTGTTCACCTATCATTTCGAAATACGGGATTTATTTCCCGATATATTTGTAAATCCGATAAATAATTGAGTGTGTAGCAACTCTGTGCGTGTAACATCCCATGTAGTAAACAATCATTATAGGAATGAATGGCCTTTTTGTGGAATTTATCGGGGTATAAACTTGGAAAAGTCGCCGGAATACTGGACGAAGCGATAAAAAATTACAATTTTCGAAAAAACAAATTGTAATTTTGTAAGGCCTCGTCCAGTATTCCCGCGACTTTTCCAAGTTTATATCCCCGATAAATTCCACAAAAAGACCATTCATTCCTTATAATTCCAGAATTTGAAATAAATTCATCAAGAAAATGTGTTTATTTTATGTTTTCTTAAGAATTATTTTAACTGCGCCTCACGGTTACGGAAAGTAGTTTGGCGTGGGAGTTTACTGGGATATAAATGTTGGACAGAGACTTGCTACGGGCCAATCAAATGTTAGGGAATTGTGTAAATATTTTTGTGCTGGAATTATTTCCCGATATATTTTGTTAATCTGATAAAGAAACGAGGGTTATGGACTCGTTTCATTATTGGATTTCAAAAATATTTAAATAAATATCACACTATGTGTCCTGTGTATTATGTAAAACCACCAAATTTCCCATGCAGTGTGACGTGATTATAGTCATTTATTGTTTAGTTTCTCGACCAATGAAAGAATGGCATTTCGTCTCAATTAATCACATATTGCGACTCTTTCGCAAATATGTATTAAATTAATAATTAAATGTTCAGCGCTATATTTAGAATTGAGTTTATGCCTTGTTGTCATCAGTTCACGAGACGCAAAGCATATTACCGCACACATACGCGCTCACTTGGTGTCACACCGCCAATCACATGCTAGTATAGCACATGCTAGTATAGCGATTGAAATCACTGTTAGGGGCGGAGCTTCGCGACTGGGCTGGTAAACAATAAGTACGTCACATATTGAACCTTGTATATAGTTGTCACATATTGAATTTTTAATAAATTAATTTCTCGGTCGCTAGCAAAAATTCAATATGTGAACAGTAACTTATACATAATTATGTAGCTGTGATTGAGTATAAGTGGGCTAATGGCATGTGTGACTAGTGCAGCTCCTGATAAAATGGCTCTTGTAGCCTGATAACCATCTTTGCTGCCTGTTAGAAACATGATACACAGGCTGATTTGGATCTGTACTGGTCACCACAAAATGGCGTTTTGTGTGTACCGGCCAGAACTATTTCCAGACAATACACTTGGCCTGGCACTAAGTCGTCACCTTGTAGTTGTCATTATCGCCATTCCTTTGGCAAAACAAATAAATCTGCCTTAATTTCCAACATTTTTCAGGGGGAAATGTAAACTTTTTTCGTTCGAACTATTTATTTTCTTCGCGTATATCTTCGCGAAAGTAGGCTGTGACATTTAAAGAGCAATCAGATTAATTCGATGCTTTTAAATCGCCAAAAATAGATCCATGCTTTTTGTGTTAAATTTATGGGTTTTTTTTCTCAAATAAATTATTTATTGGACAACACGCCAACAAAAAAACGAGAGCGCCAATTCGCAAATGTGCAACCTTGTTGTTTCCGTCTCTGCAGCTACGGCATCACCCGTGCTAATATTGCCAACAGTGCGCTTAAAAGCAAGCAGCTTGATTGACTGAGCCTGAGCTGTGTTACAGCTCAGGCTCAGTCAATCAAACTGCTTGCTTGCGAGTTGAGCTTGGCAATAGACGTTGAGAAACGTTGACATCTCGGCAAGATTAACGCAGGCCGTGGTGTATTCTACGGAATTGGAATCGCTCCCAGATGGCGCGTATCGATTACAGGAGTCAGTGCGATGTTGCGAAACGTCGATATTAATTGGCTCCTACAAATTAGGGCGGGGCGAAACAAATTGGCTGCACGCGCAGTAGAAATCTACCAATCGCGCGAACCCGCAATCTGACACCTTATCCCGCCATATTTCCCAAGAAACGTGACGACAGGCTGTTAACGTCTACAATATATATTTACACTATCCAATCTCCTGAAACTGAAACAATGCCAAAATGTGAGTGACCGTGTACATTTCCTTTTCTTGGCGGTTTAAAGATGCACATTTGAGAGTTCTGGTAATAAACGAGAGTTCCGTCTTTAAAGACGAGCATTTTGTGATTTCTGTTAATAAATGTGATTTCCGCCAACATGGCGAACCTTACGTGGATAGTGTGCTATAATTGCCACGGTAATTACGACACATGACGGTCATTCTGAATCCTATGGACGTGCTACAATTACACATATTTGATAAACGCGCCTATGTCATTATTTGATATTACTGCACTAAAGTGTGTACATATAAAACAAAATGTCGGAGAAAGACGACGAACAGACGTCCTTTTGCGGTTCAACAGACAATAAAAGTAAACCAGGAGATAGGGAGATACCTCGCCTTTCATTTGGAATTAATCGAATTCTTGGAGAGAGGAAGTCAAACATTCGGATACAGTTCCCGGAACCGGAACTGACGTCAAAATGTGAGCACGTGTCTGATGATGAACGCGATCGATCCGATTCGGAAATCGACATTGGTGAAGTTCGGAGACGGTCGGGCTCGATCGGCAACGCTCGGAGACGGTCGGACTCATCGGAAATTGACATCGGGAATTCTCGGAAGCGGTCAGATTCCCGTTCGTCATCGTCGTCAGTGGAAACGTCATCACAAACGACGTCACAAAACTATGACAACATATTTGGTATGGCGCCCAGTATGTACCCGCTTGACCTGACTAGCCCCATTTTACCGGTGTCGGGGTGCGGGGTGTACCGGGGCCCACACGGGGTCATAAAGGTCCCGGCCCAGCGTGCACATCCCATGGTGCAGTTCTTCACGCCCTACAGTATTCCGTGGGTCGACTTCCGGCGGGACCGGTTTGGAGGTGAGTATGCTTATTACACCACCGCCTGTGGTAAACTTGCTATTATTTGCATTTATTTTTATTATAAAATACTTGAATATTTTGCTTGAAATCAATGTGTATCTAGACACGATCACCATCAGAGAGACAGAAATAAAATACAAACATATCACTGAAAACTTAATTCTATTGCCGTTTATCTCACAATGTATTGACAACTGAATAACATAGGAATTTTTTGTTTGTATGAAACAATGTCAATTTTGCATTGAGGTCTATGGGAATTGTACAAATATTCCATAATTATGTATGGCTGTGACTGGAAAAAATGGGCTTATATATTTTGCGACCAGTTAGTTAGACAGGTCACAAAGTCCATAAGCCCCATTTCTACAGTCACAGCCGCATATATTGCACGTGAGCGTTTATATGAGACTGACCATTAGGCCGTTTCGCTAAACTTCGTACGACTAAAATGTTCGTAAGTGCAGATTTAGAATAGTCTGTAAATTTCAATTGATGGAGTTTACATTTATTGAGCATAGGCTGCATATGCAGCCTATGCTCAATAAATGTAAATCCAGTAATTTGTTGGCCCCCATGTGATGTTGTACTTACATGTAATAAGATTGCGCAATACCTCATGAACAGTATATATAAAATGTACTATATTTCTGTAGATGAAGTTGAACTTGACGAAATGCTCATAATATAATTCAGCTTTCGACGTCATTTACAGAAAATATCACAGTTTCTGTAAATAGTTTTCATGAAAAATCACACGTTTTTATGTACAAAATAGCATGCCGTGTCTCACGTGTACATTTCGTACATGGGGTCAGTAGCATATACCATCAAAATTGCCAAGTCTAGCAAAGTATTCTTTGAGGGAGAAATTTTCAATTTAATGAAACATTTATTAATTTGTATTATACTGAATTTATTACATTATCACAGCCAAAATGGCTGTGATAATGTAATAAATTCAGTATAATAATTCTACAAACTTTTAATCATCAAATCGTTAGTTCTATAGGAAATAATGCATTTCGGGAAAAATAAATGATTACTCCCTCAAAGTATACTTTGCTAGAAAAGCATACTTTGCAATGTTGGTGGAATAGGTTACTGGAAGCAGTTTATATGAAATATGTGTTGCTGAATAACTGATATGTTGATCGCCCACTCATTAAACCGGTACGCATACCAATATGAAAACAATATTTCCTTGAATTAAATTATTTGTTTATGAGATGATCAAACAATACTACACATGCAGACAAACGTTTTCATCAGATTAGTAACCAACGATTGGGCAAACAACTATTTTTTAGAAGGAAAACATTATTTTTTAGTAATCCCAATTTTTTGCAGGCGACTCGTATGCACAAATGAGAATAGATAATTAAAACATCTTACTAATCTTTTACACCACATTCTGAGCATAGCTTACACCTCGTTTGATAACGCGAACAAAGCAACGTAGCCTTATAAGAGACATGCGAAGAGAAAAAAATGTTCTGACAAATTTTATTATTTCGTTCTAACGAATTAAACGAATTGGAATGCGTTAGAACGAATTATAATTCGTTATTCAAATTCAAATTAGGGGACCTGAGGTCCTGAAGTTAAATTATACTGTTGCTTACGGCTCCGGAATAGCGGCAACTTTAAAGGGGAAGTCATTTAAATAAATAATTCACGGAATAAATGGCATGTTTGATGTTCGGTCTATTGCGAGAGTTCGCTGCTCACTGTGTGTATGCATTCATAAATAGGGGCGGCGGGGTCTGCGAGTAATTAAATTAAATAGGCGGTGGGATATTCGTAGTACGGTTATTCTGACTGATATGCAGCGTTCCTGGGCACGGCTGGTTATTCAGACTGAGCTGAGGTTTTTCTGATCATATGTTCATAAATGTTGAAGGGTAGTAATTGACTCGCAGACCTTCCAACCCCTAGAATATGTGTCAAGCCACTAAATACTAAATTCGGAAAGAAATACGGGCCACACTGGCCCGTATTTCTTTCCGAATTTAGTATTAGTTACAATGCAGTCGAAATGTGTGCTTTAAATTAAGACGGTTATAAGACGGTTAATTTAACATTCTCCTACCACACTGGTAAAAAAAAAACGTCATAATGTCCTTTTATTCAGTACAACTATGCGGATATCTGCTACATTTTAAAAATAAGCATTTCGAACATTTAACAGAAACCATAACGACAGCTGATAGTCCTACCCATTTCCGATCGTCTCCGGAACTCGGCAAATTACCGAAATGATTATTAATGATTTATTTACTCATTAATACAAATTTCTTCATTATATCTGACCACCCAGGTTCGTGTATAAAATACGCATTAACCGACCATCATGTGGGTTATAAATTATTCCTGAGAATCAGAAATGTTTGTCTATAAATCAAGTCCGGCCTGATGATGATTGAGTTGATACACAAATGTGGCTGCGATTGGAGAAAATGGGGCTTATGGGATTTGTGACCAGTGTAGCTCCTGATCAAATAGCACACTCCTGTCTGTGCTCTGATAACGGTATATATTGCTTGTTAGAAGCGTGAATGGTGTTTCATTGACGGAATGGCGAATAGTGCAGATCCTAATCAGACTGTGCGGATGCACAGGCTGATCTGGATCTACACTAATCACAAAATTCATGAACCCCATTTCTCCAGTCAAAAATGCAACCACAAATGAAACCACACACCCCTGAACATCGCATAGACTGTCTTATCTAATTGTTTGGACTGCATGTAGTTTGTTAAGCATATAACGAATACTTCTTTAAAAACTCTTGACAACTATACTGTATATCTCGGTGAGACGGCTGGTTACGAGCCGGCTCATCTGGATCTACAGTATTTACAAACGTTGACGTTAGGCCTAAACAAAAAAAGTATTGTGGAGCTCCCAACCTGACCTTATCTATGAATATGAGACGACCCTACAGTATACTGTTTTGACCGTTAAAAAAGAATAAAATTTTATTTTCGATCCTTCCTGTGCTTGACGGTAACCGATTCTAACTATGCCATAGTTAGATCACTGTTCGTCCGCATATACTAGGCGATAATCCGCGAGCTTTAGCGAGTTTCACATGCGAACTAACGTGATCTAACTGTGGTATCACACCCTCATGTTCATACATTGCCCATGTTCTGAGTAAATGCAGAAACTAAACACGAAAATGTATCAAACATGTGAAAGAGATTAAAAGCAGAAATCTGTACAATAAAGGGCAACCGGATGTCATTTTCTCATTTGCTGCGCTATTTTCATAACTATTCGTATTTTCGTTAGAAAGCTATTAAAGGAAATCCACTGTCAACGAACCTATCTAAAAATGTGATGTCACGCCGTTCGAAAACCACGTGATACCATACCCTGACAATGCAAATGTAATATATAGAGGTTATTCAACTACCATTTTGAAATACCGGATTTATTTCCCGAGACATCTGTAGCCTATTTCATCAACATTGCAAAGTATACTTTAGTAGCAAAGTATACTTTGAGGGAGAAATTTTGAATTTTATGATAAATTTATTAATTTTTATTATACTGAATTTATTACATTATCACAGCCAATTTGGCTGTGATAATGTAATAAATTCAGTATAATAATTCTGCATACTTTTAATCATGAAATATATGCATTTGTTAGTTCTATATGAAATAATGCATTTCAGGAAAAATTAATGATTACTCTCTCAAAGTATACTTTGCAATGTTGATGAAATAGGCTACTGGAAATATGATTAAGAAACGAGTGCGGAACACGAGTTTCTTTGTCGGATTTACAGATGTCAAAACGTGACGTCAATTAAGTCTCGCGAACGTCTAGGGGGAATATTTATTTCAAGGAAATAAATCCATCCAGAATCACGGTAAATCACTGAGTGGGGGGTAATATGTATATTTAGTATATACCTACCCATGAAATACATAGTTATACGATGTAAATAAAAGTCATTTGTTCTCATCGATGAAATAAACAACATCCGGTGAAAATACGACTACTTCCGCTATCTATATGCATAACGCGCATCTGCAGTGCCGGACAGCAAATAGGCTGCGGATACACATTCATTACCGTATATAGTCTAAAAAAACTACTAATTTTCATGGAGCGGTATATAATAAATAGAATATTCATATTTTTGCAACATATATGTCATATTCGTTGCAGAAATATGAATATCCTCTATTTCTTCACTTAGAGCCCACACATCAAGTTTAAAATCAAGAATATGACCTACACCACGTGCAATGTTCTACAACAATAAAATATGTATGAAGGCCAGTCTCAATGTGCATGATCACGTGGTTACACCAACAACAATGTCGCACACTCCAAAGTAAGTATTATTTTATATTTTCCTTAATATGAAACGGATTTTGATGAAATATGGCGCAGCAAACGTTTTTGCGAAGAATCGATTTCCGTGTCGGTAGACACGGAAATAGATTCTTCGCAAAAACGACATATGTTTGGGCCAACGTACAGAGACCACCAAATGCAGCTTAACAAGACGCGTTTGATGCGCCATATTTCATCAAAATCCGTTACGTAATAAGGACACTATAAAATAAAACGTACTTTGAATCGATAGTTGTTGTTGTTGTTAGTACCACGTAATCATACACCTTGAGTCTAGAACTCGTGGGAATTATCTGTATGTTGTCTGTTGTCGTTTTTCGTCAAAAGCTGACAGAAAATTCGGATATTTCTTCAATCTCCGATGTCATTTACGAAAAATATCTTATTCTTCGAAATAAAAACTATCTTAATATTTCTAAACTCTCATCGGCGAAACTCGGCAATACGTAAAGGGAGATAATTTCAGAACGGTATCCAGCTGCATCGTGTCTTATAAATTTGAAAACATTTACATCAGCACATACCGATAACCCCGATATGCACCGGCCGTCTATGTAAACACGCCATATTATATTTATGCCACAATTTCTACGATGTTTAAATTATTTCCAAAACGTCATGATATGTTTATGTGCTGCTAAACTGAAGTGACGACGGACGAATATTAGCCTGTTTTCGCTGATAACGCCGATGAAATCACTTACCTATATATTGAGAATAAAGTACATGTATATTATTAGATCTCAACAATTTTTGTTTTGTTTTTTCTGTGTGTGTATGTAGAGCATACCAGGCTAGTGTCTTTTGATATCAAGTTCATCAGGCATGGCTAGGAAACGCGTAGGAATTCCGAGGCTTGCCGAGGAATTCCTACCGTTTCCGAGCCGAGCCTGATAAACTTGATATCAAAATACACTAGCCTGGTATTCTATTTATCAGGTAACGTTTTATGCTCGAAAATGACATTAGATGACGTCGTATTCTATGGACAGAACGCGGACTTGTTTACGTTGCGTCATTACACTGACGTCACGTGACGTCATCCGACCAATGGAACGTCAGTTTTCACTTCGTTGTAACCCGGATGTTTATATCAGGGCAATGCCTGATACAACAATATGTTATCAGTCAGTACGTATTCGGTCAATGCAGGGCAGGTTACCTGATAAAAACATTTAAATATCAACAATACTGGATGAAGGCCGGAAACTTTAACCATTTCACCCTAATTAACAGGAATGGATTTCGATACGTTAATGTTGCAGCCAATCCAATTGCTACAAAATGATTTTCAGAATAGTCCATATATGAAAAGGGTGTGTTTTTTCTCTCATAAATATGAAAATTACTTGCAAAAAGTGCAGATCCTGATGAGACGGCTCGTCACGAGCCGGCTCATCTGGATCTACACGTTTTGCCAATACCACTATACATGAACAGGCCTGTGGTGTTGAAAGGGTTAAAGGTACATACCCACTCAACAGGCACAAACTGTTCTTTATAGGAATTAAATAAGTAAACAATTGTGTCACTATTCCACCAGGTCTAAAATCTACGAGTGCCCGCTATACATATATAATCATGTAGTAATATTTGTTTTACTGATAGTGACGCGCGGTGGTATCAGGCTATGTTAATATGCAAATTAGGCATGCTATTGTTTAATTATTTATACTAATTAAATGCGTCACCTGACAAAATAATATTTTTGACAGATTATAAAGTATGACCATTGCACATCACAAAATATATATAGAGAATAAATAGTAATGTCCGTTAACATTTTAAGGAAACACGGTTATCGCGCCTGATATCAGTGTGGACATTTACGTCCGATATAAAATGTATAATATTGCCAATCAATAGGTGGGGTAATGGTGAATACCAGTTTATTTTGCCAGAAAATGTCTCAGGTGATGTCTGATATAAAGAACATTTTGTGCCTACTGAGTGGGCATGTACCTTTAAACCAGTATTGTTGGCCTTTTCAAAGTTTATATTCCCGATACATGCTCACAAATTTCTTTCATGATTTATAATGATAATAATCAAGTTTCATTTCAAAGGAATTAAAATAAAACATATGAAGAAACGGCTTCTTTTTTTTTTCTTAAAATAATAACTAAAAAGGTATATATTTTTAAACGACCACCAATACTCAACCGTTTCAGTGCTGAATTAAAATTGTCGTCTACTGTTTATTTTCCATTGTTCTTATCAAAAACATGTTTTGACAACACTTTAGAATCATTTCCAATGGAAATGATTATAAAGTGCTGTGAAATCACGTTTTTATTGAGAAATAAGATCAAATATAAAACAACAGCAGACGATTATTCACTTTCCCGCATTCTAAGGGTTAATGAAGGCCGAACGTTTACTCCTTATAGTTCCGAAAAATTATATATCTATTTGATTAAAGGTACATGCCCACTCAGTAGGCACAAACTGTTCTTTATATCAGAGACATGATCCAAGACATTCATTCACCATTACGCCACGTATTGATTGGCATTATTATACATTTTATATCAGAAGTAAACTGATATCAGGGGCGATAACCGTGTTTTCTTAAAATGTTAACAGACATTACTATTTAGCCGCTGTATTTTGATGTGCAATGATCATACTTTATAATCTGTCGAAAATATTATTTGTCAGGGGACGCATTTCATTAGTGTAAATAATTAAAAAATTTGCCTGATACTACTGCGCGTCACTATCAGTACAATAACTAGTACTAAATGAGTATATCTGTATAGCGGACACTCGTAATTTTTAGAACTGGTGGAATAATGACACAATTATACACTTTATTAATTCCTATAAATAACAGTTTGTGCCTACTGAGTGGGCATGTACCGTTAAACCAAATGATAAGTACATCTACTCTTGCGCACATATCGTCATCACATGTACAAATATATCGCTACTCTGGAACACATATCGTCATCACATGTACACATATATCGCTACTCTGGAATACATATCGGCATCACATGTACACATATATCGCTACTCTGGAACACATATCGGCATCACATGACACATCGCTACTCTGGACACATATCGCATCACATGCATATAGCTACTTTGAGACACATATCGCATCACAATACATACGTACTTAATACACATCGTCATCACATGTACACATATATCTCTACTGACTCTGACGACATATCGCATCACATGACACATATATCCTAACTATGCACACACAAATCTCGGATCACATGTACACATGACTTACACCCGTGCACACACATCGCACACATGTACACATATATCTCACCCGTACACACATCGCATCACATGTACAATATCGTACTCTGGAAACATATCGGTCATCACATGTACAAATATATCTACGTGCAACAATACTCACATGTACACATATATCTCTACCCGTGCACACACATCGTCATCACATGTACACATATATCTCTACCCGTGCACACACATCGGCATCACATGTACACATATATCGCTACTCTGGAACACACATCGTCATCACATGTACAAATATATCGCTACTCTGGAACACATATCGTCATCACATGTACACATATATCTCTACCCGTGCACACACATCGTCATCACATGTACACATATATCTCTACCCGTGCACACACATCGTCATCACATGTACACATATAATCGCTACCTGACACAACATATCACACCAATTCATAATACTACTCTGGAACACATACGTTCAAATCTCTTGGTACACATATATCTCTACCCGTGCACACACATCGCTCACATGTACACATATATCGCTATCTGGAACACATCGTCATACATGTACAAATGTGCACACACATCGTACATCACATGACACATATATCGCTACTCTGGAACACATATCGTCATCACATGTACATATATCTCTAGTGCATCACACTCGCCACATACATATATCTACTACGTCATCACATGTACATATATCACAACATCGTCATCACATGTACACATATATCTCTACGTCAACACTCGCATCACATGTACAAATATATCGCTACTCTGGAACACATATCGTCATCACATGTACAAATATATCGCTACTCTGGACACATATCGTCATCACATGTACACATATATCGCTACTCTGGAACACATATCGTCATCACATGTACAAATATCCTACTTGGAACACATATCGCATCACATGTACAAATATATCTCTACTCTGGAACACATATCGTCATCACATGTACAATATATCGCTACTCTGGAACACATCGTCATCACATGTACAAATATATCGACTCGGAACACATATCTCATCACATGTACTATATCGCTACTGAACATCTCATCACATGTCACATATATCTCTACCTGGACACACATCGTCATCACATGTACAAATATATCTCTACCCGCTAACTCCATCGGCATCACTGTACATATCGGTCTCTGGAACACAATCGTCATCACAGTACAAATATCGCTACTCTGGAACACATATCGTCATCACAGTACTACATATATCTCTACCCCCACACACATCGGACACATGTACAATATCGCACCTGGAACACACATCGATCACATGTACAATATCTCGCTACTCTGGAACACATATCGTCATCACATGTCACAAATATATGCTACTCTGGAACACATCATCTCGACATGTACACATATCTCCTACTCTGAACACATATCGTCATCACATGACATATACACTCTGGAAAAAACATATATCGTCTCATGTACAAATAATTCTCTACTCTGGAAACACATATCGCTCATAACATGTCCCACATATCATCGCTACTCTGGAACACATATCGTCATCACATGTACAAATATACTCTACCCTGGACACACTCGGCATCAATGTACAATATCTCTCTGGAACACATATCGTCAATCACATGTACAAATATATCGTACTCTGGAACATATCGGCATACATGGCACATATATATCTACTCGGAACATATCGTCATACATACATATATCGCTACTCTGAACACATATCGTCATCACATTACACAAATATCGCTCTCTGGAACATTCGTCATCACATGACAAATATACGCTACTGGAACATATCCATCATGTACAAAAATATACGCTACTCTGGAATACATATCGTCATCACATGTACAAATATATCTCTACTCTGGAACACATATCGTCATCACATGTACAAATATATCGCTACTCTGGAACACATATCGTCATCACATGTACAAATATATCGCTACTCTGGAACACATATCGTCATCACATGTACAAATATATCGCTACTCTGGAATACATATCGTCATCACATGTACACATATATCGCTACTCTGGAACACATATCGGCATCACATGTACACATATATCTCTACCTATGCACACACATCGGCATCACATGTACAAATATATCTCTACCCGTGCACACATATCGTCATCACATGTACACATATATCGCTACCTCTGAACACATATCGCATCATCATGTACACATATACGGCTACTCTGGAACACATATCGGCATCACATGTACACATATATCTCTACCCGTGCACACACATCGTCATCACATGTACACATATATCTCTACTCTGGAACACATATCGGCATCACATGTACACATATATCGCTACTCTGGAACACACATCGACATCACATGTACAAATATATCTCTACCTATGCACACACATCGTCATCACATGTACAAATATATCTCTACCTATGCACACATATCGGCATCACATGTACAAATATATCTCTACCTATGCACACATATCGGCATCACATGTACAAATATATCTCTACCTATGCACACACATCGTCATCACATGTACAAATATATCTCTACCCGTGCACACACATCGTCATCACATGTAGAAATATATCTCTACCCGTGCACACATATCGTCATCACATGTACAAATATATCTCTACCCGTGCACACACATCGTCATCACATGTACACATATATCGCTACTCTGGAATACATATCGTCATCACATGTACAAATATATCTCTACCTATGCACACACATCGTCATCACATGTACAAATATATCTCTACCTATGCACACATATCGGCATCACATGTACAAATATATCTCTACCCGTGCACACATATCGGCATCACATGTACACATATATATCTACCCGTGCACACATATCGTCATCACATGTACACATATATATCTACCCGTGCACACATATCGTCATCACATGTACAAATATATCTCTACCCGTGCACACACATCGTCATCACATGTACACATATATATCTACCCGTGCACACATATCGTCATCACATGTACACATATATCGCTTCTCTGGAACACACATCGTCATCACATGCACAAATATATCGCTACTCTGGAATACATATCGTCATCACATGTACAAATATATCGCTTCTCTGGAACACACATCGTCATCACATGTACACATATATCCTCTACCAGCACACCACATTCGTCATCACATGGTAACAAATATATGGCTACTCTGGAACCCATATCGTCATCACATGCACAAATAATACTCGCTAACTCTGAATACATAAATCGTCATCACATTTGTACCAAAATAAGCGCTACTTCTGGAATACATATCTCATCACATGTACACATATATCGCTTGTCTCTGAACAACATATCGGTCAATCACATGCACAAATATATCGCTACTCTGGAATACATACGTCATCACATGTACCAATATATCTCTCTCTCTGGAACACCCACAATCGGTCATCACATGCACAAATATATCGCTAAACTCTGAATACATATCGTCAATCCACATGTCCACATAAACGCTACTCTGGAACACATAATCGGCATCACATGTACACATATATCCTCTACCTATGCAACACCAATCGGCAAATCAACATGTACAATTATTTCTCTACCCTAGCACACAACATCGTCATCACATGTACAAATATTTCTCACCCGGTGCACACAATCGCATCACATTGTACACCATATATCTCACCCGTGCAACACCACATTCGTCATCACATGTACACATATATATCTACCCGCACACATATCTTCATCAACAGTACACATATATCGCTTCCTCTGGCAAACACACACGTCATCACAATGCACAAATATATCGCTACTCTGGAATACATATCGTCATCACATGTACAAATATATCGCTTCTCTGGAATACATATCGTCATCACATGTACACATATATCGCTACTCTGGAATACATATCGTCATCACATGCACAAATATATCGCTACTCTGGAAACATATGTCATCACATCACAAATTTATCGTCTTTCTGGAATACATACGTCATCACTGACAAATTATAATTCGCTACTCTGGAATAACCATATCGTCATCAAATGTAAAACACATATATCGCTTTCTCGGAACAAAAATCGGCATCACTGACAAAATATCCTCCTTTGGAAACAAAATTCGGCAATCACATTACAAAATTTTACCTTTCCTTGGCACACAATTCGTCACAAATGACAAAATAACTCTCCCTGGACATTAATCGGCCCATCAGGTTACCAACTTATCTACCCACAAATATTCGTACTTCTCCCTGGAACACTTAACAATTCACATGTAACACAATATCCTTCCTTGGAACACACATCGGCCCAATCCATGCAAATATAATCTCTACCTTTAAAAACAAATTTTCGTCATCACAAGTAAAAATAAAAGCTTCTCCCTGGAAAACATATCGGGTCTTAACAGGTAACACATTATATCCTACCCTGGAACATCGTCCATCACATGCACAAAATATTTTATCTAACAATAACCCGTCCCACACAAAATATCTTCATAAATACATGTAACACATGATATCGCTTCTTCTGGAACACACTTCGTCATCAACTTGAACAAATATATCGCTACTTGGAATTTCATTTCGTCTACAATGTAAAATATATCGTCATTCACATTGGAACCAAATATATCGCTTCTCTGGAAACACACATCGTATCACATGCACAAAATATATCGCTACTCTGGAAAAAAAAAAAATAATTTCGTCAAAATCACATGTACAAATATTCGTACTTGGAATTACCATATCGTCATCATTGTACCAATTTATATCGCTTCTCTGGAACACAACATCGTCATACATGTACAAATATATCTCTTCCTATGCACAACATCGTCATTCATGTACAAATTATCCTCTACCTATGCCACATCGTTCATCACATGGACACATATATCTCTACTATGCACACACATGTATCACTTGTACAAATTTTTCTTACCTTTGACACATATCGGGCATCATGTACAAAATATATCTCTACCTATTGCACACACATCGTTATCACATGTACAATATATCTCTAACTATGCATCACATATCGGCATACATGTACAAATATATCTCTACCTATGCACAATATCGCATCACATGTAAAATATTCTTACCTATGCACAAACATCGTCATCACATGTACAAATATATCTTTCCTATGGCACAAATATCGTCATCACTTGTACAAATATATCTCTACTCTGAACACACATCGTCTCACATGCACAAATTATATCTCTACCTATTTGCACACATGTCATCACATGTACAAATATATCGCTACTCTGGAACCAACATCGTCAATCACATGCACAAATTATATCGCTACTTGGTATCACATGTCACATATATCTCTTACCTCTGGTATTCACAGTACACAATATATCGTCCTACCTATCACACATCGTCATCAAACATTGTATAAATCTATTCTCAACCGTGCCACACTTATCGTCAATCAAATGTAAAAATATATTTCCTCTACCCGTTTGCACAATATACGTCATACATCACATGTGCAAATATGTATCTACTCTTGCTAACATATCGTAATCACATGTACAGGTATATATCTACTCTTGCGATCATATTGTCATCCCGTGTATGAATATATATAGCTCTACATTTGCGCATATATCGTCATCGCGTGATATAAATATACACGATCACTACAATGCACTGCAGCACATGATAGCAGCCAGCCTACACAGGCTCATGGTGCACTAGCATTCAATATGTAATAATTTCTGATTTACAAACATAATATAATATCCTGAAACCTGTACACATATATAATTATCTACTATTCCATAGATATCGCCATAACATGTACAAATATATATGATCCGCGCCGTGCGAAAACCGGGCTTAATGACAACATTTTCAGTTTTTACTTTTTCGCGTATTCTGAATTGTACATCTTTTAAAAGCCATATGCCGCAAAAATTATCAATGTATTCCAATTATTTTTCATTTTAGAAGTATTTTTATGATGCGTGGTAAAAACTTATATGACGTTTTAGATCAATGACGTCGAAATTACGACGTTTTTATCAACGGCGTATATAAGAGGTGTTGATAAAATACCCGGACAAGTCCAATAGATTTGTCATCTTTTATCGCATGTCAACCAAATTTGGATATCACGTAGCCTGGCCAAGTGTCTCCCATTAGGCCAAGACAAAGTATGAACATAATGTTCATAGCTCGTGTTGCAGTTGCTAATGTAACGTCATGTTTTGGATTGCGGCCCAAGTAATGTAATTTCGTATGAATAATTTTCAAATAAGGGAGAGTGAGAAGTGTTGGCGTTTCCCCGTTGTTTGCTGCTGTCTGAAATAATTTTGGGGAATACTAGCGACATTATTTAACATTTCGTATGCGACGACATATTTTAAAAATCTGACATCATGATCGGAAATGACCTAGTTTAACGTCTGCCAGCTCTGTGTAAGAGAATATGCCGGAAAAACCAAGAGATTATATTAAAGTTTGTATTTTAACATAAAACACGAGATATTGATGATGAGAGAAAGTCGGGATGACAATATACGAACGATAACGTCGGATAGACAATGGACATGAAGGCGCGAAAGACTAGGCCAGACATGGACGTACAAAAGTGACGTCTGACATAAATTATTATGCAGTCAAGTGATATAAGCTGGTGATTTGATACTACAAATCGTGCGAAAAGCAAGTTTATGACCATCAAATTTCCAATTAATTTCAAGACTTTTCGAAAAGTCCACCGACCTCACTGTGTGTTTTGTGCTTTATGTATTGCGTATACACAAACAATCAAGAAGCTGCATTGAAATCACTGATTCTGAATCTATTAGAGAAATGTTGATGCATTGGTTTTGCCAAATTCAATACAAACCCCGGATATATATGTCATTATATAGCTGCGTGTCTACCTCCGTTTATGATCAAATGAGTGGCATTAAATGACATATCATTCGCTGAGTTCAAAAGTCTCAATTTACCAAGATAACAGATGGTACTAGGTTCATATTTAAGGTTATTTAGTAATCAAAGTGCAGTGTAAGTGAAGACTTCGCTGATATATAGCCAGTTAAATTATGCGTTCGCCATTTTGAATGCATGAGGACAACCGACGAAAAAGAGTGACAATGTCAAAGAACGACAGTTAGGCGACAATGTACAGCGCCTCAAGCATTTGTAAGTCATTGATGCTGCGAGTATCCTTGCTATAATAGTTTTGTCACCACACCATGGCCATAACGTCAAACATGGATTCACGTTCAGTGACGTCACAAATGCGTGATATCACGTCATGACGTCATAATATGTGTACTGAGGCATCGCGTCTCATATTAGTGAAAGTTTCAGTAAGTTATCATTATCCGTTTTCTGTTCACACTTAATGTTAACTGACACCAATAAACGTAAATGGGAGGGCAAAATGTAAACTTTTACGGCGACGTTAGACAATTTGAATCGTCGTTTTTCTGACGACGTTTACCGCTTTTCATGACGTTGTCATTAAGCCCGGTTTTCGTATGGCGCGGCCCATATCTACTCTTACGCCATCACACTGCCATGTACAGTGGAACCTCTCTAAACCGGACACCAAGAAAACACATGTGATCTTATTTGTTGTGAGTTTCTTGGTCATTTAACTCCGGTGATAATGTCTGTTCGTGATCGCATACCACACAACTATGGTTCAGAATGACCAAATGTCTGATTTACAATGAAACCTCTCTAAGCCGGACACCCTGGGGACCCCCAGGGTGTCCGGTTTAGAGAGGTTTCACGGTACAAGTATACCGCTTCCGCAAACGTCGTGCGGCGTCCCAACCAGCAGCCAGTGTTTCCGACTGTTCCAACAAATGACTCCCCAGGGGAAACGACTTGCTCCCGCTAATGAAAATTTAACACAGTTTTAATTCGTTAAAATAATTGAACTTCACCAAACCTCCAACACCACCTCTTCCATTAGAGAACAGGAAATAATTAACTAAGCAGTGACACGATTTCCTGAAAGGCACTTAAAGTCAAAGCAAGTATACGTTACCCGTTCGCCATTGACCAATTTGAATTACGTATTGTTCAAGTGCAACTCGCGCAGTTTGGTAGTATTCGCATCGTGACGTATGCACTGTGTGTATCACCTGGTATGCCCATAGAGCGAGGCTGGATAACACATGCAAGATGGGCAATTCAAGAATATCTGTCACCAACTGAAATGCTTCAATTTGTTTAGGTTCATGGTCTTTTAACTAAATTAAAAGTTAGGTCGCTATTATTAATGAGCTGTTCTGCACTCATTCGGATGCGTTACTTCGAGGCGTTAAATTAGTTTCGCTTCCCGTTTCATCACGCAAACCGAGACGTAGAATTGCTGTTGAAATTAGAACGTGCATTTTGCTAAGAAAAAAATGAACGTTACATGCACATGTGCATGCGCAAGGTTACCTAGACACATGATTGATACCCAGCTCCATACATTGTACCTCTCGCGAGGATAACATATCTGAGGCGAATTATTCAATAATTCGCCTCCGATATGTTATCCTTGCGAGTAGCTACGGTAGCTAAATGTTAACCCTACAGGTATACAGTAGAAGCTCTCTAAACCGGACACCCATATAATATATGTCTGATTACTTGTATGTGTTTATGGTCATCTCTCACCGTTGATAACGTCTGTTCACGATCGCAAACCGTATATACCTGAAGCTAAATGTTGGACAGCGTATCACAAACACAGGCATTCGGCGTGTTTCGGCTTTCATCGGTATAACTATAAAGAATGCTTCTAACTTTGGTCGGACACGACCTCGAATCATACCAAATTCCGCGATTTATGGATGTGTTCTGTTCCTATTTTCCCATAACCTGCACCCATACTACTCTGAATATTCACTAATTAAAATAATAAATTCAATCTCCTGTGACCACCCCCGTGGTGGCCCAAAATTCAGCACCTGGAGTTGAAACTACGTCACGTGACAACCATATCACAATTAAGCAATAAACCCAAAATGTGTTATGCTTGGCATGATGTAAATGTAACAGTAACATGTGCGGAAGAAGATTAGTACCTATTAGGACCAGATTCTGCAAGAAAACAGTGTCTATTGCATTAAACATCTGGATTATTTGTTTTACCAGTTTTGACATACCAACAGAGCTCCAGATAAGGAATTAGTAATTGAGTATTGTCACTCCATCATTTCTGAAGCAATTGGGTATTTCAAAATTTTAATTGGGTACAATAAAATAACACTACTGTTTACACATCAACAGACAGCAAGTATTGAATAGTTTGCTTCGAAATGAAAACATGTATCGGCATTACCGATATCGGCAAGATGTGTTTTCATGGAAAATAAGAAAAATATGCTATATTTATGGTATGTTTATTGTTTTTTGCAGCATCATAAAGGTACCACAAATTTGTTATTGCTTTTTGATACTCGCTACTTCGATTTCAATTGGGTTTTTGGCAATTATAATTGGGTATTTACGCAAATACGCAGCTTATCTGGAGCTCTGTATCAAGCATGAATATGTGTTGATTTAGTTTGATTACACCTTAACATTTAATAAATAAAATACACAACGATGCTGTTCTCCTAAATGGGAAAATTCGCTCTTCAATGAAAATAATTCACATTAGTACATACCTACCCATCATCATCATGATGAAATACATAGTTATACGATGTAAATAAAAGTCATATGTTCTCATCGATGAAATAAACATCTTCCGGTGAAAATACGACTACTTCCGCTATCTATATTCATAACGCGCACCTGCAGTGCCGGACTGCAAATAGGCTGCAAATACACATTCATTACCGTATACAGTCTAAAAAACTGCTAATGTCCATGGAGTGGTATATAATAAATAGAATATTCATATTTTTGCAACGAATATGACATATATGTTCACTCGTGAAATATGGACATTCCACACCACTCTATATATGTCATATTCGTTGCAAAAATATTAATATCCTCTCTTTCTTATATGGAGTTTGTTTCATTTTTTAAAAAATCACATATTTTACCTAAAAATCGTCGGTTAAAGAATTTGCTCATTTTAGTGGAATATGTTAACTCAAAGAATAACTTATTTGTATGATAATCTCTTCACATTTTCGTTCAAAAAGCATCTCAAATTTTCTAAATCACAAAAAGAGAAAATTCACCAAAATCCTGCATTGTTCACATTTGAAATACTTTTAGGACATGACTGCCCTTATATAATATTATACAATGTTACTTTAAATATATTTGATTTTCGATATATTCAGCTTTTCACTTCTAGGAGACCGATTACATGTTTTTGGCAGTATGTATGTATAAGTTATTGTTCATACATTGGATGTTTAAGGAATCAAATGCTGCGACCGCAGTATTTTGTTCCTGTAAATTCCAATATATGAACAATAACATACTCATAGTTCAGCCAAGTGTACAATACAATGTCTCATCCGAGTATTGAGTTTCCATGTGCCGTCGAACAGTTAATCATTAAATCTGGTAATATATTATAACTTATTGGGGTTAAACGTTGCAATATGTGAAATAAGTGGAGCACAATGCTGCCCAGCGATTGGCTTAGAAAGTAGGGCGAACTAATATGTAGAGCATTATACTTGTGATAAGATATTTATTAAACTCGTTGACTGATTTCATAAGAAACGAGGTTCATCCTCGTTTCTTATGAAATCAGTAAACGTATTTAATAACTATCACATTATATCAAAAACAAATGTTGAATTATATTTAGATTTTGCATAAGTACATCAACATACAATGAAGCTGTAGTGATCACCTAGCATGTTTTCTGTAACGATCTCATTTATATATTCAATAAACCAATGTATTATGATATGTTTAGATAGTTCAGGGTGTTCTATAAACAAATAATACTTTTTAATCGCCTGATGCAGAAGTAATTTTCATACTAATATATGTTGTTGTAAATGTAGTATGTTCGTGTCTTGAACGTTTGGGTATATATGTACACACATTTACACATGGGAAGTGCAAATACGAGACTATCGGAATCTACTGCAACCATATAAAATGTAATATTTGACGACATACCTTACAATATCTACACAACTCAGTACATAGAGGATTTTACATGATTTAATATGATATATATTCACCGAGGTACTGTTACTGTAATAAGACTCTAGGCTATGGCGAGTTCTGACGAATCAGTCAACGTGTTTAATAAATACAATTTTTGAATCATCACATAAAAATTATGTTAAATTACATCATCATCCATTGGAGCTGTAATGGCCACCTAACGTGTGTTTTGCATCGAGTGTAACGTAACGTTGTTGTGATCACCATCTGTAGCCGATTTCACCAAAATTGCTAAGCATACTTGTCTAGCTAAATACACTCTGAGGGCACAGGCATTCGGCATGTTTCAGCTTGCATCGGTATAACTATATATACGAATAAGGCTTCTAACGTTTGTCGGACACGACCTCGTATCATAACACATTCCGCGATTTTATTAACGCTAATGTGAATATTTTCGCAGAATTTGAGAATTATTGTTATCTTGCTAAAATAGCATAGTTAGAACATAATTATGCAAATAATATCGAATCACAGCTATTTTTCCTAGGTCGAACACAACATCGTATCATAACAAATGAAATAATGTGTTTAAGGCTCTAACGTCAATATTGTAGTGACAAGTTCATAGGATCATTTGAGGATTATCGATATCCTGCAGAAATACATAGAATGCATAGAAAATTACAATGTTAAACATGTTATTGTGTTATGATACGAGGTCGTGTCCGACCAAAGTTAGAAGCCTTGTTCATATACATGTATATATAGTGGGGCTGCTATGTGCACAAATATGCTAGAATACTGCACTTTTGGAAGAGTCTGCCATTTTTTGTGTATATGTTAAAAAATATGTGTGGAACATTTTCAGAAGGGTGGGCAAAAAAAATATCCTCCAGAATGACCTCATTTGCATAAATCCAAGATGGCCGCCGTCAGAAATGACCCCTAGACTAAAACTTGCAGATCTCTGCATATACTTGGCAGAAACAAATATTCTTGGAGTCAATAGTTATAGTTCTTTGAGTGGGCAATCAAATGAAATTATATTCATGACCCTCAGTGGTCAACTGACCGGCCGGTCAATGTCAAGGTCATATACCAAAATCACTATTTTCAGTTTTTTTTTGTAATTTCTTTGCATATCACTGCTTCTAAATAATATATTAAGATAATATTAGGATCTAGTATGATATTTGTATGTGTGACCAATCGTTTGGGCTTAGTTGCAGGTACCTCGAAGGTCAACTTCGCGGCCCAGTGTCAAGGTCAAATGCTAAAATTACAATTTCAGCCATTAAACCATTTTTTTTCTCTCACAAATTGTTGCTTCTATATTGCCGATTAAGGAAACATTGAGCTCTAGAGTACTATAATCAATCAATTAAAGTTTGTTTCAGGACATGCCCCCTCTCCCTCTTCTGCTTTGGGTTGTCAAGTTCACGGGTCATTGTCATTGACAAATGGTGAAACAACCAACACAATGACAATACTACATTTGCTTGCACCCTTGTCAAATCATGTTTTTGTGCGATAATGTTTCAGGGAAACTCCGTATCGAACGATGAATAATCAGGGTTCCAGGAAAAGTCACTGGATAAAACTCATCACATGCAAACCAAAAACACAATCGCGATCGTGAAACTGCCTTACCCGTGTATGTTGGCCTGAAATTGCATGCTACTACAGGAAAGAAAGATGTGGTGGATGGAATGTATGCACTGGGCTTATCAGTATGTTATGATCGAGTAATGCAAATACGTAAGAGTCTTTGCAGTCAGGTGAGCAAGAGGTATTGTGATATTGGTCTGGTCGTCCCTCCTCTATACACCGTCTTGTTTGTTCTGGCGGCCATTGATAACATCGATATCAACTCGAGTTCTACCACAGTCATGACAAATCTACATGGTACAGCTCTCTCACTGTTCCAGTGCCTCTGTCCAAACTACACAGGTAGGATTGAAGGAGAAACCCCAAATATGAATAGTTCTGAACATGCAGGTATTGTGGAACTCGAGTATTATACATCTATTGAGCCCATTAGTAACAGTGCGGTAAAGACGGCAGACATACCATTGATAGACGACGAGGTGTGCGGTACTGTATCTGTTCTACACGATGAATTGCGGGTGGAAAATGAGTGGCTGGCCAATGCAACAGCGTCTTGTAGTGACAAAACTAATCACACTACAAAGGACAGCGCCATTCCATGGGCAGTATTTCATGCACATCGACAAGTAGGCACACAAGAAACTATGAAAACCTCAATTCTTCCGCTGTTTACCGAATCATCTAACAGTCCAGCAATGATAAAGCATGCGATTACCATCATCAATGCTACGGTGAAGCATCTCAATCCGGGCCAGGTACCAGTGATTACCCTTGATCAGCCTCTCTACGCAATTGCAAAAAGTGTACAGTGGACATTTCCAGACCCACGGAGAGGACAAGTATGTGTTACTGATGGGGGGATTGCACATCGAGAAAGCAGCGCTTACCCTGCCTGGTGATCTCCTAGAGGGTAGTGGATGGGTCGAGGCAATTGCAGACGCTGGCATCTTCACATCCGGTGTCGCCGAGTCCTGTCTCAGTGCCACACACATCAAGCGAACTCGCTACGCCCATGAAGTGACTGCAGTAGTACTCTATTCCATCATGATGAAGCAGTATACAGAGTATCGGCACTCGATTCTGCCAGATGATACGCCACATGACATTGATACATGGACTGCTGAAATGTCAGCCACACATCCGCAATTTCAGTACATGCACCACATTCTTCAACTTGAGCTTCTTGCCTTGGTGTACACGCGATCGATCAGAGAGGCGAAATTCGACCTTTGCATATCCAGCTTGACAGGGCTTGCCCCTTGGTTCATGGTGCTCAACCATACCCACTACGCTAGATGGGTGCCAGTGCACATACGTGACATGGTTACACTAAACAAACTACATCCTGAGATAGCTGCTGAATTTGACAACAAGCACTTTACTGTCAACAAGACAGGGCGTCCGTTTTCAAACATGGCAGTTGACCAGGCACACGAACAGAACAATGTCACAATCAACAAGGGAGACGGTGGTGTAATCGGGCAGACCCATGATGTCGACGCTCTCAACCGTTGGTCTCTCGCTTCACCCGAGGTTGCACGCGTCATCACAGACTTTGAGGGGACTATCACCACCAGCACCAATACTGCAGAGTATGCAACAACTACAACACACCATGAACAAACGAAGGCATTCCAAGAAAAGTTCTTGAAAGATGTCAGATCATTGGAACAAGGGATTAGTAACATGTGCAACCCCTTTGCTGATAACGGCAATGTCCTGTTCCGCATGCACACGATGGAGGTCCTTCCAGAAGCCGCAGTTCTCTGTTCACAGAAACTTCACGATGCAGGCTTGGAACAGTTTGAGGCATATGTCAACAATCGTCTGAAGGCACACACCGAATCTGTATCCAAACCAATCCAGAAGAACAAGCTTCATCTCATGGCCCCTACTACTACCAGACAAGTAAAAACGCCACGGGAGAAGGCACTTCAAGACACATGCTCTACTCTAGCCAAATTATATGTGTCTAGTGAAGTGCGTGTAGGGAGTCCAGATGAATTATTTTCCCATGAAAACCAGATACATCCGCCGTCTATCTCAGAAAACGGAAATCTTCGGACGACAACAAAGAGTGACATTGTCTCGGTCCTCGAGAAGACGGCTAGCACCACTCCTATAGCAGCTACTCCTAAAGCAGATGTGCTTTTGATGGATGGCTGCACAGTTGTCCATTACCTGCCACCGACTAAAGGCAAAACAGTCGCCGACTACATACACAGTACATTCCTACCTCACATCCGGCGTCAACTTGATAAATACCTCCGTGTGGATATTGTATTTGATGTGTATAAAGAAGACAGCTTAAAGGAAGGTGCACGAAAATCTCGTGGGAAGGGTGTGCGCATCAAAGTGTCCCTTAATACACCGTTGCCGAAAAGCTGGCCTCTCTTTCTGAACGATCCCGACAACAAGTCTGAACTTTTCAGGCTTCTTGCTGAGGAATCATTGTCACTGTCTCTTCCCAATAAGCAGTTGATCATGAGCTTTGGAGACAGCGTGGTCTGTGTCCCAGACCGCGAGAATACACATAGTATCTGCCCATGCAACCACGAGGAAGCAGATTCGAGGCTGATGGTGCACCTGGCTGATGCAGTTGCTGAAAGATTCAAGACATTCATGCTTCGGACGGTTGATTCTGATGTAGTGGTCTTAGGCGTGGCACCAGTGCCACGCCTAAATCTTTGTCAGTTGTGGGTGTCTTATGGTACTGGGAAAGATCATCGTTACCTCTCTCTACACAATATTTCGGCGGCCATCGGCACTCAGAAGTCTTTTTCCCTGCCATTTTTCCATGCATATACTGGTTGTGATACAGTATCAGCGTTCCATTCCATTGGAAAAAAGACAGCTTGGAGCACCTGGTGTACTTTCCCTGAGGTGACTGAAGCTTTCCGTTTGCTGGTTGAAGGACCTACTGAAATCAGTGACGAGACCATGCAGCTCATAGAACGCTTCACCGTCTTACTTTATGACCGCACAAGTGAATCAAACAGTGTCAATGAAGTTCGAAAGCACCTATTCACTGCAAAAGGCCGTACACTTCAGAACATTCCCCCAACTCTATCTGCTCTTGAACAGCACATCAAACGGGCAACACTACAAGGGGGTCATATCTGGGGTCATGCTCAAGACGTACAACTGCTGGATGTCTCACCAGATTCGTGGGGATGGACTAGCGAGTCTGGAAAATGGCAGCCACTATGGTCCTCCCTCCCAGTTGCTAGTGTGTCGTGCAGTGGTCTCATAAGATGTGGCTGCGTGAAAGGGTGCAAGTGTGTTAAGGCAGGTTTGCCATGTACTGCACTATGTCTAGGATGTAAAGGGGTATGTCAAAACAGTGCAGCTTAGTCCAACATACATACAGTTTTGGTACATATTTGACCACTTGACACCCTGGAGCCATGTGTATTATGGAGTGCATTATTTTGCCATGCTGAAGGCTCTGTAACCACTGCTGTACATGTGCCATAGTTTTCTACGGTTGTATTGATACTGTTGTGTTTGTCCTGCTCATTGCCCCCTTAGGGTGTATTACTCTATGTTGTGTTTGTTTATACTCGCGGCTGTAGAATGTCTCACCGTGCATATTACTCTATTTGGATAATTATGAATATGCATATTGATGGTAATAATTCCATTTTATCATCGACGACTTTCTGATGGCAAATTATGGTTATAGTTCGATGTTGAAAATGTGCTGCGGTCATAAAATAGAGTAATAAATCCTAAGGGGGCAATGAGCATGACTAACATAGCGGTAACAATACAACCATAGAAAACTACGGCACGGGTACAGCGGGGGTCACAGCCTTCAACATGACACACAAATGCACATAACCAGCGGTGTACGGTCCCCAACTCCTGTGTCGCATTTCGAATTATTTATCTAACATACTAGTAATAGTGTGTCTATTAATCACATTGTCAGAAATATATGGATAGGAATTCATATAAATGTAATTGTCAGTTTAGTATGCTGGTTCGTTATGGACATTAAAATCTATGTTTCACCGTTGCATACGAACAGAGCTTATATTCTGTTTTGGTAATATAACACATCGTAATAGTTTGCGATTGAGATGCATAAATTATCGGATACTATACTATCGGATGTGTTACTTAACGTTTTAAGGCGGCGACAAAACAAAGAAATAAAGTGTCCCAAATGAGCCACCATAGCTTAGACAATTAGGTCATATATGTATCCATAGTGTGGTACATATTGAACACTGACGTGCTGTTATTCATTTCACCTTTGCAGCGAAACATTTAACATAATACATTATAAACATAACGTGGCCTTGTAGAAGGAGAGATATGTCAAACTCAAACAAAATAGATACAATTGCATTTGACCTTGACCTTGACGCATGAACTTGCATGCAGGTAATGAAACCAATTTCATTTGACATGTACCATGAGGGATTACCATGATATATTATAATATTGTCTCAATCCGCCAAGTAAAATCAATGATATGCAAAAGATAGCGAAAAATTGCTGAAACTAGTTATTTTTTTGCATTTGACCTTGACCTTGATAGATGCACTTGACCCCTGAAGATCAGGAATTCAATACTATTTGATTGGCCACTTACGGGACTATCACTATACAGCCCATTATCCTCTCAATCCGCAATGTTTAGGCAGTCATATGCAAATATATTGCCAAAAAATGATGAAATAGTGATTTTAGCGTTTGACCTTGACCTTGGAGCATTCAATTGACCTCTGAATGCCATGAAACTAGTTTTACCTGATTGGCCAGTCGAAGAACTATGAATACTGACATCAATATTGTTATAATCGGCCAAGTAGATGCAGAGATACGCAAGTTTCAGATAATGTCTGATTTTCGATGGCGGCCATCTTGGATTTATGCAAATGAGGTAATTCCCGAATAGATTTTTTATGCCCACCCTTCTGATTTTTTTTTATTTCTTCTAACGAACATGTATGCAAATTTTGGCAGACTCTTCCAAAAGTGCAGTATCGTCGCACATAGCAGCCCCACTAATAGAGTTATACCGATGAAATCCGATACACGCCGAATGCCTGTGTTTGAGGGAGTAATCATTTATTTTTCCCAAACTGACTGTGATCAGTATAATAACAATTATTAAATGTATCCTTGAATTGAAACTTTCTCCCTCAAAGAGAGACTTAGCAAGATAAGTATACTTTGCAATTTTGGTGAAATATGCTACTGAATTGCACCGTCTGTGGAACCTCTCTAAGACGAACAACAAAGTAGTTCTGCAATCATACTGTTATTAACACGCAATCGATCGTATAGTGGATTTATGCGATGTTAACCTATATCTCAGAGTCCCGGGCGACCCGGTATGGGTCCGACCTTCTAACCAACCCCGGCTGAGTGAATAGCACTAGCGAGCACGCTGTACACTGATTAGACAGTCCAAACAGACGGCCTATATATTCTACGGATGACATTTAATGTATATTACATCAGAATTACCAGATTGAACTGGTCCCCGTTGATATGGCTTGTCTAAATATTATTATGCACCCAGTAATACTGATTTAAATCTGGTGAACAGGCCATATCGTTAACAAGCTCATTTGTACATGCATTACACTAGTGTATTATGATTTTAATACACTGTGTTAATACCATTATGTAATAAACCTATTCATGAAACACGTTTGGATAATATTTATGTTGTACAGAACAGACTTATACTCGCAAGGCTATCTGCATCCATGTACATGTATACATGACTTGTATTGTTTTTAATTTCCTAACAAAAAGTTTCATGTATCAGCGAGCAATACGAAAATACTTTGTTTTTCATGATAAAAGAAACGGAGATACACAACAAAACATGGCAAATTGTATCAGTGTGTCAATGCTATTTGCCAATAAAATAATGACTGGCAGGAGAAATTCAGTAGGTTTGATAAAATGCACCCAATATTCTGTTTTTGGCAAAATCCAGTAGCCGATTTCATCAAAATTGCAAAGCATACTTAGCTAGCAAAGTATACTTTGAGGGAGTAATCATTTATTTTTACCAAAATGTATTACATGTACATGTATTTCATATAGAACTAACACTGCATATATTTGATGATTAAAAGTATGCAGAATTATTTTACTGAATTATTATACTGAATTATTATACTGAATGTATTACATTATCACAGCCAAAATGGCTGTGATAATGTAATACATTCAGTATAATAAAAATTTATCCTTAAATTGAAATATTCTCCCTCAAAGAATACTTTACTACATAGATAAGCATACTTTCAATGTTGGTGAAATAGGCTACATATTTAGCAGATTTTGCACCGTACATAACGAAATCTGAATTGTCTGACTTACAAGTCGACCTGCGTGACAGCCAGCACATTCGGGTAAGCGGATAACCGTTCTCCTAAGCAGTTTTTGGCTGTGACTGGAACAATGGGGCTTATGGGTTTGCGAACAGTGTGGATCCAGATCAGCATGTGCATCCGCACAGTCTGATCAAGATCTGCACTGTTCGTTTTTCCATAAATGAAACGCCCGTCATGTTATTAACCAGCAATATCGATCGTTATCAGGCTGCAATAGTGTGCTATTTGACCAGGAGCTACGTACATGTATACACTGGTCATTTCTCCAGTCACAGCCACATTTATCCAACCCACATCCCCGTATTAACCCTTAGAATGCGGGAACCGAAAATAGTCGTCTGCTGTTAATTCATATTTTGTCTTTTTTCTCAGTAAAAACATGGTTTGGCAGCATTTTAGAATCATTTCCATTGGAAATGATTCTAAAGTGCTGCCAAACCAAGTTTTTGATGAGAAAAAATGGAAAATAAAAAATATTCAGCAGACGACACACATTAATTCAGCATTAGCGGTTTATGCAAAAAGTGCAGATCCAGATGAGCCGGCTCGTAACGAGCCGTCTCATCAGGATCTGCACTTTTTTAAAGTAATTTTCATATTTCTTAGAACAAAAACACCCCCTTTTCATAAATGGAAGAATCTGAAAATCAATTTGTGACCATTTGATTGGTCGGAACATTAGCATATCACAGTCCATTCCAGTTCCTTAGGGTTGAAAGGTTTAAGGCTGGTTGTGATGATAATACTGAGACAAAACTAGGAATACTGGTGATGTTGGGTAAGTCTTATTTTCTCATACGATACCACATTTCCCCATGAATGTTATTGCTTGACAATTTGACATGGCACTGGGACAAAGGTTCGGAACATTTAAACGCGCTCTAGAACTTAAATGCTACCTTAATTCAATAACTGATTTTTTAGTTCCTCGCAAATCGAATTCCGTGCCAGGAACTCGTCACAAGAAACGACGGTTTACAGTGTGAGTCCTCTAATGTCCCTTCGTCACGTGCGATAACTCTACATTAGGGCGAAACAAATTGGTAACACATGTGGCGCTAGGTGAGAAAACAAGGTTTGCCGAGCTTTTTTACAAGTGTGTTGTCTTTGGTCGTCGTGTGAAATCGCAGTTAGTTGTAGTGTTCGGATCGTTTGTTGGGATATAATCGAGTTTTGCTGACGGAAAGGCGGACAATGAGGACAATATTCAGAAGGTCGCTGGTCGCTGATGTCATAATACCGTTGTTAAATTGGTCACACATTTGACGCGCCCTGGCACAATTGGCTTACCGTTTGTTTGTGACAAGTGTAACGTTTGATTAGCTATACTCTACTCCAGCAGTTTGTCGCACCCACGGAAGTCATCGCAAATGTGTTATAGTTGCGAACGGTAACTCTTGCAATCTACTCCCGTACCGTCCGTAGGACGGTACTGGAGTAATTGCAAGAGTTACCGTTCGCAACTAAATGTCGTATAGACACGTTTTGTACTGTTCATTGACTTATAAAGTTAGTCAATAGCGCATACCCAAATACAAATATATATGATTGCTCTAGTATACGATGAAAATGAAAATCATGTGTTCTCATCGATGAAATAAGCAACTTAAAATGAGTAGTGTAATATACATTGTATCGTATTGGGGTGGAGGTTGATGTGGAGACGGGGGAGGTCAATTGCCTGTTACGTAATAAATATTCATATTTTACATAACGAATATGAAATAGAGTGGTGTGCAATATATATATTTCTCCATTTGTTGGTCGCATCGCCGTTTTTCACCGATATAAATTTCGAAAATGAGAGATAACTTCTGTAAGTAATGTCGATAGTTGACAATAATTTCAGGGCTCAATTTCGCATGAGCCCTAAAATTGTTGCAAACTTTCGGTGTCGTGCACGTAAAATATGTGTGATTTTCGAAAAAAAAAAATTTAAAAAAAATAAAATAATTGCAATTTGCCTAAACTGACTTCGAAAAGCAAACGCATTTTCCGTAATTGAAAAAACTTCAGAGCTCATTTTAAATGAGCATGAGCACGAGCTCTTAACTTTGTGTCAACTTTCGTTGTCATTTATGAACAATAATCCATGTTTTCCAAATCAACATCGGTCATATGACAAGGGAGGTAATCGATGTACATAAACGGATATCGTACACTGAACCATACATTTCACCGATACTGATTTCGAAAATCCGACATATATTCCGTAAATGACGTCGAAAATTGACAAAAACTTCAGAGCTCATGTTGAATTCAATTCCACATGAGCTCTGAACTTTGCGCCAACTTTTGTTGACATTTATGGAAAATACTGCATGTATTCCAAATCAATATCGGCCATATGACAGGGGAGATAATACATATACCAAACCGATGCTTTTCAGTGGTCCGGCGAATAGGGCACCCATACCAGAACCGGACACCGCCAAAGCGGAAGAAGCCAAGGACTTCGTTCTCCCGACTGCAGATTATGGAACTCGAGAAGCGATTCCACCGGCAGAAATACTTGGCGTCGGCCGAACGGTCGGCACTCGCTAAGGCGTTGAAAATGACCGACGCCCAGGTGAAAACCTGGTTCCAAAACAGGCGAACTAAATGGAGGTACAGTACGATTTGCGTTTTTGATCATATCATCATGATTATGTGGCTGTAACTGGAAAAATGTGGATTATGGGTTTTGCGGCCAGTGTAGATCCAGATCAGCATGTGCTCCACACAGTCTGATCAGGAACAGCGGGAAGTTTCATTTCGTACGACTAAAATGTTCGTAAGTGCACAATTATGATAGTCTGTAAATTTCACATTAACAATGTTTTCTTGTAAACGATTATTTGATTTACATTTATTGAGCATAGGCTGCATATGCAGCCTATGCTCAATCAATGTAAATCAATCAATTGAAATTTCCAGACGATCCTAATTTGCACTTACGTACAAGTCGTACGAAGTTTAGTGAAACGGCCCCCTATACTGTCAGTTCCGTCAATGAAATACCTGTCATACTTCTAACAGACAATATAATATAATATCGTTACGAGGCTACCGGACGGTGATATTTGATCAGTAGCTACACTGGTCACAAATCCCATAAGCCCAATTACTTCAGTCACAGGCACATGTATAGTTTAACACTAGTTCGGCTTAACAATAGTTAGCCATGGAAATGACGTCCATGTGAAAACCTAGTTCCAAAACAGGCGAACTAAATGGAGTTACAATATTCGAGTTTTGTTCCCATATATAGTTTTAATAGTTTGACCGAACGGCTGGGTAGGGTAAAAAAAAATGGTATAAAAACCGGTGAACTACTAGTAAATGGAGGTAAAGTATAGTTTATGTTTTTGTTCCTGGGGGCCGTTTCACTAAACTTCGTACGACTAAATTGTTCGTATGTGTAAATTTAGGATCGTCTGGAAATTTCATATGCATATGCATATGCAGCCTATGCTCAATGAATGTAAATCCAATAATTGTTTACAAGAAAACATTGTTAATGTGAAATTTACAGACTATCATAATTGTGCACTTACGAACATTGTAGTCGTACGAAGTTTAGTGAAACGGCCCCCTGGTTTGTACATTTAGTGTCTGTTTCACGCACGTCTGGTAAACTAAACTTAGACCCATGAAGACGATACGTTCCCAAACATGTTCCAAATATTGAGAATGTATTAGAAAATGACGTCATCAATGCCGGCAGCTGATTAAGAAAACTATTCTGCACATTTAGTTTAACTTTGAACTGAACTGCAACTGTTCGACTACCAATCAAACATTTGGTGAATATGATTATGTGCCATATGTCTGCCATCCAAATAAGGTAATGTCGTGATACATGTAAATCGCCTGGATACACCTTATAAATCGTCATTGACTAATACGAAATCTCATCAAAACGTGATGCTTTTTTATTGGCATTTTGAACATTTTTGCATGGGATTTTCTGCATGTCGTTTGTATTGTCATTATCTACCAGTTTACAAATATAATTTAAAATTTGTTTTGTTCTATTCATATGACCTTTAATGTATTATCGATATTTAATTTCTGAAAATAATTCCCATAAAATTAACACAATATGACGATTTAATACATGTACGAGACATTAATATCGCATTTTCATCAGCTAGTATGTCGTCTGTGCATCCGCACAGTCTGATCAGGACCTGCACTGTTCGTCATTCCATCAATGAAACACCCGTCCTGCTTCTACCAAGCAATATAGATCGTTATCAGGCTACATGATTCTATTTGATCAGGAGCTACACTGGTCACAATTTCCATAAGCCCCATTTCCAGTCACATGCACATATGATAATTCAAATCATCTCTCCATATTTCAGACGACAGACGGCAGAAGAGCGGGAAGCAGAACGACAGGCGGCAAACCGACTTATGATGTCGTTACAAGCGGAAGCCAGTAAGACGGTTTACGACATTCGAGACCCACTTTGTATGAGCAATTCGTCACTACACGCTCTGCAGAATCTGCAGCCATGGGTGGACGAAACACAAATGAACAATGGGCAAATAAGCAATTGAAAATTAAAAAATATACAAAATGAAACACAGATGCACAATGGATAAATGTGGATGTGACTGGGGAAATGGGGCTTATGGGATTTCTGACCAGTGTACCTCCTGATCCATTGGCACACTCATGCAGCCTGATAACGATCAATATTGCTTGTTAGAAGCATGGTGGGTGTTTCATTGGAAACGGTGTTGCGCCTGGTCAGACTGTGCGGATGTACAGGCTGATCTGGATCTACACTGGTCGTAAAGAACATGAGCCTCGTTTCTCCAGTCGCAGACACAAATAAGCAATGAAAAAAATGAAGCTCAGACAATCAATAGATAAGTAAACACTGGATAAATATACAATGGGCAAAATGAAAACACAAATACCTGATAAATAAACAATGGATGAATAAATAATATGGACACGGCGAAACACAGATAAACAATGAATACATAGAGAATAGACTAGACGAAGCAAGGAAACACAGTGGATATGACAAGACACAAATACGCAATGGATAAATAAATAAATGACAAGAGAGAGCAGGGCTCCAGATAAGCTGCGTATTTGCGTAAATACCCTATTAAAATTGCCAAAAACCCAATTGAAATCAGAAGTAGCGAGTATCAAAAAGCAATAACAAATTTGTGGTACCTTTATCATGCTGCAGAAAACAATAAACATACCACAAATATAGCATATTTTTCTTATTTTCCATGAAAACACAAGGAGATAATTCTAATGAAATGCCAAGACATGTTTTCATTTCGAAGCAAACAATTCAATAATTGCTGTCTGTTGATGTGTAAACAGTTGTGTGATTTTATTTTAACCAATTACAATTTTGAAATACCCAATTGCTTCAGAAATGATGGAGTGACAATACTCAATTACTAATTCCTTATCTGGAGCCCTGATAGATAGATAACCAATCGAGTACCACGTTAAACGCAGATTCCAGGGGCCCGTTTCACTAAACTTCGTACGACTAAAATGTTCGTAAGTGCAAATTTAGGATAGTCTGGAAATTGTAATTGACGGATTTACATTTATTGAGCATAGGCTGCATGCAGCCTATGCGCAATACATGTAAATCCACTTATTGTTTAACAAAACAGTGTGAGAAAACAGTGTTAATGTGAAATTTACAGACTATCATAATATTGCACTTACGAACATTTTAGTCGTACGGAGTTTAGTGAAACGGGCCCCTGGGTCATAAGAACAAAGTTCGGATTAGCAGTCAGATTGAATTACCACTACAGGTGGACAATTGAAGCATTAATGAACCACATAACTGTGTACACTAAGTTTATAAAAATATGCGTACAAACATTTTTGCCGTACGAAGCTTAGTAATGTAGATGTCAGATGTAGATCGGCTCTAAATGATTTAGATTTCCGAGAGACGCATCAGTTGTGAGTCCAAATTCTAAACCACGTGATGCTTAGATTCAGCCAGGGCTACTCCTGTCGCAAATGAGGTGAGAAGTCATATATAACAGTATTAATATACTATACTGGGGTCCGTTTCACTAAACTTCATACGACTAAAATGTTCGTAATTTTGATAGTCTGTAAATATCACATCAGCAATGTTTTCTTGCAAACAATTATTGGATTTACATTTATTGAGCATATGCTGCATATGCAGCCTATGCTCAATAAATGTAAATCCATCAATTGAAATTTCCATACGATCTTAAATTTTCACTTACGAACATTGTAGTCTTACGAAGTTTAGTGAAACGGGCCCCTGGAATGATTTAAAAATACAACAAGGAGTTAGACATGTTATTGCCATGGACATCCATATTCATGTATGATTATCCACGTGACTGCAGTCTACCACTTGGGTTTGATGTATCAATTCCGGGTTATTTTGATATATAACTATAATTGCTATTTATCCTCATATAATAAAATATTTTAGCCAAATTATTTAACGCGTGAATAAATAGCATGTTCACCCCCGTGTTGCGTTATTTTAAATATTTTCAGTATAGTGTAAACCACGCTCCGTATTTGCCTCATTGGCGAGAATTTATCTGCTCGAAAATATATCGTACACTCATGAACATGCTGATGAATTATAATAGTATTATATAATTGCCTAAATATTGATAAATCTATATAGAAATTGTCTTATTTTCTTGTCTAGTCTCCATAACCGACTCTTTATATGCCATTTCAGTACCAAGCATTTGATAAAATGTTTATAATAGAGTTCGCGACCAGCATAGCCCAAGATCAGACTGAGCATGGTGTACACTGTTCGCCAATGAATACACTACACATATAGCACTTAGTGAATAAATAAAATCGGATTTCAATTGTATAGTGAACCCTCTCTAAACCGAACAGCCTGGGAGGTCCCCATGGTGTCCGGCTTAGAGAGGTTTCACTGTAAATCAGGCAATTGATCATTCTGAGCCATGGTCGAGTGCTATGCGATCACGAACGGACATTATCACCTGAGATAAATGACCAAGAAACTCATCACAGATAAGATACAGGTGTTTTCTTGGTGTCCGGTTTAGAGAGGTTCCACTGTATATGTATAATAATGAGTATCATCACATAGCAACAAATAACATTGTATCTATTTGTTCGACAATTGACCATATGCCAGTTCTGTCTACAATAATGGCCTGTTTAACATCGTTTATATTTCATCGAACTCTGAGGTATACTAACGAATAATAACCTCTCTCGTTCTGCATAAGTAGCGCCCACTTACAGGCAATGAATAGCACATTAGATATTGGAAAGTTGCTATTCACTCAAGAGTAGTGAGAATTGAATAGCGTTTAGTTGATCCGAATCCGACAACATTCACGTTTTGGGCATATATGAGAAACGCCGTGTGTTTTCGTACATGTACATGTATGTGCGATATCTCATGTAAAATATTACGATATTTTCCTTAAATGACATCGAAGATTGACGAAATTTCGTCATCTTGTCACGTCATGTACAGAACAAGTCACAGTTTCTGTAAATATATATCATGAAAAATCGCGCACGTTCTCATGTACAAAATCACATGGCGTGTGGCATATGATAACAATTTGATCTAATTAATATGCGCCAAGGACAGAACTGGACACATATAGGGCTAATTATATTTTTGTATTTTGACCAGTGCATCTCGCTCTTGAATATGACTGTGGCTGGGAAACTATGACTTATGGCGGTTATATGTGGCTATGACTGGAGAAATGGGGCTTATGGCATGTGTGCACAGTGTAGCTCCTGGTCAAATAGCACACGCCGGCAGCCTGATAACGATCTATATTGCTTGTAAGAAGCATGACGGGTGTTTTATTGATGGAATGGCGACCAGTGCAAATCCTGATCAGACTGTGCGGATGCGGAGCTACACTGGTCGCAAAACCCATTATCCCAACTTTCCAGTCACAGCCACGTATGTATCTGTGACTGACACATACAGACTATGACACTGCTGGGGCCCGTTTCACTAAGCTTCGTACGACTAAGAAGTTCGTAAATTTAAATTGATGGATTTACATTTATTGAGCATAGGCTGCATATGCAGCCTATGCTCAATGAATGTAAATCCAATAATTGTTTACAAGAAAACATTGTTAATGTGAAATTTACAGACTATCATAATGTTGCACTTACGAACATTTTAGTCGTAAGAAGTTTAGTGAAACGGGCCCCAGGTCAGTGTAACTCAATATTATGTGTGTTGAAATATAACATAGGGACTGGTCATTATTTATCGCCAGGGGTGAGGAGCTGGAGAGATAGTGGTGAACCTCGAAAAATACGTTGGGGTAGGGGCGGAAAATTGCATCCATACTGAGGTGGGGTGGGGTAGTTTTTTAAAACAAAATGTGAGTGGGAGCCTTGAAACATGAACAAATTCATGGAGGTGGGTAGCGACAGTATACGTATACAGACGGACAACTGTATCCCCCACGCCATAATGTGTTGGTCTGGATCTACACTGATCTCAAACAATATGAGCTCAGCTCTGTTATATCATTAACCAATTGAACAGTTCAGTGGAATAAGTGGGCTAAGCTCATATGCACCCTTGGGTTATCAGTTACGACTAAAACACGAACGACAGATTTGGTGTGTGAAATTTGTAATCATGATTTCTACAACGGCTTGATATCGTGCAAGAGAGAAACAGAGCGAGTAACTATAGTAACAATTGACGTAACCTGTGGCTGTGACTGGAGAAATGTGGCTGGTGGCATTGGTGGCCAGTCTAGTTCCTGGTCTAGCGCACGGATTGATCTATAATCCTTGTTGGAAGACTTGGGAGAACGACGGGCCTGGCAGGCCCTGATCAGAATAATCAGGGCGGTAACAGATCAGGCCCCGTGATTATAGAACATTATGGGTACTTGCTATTGAAAATCACACAGTTTGATTGGCCGAGTCTGAATCTCCACCAATCCAACTTCTTGATTTCGAGTATGCGAACGGCGTACGTGATAATACAGTTGTACAAGAACGCGCCCAGGAATTAGACCAGTCACAAATGGCATAAGCCCCATTTCTCCAGTCGCTCACAATTGAAGGAGTCAGTGGAAAAGGGGGCTAACTCCATCATGGAGTTAGACCCTTTTCCACTGACCCCTTCAATTAGTTATAGCATACTGTCTGTTTCACGAAACCTGTCCAAATTTAATATATCCACTATGTAAAAACATTTTTTTTCGATAATATTTAAGAATAGCAAAATTTAAGAATGAGCCTTATTTGTATTGCATGAAATTCGGTATAATATTATTTGTATGCCGAAAAAATTATTTCTCTATGGAAATTTAAAGGTACATGCCCACTCAATAGGCACACAATGTTCTTTATATCGGAGACATCATCCGAGACATTTTCTGGCAAAATAATCATCAATTCACTATTACCCCACGTATTGATTGGCATTATTATACATTTTATATCAGACATAAATTTCCACACTGATATCAGGGGCGATAACCGTGTTTCCTTAAAATGTTACTGGACATTATTATTTATTCTCTGCATTTATTTTTTGATGCGCATTGATCATACTTTATAATGTATCGAAAATATTATTTTTTGTGACTCATTTAATTAGTATAAATAATGAAAAAATATCATGCCTCATTTGCATGTGAAAATAGCACGATACAACCGCGCGTCTCTATCAGAAAATTAAATATAACTAAATGATTATATCCGTATAGCGAGTACTCGTATTTTTTATAACTGGTGGAATAGTGACACAAGTATACACTCATTTAATTTCTATAACGAATAGTTTGTGCCTACGGAGTGGGCATGTACCTTTAATATCGGTGGAAAAAGCTGGAGGAGCTGCAGGAGAAGTCGAAAAACAAACAAAAATGGAACTTGACTCTGAAACCTTGCTAGATAGCATGATAATGATCTAACTAAGAAAGCAAAAGTTAAATTTTGAAAATGGTTCCAATATTTCCGAAATTAGAACATACAAATTCCCCATGTTAAAATCCCCATAGACATCTTCACTCTGTGAAGATTTCTATGGATATTTAATACGGAGAAAATGTTTTTTTCGCAATAAAATCAATACTGGGACAAATTTCACGAAATAAAAAAGGCTCATTCTTAAATTGTAATACAATTTAATAATATCGAAATAAAATATTGTTTTTGCATTGCGTATATAGCCGTAAACTTTGTACAGGTTTCGTGAAACAGAATATAAAGAATGACACGAGTCCCCTTGCACGATACGTAGCGATAGTACATTAGCGGTACTGGCAGTAAACCTCCGACGCAGACACCCTCCTCCAGCCGAAACAGCAATATCGCGGGCAACAGACATTTCCCGAGCCGGGAACCACGGCGGTGAGCCTCTTCAAAAGCTGCTTCCTCATTGGCTCCGCTCGCGGCATATTGCGCTTCATTGGCTCGATCACCTTCGCTGGGTTCCCGCAGTTGCAGTGGCTGTGAAGATTGATGTCGTCCTCGTATACCGTGTCATCATCCTCAGACAGATTGGCCGCGAAATCGGACCGGAAGTAGGAATTGTCCAGAAGATCCAACGCCAGTTCGTCTGCGCCCATGTCACCACTTCCGTTTCCTGTGTGGTTACCGGCTTTCGAAACTGGGTGGTGTGTAGAGGCGCTCCCGTCAGTTAGCTTGATGGTGATCTGGTTGTACGTTGGTTCCCGGTTTACGCTCGCTGAGTCGTCGTATTCCTGCAGATGGCGCCTTTTCCTGGCTCCGTAGACGTTTCCGCTCGAGATCGGATATTTTCGTTGTATTCCGTGGCCTACCCGGGATTCGAAGACTGGACATTGCCGTTTGGTTGTCTTGTGGTTGAACACATTCTCATTCACGGTATGTTTTCGCTTAGCCCCGTGTCGCTCTGTGGTTGCTAGGAAGAAGTCGATGCTTTCTGAAAGAATAATAATCAATTACATATAACGATACCTGAGTTTTAACTCTTTGCATGCTAGCGGTGAAAATAAAGTCCAACATATTACGAGTATGTTTCTTATTTCCTCTGTAAATATGTCTTGGAATTTCATTAGAATTGCGTCCAGAGGACGCAATTCTAATGAAATTCCAAGACATATTCATGATATTTATAAGGAGAAATAAACGAAAATACAATGCTACTTGTGAACAATTTATAGCCCACACATTTCCCAGAATGCAAATAGTTAATGTAAGGTTACTTATTGAATGGCGAACAGTATAGAGCTTGCTCAGACACACGCGGATGGATCTAAGGGCCTTTCCATCTACCAGCGGCCAGAATACATGTGGACGTGTTTCCTTGTAATATCCGGCTCGCAACTTGAGTTACCCGAGTATCACTGGAACAAGCAGAGTTCGAGTAACTCGAGTCGAATACAATGCGACAGGTTGCTCTACAGTTCCACCAACTCGAATTGGACCCAAATTGGAACTGTTGGTTAAGATTGCTCAAGACAGTGTAATAGCGGCGTCTCGTTCGAATGGGAATAATTAATTTATTTTAACACAGATTATTATAATTTCTAATGTTTACTCTCTAAAGTCTAAAATCCAACTCAACTCTAAAACAGACCGTGACATCAGTTAGCCCTAACCATCAACCAATGAAAATGCAGCATTCACACAATGGCAGGTTTCTAGCATGAAATATTCCTGCAAACTCTACATGTGTGTTTGTTTTCCAGCTTCTAAATACAAATAACTTTCAACATAATGCATGTATAAACTTATAATTAGTTCTCATGATTTCTCATGTCATACCAAATGTACTGTATCATTCAGAGCAAATGTCAACATTCCATTCTCATAGAAACTGGCAGTCTCTTGCATAATATGATGAATTCTGATCAAATTCAGGATTTACACAATAATGACATGTTCAAGACTGTAGTCACTGTTACATATGACTCATCTATATCTGTTACACCTATGGTGAAAATCTGGGTTTACAAATTGTGTCTGTTTAGGAAATATTTGCAATTATGTCAATATTAAAAACACAATCTACAAGCAATATTATGAATGATGGGAACCTTGGAAGACAGTATCCCTATTGTATAAATAGCTTTGCCAGTAGGTGGCGCCATATCAGTCAGGTGACCAAACAACCTGTACATGACCTGGTCACCTTTAGTGGGCTTTTTTTGGTTTTCAGAGGTAGGTGTATTTTTATTTTTGACTTTTTGCTTGTTTCTAAACATGCATGATGGATAGGCGAATTGTACACATCTTACCATCCCTAATACCGAGTATAGACCTGTGTTGCATATGGGGCATACAACGCCAAGTATCCTTGCTTACCTATAATACTGTCGGCACTGTCGGCAATATCGGCACAGTCGGGAATTGCACCAGTACTGCCAGAACCGCCGGCGGATGGGTGGTAGTTGTATGGTACCCGCTGGTCTATCCTCAGTCCCTCAAAACGACTGGAATTGATATCAAAAGTGGGATTAAAGACACACTCTCTCAAATATTCAATACGTGATTTGTCTTGTAGGTTTTTTTCTCAATGTTTGGACTACAAGCGTCCTATATCAATCAGAATCAGACGTTTACTTGAATAAATTCCAATCCTGTATCAGAAAACAAATTTGTGAATCATAACGCTTTTTAGTTAAGGAATGTCAATGGCACCTATATATAGAAATACCTTTCCATTCTAGACAATAGTTTACATGTAATCAATATAATAAATTAAAGGTACAGGCCCACTCAGTAGGCACAACATGTTCTTTATAGGATTTAAATACGTGTATAAATGTGTCACTATTCCACAAATTCTAAAAAGTATGCGTATTTCGACAGATTATAAAGGATGATCATTGTACATCAAAAAATAAATACAGAGAATAAATAGTAATGTTCGTTAACATTTTAAGGAAACACGGTTATCAGCCCTGATATTAGTGTGGAAATTTACGTCTGATATAAATTGTATAATAATGTCAATCAATACGTGGGGTAATGGTGGCTGCATGTTTATTTTTTGCCAGAAATTGGCTCAGATGATGTCTCTGATATAAAGAACATGTTGTGCCTACTGAGTGGGCATGTACCTTTAAATTAAATTTGTAACCAAAGATTGACGAAAGAGTTCGCGTCCGCAATATTGGTTATGTTTCAGTATTATAAATACTTTGTAACTAACCAAACGATTTGTTTTTCAGGAACAGGTGGCCGTTTCACTAAACTTCGTACGACTAAAATGTTCGTAAGTGCAATATTATGATAGACTGTAAATTTCACGTGAACAATGTTTTCTTGTAAACAATTATTGGATTTACATGTATTAAGCATATGCAGCATATGCTCAATACATGTAAATCCATCAATTGAAATGTCCAGACGATCCTAAATTTGAACTGGTGAATAAATATGATAACAAATCTACAGTTAAATATGTTCACAACTTTCTGCGCATATCCGAGACCAAGTGTGTTTTAGCCCTTTCACCCCTAAGCAACTGGAATGAAATATTCCATTTTAATTTTCAGACTGTTTCATTACTACAAAAGGTTAGAAAATGTCCACAATCAGTGCAGATCCTGAAGAGACGACTAGTTACGAGCCGACTCATCTGGGGGCCGTTTCACTAAACTTCGTACGACTAAAATGTTCGTATGTGCAAATTTAGGATCGTCTGTAAATTTCAATTTATGGATTTAAATTGATTGAACATATGCTGCATATGCGCAATAAATGTAAATCCAGTAATTGTTTACAAGAAAGCATTGTTAATGTGAAATTTACAGACTATCGTGAGTTTGCACTTACGAACAGTTTAGTCGTACGAAGTTTAGTCGTATGAAGTTTAGTCGTATGAAGTTAAGTGAAACGCCCTACTGGATCTACACTGTTTGCAAACATTTTTGGGAAAGTGGTATTTAGTATTGACAGGGTTAACCCTTTCCCTGATAGAGACGACTGTTCACGCCTCTGCAGAAGATGTCTTTTGAAAACATTGTGGGAAAAGGAGAAATTGCTTGTAACAAGCAATTTCTCCTTTTCCCACAATGTTTTCTACTCTATCAGATAATTTAGCCATTCATTTGACCCAGCATTTCATTCTTTTATTCAGATGTTTTCGATTTGGATGAGTCGAAATATCGCAAAACAGGGAAAGGGTTAAAGGCACTGTGTCTCACATGATGTCTCAATATACAATATGTCGTGTTCTGTTTCATGCACAGTAAAAAATATAAATATATCAATCACACCATTTTATTTGATGAAATTTCTAGAAGCATATGCTATATCCGAGTACATGCTATCAAAAACTGTGGCTAAACAGGGGAGATAATTTGGTTTGGCACAAGTTGGCTTTTTCGCTATACATATAACAGTGAGAAAATATTTGGAAAATTTCTAACTTTTTTGGTTCTGAAATGATCATATTATACCACATTTAGAAAGAAGGTTTCCACTATAGATGAATGTAATTAAATAAATAAAATAAATTAGTAACCATCGATTAAAAACATGTTGATAATACTGAAAAATAAATAGCGTTGCAAAAGAACAAACATTTTTTTTACCAATCCCAGATTTTTTGCCAGCCGACTTATATGTACGATACAAATCTAAAATTAAACTATATTTTCCTAATCTGAGACACAATGTCTTAAGTATATATGCATCTGTCATAGTTCGGGGGCAATCGTCAGGAATCCGGCACATTTTTGTCTTTTTTGTATTACACGGTTCTTTGTAACGTAATGAAGTTCAGTTTTCAGAAAAATGTAAAATATCATTTTTTCCAAACAGGTTCAAGGCAATTTCAAGGTCATTGAACTCCAAGACAAATGTGTTCTGTATATACTTTCACACAATGGTCATACAAAACATGGCAATATTTTCCCTTATTATTGGCAAGTATTAGTTAATTAAAATTAATTTATTCATAGAAATCAAAATCAGTCGCCAAGGTAAAGGTCGGGGATAAATCAGAACGAAACATATCAATGTATAGAGGTTCCACTGTATATGTTATTCCATGCTTTATATTTGTTGACACCCCACCCCACCCCACCCCACCCCAACCCCAACCCACCCAACCCAACCCACCCCACCCCACCCCACCCCCCAACATACACAACCCACACCCCACCCCAACCCAACCCACCCAATCCCCCCCACACCACACATACACTCACACATTTCGACAAGTTCCACATAACGTATATTACACTACCGCCTGCGCAATAATCTTGCCAACATTTCCAATTTCTTTCTTTAACAATATTTCAATATTTATTGATTGTATGAGCCTGTGATGTACTATAGTGGGGTCAGCGTGTAAGTGCACACACGAACTAACACGACAGGTTGGTTCCGTTCCAACCTGTCGTGTTCGTTCGTGTGTGCACTTACACGCTGACCCCACTGTAATTCATGTAAAAAAAAAAGTAAATATTTTTCTGCATTTTTTCTCATTTCGCATCAAAAGTGTATGTTGTTACCACTCAGTTGAACCGTCTCGGCGAGACGGTTCAACTGAGTGGTAACAACATACACTTTGGGTGGGTAGCGAACCAACCTGTCGTGTTCGTTCGTGTGTGCACTTACACGCTGACGCCACTGTACAGCTCAGTCTTAGACAATCAAATTGTTTGATTGCGAGTTGGCATTGACAATAGATGCTCTGAAACGTGCTTCATCTCGGCAAGATTAACGCAGGCGGTTGTATAATATGGAACCATGTGTGTCCGTCTATCCGTCTGTTTCTTTTCACGGAATGTCTTGTGATCCTCAATCATGTCGTGACACATGTGTGCCTCCATGGCACCTCCACCCTCAGGTAATGCCACTAAACCCACAACCCCGCCACAGCCACTGTCTCGTGTCGTAAAAACTAACAAGAGCCCACACATCTAAAGGAAACTTATTATGTTAAATTTGTGCGTAGCGGTCAGGGGAAGACGGGCGGATATGTAGTTAGTCCCCATTCTTTGAACAACTGACCGCTTCGTTTCAACTTTCAGCAGGTGTGGACCGGGTACCTTTCCTATTTTCCTTTGAAGCGGTCAGTGCAAGAATGGGTTCGTTTCACTGACCGCTTCGTTTCGATTTTAAGAAAGTGTGGGACAGGGTACCTTTCGTATTTTCCTTTGTAGTGTTTCCCGCATCGGTTCGAATTTCCTTTAAAGCATAAATTATGGAGTTAGCCCCCTTCTTCCAATGACCACTTCGTTTCCATTTTAAGCAGGCGTGGGACTGTGTACCTTTCCTAGTTTCCATTAGAAACTGTGTCGGCTGGGATATGAATTGAAACGATCAGTAGAAGAAGGGGGCTACATCTAGGTAGGAAGACCCTCCCCTATCCTACACCCTCCCCCCCCCCCCCACACACACACAACTACAACACTCCCCCGCCCCCCCCCCCCCCCCCCCCCCCCCCCCCCCCCGCCCCCCCCCCGCCGCCCCCACACACACACACACATACACACGCCCTTCACACCATATACAAAATTCTTGCGTAAGGTCTATGCACTGAATTTCAATTATTTACTTCATTAATCAACGAATCTTTATAAAAATGATGAACACCACTCACCTGATGTTGTCCATCATTTTAAATCTTTTTCACTCAGCTACGGTTGGTTTATTTTATCAAATTCGATTAAATATGAGAGCTAGCAAAAGCGTGTCTGTGTTTAACGGTGTCAAGAAGATGACTTCCGGTGTCGTTAACGGCAACGCGACGTCGACGTCACAGTAACGTCGCGTGACGTACTGGTTCCCTGTGTGTCGGTCGCTCTAACGTTACGCAAGGGAAGTAAGCGGAACACACGACGTGGACTTACTTTCGCTCCTTGACTGACTCGTGTACATCAATCTTTTCGCTTTTTTGTAATTTAGCGATTCAGTGACGTATATCCCTGTACATGTACATCACTGCATGCGCTAATTACAAAATACATGAATGTTGTGTTTGAAAATAAGCAGCTTGATTGGCTGAGCCTGAGCTGTACTACAGCTCAGGCACAGCCAATCAGACTGCTTGTTTTCAAGTTGATATTGCCAATAGATATTCAGAAACGTTAACATACTGGCAAGATTAATGCAGGCGGTCGTGTAATTACTGGAATATTGTTACAGTAAGCGTACCGTCCAAGTGACCGATTGGCGGCAGGTGCAGACCTGTTCAGACTGCGCGGATTCGCAGGGTCATACTGATCGACACTGATCGCAAGGTTCATAGATCCTCTTCCTTCAGTGACCGATAACTTTGCTGGCCTCTCCCTCCAATTTATTTACAGTAGTGTTTGTTTATTTCATCAATTTCATTTAATGGTCTATCAACAACTAGGGCTATTTTAGGTCTTGTCAACGGGGTCGAAACCCACACTTCACCTTTACCGATGACGGGAAAATTCTAAAAATTAGAACTGAATATTAACAATAAATAAATCAGTAGCATACGATTTTCTTCGTGTACTCCGGTTTCTTTCCACTTAACCCTTTGAACCCAAAAGCCCGCTGTTTATGCAAACAGTGCAGATCCAGATGAGCCGACTCGTAACGAGCCGTCTCATCAGGATCTGCACTTTTTTTTATATTTTTGAGAACAAAAAAAATATCCCGTTTTCATAATGGATTAGTCTGAAATGCATTTTGTGACGATTGTATTGGTAGAAAAATTAACATATCAAAATCCATTCCAGTTAATTGGGGGTGAAAGGATTACGTACCTTTACGTCCCCATCTGTGACAACGAAAGCATTCATGTGTACAGTGGTCCCCAGGGTGTCCAGTTTGGAGATGTTCCTCTGTATATCAGACTTATTTGCGCTTCGTGGCACATTCTAGTGTTTTGCAATCATGAAAAGTCATTGTAATCAGAGATACATAACAGCTAAACACATCTCAGTTAAACATCGATATTGTTCCGAGTGTCCTGGTTAGAGGGATTCCACTGTATAACAGCTCATAGTAAAATCAAAACACAAGGTTACATTTTAATGAATACTAGAAACAGTAGATATCGTGCCTCAGGTACATATTATTATATGAATGAATGGCCTTTTTGTGGAATTTATCGGGGTATAAACTTGGAAAAGTCGCGGGAATACTGGACGAAGGCCGTAGGGCCTCGTCCAGTATTCCCGCGACTTTTCCAAGTTTATAGCCCCGATAAATTCCACAAAAATGCCATTCATTCCTTATAATTCCAGAATTTGAAATAAATGCATCAAGAAAATGTGTTTATTTTCCGTTTTCTTAAGCATTATTTTAACTGCGCCTCACGGTTACGGAAAGTAGTTCGGCGTGGGAGTTTACTGTGATATAAAATTTGGACAAATGTTAGGGAATTGTGTAAATAGTTTTGTGCTGGAATTATAATGAAACAAACAAGGAGAAAATAAAGTATGTGTCGTTATTGTGGAAATCCTGAATCCATTACGCAAGAAGCTGCCAGTTTCTATGAGAACAGAATGTGCACATTTGTTCTGAATTATACAGCACGTTTGGTGTGACATGGGAAATCATGAGAACAAGTTATAAGTGTATACATGTATTATGTTGGACGTTATTTGCATTTAGATGCTGAAAAACAGACACACATGTAGAGTTTGCAGGAATATTTCATCCTACAAATATATATGCCATTGTATGAAGGCCGTATTTTAATTGGTCGATGATCAGGGCTAACTGACTCGGCGGTCACAGTATGTTGTAGAGTTGAGTTGGATTTTAGAGTTTGGCCAGTAAACATGAGAAATTAGAAATTGCATCTTTGTTCAAATTAATTGTTACATGTACCATCCCGAGTGTGCCGATACAACAACATTCAAATCATATGCAATTGTATTGATATGTAATACATTGCTTACTAAATATTTGTTAAAACATAAATTATGTGACGGTCTAATTCCCGCCTTTGGGAATAGTTCATGTCTAAGTTTAAGTGAGACATTGGCAGGTGCATAATTCAGAGAGAGAAAAAAATAGCATTTACAAACGCCCGGCATTATCCAATCACACCCGCGTTTGTTTGCCTTATCTCTGACAGTTAACAACCGTGTCTGTTTGTCTCAAGATTATCTTGCCGGAAACCGTAAATATATCCACCACGTCCAGAAAAACCGCAAAGACAAATGACTTTTGACAAATTGATCACTTAACACTATAGTTAGTTTTAATTAGGCTAGTCGTCTAAATAGTTGCACGCCGATTAGGATAAATGTTTCAGATTACATATAAAGTCCGGAGTCCGGTTGGAAAATGGATATGTGTATGTCTGCGGCCAGCGTAGCCCCAGATAAGACTGCGCAGTTGTCTGATCTGGGGCTACGCTGTTCGCAATTCAGTCACTGAAATTGCCTTAGTGTCATAATCAGAAGAAGTATATTGTACTAGAAATTAACTAGAAATTAACAGATTTGGACTGTATGCATTTTAAAAATAAATAATGGACAGCTGAGAAACAAAGGGAATACAATGTTACGAAGTTTGCGAGCAGCAGCACGAGACCATCGAGCACTTGTACATACCAATCTTATAAACAGATTCACGAACTTGGAAAAATCACGAGTTTCCTTAGAATTACTTGACGTGCACCATCGGCGTTGGAACTGGCGGGGTGTGACGTCAAGCCGACAAACGCCAATGATGCCCCGAAAATGGGAAGTAATTAGTTACTCGTGATTTTCCAAGTTCGGTAACCTATTTGTATCGCCCACCAGGTGCCGCCCTGAGACAAGACTATCCATATAGTCACGCCCATTTGAGATTTCATTGTCTCACCGTACACGTGCTTGTCTCACATCTAGCAACGATGCATGTTTTTCTGTATCAAAACACTGAATATCAGCAATCAGAACAGGACAATCATTATACTTAACCATAGGTATTTATTTCTTCCGAGAAAATACTTCAGTTGATGTAATTTAACGGTCTAGTGTAATATTACAGGGGCGGATCCAGCATTTTGGGAACAAGGGGTGGTTGTCTAGTTGCGAAGGTAACTCTTGCAATCTACTCCCGTACTAGCTACGGACGGTACGGGAGTAATTGCAAGAGTTATCGTTCGCAACTAGGAGGTTGTCCTATTTTCGAGCCCTTCGAAATGCACTTTCCTGTGTTTTACGGCATTTAAATTCAGACTCCAATTGGTAGTAAACTGTGATCTATGTCAGATCCGCCCCTGTATTATAGGTTACTGAGGTTTGTATGTGGAGATATGCACGAGTTCCGTAGCGTTGATATTGCGGGACTTCATCAGCGCAATATCATTGAGCGACGAAACATTTTTATTATACAAGTACATCACTGGCAATTTATAGTTTGCGATGTGAAACGTAGTTCCGGCACTGACCAATATGAACTCACAAGACGTCAATAATACAATATGGAAAAGTATTGTCTGCTTGCGTTTCAGTGGGAAACGAAAGTACGTATACATGATCGTACATATACAAATCAGACAACTACCGATTTGGCGATCAGTAAGTATGATGATGTGTTTCGCAATAAGTTTCATAATTTCACATAATCAATATCGTATTAAATCAACCCAACAAAAATATCAAATTTCGGTCGAAAACGGGCATGTATTAAAGGTACATGCCCACTCAGTAGGCACAAAATGTTCTTTATAAGAATTAAATAAGTGTGTAATTGTGTCACTATTCCATCAGTTCTAAAAATTACGAGTGCCTGCTATACAGATATAACCATTTATAAATAATTATTTTACTCATGGTGACGCGCGGTGGTATCATGCTATTTTCAAATGCAAATGAGGAATTATATTTTTTAACTATTTATACTAATTAAATGCATCAACTGAAAAAATAATATTTTAGACAGATTATAATGTATGATCATTGCACATCAAAAACTAAATACAAATTCTAAACAGTAATGTCCCTTAACCTTATTTCGAAAATATTTCACAGACCAAAATAAATTCGGGAAAATTCACATAATGCGATATACAGAAATGTTCATTCACCAGCTCAATTTCTATAAGAATAAACTGGTCTCAAATGTCCAAATGTCCTTTTCCTCGCCATGTCACATATTTCGCCCATTTCGATAAGGGTTTTGACAAATTGCACCACTATCTGTGCTACTTAACCCCAGTCAAAGTAATTTCATCCCACTCTCTACACAATAGCACAGCACGTGCTATTAATAATGCACGAACCACAAAAACGGCTGATTTCAGGAAAATCCGCCGGCTATTTAAATGGAGAATACCAGGATAGTGTATTTTGATATAATGCTTATCAGGCTAGGCTAGGAAACGTGTAGGTATTCCGAGGCTGGCCTCGGAATTCTTACCATTTTCGAACCGAGCCTGAAAAATCTGATATTTAAAGATATTAGTCTGGTGTTATATTCTAACGTGCTATGATAAGAAACGCGCATGCGTGACATACACGGATAATTCATACCGAACCTGATCATGTTGACATAATAAAGGAATTAAGAGGCTGGCCTCGAATTCCTCCCGTTTCCGAGCCGAGTCTGATAAACGATGTATCTAAATACACTATCCTATTATTACATTTTATTAGTTAATAATTCCAGCACAAAAATATTTACACAATTCCCTAACATTTGATTGGCCCGTAGCAAGTCTCTGTCCAACATTTATATCCCAGTAAACTCCCACGCCGAACTACTTTTCGTAACCGTGAGGCGCAGTTAAAATAATTCTTAAGAAAACGGAAAACACATTTTCTTGATGAATTTATTTCAAATGCTGGAATTATAAGGAGTAAATGGCCTTTTTGTGGAAGGTATCGGGGATATAAACTTGGAAAAGTCGCGGGAATACTGGACGAGGCCTTCCGGCCTTCGTCCAGTATTTATTCCTGCGACTTTTCCAAGTTTATAAAGGCCATTCATTCCTATAATGCCATGCTAAGAAACGCGTAATCATGGTATGTACCTCCATATAATGAAATAAAGGGCTCGCCTCGGTTTTCATACCTTTTCCGAACCGAGATTAAAAACATGATATTTAAAGACAATATAATGGCATTCTATTTCATCAGGTCACGTTCTATGCTAAGAATCGCGTATGCGTGACATACATGAGAATTCATATGGATCCTAATCAATTTGACATCAAAAATGGAATTAAGAGGCTCGTCGAGAAATTCCTACCGATTCCGAGCCGAGCCTAATATAAACTTGATATCTAAAAACACCAGTCTAGTATTCTATTTTGTCAGGTAATGCTATGCTAAGACACGCGTAAGCAAGACATACACGAGGAATTTATACAGAGCATGATCAAGTTGACATCAAAAAGGAACTAAGAGGCTCGCCTCAGAATTTCTACAAGCCTGATCAACTTGATATCTAAAGACACTATAGTCTGATATTATATTTTGCCAGGATTCTATTTTGCTATGCTGAGAAAAGCGCATGCATGACATAGACGAGGAATTCCTTCCGCTTCCTAACCGAACATAATCAAAAATGAATTCCTACCGTATCCAAGTCGAGATTGATAAACTTGATATCAAAATACTCAAGTCTGTAGCCGATTTCACCAACATGGCAAAGTATACTTTTCTGGCAAAGTCTACTTTGAGGGAGTAATCATTTATTTATCCTGAAATGCATTATTTCATATAGAACTAACGACTGCATATATTTGATGATTAAAAGCATGCATAATTATTATACTGAATGTATTACATTATCACAGCCAAAATGGCTGTGATAATGTAATAAATACAGTACAATAAAAATTAATAAAGTTATCCTAAAATTGATACTTTGCAATGTTGGTGAAATAGGCTACTGGTATTCTATATAGTCAGATAGTCTGCTATGGTAAAATAGATGGCATAAAATGTACGTATTTTGTTCGCATTACACCATAAAAATCAACGTACTGAAAGTACTGAAATATGTTCACAAAATACCTCCACAAAAACTGATCACTGGCCGAACTAGAGACTGAAAGTTGCATATTTTCTTAATCATCATCCAGAGGCAAATGTACTGTGATGGTGCAAACCCATTCCCATACATTAGTTTTCTCTAGAATAAATTACTGTTTGAAACTCCCAGAAAAAGAATTGTACGAAACTGGTCGCTAGCTGTTCACTGCTACCTAACTGTGAGAACTAAATATAATAGCTGCTGTATTCATACGCACGAACTATCTTGATTCGTGTTTTCCAGAATTTAACTCATAAACTGAGCACAAAACTGTGAAAATTATAGAGAATAGTATATTTAGAGTCTTAGTTACAAAGCAAGACAGACCAAAACGCCGTAGGATAAGTTGGCACATGGCACTATTTCCTTGGTCGTACTCGCCGTTTAGGTGTAGCACGATCAATGGCTGCCCCCCCCCCCCCCATATAAATTTGCGTGACATAATATGCTACCTCAAGGGAGATAACATATACAAATCAGCGGGTGCTGATACATAAAAGACTGCATTACTTTTGCCCAGATGTCAACGTTTCGGAACATCTGTTGGCAACATCAACTAGCAATCAAGCTGTTTGATTGGCTGTGCCTAAGCTGTTGTACAGCTCAGGCTCAGCCAGTGAAACTGCTTGCTTTCAAGCACAATATCAATATTCAAGTATTTTGTAATAAATAACTTCACAAAATATGCCATGATTAGCGCAGGCGGTGGTGTAATATGTACACAAGTTTTCCAGTTTTGCCATTTCGTCCCGTGCATTTTAACGCTAAATTCAAGCTTGAAAATGCCATTTAGATGTGGCTATGAGCAGTATTTCTGATTGGACAAACGCTGAGATCAAGTTACATTGTATTTCAAAGACTTCACAACAGTAACACATCTATATGTACAATATTGTTATGCGTTCCAAACTAAACCGTCCCCCTTAAAGACAAAATACATCCATTATGTTTATTGACACGAATATTATATCGGTAATCAAAATATATAGCCTTCTCCTTCATGTGGGGTCGTTATTGACCCTCTAACTGTGACATCATGTCAACATTTGAGCACTTAATGGATCAAATACAATTCTCCATGGTGCGCTAAAGGCGATGTACATCTTCTTGTATTGATACAAACATGGCCATACATTCTCCCGAAATGCAATCGTGGTAAAGCGGTGACGTACTTAGCTGGTGTTTACGGCGCCACCTATGGCGCGGAAATTTCTCATTTGAGACACGCCATGCGATTTTGTACCTTCGGACATCTGCGTAATTTCATTAAATATTGTTGACAAAATGCGGAATAAAAATTATATTCCGTATGTACTCTGAAACTGTTGTAAATTTTTGACGCCATTGACGTAACATATTGTAAATTTTGTAACTGAAACGTATTTCATGAAATTACGCAGATGTCAGAAGGTACACAATAGCATGGCGTGTCTCATGTGTGGCTGTGACGGGAGAAATGGGGCTTATTGGGATTGTGATCATCAGTGTATATACAAGGTGTATGATCACGTGGTACTAACAACAACAACAAGTACTGAAACTTCCAGAATCAATCCGATTGAAAGTACGTATTCTTTTTTTTTTGTCCGTATTACGTAACGGATTTTGATGAAATATGGCGCATCAAACTCGTCTTGTTAAGCTGCATTTGGTGGTCTCTGTATTTTCTGTAGTTTTTGCGAAGAATCGATTTCCGTGTCTCTGACACGGAAATCGATTCTTTGCAAAAACGACATAAGTCTGTGCCAAACTCACTGGACCACCAAATGCATATCATGAAGACGCGTTTGCTGCGCGATATTTCATCAAAATCCGTTGCATATTAAGGAAAATATCTAATAATACTGTTTTGGAGTGGACGACGCTGTTGTTGTTGTAACCACGTGATCATGCACCTTGTATATAGCTGATCAAATATCACATTCCTGTAGCCTGATATAACGATCTATATTGCTTTGTAGAAGAATCACGGGTGTTTCATTGATCGAATGGCGAACAGTGCAGATCCTGATCAGACTGTGCGGATGCACAGACTGATCTGGATCTACGTTGGTCGCATAATGCATAAGCCCCATTTCTCCAGTCACAGCCACATTTAACAGAGAAAACAAAGGCCAAAACCTACACCGAAAGGTGTGTTATTTTGTGATGAAAGAATGACGATTGGGATACTATAATTTTAAAGAAAGCTGAATTTACCACATCTTTGACACATTTCCGGGTGTTGTTTCTGTATTAACACCGCTCGAGTGCAAGATATGTATACGAGGATGCGATAAATAAGTTATATCACTTTTGTCCGCATGTACGAGTGATAATCTGCTCGCTAAAGCTCGCGGATTATCCCCTCGAACATGCGGACGAACCGTGATCTAACTTATACATAGAACCAATGGATATGCTCTATATTGAACGGTGACATTGTCGTGGACACATACGACTGCAAATACAGCCGGTCACAATATCAATGGCATATATGTTCTCATGGCAAACAAAAGTACCTCACACATGCGCGAAGCCATTGTTTTACCTAATATAAGAAGATGTGCGATATTGATCATCAAACATATGTAATGTTACGATATTTTCCATAAATGCCGTCGAAAGATCACGAAATTATCAGGCAAATGCAAATTTCGTTACCTTTCGACATCGTTTACAGAAACTAACAATACTTTCTTAAAATAGTTTCATGAAAAATCATACATCTTCTATACTTGTCGTGTCTCACTATTTGGCCGTTACAATCCTTGCTACGTGAATTATACCTTGATTAATGCCCAAATAAAGCGGAATTCCCTGGGAGGCAAGCGTTGTCGTAAAATTCCGGACTATTCAATTTCCGCCGTCTTCGCCGAACAGCCAGTCATCTTTATGGCCGTTATCAGCTGCCGATGTTCGGAAATATTAAATAATTCCGCTGACAGACAATTTATCTTATGCTAGAAGGGGAAGACCTACGCTCGTGTTGTAGCAAGTACCGCCTCTCTGACAAGGGCGGATAATGAATATCAAGCGCACCTGCTGCTATTTCCTGTTTGTTTCACGAATTCTGTACACATTTTATGGCTATATAGAGAATAGTAGGTTAGTGCCGTGAATGGGAAAACATATCTGGCAAGGCTCAGGAAACGGGATGGGCGAGGCTTTGCCGAGCACATCCCGTTTCCGTGCCGCGCCAGATAGTTTTTGCCATTCACGGCACTTACCTACTATTCTATTTATCCCGTCAACACCTACAAATGGCTGTAAAATGCAAAAATAGTATTGACTGGATATCAAAAATGTTTCACGGCACCGTGTTTCACGACACATACACACTGTGTTGACGGGATAAATACACAATGAAAAAAAAACAACAGGTTTTCCATAATGATAAATTTGATCAACATTTAAATATGAGCCTTCTTTTTATTTCGTGAAGTTTCGGTAAATAGTATTTTCATTATGAAGAAAATGATTTATGTATGAATATTTAACTGTAGATAGTTATTCAGATGAAATATGATATGTTCGTCATCATTTATTTGTTGTTGGTGGGTTTTTTTGTGCTGTGCTGTATTGTTGTTTTTTTCTTTTGCTTTTCTTTGCGTTTTTTGTAGTCGTTTTCTTTTTACGTTGAACAGTTGTACATTTGACGTCAAGTTCTGGTCATTACTTTGTTGGCACAGAAGGAAGATCTTCTGAAAATTATTATTTAAATAATGCTGGAAATGTTGTTTCAAGGTGCATTATCACGTGGGTAAAGCAACAACAATAATGGCTGAAAGTGTTGAAAGCCCACTCCAAAGTAAGTATTATTTGATAGTTTCCTTAATAGGCAACTGATTTTGATGAAACATGGCGCAGCAAACGCGTCTTCATGAGCTGCATTTGGTGGTCCCGGGGGCATTCGGCACAAACTTATGTCGTTTTTGCGAAATATCGATTGTTCGCAAAAACGACAGAAGTTTGGGCCAAAGTACCGAGACCATCAAATGCAACTTAACAAGACGAGTTTCATGCGCCATATTTCATAAAAAAATCCGTTACATAATAAGGACAAAATAAAATAATACGTACTTTGAATCGGAGGGCTTCTGGAAGCTTCATTACGTGTTGTTTTTGTTGTAACCACGTGATCATACACCTTGTGTTTGCAATTGTAAATATGTAATAGGTAATTACATGTACGAGTACCTCACTATCTTCATGACCAATTTATACCACCATATCATAACAACCTATATATATCTTCCAGAAGGGGAATTTATTTCTATTTGGAATGGCACAATAAAAGACAAGTCGGCTGTAATTGATACAAACACGTCCCTTTAAGGCAAAACCATCATCGCAGTAGGACGGCAATCATTCACCCTGCTATTACTTCTAGCGGCGTTTACAAAGACGGTGTTTGTTCAAATGATCTGCCAAGAAACGATGTTGTTATTCAAATTTATTGTTATAGCTTGATTAAATATTAATGCGCGCTGCTCAATAGCACCGATTTACGGTCTTAAAATAATGTGTATTTGTTTTGAGGTGGCAGCCTGCTGATCTAGTAGGGACTTTAGGAAGCAAAGTTAATGGCGTCTCCAGTGTGTATGGGGGCCTCTGGGTTGGAATGTTTCGCCAATCCGTACACCAAATACGACAAATGCCAATTTACGTATGGTTTTGTTAATATACGGTTCGGTATGAACGACATATTTTTGAGACCTTATGAAAGGAATAAACGACATGATTTTGTGGATTTATTACAGAATTTATATAAACGACATGATATGGAGGTTTTACCCCGATAAATCCCGGAAATTATGTCATTTATTTCATATACAAGGTGTATGATCACGTGGTACTAACAACAACAAGTACTGAAACTTCCAGAATCCATCTGATTCAAAGTACGTATTATTTTATATTGTCCTTATTACGTAACGGATTTTGATGAAATATGGAGCGTCTTGTTAAGCTGCATTTGGTGGTCTCTGTATTTTCGCCCAAACTTCTGTCGCTTTTGCGAAGAATCGATTTCCGTGTCTACCGACACGGAAATCGATTCTTCGCAAAAGCGACATAAGTCTGTGCCGAACTCCATGGACCACCAAATACAGCTCTTGAAGACGCGTTTGCAGCGCCATATTTCATCAAAATCAGTTGCATATTAAGGAAAATATCAAATAATTTATTCTCTGGAGTGGGCCACGTTGTTGTTTTTGTAACGTGATCATGCACCTTGGTATATTCCAGATCAAATATACATGTATAACCAAGTGCAGGCGCGGACCCAGGATTTCGGGTTAGGGGGGTGGGCGTAACTTGCTAGGTAATTTTTTTGAAATCTACATCGCATTTCCTGCGTTCTGGCGCATTTTGGAGCAAAAAAAAAACCCAATAAACAATAAATTCACAACGCGAACGTAAAAACATGCCTTGTAACACTTGTAAAAAATCTTTACTCGGCGAATTTTAAGGTGGGGGGGGGGGGGTCGCGCCGGGTTCGCCACCCCCCCCCCCCCCCCCTGAATCCTCCCATGAAGTGATCAAAGTGACTACAGCTCAGGCACAGACAACCAACTGCTTGATTTTTAGTTGATATTGCCAATAGATGTTCAGAAACGTCGGCAGCTTGGCAATATTTACGCAGGCGGTTGTGTACTTGCTATTTCATTGTGTTCCTTTTCTTCTCCTGGGAACATTGTTTGTTAACCCTTTCACCCCTAAGTAACTGGAATGGATTTTGATATGCTGATTTTGCAACCAATCCAACCGTTACAAAATGGTTTTAAGACTAATCCATTTATGAAAAGGGGGTATTTTTTGTTCTCCAGAATATGAAAAGTACTTTCAAAAAGTGCAGATCCTGATGAGACGGCTCGTTACGAGCCGACTCATCTGGATCTGCACTGTTTGCATAAACCACTATAGTGGGCTTTCGGGCTCTAAGGGTTAAGAAACACATCGATGTTTGTGTTGACTCAATCGGTTTGTATTCATTACATGTATTCTCGATTCCTAAACGTGTTCAAACTAGAATGGTTCGATGTGAAAGGTCAACTTGAAACGGGAATAGTCAATGTGACAGGTCAACATGAAACAAGAACAGTCTGTGTAACAGGTCACCTTGAAACGAGAATGGTCAGTGTGACAGGTCAACTAGAAACAAGAATGGTCAGTGTGACAGGTCAACTAAAAACAAGAATGGTTAGTGCGACAAGTCAACTAGAAATGAGAATTGTCCGTGTCAGTGACATGTCAACTTGAAACGAGAATGGTCAATGTGACAGGTCAACTAGACACAAGAATAGTTAGTGTGACAGGTCAACTTGAAACACGAATGGCCAATGTGACAAGTCAACTTGAAACAAGAATATTCAGCATGGCATGTCAGCTTAAAACGAGAAGGGTCAGTATGACAGGTCAGCTTGAAACAAGAATGGGCAGTGTGACAGGTCAGCTTGAAACGAGAAGGGTCAGTGTGACAGGTCACCTTGAAACGAGAAAGGTCAGTATGACAGGTGTCAGCTTGAAACGAGAAGGGTCAGTATGACAGGTCAGCTTCAAACGAGAAGGGTCAGTATGACAGGTCACCTTGAAACGAGAGAAAGGTCAGTATGACAGGTCAACTTGAAACGAGAAGGGTCAGTATGACAGGTCAGCTTCAAACGAGAAGGGTCAGTATGACAGGTCACCTTGAAACGAGAAGGGTCAGTAATATGTCAGCTTGAAATGAGAAGGGGCAGTGTGGCAGGTAAACTTGAAACCAGAAGTGTCAGTATGACAGGCCACCTTGAAACAAGAAGGGTCAGCATGACAGGTCATCTGTAAACGATAATGGTCAGTATGACAGTTCTGTTTGAAACGAGGATGGTCAGTATGACAGGTTAGCTTGAAACGAGAAGGGTCTGTATGACAAGTCAGCTTGAAACGAGGAGGGTCAGTACGACAGGTCAATTTGAAACAAGAAGGTTCAGTATGACAGGTCAGCTTGAAACGAGAAGGGTCAGAATGACAGGTTAGCTTGAAACGAGAATGATCAGTATGACAAGTCAGCTTGAAACGAGAAGGGTCAGTATGACAGGTCAATTTGAAACAAGAAGGTTCAGTATGACAGGTCAGCTTGAAACGAGAAGGGTTAGTATGACAGGTCAGCTTGAAACGAGAAGGGTCAGTATGACAGGTCAATTTGAAACGAGATGGGTCAGTATAGCAGGTCAGTTTGAAACGAGAAGGGTCAGTATGACAAGTCAGCTTGAAACGAGGAGGGTCAGTATGACAGGTCAGCTTGAAACGAGAAGGGTCAGTATGACAGGTCAACTTGAAACAAGAATGGTCAGTATGACAGGTCAGCTTGAAACGAGAATGGGCAGTATGACAGGTCAGCTTGAAACGAGAATGGTCAGTATGACAGGTCAGCTTGAAACGAGAAGGGTCAGTATGACAGGTCAGCTTGAAACGAGAAAGGTCAGTATGACAGGTCATCTTGAAACTATAATGGTCAGTATGACAGGTCAGTTTGAAACAAGAAGGGTCAATATGACAGGTCAACTTAAAACGAGAAGAGGTAGTATGACAGGTCATCTTGAAACGAGAATGGGCATTATGACAGGTCAGCTTGAAACGAGAAGGGTCCGAATGACAGGTCAGCTTGAAACGAGAATGGGCAGTGTGACAGGCCAGCTTGAAATGAAAAGGGTCAGTATGACAGGTCAGCTTGAAACGAGAAGGGTCAGTATTTCAGGTCAACTTGAAACGAGAGTGTCAGTATGACACCTTAGCTTGAGACAAGAATGGGCAGTGTGAAAGGCCAGTTTGAAACAAGGATGGTCAGTCTGACCACTGGCATTCGGCATGTTTCGGCATAGTTCGGTATTGCTATATATGGCTTTGTGTTACTCTCAAGGGAAGTAATTGTTATATATTAAAGGTACATGCCCACTCAGTAGGCACAACATGTTCTTTATAGGAATAAAATAAGTGTTTAATTGTGTCACTATTCCACCTGTTCTAAACATTACGAGTGTCCGCTATACATATATAATCATTTAATAATATCACCAGAAAAAAAAAATATTTTCGACAGATTATAAAGTATGACCATTGCCCATCAAAAAATATATACAGATAATAAATAGTAATGTCCGTTAACATTTTAAGGAAACACGGTTATCGCCCCTGATATCAGTGCGAAAATTTTCGTCTAATATAAAATTGATAATAATCAGATAATGCCAATCAATGCATGGGGTAATAGTGAATGAATGTTTATTTTGCCAGAAAATGTCATATCTACAGAACATACAAAACTGTCTCCCTATATTATAACCTGGCATTTTGTGCCTACTGCGTGGGCGTGTACCTTTAATAGTCAGGTTGACAAAGCTGATTGTTGGGCCTAACCCTACATCGCCTGTAAAGGACATTCTCTCGCAGGATTCTACATCCTTACGTCATCTAAGAGCAATTAGAGAAATTCAAGATGCCGGTCAAGATGGTCATACCAAAAGTGACTGTTTAAGATTGCTGTACCCTTCATGTAGCACCATGTCAGTTACGAGCCGGCTTATATGGATCTGCACTGTTTGCAAACGCCGCTATAGTGGGCTTTCGTGTTCAAAGGGTTAAGTCATGGCTATTGCGTACCATCTATGATGTCGTTCTACTTGTGTTTTCAATTATTTGTATGCACATTTTCTGTTCTTTCTTGTGGTAGATTTGCTTTCGATAAAGCTGTTTTCTGTCTTGTAATGCAAGTGCCTTTAGATAGAAAATATCATGTTAGTTTATTTTATCAGGTAAGGCTAGAAAACGCGTAGGAATTCGAAGGAATTTCTACCGTTTCCGAACAGAGCCCGATAAACTTGATATCAACGACACTGGCATGTTATTCTATTTATCAGGCAACGTTTTAGGCTACAGCATGAGCCAGTATGGCATGGATTTCGTTGAAATGGGCGCATCTTGTTTCCGTGACAAAATTCCACTGACTGTGTTCAGTAACGTCATGTGACGCCGTTCGACCAATGAAACATGTTATCAATTCGCTGTACCCCGACATTGACCTGATGAGACATTGTGTTATCAGTCGTACATATTCGGCTAAAACAAAGCTCGTTACCTAATACATTTTCTCAGAGGGGGCTTGGTGGCAATTGATAAGTAGAATGCGTATGGCGACTGATTTCAACCCAACAGAGCATTGACCGTTCCAAGTCGAAATGTGTTTATTACAAAATACGTGAATATTGTGTTTGAAAGTAAGCAGCTTGGATAACTGTAGCTTATTTCACTAACATAGCAAAGTATACTTATCTAGCAAAGTATACTTTGAGGGAGCAATTTTCAATCTAAGGATAAAAAAATGTTATTACATGTATACTTAATTTATTACATTATCACAGCCATTTTGGCTGTGATAATGTAATAAATTCAGTATAATAATTCTGCATACTTTTAATCATCAAATATATGCAGTCGTTAGTCCTATATGAAATAATGCATTTCGGGAAATATAAATGATTACTCCCTCAAAGTATTCTTTGCTAGATAAGTGTACTTTGCAATTTGATTAAATCGGCTACTGATCTGTGATACCTCCGGCACAGACAACCAGACGGCTTGATTGCTAGTTGATATTGCCGATAGATGTTCAGAAACGTTGACAGTTTGACAAGATTGACGCAGATGGGTGTGTACTTGCTATTTCGATGAGTTCCTTTTCTTCTCCTGAGAACATTGTTCGTTAACCCTTTCACCCCTAAGTAACTGAAATGGATTTTGATATGTTGATTTTGCAACCAATCCAACCGTTACAAAATGGTTTTAAGACTAGTTTATTTATGAAAATGGGGTGTTTTTTGTTCTCAAGAATATGAAAATTACTTTCAAAAAGTGCAGATCCTGATGAGACGGCTCGTTACGAGCCGACTCATCTGGATCTGCACTGTTTGCATAAACTGCTTTAGTGGGCTGTCGGGTTCTAAGGGTTAAGGGCCACATCGATGTTTGTGTTGACTCGATCGGTTTGTATTCATTGCATGTGTTCTCGGTTTCTAAAATGTCCAAACAAGCATGGTTGATGTGAAACGTTATCTTGAAACGAGAATGGTCAATGTGACAGGTCAACTTGAAACGAGTATGGCAACTGTATATAAGATCAACTTGAAACAAGAATGGTCTGTGTGACAGGTCAACTTGAAACGGCAGTGGACAATATGAAAGGTCAACTTGAAACGAGAATGATTAATGTTACAGGTCAACTTGAAACCAGAATGGTCGGTGTTACAGGTCAACTTGAAATGAGATTGGTCAGTGTGACAGGTCAACATGAAACAAGAATGGCCAGTATGATAGGTCTACTTGAAACGAAAATGGTTAATGTTACAGGTCAACTTGAAACCAGAATGGTCGGTGTTACAGGTCAACTTGAAATGAGAATGGTCAGTGTGACAGGTCAACTTGAAACGACAATGGTCACTGTGAAAGATTATCTTGAAACAATAATGGGCAGTGTGACAGGTCAACAAGAATTACCATTGTGAAATGTTAAATTGAAAGAAGAATAGTCAGTGTGAAACGTCGACTTGAAACGAGAATAGTTAATGTGACAGATCAACTTGAATCGAGAATGGTTAGTATGACAGGTCGGCTTGAAACAAGAATGGTCAGTGTGAAAGGTCGATTTGAAATAAGAATGGTTAGTGGTGTGACATGTCCACTTGAATCGAGAATGGTTAGTTTGACAGGTCAGTTTGGAACAAGAATGGTCAGTGTGAAAGGTCGACTTGAAACAATAATGGTTATTATGACAGGTCAGCTTGAAACAAGAATGGTCAATGTGAAATATCGACTTGAAACGAGCATGCAATGTGAAAGTTCAACTTGAAACGAGAATGGTCAATGTGACAGATCACTTGAACTTTTAAGTCTGACAGGTCAGTTTTAAACAAGAAGTGTGGTCATTGTGACAAGTCAGTTTGAAATGGGAATGGTCAGAGTGACATGTCCGCTTAAAACGAGAATGGTCAGAGTGACATGTCAGCTTAAAAACGAGAATGGTCCGTGTGACATGTCAGCTTAAAACGAGAATGGTCAGAGTGACATGTCCGCTTAAAAAGAGAGTGACAGATCAGCCGAAAATGAAAATGGTCAGTGTGATGAACGGTCAACTTGAAACAAGGATGGCCAATGTGAAAGGTCAACTTGAAACGAGAACGACCAGTTTGACAGGTTAACTTGATACGAGAATGGTCAGTGTGAAAGGTAAACTAGAACAAGAATAGTCAGTGTGAAAGATGAACTTAAAACAAGAATGGTCAGTGTGACAGGTCAGCTTGAAAAGAGAATATTCAATGTGAAAGGTCAACTTGAATAGAAAATGGTGAATGTGGCAGGTGTCAACTTGAAACGAGATAGATCAGTGTGACACGCCGACTTCAAACGAGCAGGCGCAGGAAATCGCATCTGCGGCGATCTGGCATTTAATAATTTTCATGGGAGAGGACCCCCAGACCCCCGACTTTACGATTTCGCGCTCGCGGAGGTCGGCTATGCCAATTTGTAATTACAGACCCCCCCCCACCCCCCCCCCCCTGCAATTATTGGTCAGTATGACAGGTCAACTTGAAACGGGTATGGTCAGTGTGAAAGGTCAACTTGAAACGAGAATGGTCAGTGTGAAAGGTCAACTTGAAACGAGAATGGTCAGTGTAACAGGTCGACATGAAACTAGAATGGTCAGTGTAACAGGTCAACTTGAAACGAGAAGGGTCAGTATGACAGGTCAACTTGAAATGAGAAGGATCAGTATGACAGGTCATCGTGAAACAAGAATGGTCAATGTGACAGGTCAACATGAAACAAGAATGGTCAGTATGACAGGTCAACTTGAAACGAAAATGGTCAATGTGACGGGTCAACTTGAAACGAGAATTATCAGAGTGACTGGTCAACTTATAAATCACTTGTTTTCTTGTAATTTTATGTACTATATTTCACAGTAATAACTGAGCAAAGTATGTTAGATTTACTTTATTGGACTATCTGTAAACCACTTTCGACTCTGCAAGAATTCAAAACCTTCTCCCGTCCACTTTCGAACATCTACAGTTAATGTAAAGCATACAACAAAACGAAGATGCAAACTTGTAAATATTAGCATGAAAGGAAACTTTCTTCAAATGTACTTTCAAATATTAACATACTTTATTATGTAAATTTGTTAACTTTACATTTGGAAAATACTACAGCCTGTGTTGGTTTGCAGAATCAAAATTGGGAACAAAGAGAGCAAAAAAATGGATTTCTATGGGTTAGCTTCTTTAAACATTAGTAAAATGTCGCGTATTGCTTTAATGTTCTTTGCAGTTTAGGATAATTCGTGGTAATTAGGAAAACAGTTTTACTTAACCAGATGTACTGAAATAAATGTGCAAGAGTTTAATTCGAAAGGACAACACAATAAGAATTCTGAATGGCCTACTGTCTGTTTCACGAAACCTGCCCAAATGTTACGGCTATATAGACACTGCAAAAACATTATTTGTTTGATAAATGTTAAATTAAGAATGAGCCTTCTTTTTATTTCGTGAAATTTGGTCAAATATTGATCTTATTACGAAAAATTAAATCTCTATGGGAATTTAACATGGGGGACAAAGAGGTAGAGGAGTTGTGGGAGGAGTCAAAAAATTAAAACGGGGGGGGGGGGGGGAGTGGGGGGGGGGGATACCGTGAAATTGACCTCCGAAACCTAGCTAGATAGCTTGGAAATGATCTAACTAAAGAAAACAAATGTTAAATTTTGAAAATCGGTCCAGTATTTTTGAAATTCTAAAAAATTTCCCTATGTTAAATCCTCATAGACATCTTCACTCTATGAAGATGTCTATGAGGATTTAACATGGGGAAATTGTTTTTTCGCAATAAAATTAATATTTGACCAAATTTCACGAAATAAAAAGAAGGTTCATTCTTAAATTTTCCATTAATTTAATATTATCGAGAAATAAAAAGGTTTTTGAATTGTTTATATGGCCGTAAAATTTGGGCATCTTTCGTGAAACAGACAGTAGTAACATCTTTTCTCTTTCATATTTTGCCAGGAATATTATTCAGAAAGAAATATGCATGTGTGTGGGCCATGTGAAGCACTCATAATCAGATACAAACAATAACAACATACTACATGTATTCCTTTTCATACCGGGTGCATACGAAAAGGTCCGGGTGAACAAGTAATCGGGGCGAAACAACCCGATTCCTGTTGCCCGTGTGCATAGCCACGTATTTACGAAACAAACTATGAATGTTAGAACTAGCTTCGCATACGTTGACTTTACGAATATGCGACTGTTTGTCAATTTTGCTATCTCTGCATGTCTGGTTGGAGAGGCTGGAAGATGAAACTGAAAACATGAACCGAAAGCGACCTGACGTGACAAACGTCAGGATATCTGATGACGAATTCTCAAGGCTAGAAAATAAGTTCGAAATACTGGGAAATGAGGCACGCTGACTATCTGTATTTTCCTCCTTAGATAGATTTGTATTTGGCTGTCATATGCAGCCGCTGTCACTCTCCGACACTTTCCAACTCGAGTTCAAGTTCAACTGTCAACTCCAAGATTGCCAAGAAATTGAAGATTTTTCATTGTTTCTATCAGTCTGTCACTTGTTATTCCACAAAATGTCAGTACCACTTTTCTCCCATAGACTGTTGTAACTTTGTATTGTCAGTAGGAGTGTAACGGTGCAGTCGTGCCGTCCATAGCATAAATTATTTCGCTTACCGAGTAGCAAATCAGATCCGACTCAAAGACGGACCTGAAATTCAGCAAACATATTTATACGAAGTATGTGGAGGGGTTATAGTTTTCGTAATTCTGTCGGTCCGTCAATGTTACAGTTTTTGGGTACCCATTATCTCTGTAACGGTAAGTCGGATTCACCTCAAATTTCATATTCTGGAACTTGGACATCGTCCATTTCGCGCACCTGCAGGTTATCTCTATTTGAAGCGTTCAAAAATGATTAAATTATATAGGAAAACGGGTCGAATTTCCCCCTGCACCACTCCACAGGGGGAAATCCAACTCGTTTTCTTATATGATGGTGGGTCTAGTTTTCGGGGTATTAACAAGTTCATCAACTAGCGTTTTTTATAAAACATAACATGTGATCTAAATTGTCAGTTCAATTAATAGAATGATAAACATTTCTTTCAATGTTTCTTGCCTTCAAAATCAGATTGTTGTTAGATTAAAACTCGCGTTAGCGCGATTAACAACACATGAGTCAGCCATTTTGAATATTGACTTATGGTTGGAGTTTTTGGGGTATGTTCCGAAAGTGTCAATAAATTTGCTAATTCGTCCCGAGTTTTCATTGGCTATAAGATCATCTCACAGATGAATGAGTGACAGTGAAGGGACACTTGAAACTTTTTTATTTAATCTGATTTTAACAATATTTAAATTAGTAGATTAATGGTGGATGCAGAAAATCACGGTAGGTTCGTGAAAAAAATGACCTAATTGGCAAAAATTACCAGTTTTTGGTCCAAACACTGGATTTGGTGGCATTTTTTAAGAACTTACTATAGGTAATGTCATGCTTATTTTAATTACCTGACGTAAAGCACATCGTGGCTGCACACATGTCTACACATTACAAAATATGTGAATACCCCGAAAACTCCGACTACCCCGAAAACTGGCGTCATGACCATATAATTTAATCATTTTTGAATGCTTCAAACAACTAAATTCCAATCGCTAGATCAAATTTAATTGCTGATTTATCATGTTAAATGGTCATTAAAAAAATATTCTTATCACCATTTAGTATTTTCGTGGTACTAATCTAAATGTGAAATATTCTGGGATAAAAATGATGTATTTTCGAGCGACATATATCGATTAACCCCCAAACATACCGGGTCACACCGACTTCCAGAATGCTTCCTTATCATAATCCATATTTTTATTCCATACCACACTCATGCGGCCTTCATGTCCAAGGTCAAGGTCAAATTACTTAGAAATATTTACGTTAAAGTTTACAGAAGTGTAAAAGCGAGTTTTCTAATCCTGTTCTCAATTGTACATATGTACAATGGTGTCTGCTAATTCTGCGCATCTAAGGCGTTCCAAACAAATTTATATGGCATTACCATCTCCACATTCAGTCAAACTTTCCTGAATATTCAACGCAGTTCAAAGTAGTTTGTGCAGGTAAAATGTCAACGTTCTGACGTCAGTAAGTGACGTAAATTGTGTGATGTGCATCACATGCGTGTTTGCAACGTCACATTTGTTTCGGCTAATGCTGCGCATGTGGTAGTGTAAACAAAATGGCGAGCAGCATACTGGATCAGCATAGCAAAATTGGTATTAAACTTGAAGCAGAACTATCCCGTAACATCATGGCAGGTTACATGTAGTTTCTTCATTTAACAGTTAATTTAGTAAATAAGACAGCTATATCATCAGTAGGGTCTGAGGATTTTACACATTTTGACTATATTCGGAATAACTTTTTACCAAACTATCGGAATGTGATAAAATTGTGACACAGTGTAGCAATTAATCAGCTTATTTATTCCAAAATCCACATATTTTATTTATGACATACGCAAGGCTAAATTTGACATGAATTGTGCATTAGCCGATGCGCAGAATTAGCCGACATGACAGTATATCTCACTTGCCATAACTAGAAATAAATATTGTTTAAACTAACTAAAGTTTTTGGGTACCCATTATCGGATTGATTTCAAATTTCATATTTCCTTATCATCATCATCATCAATATTTTCATTCCATACCACAACCATTCCGCCTTCATGTCCAAGGTCAAATTACTTAGAAATTTGCGTCGTAAGATTTGCTTTAAAGTTTTCGGCTACCTATTATCTCTGCAATGGTAAGTCGGATAGACTTCAAACCCATACAGCCTTCATGTCCATGGTCAAATTACTTAGAAATTTGCATCTGTAAGATTTATGTTACAGTTTTTTGGTACCCATTATCTCTGCAACGGTAAGTCGGATTGACAACAAACTTCATATACTTCCTCATCATACATCATAATCCGGCGGCCGGTGGTATATGTGAGCCCTGCTCACTTTCTCTAGTTTGTGTAAAGTGCAAAAACCATGCTTGCTTCTGACTCTAGCAATGATTCTACGTTATTATACCCCCCCTCCCCCCCCCCCCCCCCCCCCCCCTTACCCCCCCCCCCCCCCCCCCCCCCCCTTGTGGGGGGGTATACTGGGAGTCAGCTTGTCCGTCCGAGCGTCCGTGTTTCCGTCCATCACAAAACTTAACAATTGTAAATTTCCTTTTAACTTCTCTTTCCCTTTGCGGAAATCTTTCATATTTTTCCCGCCCCTTCTCTGACACTCATACATCATTCTGCAACAAACCTACGACCCCCATTTATGCCAGGGGTCAAGGTCACGGACTTAGAAACTTAGAAAAAAAAGAAAACTTAACAATTGTAAATTTCCTTTTAACTTCTCTTTCCCTTTGCGGAAATCTTTCATATTTTACCCACCCCTTCTCTGACACTCATACATCATTCTGCAACAACCTACGACCCCCATTTATTTATGCCAGGGCTCAAGGTCACGGACTTATAAACTTAGAAAAAAACTAAGACTTAACAAATGTAAATTTCCTTATAACTTCTCTTTCCCTTTGCGGAATGCAGTGATATTTTACCCGGCCCTTCTCTGACACTCATACATCATTCTGCAACAAACCTATGACCCCCATTTATGCCAGGGGTCAAGGTCACAGACTTAGAATGTCTAGTTTGCTTTTTTCAACTGGAACCACCATCGCACTCCATATGTGCTGACATAGTCTTTTATCTGAAAATGATAGTATGCAAGCTGGAATTCATTCTAGGTCAGGGCTGACGCGGGGGGGTATTCCGTAAGCCCCCATGCTTACTGACAAATCTAGTTCTAGTTGCGAACAGTAATTCCTAATTAATCAGCAATCTACTCCCGTACCGTCCATAGCAGAGTTACGATTCCACTCATAGACTTCCTCTGCAAAATAGCTAGTAAAAAGTAATCTGGCATAGTAAAGGTGGCACCAAATCTGGACATCGTTTTTCAGTCCTGAAAGTTTTTATTGTAGTTTTGGTGCTGAATGTACTCTTCGGAATATGTTTAAATTTGTCAGACACTGTTGACGGAATAGTGGTCTGGATTACTAAATTAATAGTTTGTTCAACAAAGAATTAATCTAACCTGTCATTTTGTCACTGGATTGTACTGCTTCAAGTTTGGCATCAATTTTCCTATGCTGATTCAGTATACTGTTCGCCATTTTTGTTTACACTACGATATGTCATACATCACACAACTTACGTCATTTACTGACGTTAGAACATTATGAAAATTCACATGACCAGACTTCATTGAACTGCCTTGGATTCAGGAAATTTTGACTGAGTTTGGGAATGGTAATGATATTATAAATTTGTGCACAGAATTAGCAGACACCATTGTACATGACTTTGGTGTTGAACGGAGACATATAACCTCAATCAATTATCTGATCATCTGCTTACAGTTTTCGGCTTGTAAACGGAAGTTGGACAGCAAGTGTGAGGCTCTGCTCATTCTGAGCAAACAGCTGGACACATGTCGCAGCGAACGCGACCAGTTCAAGTTAATGGGCGAACAACTCCGTGAGCGATACCAGAACATCAAGAAACAACTGGGACAGGTAAATAGAGATATCAAGTGTATCATGGTTACCACGCAATGATTGAAAAAACATAGGATTCTGGGGCGCATCAAAGAATTTCTACTGTTTCCAACTGAGGTTGATAACATATATTATGTGGTTGTGATTGGAGAATGGGGCTTATGGGTGTTGCAACCAATGTAGATCCAGATCAGCCTGTGCATACGCACAGTCTAATCGGATCTGCACTAATCAGCTTTCTGTAAATGAAACGCTAGTCATGCTTCTAACAAGCAATATAGATCGTTATCAGGCTACATACATGTACTATTTGAACAGGAGCTGCACTGGTCACAATTCCCATAAGCCCCATTTCTCCAGTCACAGCCACATATGTTGAAAGACGTATTTTATTTACCTGGTAAAGTTTTATGCTAGAGGATGGGTAAATATGACATGATTTTTGTCGAGCCCGATTGCGGAAAGCGAGACATAGTGATCACAATGACGTCCGTCCGTCCGTCCGAAATCTGCGTTAAAGTTTTTAAAAATACCATCAAATGCTTCGGCGGGCTCAACATGCGGACCACGGCCATCTGGTCATTGAAAAGAACACAAACTTTTGTATGCTGCGTCATTACACTGACGTCATTCGGTAACATCATGTGATGCTGTTCGACCAATAGAACGTCAAGAGAAAGTAGTGACAGAGCTCCAGATAAGGTGTGTATTTGCATAAATATCCAATTAAAATTGCCAAAACCCCAATTGAAAGCAGAAGTAGTGAGTATGAAAAAGCAATGAAAAATTTGTGGTATCTATCATGCCACAGAAAACAATAAACAGACCACAAATATAGCATATTTTCTTACTTTTTCATGAAAACACATCTTGTATTTCATTAGAATTGTCTTCTAATGAAATACCAAGTTATAAGTTATTATACCCCCACCCCCCCCCCCCCCCCCCCCCCCCCCCCCCCCCCCCCCCCCCCCCCCCCCCCCCCCACCCCCCCGCCCCCCCCCCCCCCCCATCCCCCCCGTAACGAGTTGTGGTGGTATACTGGAGTCCGGTTGTCCGTCCGTGCGTCCGTAAACTTAACATCAGAGAAATATTGTTATAACTTCTATTTCCTTCATCTAAAATGCTTAATATTTTACACATGCATTCCTGTAAGGCTCTACTACCATGCTGTGCCAAATCCACGACTGTCCAACCCCCGCTGATCCCATGGTCAAGGTCAAATACTTAGTCTCTTTACAAAACTTAACATCACAGAAATGTTGTTATAACTTCTATTTCCATCATCTAGAATGCTTAATATTTCACACATGCATTCCTGTAAGGCTCTACTACCATGCTGTGCCAAATTCACGACCGTCCAACCCCCGCTGATCCCATGGTCAAGGTCAAATACTTAGTCTCTTTACAAAACTTAACATCAGAGAAATAGTTATAAACCTTCTATTTCCTTCATCTAAAATGCTTAATATTTCACACATGCATTCCTGTAAGGCTCTACTACCATGCTGTGCAAAATCCATGACCGTCCAACCCCCGCTGATCCCATTGTCAATGTCAAATACTTAGTATCTTTACAAAACTTAACATCAGAGAAATATTGTTATAACTTCTATTTCCTTCATCTAAAATGCTAAAATTTCACACATGCATTCCTGTAAGGCTCTACTACCATGCTGTGCCAAATCCACGACCGTCCAACCCCTGCTGATCCCAAGGTCAAGGTCGAATACATGGTCTCTTTACAAAACTTAACATCAGAGAAATATGTTATAACTTCATCTAAAAAATTTAATATTTCATGCATGCATTCCTCTAAGGCTCTACTATTATGCTGTGACATATCCCCACTGATCCCAAGGTCAAGATCACATACTTAGTCTCTTTACAAAACTTAACATCAGAGAAATCGGTTATAACTTCTATTCCTTGCTCGGATCTGCTTCACATTCACGTTCGTGCCGCCTCTGCTAAGCCCAGAGTCAAGGTCACAAGCCTACACTTGGACAATTTTACATATTTAGGGGTACCTGGGCCCACGCGGGGGGTATTCCGTAAGCCTCGCTTACTGACCAATATAGTTCTGTCAGTGCAGAGCGAGTTTCCTAAATTAGTCAATTTAGAGGGGTCGAAGTTAAGTAATTGTATCTAGCTTACAGGGCTAAGAATACACCTGAAAAATCAGGTAATTATGCCATGCAAATTTTTACCCGAAAAGAAAGCTAAATTATTTGAAATACACAAGCCTGTCGCTAGTGACATATCAGCTAGCCCAACAATAATTCCACTAGCCTCCGTCGGGTGAGCTAGTACTAATTTCGACTAAGTTTGACTTCTGGTAATTCAGACGTTATTCCCTGCTTGTGGGAGAAACTGTCTGAATGCAGGGAATTTGCATATTCTTCACATGGGACAATAATAGTCCACTGAGTCTGAAATGTTACTTTGCTGACTGAATTTTGTCACCATAAGTATTTTCTCTTGCCTTTTAGACAAGGTAAGAATTTTGACAATTTTGCTACCTCTGAAATGTGAAATGTCAATATATTTTCTCATTATAGTTTGTTTTGATTGAGTCACTGTTTTTATGATTGAATTGGTTGGAAAATTAACATATCACAGTCCATTTAAATTAAGTTATTTAGGCTTGATATATAGTTAATGATATTATTGTGACAGTTCGCTGTGTTTCATGTGTTAGATTATATTTGCTATTACAGGGGGGATATTCCGCCTCGGACGCAAAGTCGTACAGTCATTATGCCGACATGCAAAGCCAGGTGAGTGGTTTAGAATCTAGCGGGGAATCTACCATGCCTCCAGGGTACATACTCCATTCTAATTATCAAAATCATTGTCTCGGCCAATCAAACAGCATGATTTCGAGACAGGCTGATCGGGATCTGCACTGGTCGCAAAAGCAATTAGTCCAGTCACAACCCGATTTATGTTACAGTGCCTAGCTTGACTGGTTTCTCTAGTCTAACAGTGATGTTTCAGTGTCTCGTGGTGATGGATTGTGGCCTAGAGGCTAGAGCACTGGACTTCAATACCAGAGGTTGTGGGTTAAATCCCCACCCTAGGCTTGATAATACTTTCATAGTCTTTCCATCACACTAGTTTTTCAGATGAGAGATGAAACCGGCGTCCTGTCTCTATATGTAATACCTTACGTGTTGCAGGAACGTTAAAACCCATTGACTTTCAGTGTCTAGCTGAACTGGTCACAAATGCCATCACGCCCACTTCTCCAGTTACAACCCGAATTGTTTCAGTACCTAGCTGAGCTGGTCGCAACTCCCCATAGACCCCATTTCTCATTTGAGATGCCATGTGATTTTGTACCTAAAACATGTGCGATTTTTCAAAACATATATTTACAGAAACTGTGATATCGTCTGTACATGACATCGAGTGTTGACAAAATTTTCATAGCAAATGCGGAATAGAATTCCGCATTTGCTGTGAAACTTTCGTCATCTTTCGACCTTATTTGTGTAAAATATTGTAAATTTTGTAAATATTTTTCATGAGACGTGTGTGTCATTTGTGTTTCAGCGACTAGCCCGCCTGCTATGTGAGTCCAAAGACCAGAGCCACTCTATCCAGTTTGAAGTGGATGACTTGAAACAGAAGTTACACGATGCTCAGGGTGACATTAAGGTATGCACCGATGGCCAGTATATATATGCAGGGTTAAATTTACGGTGCGAAGTTGTCTTGCTAAATTGCAGAACCTCTTCCTATATTGAGATGTAGGTTTTTCGCTATTTCAAATGGGAAATATCACGTGGTCAAATTTACAACATATATGGCGAAAAACTTTCTCCCTGTTCTGGGGGTCTAGATTGAACATGCTTATGTGGCTGTGAGTGGAGAAATGGGGCATATGGGTTTTGCAACCAGTGTAGATCTTCATCAGCCCGTGCATCTGCACGGTCTGATGAGGATCTGCACTGTTTGCCATTCCAGCAATGAAACACCCGTCATGCTTCTAACTATATATCATTATCAGTGTACTAGAGTGTGCAAAACTGATCGCAAATCTCATAAGCCCCATTTCTCCTGTCGCAGCCACATATTATTTATGAAAGGTGGCTCATTCTCTCCTAGCCAATAGACAGAAAGGGAAAAAGTTATTTATACCGCAACCATTGCTCCATGTAACATAATAAAGGGGGTTGAATAAATGCTGTTTATATCTGAAGTAGTCTAATATACATGAAGTGCCGTTTTTGCCTTTACTTTTTCACCTTTGACCCCTAATCGCGGCCTCTGTCAGTCTCAACAGCAAATTCAAGATGGTGGCGAATTTTAAAATCGAAATCGCTGTTGGTGCAGCTGAATTTTGTCCATTTTTACAGTATATGCGACGTAACCAACGACATGAATATGTCCATTATAACTGTGTAGTCTAAATTGAGCCAATATTGAAGCGCATCGTAAATAAATCCGGGATTTAATCAGATACAATACCGAATCTACCTAGCGTGGACGCCGCCATTTTGCTTTGAATGACGTCGCTGTATTTGTGACGTATGTCGAGGGAATGACGTCAAAATATGACGTCACGCACATTCAAACAATTAAGTTTAGTATGCGGTATAAATTAAATACATGATTAGTGCCGTCGATTATAAAATATATTCGGTTTTGCCCTGCCAACTTTATAGGGACTTGCTAAAGCTCGCCCCAATAAAGCTGTCTAAGGCTCAATCAAATATATTTTATATTCGACGGCACTAACCATGTATTTACTATATATGCGTCAGTGAGTGATGACATAATTGACATATTTATTATTAAACTGATTTCATAAGAAATGGGGCTATGTCGAGTTTTTTATGAAATCAGTTCAAAATTTTACTATATTCAGTAATCCATTTGCAAAAATAAAACACAATTAATTTTCTTACACAGGGCTCCAGATAAGGAATTAGTAATTGAGTATTGTCACTCCATCATTTCTGAAGCAATTGGGTATTTCAAAATTTTAATTTGGTAAAATAAAATCACACTACTGTTTACACATCAACAGACAGCAATTGTTGAATAGTTTGCTTCAAAATGAAAACATGTCTTGGCATTTCATTAGAATTGTCTCCAAGGAGACAATTCTAATGAAATATCAAGATGTGTTTTCATGGAAAATAAGAAACATATGCTATATGTGTGGTCTGTTTATTGTTTTCTGCAGCATGATAAAGGTACCATAATATTTTTATTGCTTTTTGATACTCGCTACTTCTGATTTCAATTGGGTTTTTGGTAATTTTAGTTGTGTATTTAAGCAAATACGCAGCTTATCTGGAGCTCTAGTGACATGAAGTAAACAAGTCACGTTTTTTTCAATGAAAACAATATTATATTTACCCATCCATTAGCAGAAAACATTACCTGATCAATATAATACCATGCTAGCAGAGCTCCAGATAAGCTGCATATTTGCTTAAATACCCAATTAAAATTGCCAAAGCCCCAATTGAAATCCGAAGTAGCGATTATCAAAAAGCAATAACAATTTTGCAATACCTTTATCATGCTGCAGAAAACAATAAACAGACCACAATATAGCAATTCTAATGAAACGTCCAGACATGTTTCCATTTCGAAGCAAACTATTCAATAATTTTGAAATACCCAATTGCTTCAGAAATAATTGAGTGAAAATACTCAATTACTAATTCCTTATCTGGAGCCCTGCATGCTAGTGTCTCTTTTGATGTCAAATTTCTCAGACTCGGCACAGCAAGGTAGGAATTCCTCGGTGAGCCTCGGAATTCCTACATATGCATTTCCTAGCATTGCCTGATAAACTTCATATGTGACACGATATGTGATTTTGCACCTATTAAGAACATGTGCAATTTTTCATGAAATATATTTGCAGAAACTGTGATGTTTTCTGTAAATGACGTAGAAAGATCTTAGAACCATGACGGGAACGGTGAGCAGTGCAGATCGGTGAGCAGTGCAGATCCTGATCAGACTGTGCGGATGCACAGGCTGATCTGGATCTACACTGGTCGCTAAACCCATAAGCCCCATTTCTCCAGTCATAGCCACGTATACATGTACATCTGTTTATGTCTGAAATAAGTGATTTATAACCACTCCGTCCAGCGTAAAACGTTTCACATTGAATGAGGTCCTGCATTCCTGTTCGGCTTTATGCAGAATATGCTGTATAAACACACTTTCGTCCAGTAACCGACGCAAAAATTACCTGCAAAAAATCAATGCATAGTCTGGTATAGGCATGAGAATCTTCAGTTGAGTTCAGATGTCTTTGTCATAATTTGCGTTTTCAAAATGATTCAGTATCAATCTGGTATGCATGCTCAAATTTGATACTTTTACAAGTGGGGTGAGGTGGTTTCAGTGGATTTTCAGATGTTTTCAGCCACAGCCATTCTCATGCCTGGTCGGGTAAAATACATGTATATATTTGGAGCTCAGGGACCCATTTCACTAAACTTCGTACGATTAAAAGTTTGCATTAGCGGCCAATTTTTGGAAAAAATTTGGTGGAGTTGTTCAGATCATTGAACCATGCATGGGTGTAGCTGTAGCTGTAGTGAATTAAATTAATCTGTGAAGTGAATTTATAGAAATCTACGTACGAACATTCTTGTCATACAATCTTAGTGAAACGGCCCCTGATATGTTTATTATACTGGAGTCAGGTTGTCCGTCCGTCCGTCACTAAACTTAACATCAGAGAAATATTGTTATAACTTCTATTTCCTTCATCTAAAATGCTTAATATTTCACACATGCATTCCTGTAAGGCTCTACTACTATACTGTGCCAAATCCACGACCGTCAAACCCCCGCTGATCCCAAAGTCAAGGTCAAATACTTAGTCTCTTTACAAAACTTAACATCAGAGAAATAAGTTATAACTTCTATTTCCTTCATCTAAAATTCTTAATATTTCACACATGCATTCCTGTAAGGCTCTACTACCATGCTGTGCCAAATCCATGACCGTCCAACCCCCGCTGATCCCAAGCTCAAGGTCAAAGCTGATCCCAAGCTCAAGGTCAAATCCTTGGTCTCTTTACAAAACTTAACATCAGAGAAATAAGTTATAACTTCTATTTCCTTCATTGAAAATTCTTAATATTTCACTCGTGCATTCCTCTAAGGTTGTACTATCATGCTGTGACAAATCCACGACCGTCCAACCCCGGCTGATCCCAAGGTCAAGGTCACATACTTAGTCTCTACAAAACTTAACATCAGAGAAATATGTTATAACTTCTATTTCTTTCATCGAAAATTCTTAATAATTCATGCATACATTCCTCTAAGGCTCTAATATTATGCTGTGACAAATCCCCACTGATCTCGAGGTCAAGGTCACATACTTAGTCTCTTTACAAAAATTAACATCAGAGAAATCTGTTATAACTTTTATTTCCTTGCTCGGATCTGCTTCACATTTCACACACGCATTGCTCCAATGGACCTCTACCACCCTGTGACAAATTCACGTTTGTGCCACCCCCGCTAAGCCCAGAGTCAAGGTCACAAGCCCACACACTTGGAAATTTGTTACATATTTACGGGTACCTGGGCCCACGCAGGGGGGTATTCCGTAAGCCTCACTTACTGACCAATCTAGTTGTACATATTCTCTATATATGCAGCTGTTACGGGAGCAGTTAGCGAGACAGCGAGTGGGGACGACAGATGAGGGGCTGAACACGCGACATTTCCCTGCCCACGAACGTGAGGCGCTGGTAGAGAAACTCGAGACAGCCAATCAGGAGGTGAGCCATGTTTAGTCCTTAAAGGTACATGCCCACTCAGTAGGCACAAAATCTTCTTTATATCAGAGACATCATCTGTGACATTTTCTGGAAAAATAAACATTCATTCACTATTACCCCACGTATTGATTGGCATTATTATACATTTTATATCAGACAGAAATTTGCGATAACTGTGTTTATTTTTTGATGTGCAATGATCATACATTATAATCTGTTGAAAATATTATTATACCCCCCGCAACGAGTTGCGGGGGGGGGGTATACTGGAGTCAGGTTGTCCGTCCGTGTATCCGTCCGTCACTAAACTTAACATCAGAGAAATATTGTTATAACATCTATTACCTTCATCTAAAATGCTTAATATTTTGCACATGCATTCCTGTAAGGCTCTACTACCATGCTGTGCCAAATCCACGACAGTCCAACCCCTGCTGATCCCAAGGTCAAGGTCAAATACTTAGTCTCTTTACAAAACTTAACATCAGAGAAATATGTTATAACTTCTATTTCCTTCATCTAAAATGCTTAATATTTCACACATGCATTCCTGTAAGGCTCTTACTACCATGCTGTGCCAAATCCACGACCGTCCAACCACCACTGATCCCAAGGTCAAATACAAATCGGAGAAATAAGTTATAACTTCTATTTCCTTCAATAAAAATTCTTAATATTTCACTCGTGCATTCCTCTAAGATTGTACTATCATGCTGTTGCAAATCTACTACCGTCCAACCCCCGCTGATCCCAAGGTCAAGGTCACATACTTCGTCGTTTTACAAAACTTAACATCAGAGAAATATGTTATAACTTCTATTTCTTTCATCGAAAAAATATTTCATGTATGCATTCCTCTACGGCTCTACTATCATGCTGTGACAAATCCCCGCTGATCTCGAGGTCAATGTCACATACTTGGTCTCTTTACAAAACTTAAAGGTACATGCCCACGCAGTAGGCACAAACTGTTACATTCCTCTACGGCTCTACTATCATGCTGTGAAAAATCCCCGCTGATCTCGAGGTCAAGGTCACATACTTAGTCTCTTTACAAAATTTAAAGGTACATGCCCACGCAGTAGGCACAAACTGTTCTTTATAGGAATTAAATAAGTGTATAATTATGTCACTATTCCACCAGTTCTAAAAATTACGAGTGGCTGCTATACAAATATAATCATTTATTAATTATCAATTTACTGTTAGCGACGCGCGGCGGTAACAGTCTATTTTGATAATGTGCGGGGACGTCGACTTTCACATCACAGCCTGCGGTGCGCATGCGCAGTATACTACGCGCGCCAGTAGGCTTCCCAATATGTAAACAAGAATATCAAAAGGCGAAATGTCTGAGGGACAGGCCGTACAGAGAGAGAGTGGTTAATATGGGCGACAAGATCACCAAATGGAAAGAGTTACGTGGAGATTTAGATTTGGACTCGAATAGAGATTTTTCTTCTCAACTTCCGATACTTCACTGCGCATGTCAAAGATGTGATACGATTGACCGTGTCACGTGACGCGTATTGGTAAAAATAGCACGAGGTCGGAAAATACCCTTTCTGGTCGCGGCATATAAAATGCGATTTAACACCAATTAACACGCGCCGTAATTAAAAATAACTCGTTAGTGGGTAGACAAATGGCTCATATAAGGCATGACAGAAAATTAAAAGTAGTAGTACAGTGTGACCTGCTGCGTGGGCATGTACTTTAACATCAGAGAAATTGGTTATAACTTCTAGTTCCTTGCTCGGATCTGCTTCACATTTCACACACGCATTGCTCCAATGGACCTCCAATGGACCTCCAATGGACAAATTCACGTTCGTGCCGCCCCCGCTAAGCCCAGAGTCAAGGTCACAAGCCCACACACTTGGATTTTTGTTACATATTTAGGGGTACCTGGGCCCACACGGGGGGTATTCCGTAAGCCTCGCTTACTGACCAATCTAGTTTTTTCAGTGACGCATTTAATTAGTATAAATAATTAATAATATCATGCCTCATAATGCATATGAAAATAGCCTGATACCACCGTGAGTCACTATCAGTAAAATAAATATTACTAAATGATTATATCTGTATAGCGGGTATTCGTAATTTTTAGAACTAGTGGAATAGTGACGCAATTATATACTTATTTAATTCCTATAAACAACATTTTGTGCCTACTGAGGGACATGTACCTTTAATAAATCAATACTCACCGCTCTGTGTGAGGATTTAATCAATCACCCCAACCAATCATCATCCTAATCAATTGTCACCCAAACAAATCTTATCACGCCATTCTCTGTCACCCCAATCAATCGATCAATATTTCAGTACCTCAGCTGGAGCGAGACCTGCAGACCGTGCTGGACGAGAAACAGGAGTTGGTGACAGAGCGTGACGTCTATAAGACCAAGTATGAACGCCTCAACAGCGAGCTGAACTACATCCTCAAGGGCGATGAGAACCGAATTGTCGACATTGACGCCCTTGTCATGGAGAATAAGTGAGTGGAATGTCTAATGGACGTGTGATTATAGAGTAGAGAATCAGCCTCAATCAGGGGTGGGAATTTTCAGGATATATACTGAAATCAGGATTTGTGGTTCCTTATAACTGCAGAAAAATACCAATGTTTCTTAGTGTTAACTTTTACACATTTGTGGGTACAAAAATGTGCTTTGTTTAGCCATTTTCAGGATTTGGCATTTAGAACTGTTCTGAGAATACAAGGCTACTGTTTTTTGATACCACATTTATCAGGCAAGGCTAGGTAATGGTTAGATAGTTCTACCGTCTCAAGCCAGGGTGGGTTGAAGTCTTGTTCTGTTACATAAAGAGGGTGGTTTGAAGTCATGTTCTGTTACATAGAGGGGGTGGTTTGAAGTCTTGTTCTGTTACATAGAGATAGTGGGTTGAAGTCTTGTTCTGTTACATAGAGAGGGTGGTTTGAAGTCTTGTTCTGTTACATAGAGATAGTGGGTTGAAGTATTGTTCTGTTACATAGAGAGGGTGGGTTGAAGTCTTGTTCTGTTACATAGAGTGGGTGGTTTGAAGTCTTGTTCTGTTACATAGAGATAGTGGGTTGAAGTATTGTTCTGTTACATAGAGAGAGTGGGTTGAAGTATTGTTCTGTTACATAGAGAGGGTGGGTTGAAATCTTGTTCTGTTACATAGAGTGGGTGGTTTGAAGTATTGTTCTGTTACATAGAGATAGTGGGTTGAAGTATTGTTCTGTTACATAGAGAGAGTGGGTTGAAGTATTGTTCTGTTACATAGATATAGTGGGTTGAAGTATTGTTCTGTTACATAGAGAGAGTGGGTTGAAGTATTGTTCTGTTACATAGAGAGGGTGGGTTTAAATCTTGTTCTGTTACATAGAGTGGGTGGTTTGAAGTATTGTTCTGTTACATAGAGATAGTGGGTTGACATATTGTTCTGTTACATAGAGAGAGTGGGTTGAAGTATTGTTCTGTTACATAGCGATAGTGGGTTGAAGTCTTGTTCTGTTACATAGAGATAGTGGGTTGAAGTCTTGTTCTGTTACATAGAGAGGGTGGGTTGAAGTCTTGTTCTGTTACATAGAGATGGTTTGAAGTCTTGTTCTGTTTTACATAGAGAGACGTGGGTTGAAAGTCGATTTTGTTCTGTTTACATAGAGAGGGTGGGTTGAAGTCCTTGTTCTGTTACATAGAGTGGGTGGTTTAAAGTAATGTTTTTACATAGAGATAGTGGGTTGAAGTATTGTTCTGTTAATAGAGAAAGGGGGGTTGTGGGGTTGAAAGTATTGTTCTTTGTTACATAGAGAGTGGGTTGAAGTATTGTTCTGTTACATAGAGATAGTTGGGGTTTGAAAGTATTGTAATCTGTTACATAGAGATAGGGGTGGGTTGAAGTATTGTTCTGTTACTAGAGAGAGTGGGTTGAAGTCTTGTTTCGGTTACATAGAGAGTGGTTTGAAGTAATTGTTTCTGTTACATAGAGATAGTGGGTTTGAAGTATTGTTCTGTTACATAGAGATGTGGGTTGAAGTATTGTTCTGTTACATAGAGATAGTGGGTGAGTTTTGTTTCTGTTACATAGAGAGAGGGTGAAGTAATTGTTCTGTTACATAGAGAGAGTGGGTTGAAGTCTTGTTCTGTTACATAGAGAGGGTGGGTTGAAGTCTTGTTCTGTTACATAGAGAGAGTGGGTTGAAGTATTGTTCTGTTACATAGAGATAGTGGGTTGAAGTATTGTTCTGTTACATAGAGAGAGTGGGTTGAAGTCTTGTTCTGTTACATAGAGAGGGTGGGTTGAAGTCTTGTTCTTTAACATAGAGAGGGTGGTTTAAAGTCTTGTTCTGTTACATAGAGAGAGTGGGTTGAAGTCCCGTGATTATAGGGTATGATAGCTCTAATCTAGGCAGGGACGTGTTGTGGCCTAGGGGATATGACATCGGACTTCAATACCGGAGATTGTGAGTTCAATCCTCAACCTATGAGTGAAAAATACTTCCATATAGTATTTCTATCCCACTAGTCTTTCGTATGAGACCGGAAGCCGAGGTCCCGTCCCTAAATCACTTTAGCTGTTGCTTGGACGATAAACCCATTCACTTTCACTTGCTAACCCAGAGCAGTTGGTTGATAGTCTAGTCGGGGAGAACCTTTAGGGTGTGACAGTGGGAGATGCCCGTATAGTTTTGAGAAAAAACACATACAAGAATAAATGTGACACGCGGTTCGATTTTGTACCTAAGAACATGTGCAATTTTATATGAAATATATTTATAGAAACTGCGATATTTTCTTTAAATGGTGTCGGAAGATGACACGATTTTCATAGCATTTGCTATGAAAGTTTTGTCAACTCCGAGGTTATTTACAGAAAATATCGTAAATTTTGTAAATATTTTTCATGAGACATCGCACATGTTCTTATGTTCAAAATCACATGGAATTTTGATGTACCTTACAAGCTATCACTTACCCTCCCAACACGTTGCAGGTACCTCCAGGATCGGATGAAACAGATGGAGGAGGAGAAATCCATGGCAATGGCCGCCGTCTCCAAGTATAAGGTAACCAGACCCGCAATGGTACATTTTTCAGAGTGTTTACTTGAATGTTGGGTTGAAAGTATGCAGTTTGTTTTGAGTCTATTCGATATGCTGGAGCTACAATTGAACCTGTGTTTATACTTCAAAGCATGTGTTCATGATTCGTACTCGAAATCAGGAAATTTGCTTGGCCGAGACTGAACACAGCTCTGCCTCAACCAATCTGACTTCCAGATTTTGAGAATTGGAACTGAGTATGTACTTAACAGAATGGATTTGTAGGCACAGGTCCCTTAGACCGCTATCTTATTTTTTTTGTTGTCTGCTTTTTATTTTCTATTTTCCATTTTTATCATCAAAAACATGCTTTCACGGCACTAGAATCATTTACAACATGGTTTGACAGCACTTCAGAATCATTTCCATTGGAAATGATTCTGAAGTGCTGTCAAACCATGTTTTTGTTGAGAAATAAGGCAAGATATAAAAGCAACAGCAGACGACAATTGTTCTGAGTAGCGGTCTAAGGGTTAAAAATGTATTTTCTCTTTTTATGCCCCCAGTCTCTGTAGAGCCAGAGTTTCTCAATTCTGTCTTAACTTCTATATTCTTTGAAGGATTACTTAATTATTTCAACACATTATACCTGTGGACAAATGCCACACATCCATGCTGCCCTTAATATGACCTTGGCCATTTGACCTTCACAACTTTGAACTTTTTTCCACGTGAAGAAGTTGCCGGAGTTCCTCAATTTTGTCAGAACTTCTACATTCCTTGAAGGATTATTTAAACATTTCAACACAGTATACCTGTGGACAAATGCCGCACATCCAAGTTGCCCTTAATATGACCTTGACCTTCACAACTTTGAACTTTTTCCCACATCAAGAAGTTCACCTGAGTTTCTCTATTCTGTCACAACTTCTATATTCCTTGAAGGATTACTTAAATATTTCAACACAGCATACTTGTGGACAAATGCTACACAGCCATGCTGGCCATAATATGACCTTGACCTTTTGACCTTCACTACTTTTAACTTTTTCACGCATTAAGAAGTTTGACAGAGTTTCTCAATTCTGTGATAACTTCTATATCCCTTGAAGGATTACTTTAATAGTTCAATACATCATACTTGTGGACAATTTCCAACTATCCATACTACCCTTTATATGACCATGACAACTTTGAACGTTTTCACACATTAATAAGTTTGCCGGAGTTTCTCAATTCTGTCATAACTTCTATATCCCTTGATGGATTACTTCAATATTTCGATACATGAAACCTGTGGACAAATGTCACACATCTTTGCTGCCCGTAATATGACCTTCACCATTTGACCTTCACAGCTGTGCTTATGAATACTTGTCACTTTTGGTTAATTAACTTTACCACAGTTTCTCCAATCTGCCATTGGGGGCATTCGTGTGCCGACAGGCCACAATTTATTGTGTTTAGCTCAAAGTATTTTGCTCAGTCCCTTGGACTTTTGAGTAAATGAATGTAGACTGTATATGTGGCTGCAAATGGAGAAATGGGTCTTATGGCATTTACGACCCATGTATCCCCAGATCAGCATGCGCATCCGTGCAGTCTGATCAGGGTCAGCACTGCTTGCCATTCAATCAGTACAACACCTACCATGTGTATAGCAGACAGAATAGCCCCTTACTGGTCTGCGTGTATGAAAGGTAAGATCCGCAACTAGACTGGCCACAATTGCCATAGGCTCCATTTTCCAGTCATAGCCACATGTGTGGCTGTGACTGGAGAAATGGGGCTTATGAGATTAGTCACCAGTGTATCTCTTGATTAAGTACCGCACTCGTGTAGCCTGATAGCGATCTATATTGCTTGTTAGAAGCATGGCAGGCATTTCATGATGGAATGGAGAACAGTGCAGATCCTGATCAGACTGTACGAATCTACGCTGGCAGCAAAACCCATAAGCCCATTTCTCTAGTCCGAACCACATATACATGTTATTAAGGGACTGACGGATGGGTTGTGGCCTAGGGGTTAGAACACCTGACTTCCAATCCAGAGGTTGTGGTTCAAACCTCGCCTTAGGCATCAAAATAACTTTCATAGTATTACCATCCCACTGGTCTGTCGGATGAGACTTTAAACTGTGGTCCCGTCTCTATATGACCTTAGCTGTTGCTGGGACATTAAACCCATTCACTTTCACTTTAAACTGTTGTCCCGTCTCTATATGACCTTAGCTGTTGCTGGGACATTAAACCCATTCACTTTCACTTTAAACTGTTGTCCCGTCTCTATATGACCTTAGCTGTTGCTGGGACATTAAACCCATTCACTTTCACTTTAAACTGTGGTCCCGTCTCTATATGACCTTAGCTGTTGCTGGGACATTAAACCCATTCACTTTCACTTTAAACTGTTGTCCCGTCTCTATATGACCTTAGCTGTTGCTGGGACATTAAATTGTTGTCCCGTCTCTATATGACCTTAGCTGTTGCTGGGACATTAAACCCATTCACTTTCACTTTAAACTGTTGTCCCGTCTCTATACGACCTTAGCTGTTGCTGGGACATTAAACCCATTCACTTTCACTTTGAACTGTGGTCCCGTCTCTATACGACCTTAGCTGTTGCTGGGACATTAAACCCATTCACTTTCACTTTAAACTGTTGTCCCGTCTCTATATAACCTTAGCTGTTGCTGGGACATTAAACCCATTCACTTCCACTTTAAACTGTTGTCACGTCTCTATATGACCTTAGCTGTTGCTGGGACGTTAAACCCATTCACTTTCACTTTAAACTGTGGTCCCGTCTCTATATGACCTTAGCTGTTGCTGGGGACATAAACCCATTCACTTTCACTTTAAACTGTTGTCCCGTCTCTATATGACCTTAGCTGTTGCTGGGACATTAAACCCATTCACTTTCACTTTAAACTGTGGTCCCGTCTCTATATGACCTTAGCTGTTGCTGGGACATTAAACCCATTCACTTTCACTTTAAACTGTTGTCCCGTCTCTGTATGACCTTAGCTGTTGCTGGGACGTTAAACCCATTCACTTTCACTTTAAACTGTGGTCCCGTCTCTATATGACCTTAGCTGTTGCTGGGACATTAAACCCATTCACTTTCACTTTAAACTGTGGTCCCGTCTCTATATGACCTTAGCTGTTGCAGGGATGTTAAGCCCATTCACTTTCACTTTAAACTGTTGTTCCGTCTCTATATAACCTTATCTGTTGCAGGGACATAAACCCATTCACTTTCACTTTAAACTGTTGTCCCGTCTCTGTATGACCTTAGCTGTTGCTGGGACATTAAACCCATTCACTTTCACTTTCTATTCAGGGGCTGCTGGAGAAGAAGAAAAACAAGAGCTGTATGAAGCTAGGACAGGGACAGGGGCGACGTGGCATGGTGATCACACAGAAGCAAGGTATGCACGACTCGATCATTTCAGTAGCCTATTTCATCAACATTGCAAAGTATACTTTACTTTAGTAGCAAAGTATACTTTGAGGGAGAAATTTTGAATTTTATGATAAATTTATTAATTTTTATTATACTGAATTTATTACATTATCACAGCCAATTTGGCTGTGATAATGTAATAAATTCAGTATAATAATTCTGCATACTTTTAATCATGAAATATATGCATCTGTTAGTTCTATATGAAATAATGCATTTCAGGAAAAATAAATGATTTCTCCCTCAAAGTATACTTTGCTAGTAAAGTATACTTTGCAATGTTGGTCGTATTACATTCTGAGAGTGGATGGCAGGTGGGAGCATGTAATGGGTAATTTAACGATCGGGGTTCAGCCTTACTGGAATTCCGACGAGAGACCTGGTTTGGCCCTCACATACGTCGTTGGCATTCTTGTATGTGACAGTTGAATCTGGTTATACCCCCTACGTATTACGATTATTTCTAATCCTATTACTTTTATGGGAAGGGACCAAGTGACTTTTGTGTGGTATGGACCTTTCCCCCCAATGCATCAGGTTGAATACGGGATCGAACCCGTTGGCGCGGCCTTAAATGACCTTAGCTGTTGATAGGCCGTTAAACAGCAATAAACAAGGTACGAGTGGCTTTATCATTTCAGAAGATGGTCGTGTTTGGTGGTACATGTATTAAGTTCTGAGAACATTCGCAAAATATTGGCCAGAGCTCCAGATAATCTTTGTGTCTTGTACCCCCTGATTTCACATTCTAATGCACTCTATAAATATCACGCAATCTGATTGGCTAAAGGCCACACATTACAGGTATATTATTGTTGATGAACGGTCGCAAAGTGTTCAGTATATATACCCTGGGGCACTTTACCCACGCGCGATGAATATATTCCTACGCCAAATTTGTTTACTTTGGAGACGTGAATATGTCATCGATCGAAAATCTGATTTTCGGAAATTTTAACGTTAACTCACAAGTAAGACTGGAAATGGAAGAAATGACGGACGAAGATGACGAGTTTCTGACTACGGCATTATTAGAAATCGAAAAGGAGCCGTCGCCGCCGCCGAAAATGGAATTTGAGGGCGGGCGATTCCCAACACTGACCGAATCTGACATAGACAATTTGGTTACGTCATTAGTGCATTACGTCATTAGTGCATTAGAAAGATCGTTCACACACACATAAATTGTGTAATGTTGCAGCTCAAATGGTAGTATGTGACGATCGAATGATTAGACAAGTCATCACAAATTGACAAAGTCCCAAGAGTTTTACAGGCTGCGGCCATCGACATTGTTGCTAAGAGATCGCACCAGAGGGAAAGTTAAACATTAAATCTTAAAATATTATATGTAGCAATTATAATTCTGACGATGTGTTTATTGAGTTTATTATTGAAATATTTTGAAAGCATGAACATAACTTTATACACATTCGTTCAAACATTGTATAATTCAATTGGAACTATTTTTTGCTTGGCGGAACATTATTTGTGTGATTCGTCCGGTTTTCCATGCGCAAACACCTTGCACTCGGTACGACTTTCACAAGTAGAATCGGTAAAATTTGCAAAATGTTCAATTTGTGCATTAGAAATAGGTTAACCGCATTGTAATTTTGAGATTTGCGACGTATATCAGAAAATGATAGGTCGGAAAATGTGTTTAATGGCTCCGATGGCGCGTCGCCATTAAACAGATTTTCCGACCTATCATTTTCAGATATACGCCGCAAATCTCAAAATTACAATACAGTTAACCCTATAATAAATGTGTATTTTATTTTTACAAATGGATTTTATTCATTATTAAATAGAGAACAAATGATCAAAACAAATTTAAACAGTCACTGATTTGAGTGTATTATTACTTATTCGCTTATTTATACTGTAATGCAATTGAAAAGTTGAAAAGAAAATATACTGAGGTCAGCTGCAAAAAGCAAATCATTGCGAATTTTCACATTGCTGTAGGTATTTTGTACTCCTACATTTGATAATCCATGCATATTCAGCTAACATAAGTGCGTAAAATACGCCAATTCACCCCTTATCTGGAGCTCTGTATTGGCGCATGCTCGTAATATTTGTCCTTGAAATCTGGCAGTTCGATTGGCCGAGGCTGAGTCACGTGGTCATCAGACAGAAACACAGTAGGTGCTGCCTGCTGGATTCTGATCCTTGGTCCATGAATTTAAGGTTCGACAATGTCCAGCCGTCGGTAAATGTTTGCCGTAGCACGAGGGACCTGTTTGAACCCCAAGGCCGTAGGTCGAATGTTATTGTTACATTTCCGTCAGAAATATCGTTCAATTTGAGCATTTATGCAGTACTTTCAGTACTTTTATTGTCTGTTCCATTCAAACAGATGATTTACACATACATATTCCGGCGCCTCAGTACACGTGTGATGCAGCTGCATCAATTTCAAAATTTCAGTGTGACCGTTGTTAACTGGTATGGTGACGTAATGTCACATTCTAGTAACGTCATGAGAACACATGCATTGCGTAGGTGTTGGCTTGGCCCCCGAATGAGCATTGATTACAGCCATGGTAAAACAGCACTCACTGTATGTTTGAACACGGCTGTGAGCGGTGTCGAACAACGCCATTCATGTAACAGTATAAATTTTCCAATCATGTTTTTAGCAGACTCCAACTTGCTCATATTCAAACTATTTGTTTTCTAACTTGTCCTTGTTTGCAATATTTGTGCTCTAAATTGCACATGTTTTCAAACTGTGTGCTCAAAGTCAGGAAGATAACAATAAGAGAATATTGAGAATACGAACAGAGTACATGCCCATTTTTTCATGTGCCCGTTGAATAAACACAAAGAGGATATTCATATTTTTGCAATGAATATGACATATATGTTCATCGAGTGGTGTGAAATGTCCATATTTCACGAGTGCCTTGTTAGGCACTCGTGAAATATGGACATTTCACACCACTCGATGAACATATATGTCATATTTGTTGCAAAAATATGAATATTCTACCTATTTATTATATACCGCTCCATGGAAATTAGCAGTTTTTTTAGACTGTATACGGTAATGTGTATTTGCAGCCTATTTGCGCTGTTTTCTTTCTAAATACAGAATATGAATATAGATAGCGGAAGTAGTCGTATTTTCACCGGAAGTTGTTTATTTCATCGATGAGAACATATAACTTTTATTTACATCGTATAACTATGTATTTCATGGGTAGGTATATAAACTGGACATATTATATATTCACGTTGTATGGGAGGCGGGCAGACACAGCTTGTCCTCGCAATAACTCAAGTTCGACTTGACAGATCTTAACCAAATTTGATATAGAGGAAGAGCCCTATTGGTTTCCTTGGTTTTGTGCAACTGCCTAGAGCCAGTTCAGAGTGGGGGATTATAAAACTGTCTGAGCATGTTTTGCCTTCCCATTGTCAACATTTGAAACATTAATCGATCGAGGCTGCGCTGTGCGGATAACAGATCGGAAGCTAGACTGGCCGCAAAAGCCACAATCCCCATTCCTCCAATCACACCCACAGCCGTTGTATTCTCGTCTTGTAGTACACCAGGTGTTGGAGTCCCAGGGGGCACTGATAGCCACACCCCAGGCCATGGCGGACCTTCAGGCCCTGGCAGGGGCATTGTTAGACACGGTGAACGACAAAAACCTCGCGTTGTCGCACCAGCGCAAAACCAACAAGTAAGCATCAGTAACTCCCGGAACTGTGAATGTCCGTATCCGGTATTTAGAGGATCTTACATGTTGATTTAACCTATTGAAGTCTGTGGATACAACAGTTTTTTATTGAAAAAGTCTTGATTATTTTCTTTATTCTTTATTTCTCCATAAAAGTATATGTTGTTACCACTCATTTGAACCGTCTCATTGAGACGGTTCAAATGAGTGGTAACACCATATACTTTCGAACAGAAATAGAGAAAATAGCAAAAAGAATCTCCATTCTATGAATGTCTGCATCCGGTATTTAGAGGATCTATTTTATGTTGATCTAGCCCATTGAAGTCTGTGGATACAGCAACAGCAGTTTTTTATTGAAAAAGTCTTGATTATTGTCTTTATTCTCCATGTATTTTGTTACCACTCATTTGAACCATCTCGTTATATACGTTCAAACAGAAATATAGAAAGTACCAAAAAAAATCTCCAAATTTTCATACTACTGTACTTGTATCCAGCCTATAATGGGTTAATAGGAAATTTATTTAGCAAGTATACTAATTTCTTAAGACCATGCCTCGTTATGCCACCGGGTTTCGAAGAAACTGGTGGCATATAGTGTTTGGACCGTCCGTCTGTCCGTCCGTCCGTCACACTTTTCGGTTAACCACTTTGTCACAGTTTCTCAAATATGCTGCAGGTGGCATCAGCGTTCGACAGACGCATTTCTTGTTTCTTATGAAATCAGTCAATGAGTTTAATAAATATCATATTAAATCAACACAAATGTTAGTTTCTATTTATTATCCCCTCGCCGATAGGCAAGAGGGGATATAGCGTTAGTTCATGCATGTACGTACGTTGGTAACACATTTCATTTTTAGCTCGACTATTCAAAGAATAGTTCGAGCTTATGTTGTCACCCCGGCGTCACCGTCACCGTCACGGTCACGCCTTGGTTAAGGTTTTTAGTCAAGCTTGTAGATGGAATACTCCTGGCCCTACACCAACCATACTTGGACAACTTTATCTCCTAGTGATGTACATCAACAACCCCTGACCTATATTTGACCTTGACCTACTTTTATCCTTGGATTACTTAGTTATTTCCCCTTGGTTAAGGTTTTTTTTTCAAGCTTGTATATGGAATACTCCTGGGCCTACAGCAACCATACTTGGAAAACTTCATCTCCTAGTGATGTACATCAATAACCCCTGACCTATATCTGACATTGACCTACATTTAACCTTGAATTACTTAATTAATTTCCCTTGGTTAAGGTTTTTGTCTCGCCCGCGAAGCGGAAAGCGAGACATAGGTTTTGCTTTTCCGTCGTCGTCAGCGGCGTCGTCGGCGGCGGCGGCGGCGTCGTCATCATTCAATGCTAAGTTTTCGTTTTACGGTCATTACTTCAACACCTTATCAGCTACAGTCATCAAACTTTATACATACCTTTACTATGATATGTACATGAATATAGGACTATTAAAAAAAATTCCGGGCTCCAGGGTCAAGGTCAAACTCTATTTCTTTCTATGCTACAAACTGAACATTAATGCATGAAGACCGTTTTCTCGTGCGCTCTGTACACCTTACCTGTAGAGAGAACAATAGCCTTCTCCAGTTGAACACTCCTGCATGTGCAAGCATGTGCAAATTTCCAGCTTGACCACTAAATGTCCAGCTAAATTATTACAGGTAATTTGTCCAGCTAAATTATTATACCTGGGTATTACATTTCCGAAAACTGTGTTGACAATATTGTGGCAATATGTGGACCTGTGCAGATATGATATGTAGATAAATATAGGACTATTATAAAAATTCTGGGCTCCAGTAGCGAGCATTATTTTTTTGTTAATTTTTCAACTTTTTTTTTTTCAACTTTTTTTCCATTTTTAGGCAGGTTTTTTACTTTTTTTCCATTTTTAGCCAGGTTTTTTTTGGAAAAAAAATCATTTTAAGCTTTTTTTTTTAAACATTTTTTTCCATTTTTAGCCAGCTTTTTTTTGGGGGAAAAATCCACGCTATTGCATTGGCGAAAGCCAGGCGGGCGGGCGGCGTCCACAATCAATGTTAAGTTTTCGTGTTTCACTCCATTTCTTTGTTACTGTAACACATAGGACCAACAAACTTTCACAGCTTCATAACCAAGGGGTGCCCACCACATATCACTATCCAACATGTTACCTTTTTGAACTTGACCCATTTTTTCCATGCAGTCAATGTTAAGTTTTCGCGTTTACAATGTTAAGTTTTCGTGTTTAAGTCCATTTCTTTGGTACTGTACCACCTAGGACTACCAAACTTTCACAGCTTCATAACCAAGGGGTGCCCACCACATACAACTATCCAACATGTGACCATTTTTTTTACCTTCACCTATTATTTCTACGTAATTGACTTAGCCATTTTCAACATTAACTTTTTAACATACGTCTGGTTAAAGTTTTTTGGTTAAAGTTTTTTGTTATACTATATCTCTGCAACTGCTTCGCCCATTACCTTGAAACTTTACATGGGTGTTTATCATCATCCATACTTTCATTCTACCCCCCCAACCGTGTGGCCCCTGTGCCCAATGTCAAGGTCAAATTACTTTGATTTTTTTGTGTACTATATCTTTGCAACTGCTTCACCCATTACCTTGATACTTCACATGGGTGTTTATCATCATTGTCGCGCCCGCTTGCGGAAAGTGCGATAATAGTCGGCATTTTGGCATACGTCCGTCCGTCCGTGTGTCCGGTTAAAGTTTTTCCATCTACTATATCTCTTTTTTTAGTGTCCATGCCTCGCCCTAAGGCGCGACATGCAGGCCACGGCCATCTAGTCTACAAAAAGTTGCCTCGTTTCTTGCTTTTTTTCAAATTCTTTTTCCATTTTTATACGACATGTATTATGTTTTACCGCACGGCGGGCGGGCGGGCAGGCGGCGGGCGGGCGGCTGAAGAAAAAGCGCATAATTCGTGTACACAACTCCTCCGAAACTGTTCAGTCGATCAATCTGAAACTATACACACGTCTTCTACACATATTGAAGATGTGCACCTTGGTGTTTTTATGCCGAAAAAATATTTTTTAACAAAAATATCGCCTTTTTAACATAGCCATTTTTTCTTCATTTTTCTATACATTTCTATATACGGTACAGAGTTTGTGTACACAACTCCTCCGAAACCTTTCTGTCGATCGATCTGAAACTATGCACACGTCTTCTACACATATTGAAGATGTGCACCTTGGTGTTTTTATGGCGAAAAAATATTTTTTAACGAAAATATCACCTTTTTAACTTAGCCATTTTTTCTACATTTTTCTATACAGTTCTATATACGGTACAGAGTTTGTGTACACAACTCCTCCGAAACTGTTCAGTCGATCGTTCTGAAACTATACACACGTCTTCTACACATATTGAAGATGTGCACCTTGGTGTTTTAATGCGGAAAAAATATTTTTTAACAAAAATATCACCTTTTTAACTTAGCCATTTTTTCTACATTTTTCTATACAATTCTATATACGGTACAGAGATTGTGTACACAACTCCTCCGAAACTGTTCAGTTGATCTTTCTGAAACTATGCACACGTCTTCTACACATATTGAAGATGTGCACCTTGGTGTTTTAATGTGGAAAAAAAAAAATTTAACAAAAATATCACCTTTTTAACTTAGCCATTTTTTCTACATTTTTCTATACAATTCTATATACGGTACAGAGTTTGTGTACACAACTCCTCCGAAACCTTTCAGTCGATCGTTCTGAAACTATACACACGTCTTCTACACATATTGAAGATGTGCACCTATGTGTTTTTATGCGGAAAAAATATTCTTTAACAAAAATATCACCTTTTTAACTTGGGCATTTTTTCTACATTTTTCTATACAATTCTATATACGGTACAGAGTTTGTGTACACATCTCCTCCGAAACTGTTCAGTCGATCGTTCTGAAACTATACACACGTCTTCTACACATATTGAAGATGTGCACCTTGGTGTTTTTATGTGGAAAATTTTTTTTTTAACAAAAATATCACCTTTTTAACTTAGCCATTTTTTCTACATTATTGTATCCAATTCCCTATCATTTCTACTTTACACTCTACTTTTCTATCTCTGCCTAAATTAGTATACATATTTAGCACAACAAGATGAAGAAATAATGCTATAGACTTTCAAATTTTCATTAATGTTTCTTGCCTTGGTGACAGCTTCACATTTCTGCATCTTCGCTGTCTGACCCATATTCGACGGGCGTATTTTGTGACTTGCGGCACTCTTGTTGTCTAGTAGCATAAGGTCGTAAGTGCTATATACCGACTATTATCATATACTAAAACAATTATTGACTAGTGAGCCATAGAATATAATCTGATATTCTATGGCTCACTAGTCAATAATTGTATAATATGTTCGGGCCAGTGAAAATTGCCTTCTGGCCCAGGCTCGAGGTCAAGGCGGCGGGACAAGGCGAGACATTTGATTCCGCGGAATTCTTGTTAGTCAACCTTGGTTAAACTTTTTATGCAGGCCACGGCCACCTTGTTTGTCAAGCTATGTGTACATCGACAACCCTCGTAGTCGAGCTATGCTGTTCTCCTACAGCTCTTGTTATTAGTGCGCCTTCCGAAGGAAGCTGTGCGTATGGCATACCCTCGGCATTGTAGGCGTCCATCTGTCTGTCAATCCGTCTGTCCGTCCGTCTGTTCGTCTATCTTCAAAAATTATAATGGCCTATATTTTATGTTTCCTGGCTTGGATTTGCTTCATATTTCACACACGCATCGTTCCAAGGGTCCTCTACTACGCTGTGGCAAATCCACGTCCGTGCCATCCCTTCTAAGCCCAGGGTCAAGGTCACATACTTTGTGCATCTCAAAACCTTAATGCTCGGACGCTCGGGTAAATGGCCTATATTTTCTGTTTCCTTGCTTGGATTTGCTTCACATTTCACACACGCATTGCTCCAAGGGTCCTCTACTGCGCTGTGGCAAATCCACGTCCGTGCCGCCCCTTCTAAGCCCAGGGTCAAGGTTACATACTTTGTGCATCTCGAAACCTTAACGCTCGGACGCTCGGGTAAATGGCCTATATTTTCTGTTTCCTTGCTTGGATTTGCTTCATATTTCACACACGCATTGCTCCAAGGGTCCTCTACCTCTGCTAAGCCCAGGGTCAAGGTCAAATACTTTGTATGCTCGAAACCTTAACACGCTCTGGTAAATGGCTCATAAATTTTGTTTCCCTTAGCCAGCATGTTGTGTTTTCAAATGTGCCCTCGGTTCCTTTGCTGCCACCGGGCGCGCTTCGTTGTCCTCTGACAACTCTTGTTCAATAACTCGTGAACCGCTTCATCGATATTGTGTGTCTAGGGATGGTGCTTTGTTTTTGCATACGACCCATGCCGGTCCGCCCAAGGTCACTGAGGACTTGATATTTTTTTTTATTAAGGCTGGCATCGAGGGGATTATCTTCATTTATCGATGCCAGTTCTTGTTGCATAAGCAAGGAATCATAAATTGAAGCTATACTGATAACAGCCCATGTGTAAGGAATTTCAAGCCTGAGCAGTACGGTGAATATAAGGTTCGACAATGTCCAGCCATTGGTAAACGTTTGCCGTGGCACGGGGGAACTGTTTGAACCGTTGGCTTGACATGGTCGAACGTTATTGTTACATTTCCGTCGGAAATATCGTGTAATTTGAGCATATATGCAGTACTTTCGGTACTTTGATAATCTGCTCCATTCAAACAGCTGGTTTACACATACATATTCCGGGGCCACAGTACACATCGCGTGATACATCCACATCAATTTCAAAATTTCAATGTTACCATTGTGAACTAGTCTGATGACGTAATGGCGAGTTCTAGTAATGTCATGAGACACATGCATTACGTAAGTGTTGGCTTAGCCCCGAAATGACTATTGCCTAAAGCCATGGTGAAACAGCACGTGCTGTATGTTTGAACACAGCTGTATGTTTGAGCAGTGTCAAACAATGACAGTCGTGTAACAATAACAATTGGTGAATACGAGGCCATTGTTACCATCTCTAGGATCCTGGGAAGCCGTGTGGCGGAGTTGGAGAAGAAGATAAAGACGTTGGAGTGTGCCGGGCTCTGGAATATTCCGTGTAAGTTTACAGAGCTCCAGATTAGTTTTGTATCTAAACAGTATTATAACCCCAGATATCAAATTCAATTGATTTTCTTCCTTATTAAACAGGGAACAAATTATATTAAATAAAACATGTTTAAAAATTAACTTGTGTGCAGAGTTTATTTAGATCTGTTATTGCAAAATTGCCAAATTCTAAAGTCGAAAAGGGGGGGATTATCCCCCCCTTTTCGACTTTAGAATTTGGCAATTTTGCATTTTAACTCTTAAAATTTTTAAACCGTAATAGCTACAGACCTGAAACTTGGTATGTAACGTCCTTTTGGTGAGTAAATGCGCAAAAGTTTATTTTGATTTTTTATTCGACCCCGGGTCATGGATTATCTCCCTCTTTTTTCACCATTTTGCCTTGTAACTTGTAAAACTTCTTAACTGTAGGGTTTAAAGCTTGGTATGTAGCTTCTTTATGGTGTGTAGATGCACAAAGTGAATATCTATTTTTTTTTGCCTTGTTTATTATCAAAGCGATGATATGTGGGGCATCTGTGTTCTATGCAATTTTAATGCTGAATTTACAGTACTCCCCACATACAGGTGTATTCCTGTCGGTATATGACCTTGCTGCTGAACTTGAAGGAAAACCCATTCAATCTGAGTTTTCAACGAAAACCATGTTATATTTGCTAATCCTTTAACATAAAACGTTACTTTTGATATCAGCTTGGCTCGGAAACTACAAATTTCTGGGCAAGCCTCGGAATTCCTACCCGTTTCCTAGCTTCTCGTGATAACCTTGATATCACAAGCCTGTGCCCCGTTGCTCCAGACTGTTGGCTTAAAAGACTGTTAAATCCTTATTGTTAAGGATTGTTAAGGATTTAACAGTATGTTAAGCTAGCAGAGTGTTAAGGCTTTAACAGTCATTGAACAACGGGCCCAGGTATTATCCATCCAATCAGTCAATCATCACCTCCTGGTTTGGCCCTCAGGTACGTCTTTGGCATTCTTGTATATGAGGGTTAAATCTGGTTATACCCCTTGTATGAGTAATACGATGATTATTCCTAATACTATTACTTTTAGGGGACGGGCCAAGTGATTTTGGTGTGGTATGGACCTGGCACCAGGTCAGGTTATTCAGGGCTGAATATAATATTTATTATTTATTTCTATGTAAATAATATTTTGTTCTGATTTTGGATCATCACCACCACCCACCCAAAAAAAAAAACAATGCGGGATCGTACCCGTTCGCCTAGCCTTATATGACCTTAGCTGTTGATAGGCCATTAAACACCAACAAACATTTTAGCCAATGTGTCGGCGAGTCTAGAAAAGCTGCGAGCGGACTGCGAGGACACGAAGACCCTGATCCCACGACAGGCGTCCCAGTCTAGCGACACGTCCAGTCGACTGACCAAGTCCGACGGCGACCCGGATAGCGAGCTGGAGGTGGTGACCCCACTGGATAGTTGTCTGGCCACGCCCGAACCTAGCCCCGCCCATGTACAGGTAATGGTTCGATGTACTGTTGGGTTGGTCAGTGTACTGTTTGTCGGTAAATCCCTGTCCTTTGACCCATTACAGACGGGATACAATTATAGTATGTAACTACTGAGAAAAAAATCTCTATTTTCTTTATTTCATCTCGAAAGTATATGTTGTTACTACTCATTTGAACCGTCTCGATGAGACAGTTTAAATGAGTGGTAACAACATTACAATGGTGTCGGATAATTCTGTGCACCTAAGGCTTTCCAAACAAATGTATATGTCATAAACATCCTCATATTCCGTCAAAATTTCCTGAATATTCAAGGCAGTTCAAAGACGTATATGCAGGTAAAATGTCATAATGTTCTGACATCATTAAGTGACGTAAATCGTGTGATGTATGACATCACATGCGTGTTTGCAACGTCACATTTCTTTCTGCTCATGCTGCGCATCTGGTAGTGTAAACAAAATGGCGAACAGCAGACTGGATCAGCATAGCAAAATTGGTATTAAACTTGAAGCAGAACTATTCAGTGACATCATGACAGGTTAGTTTCTTAGTGGAACAGTTAATTTAGTAAATAAGACAGCTATTCCATCTGACAGCAGGGTCTGAGGATTTTACACATTTTTATTTCGGAATAACTTTTTACCGAACTATCGGAATGTGCAATGAATCAGCTTGTTTATTCCAAAATCCACATATTTTATTATGACGTACGTAAGGCTAAATTTGAATTGAAATAACAGTATGTAGGATGACTGATTAACCATATGCCAGAGCTCCAGATAAGCTTTGTGTCTAGTGAGTATTGTAACCCCTGATTTCAAATTCAGTGCACATTTAATTTTTACAAATGGATTGATTTGCTTCATTATTAAATAGGGAGCAAATGACCAAAACATAAAACAAATTTAAACATTCACTTATTCGAATGTATTATTACTTATTCACATATTTGTACTGTAATAAAGTTGACAATTTACTTTTTTGCAGCTCAACTACTGAGTACATTTACTGTTTTCATTTTGCAGCTCAACTAAGTAAATATTCAACTTTATTACAGTATTTCCACTACTCAATTTGAAAACTCAATACGTATTTTCACATTGCTGTGAGTATTTTGTACTCCCACTGTTGATAATCAATGCGTATTCAGTTCAAATATGTGCGTAAAGTATGCCAATACACACCTTATCTGGAGCTCTGATATGCTGTAAAGAACTTTGATGCACTCTTAAATTTTCATTGACATTGGATAACAAATACATGCAGTAGAAAAAAATGTACTTATTGGTTTAACTCTGTTTCGCACTCACTATGGCGGATACAACCACCAATCTTGGACAACGTCGTCTGCTAGTGGTGTACACCAGTAGCCTATTTCACCAACATTGCAAAGTATACTTATCTAGCAAAGTATACTTTGAGGGAGAAATTTTCAATTTAAGGATAAATTTATTAATTTTTATTATACTAAATTTTGGCTGTGATAATGTAGTAAATTCAGTATAATAATTCTGCTTACTTTTAATCATCAACTTTATGCCGTGGTTAGTTCTCTATGAAATAATGCATTTCAGGAAAAATAAATGATTACTCCCTCAAAGTATACTTTGCTAGATAAGTATACTTTGAGGGAGTAATCATTTATTTTACAGAACTGCTACAGAACTGCAGTACACCATATGAGCTTCACTACACCTTACCCTACATTTTGCATTTACGAAAAACCGGGCCTATTTTGCTTTCTCTCGTTTCTCGTTTCAATTGGGTTTCAGAAATTCAATGCAAATTTTCAATTAACCCTTACAATGCTTAATTAAATTTTGTCGTCTGCTGTTTATTTTCGAATTTGCAGTTTTCTCAACAAAAACATGGTTTGGCAGCAATTTAGAATCATTTCCATTGGAAATGATTCTAAAGTGCTGTCAAACCATGTTTTCTTGAGAAAAAAGGGATTTTTGACACAGCAGCAGACGACAATTTTCGGTTCCCGCCTTTTAAGGGCTAAATTTCTTAGTCACTTTCTCAGCCTGTCTGAGAGCCAGTGCCTTTATATGATTTTAGAGAGACTTTTAGAAAGAATGTGTATCTAACATATGTAAACCTATTCCTTCAGGTGTTACAACTGTATTAGGTTTGTATAGACACCAATCTGCACGAATCTACCTTATTATATACCAAATTTTGCGAATGTTGAACTAGAAAGCTTAACCCTTTCACCCCCAACTAACTTGAATGGATTTTGATGTGTCAATTTTCCAACCAATCCAATTGTCACAAAATGATTTTCAGACTAGTCCTTTTGTAAAGACGTTTTTTTTTTAGTATGAAATTTATTTGCAAAAAGTGCAGATCCTGATGAGACGGCTCACGGCTCACAATTTCTGAGTTACAAAATGTTTCCCAAATTTTATTTACGGAAATGGGGACATTTTTTAAAAAAATCTTATATAAAAAATATATGGTGACGTAAGATATGGTAAGGTAGGTAGGTTATAGAGCTGGAACCATATGTAGCCCGTATCTGACAAAACAGACCTTACAGCTACAGAGGGATAGCATAGCCATAGGCATTGACCCGTTGGATCTGTAGCAGATTTCATAAAAATTACTAAGTGCACTTATCTACAGATTTTTAAATGAACTTAGTACTTATTTTACTCAAATACAATATTTCATAGGGACAATTCTGATTACAAATATCACAAGGTCCATTTGTCAGCTATTGGCTAAAATGACAAATCAAACAAAAAGGCACGTTTGACCAGTGTAAGCCTTGGTCAGGGATTCCGCTGGGGAAAATAAAAAAATTGCCACTTCAAAAAAAATAAAACAATTGGTGATAAAAAATTATAATTTTCGAGAGAAAAAAAAAAAAAAAAAAAAAAAATGAAAATTCGAAAATTGTAATTTTTTATTGCCAATTGTAATTTGTTATCGCCAATTGCGAAAGTGGCGATCGCCAGCGGAATCCCTGCTTGATGAGACTGGACCGACTGGTCTGGACCTACCCTGGTTGCAAACTCAACAAGCCCAGGGGTCCATTTCACTAAACTTTGTACGACTAAAATGTTCGTATGTGCAAAATTATGATAGTCTGTATATTTCACATTAACAATGTGTTCTTGTAAACGATTATTGGATTTGCATTTATTGAGCATAGGCTGCATATGCAGCCTATGCTCAATAAAAGTAAATCCATCAATTGAAATTTCCAGACGATCCTAAATTTGCACTTACGAAGATTTTAGTCGTACGAAGCTTAGTGAAACGGCTCCCAGCTTTGGCAGATCGCATACAGCTTATTTATTGCATAAACTAGGCTTTTCCAGTGTAATAACAGTGCTTTAAAATCATTATACACTAGTGTAATAAATATGTAAAAAAAAAGTCGTCTACAGAAAACATGTTATGTGGTCAGACAGCTTTAATATATGACGTTGTCCTTATGCAATAATAAAATCTAATATTTGTGTTGATTTAATATAATGTCATCAGAGCTCCAGATAAGTGCGTATTGACGTATTTTACGTACTTATTTCAGCTGAATACACATTGATTATCAACAGTGCGAGTACAAAATACACAGCAATGTGACAATACACATTGTTTTTCAAATTGAGTAGTGGAAATACTGTAATAAAGTTGAAAATTTACTTAGTTGAGCTGCAAAAAGCAAACACTGTCTGCTTTTTGCAGCTCAAGTAAGTAACTTTTCAACTGCATTACAGTATACATAAGTGAATAAGTAATAATACACTTAAATAAGTGAATGGTTAAATTTGTTTTGTTTTGATCATTTGTTCCCTATTTAATAATGAAGAAATTCAATAATCCATTTGTAAAAATATAACACAAATTTAATTTGAAATCAGGGGGTTCAATACTCTTTTAGACACAAAGCTTTTCTGGAGCTCTGAGCTTTTTACAAAATCACCAATCATGCAATATTCTCCACTGATAAATAGCAAGGTTCCATAACAAAGTTTTTCGCACATATTTGTAACTGTGACTGGAGAAATGGGGCTTATTGCCTCAGCGACCAGTGTAAACCATTGGTCACAATTTAATTTCTGCAATCACATAATAACAAAGTTACTTAACAATATTTGTTCACAATTTGAGCACATTCCTTTTATATCAGTTCTGCCACAAATGGGGATAGAAGTTTTACAAAAAAATATAAGTTACAGTTTAAAGTGTCGCCTGTGATGTCTGATCACGGTCTACTCTGGTCCACTGGATTTTCCATCGTGCCTGAATTGATTGGGTATGAGCCCGGCTCTTGTTTTACCACCTCTTTTATTGCAACGCCGTATTTTGCCGATATTGATTTCACATAAAAAACCAGTCATTATCAAGGTGCATGATCACGTGGTTACAACAACAACAACAATGGCTGAACGTGTTGAAAGTGTGCCCATTCCAAAGTAAGTGTTATTTGATTTTTTCCTTAATAGGCAATGGATTTTGATGAAATATGGTGCAGCAAACGCGTCTTCATGAGCTGCATTTGGTGGTCCATGGAGTTTGGCACATATTTATGTCGTTTTGCAGCTTAACAAGACACGTTTGATACACCATATTTCATCAAAATTCATTACATAATTAATAAGGACAAAATAAAGGAATACATACTTTGAATCGGAGGGCTTCTGGAAGTTTCAGTACTTGTTGTTGTTGTTGTTGTAACCACGTGATCATACACCTTAATTATATTTACCAAAATTTCCAGAAATGATGTCAAAAATTGACAAAAAATGTCAAATTTTGATGTCATTGATGGAAAATTTTCAAAAGCAATATTGGCGGTGTGATAATGGAGGTGACACCAGAGCTGGACTCGTGTGTGTGACTTGAGACATGGGGCTTATGGGTTTTGGGACCAGTGTAGATCCAGATCAGCACATGCTTCTGCACAGTCCGACCAGGATCTGCACTGTTCGCCATTCAATCAATAAAACAACCGCCATGCTTATAACAATGAAATATAGATCGGTACATGCAGCTTGGGGGCCTTTTCACTAAACTCCGTACGACTTAAATGTTCGTAAGTTTAAAATTATGATGGTCTGTAAATTTTACATTAACAATGTTTTCTTGTAAACAATTATTGGATTTACATTTATTGAGCATAGGCTGCATATGCAAAGTTTAGTGAAACGGCCCCCACGACTGCTAGACGATCAGGAGCTACACTGGTCACAAATCCCATAAGACCCATTTCTCCAGTCACAACAACATAACATTTTATACTCCCACCGCATTAAGTCAATCATACCATTATAACCGCTCTCATCACCCCGTGATACTCTTCAATATACCCGGATGTTTTGTCTCGCCCACAATATTGCAGGGATTCCGCTGGAGAAAATAAAAAAATTGCCATGGCGATTTTTTTCTCTCGAAAGTTGTAACTTTTTATCGCCAATTGTTTATTTTTATCGCCAATTGCGAAAGTGGCGATCGCCAGCGGAATCCCTGATATTGGACAGTGAGACATAGTTGTCACACTTTCGGCGGCTTCGTAGGCGTTAACAATCGTGTCCAAATGTTGAATATCTCCCGATCTATTAGTCGGATCGTTACCGAACTTCATCCATAGCTTCCTCACATTGATGGTTATCCACCCAGTGTCATTCAGGTGACCTTGACCTACATGTCAACAATTTTTGACGTACATATTTCCAAATGTTGAATATCTCTTGATCTGTGATTCGGATCATTACCAAACTTAATCAATAGCTTCCTCACATTGCAGTTTACAGGGCGAAGTGGGCGAAATTCTCTCCCTATTTTGTCTCGACTTCTCCCTATTTTGTCTCGACTTCTCCCTATTTTGAGTTTAGGGAGAAGTTTTTCACTACATAAAACAAAAATTTTTGAAAAAAATTGTCTTATTTTCTCAAATTTTTAGCGAAAACATCTCCCTATTTTGAAGGGCTAGCTTGAAGCCTGCATTAATGAATATCTTTCGGCATCATCTAAAGAAAATATCTACAAAATATTCAAGAGATATCACTCGTCATCTTAGGTACAAAATCACCTGGCTCATATTGTATTTGCCCAACTCTGGAAGAATCTCCCATATTTTGTATCTCTTTCCCCCAATACTGATTTTCATTTTTTCACAAAAATCTAAACATTTCTGCTCTGAAAGTTGTCAGCTAGCGACATTGCCGCATTTTATTGTGCACATAATAAGCAATAGGGAAGGGCTATAACTAATGTTGTTAAAATGTGTAGCCCAACCTGTTTGCTCTTATTATCCCTCACTGATAGGCAAGAGTGGATATAGCATTACTGTCTGTTTCACGAAAGCTGCCCAAATTTTACGCCCATATAAACAATTCAAAAACAATATTTTTTTCGATAATATTAAATGTTATCAAAATTTAAGAATGAGCCTTCTTTTTATTTCGTGAAATTTGGTCAAATATTGATTTTATTGCGAAAAACAATTTCCCCATGTTAAATCCCCATAGACATCTTCACAGAGTGAAGATGTCTATGGGGATTTAACAAGTGGAATTTTTTTTGAATTTCACAAATACTGGACCGATTTTTAAAATTTAACTTGTTTTCTTAGTTAGATCATATCCAAGCTATCTAGCTAGGTTTCGGAGTCAATTTCCAAAAAAAAATGTTTTTTGACTCCTCCCACAAGTCCTCTACCTCTTTTTCCCCCATGTTAAATTCTCATAGACAAATCAATTTTTCGTAATAAAATCAATATTTGACCGAATTTCACGAAATAAAAAGAAGGCTCATTCTTAAATTTTCCTTTAATTTAATATTATCGAAAATAGTATTGTTTTTTAATTGTCTATATAGCCGTAAAATTTGGGCAGCTTTCGTGAAACAGACTACAGTGTATAGTCCATGTACGTACGTTAGTAACACCTTTCATTTTTAAATACTCATCAATCTCTTCACCAATTTTGATAATATTTGGCCACACTGTGTGTCTAGGGATGCTGTTTTGTTTTTCATATGACCCATGTCCGACCGCCCAAGGTCACTGATAAATTTTTTTTATTATTATTATTATTAAAGCTGCCAGCGAGGGTATTATCGTCGTTTAGCGATGCCAGTTCTTGTTAATAATAAATTTTATATCTTGAAACTACTGTGTACAATCTAAGTAGAGCAATAAAATATGTCTAAATTTCGACATCATTTACAGGCAATATGGCACATACATGTACCTGTAAAACATGGTGAGGCAATCAGAGGTACGATCAAAGCATGATATCTCTTTACTATGGAGCCCCGCAGGGGACGTAGAATTCTTTTTTTTATTAATTCGTTCCTATGAAATAACAATTTGTTCCCTCAATTTAACAATTTGTTCCCACGAATTAACAATTCGTTCCCACGAATTAACAATTTGTTCCCTCAATTTAACAATTTGTTCCCTCAATTTAATGAATTGTTAAGTCGTGGGAACGAATTGTTAATTCGAGGGAACGAATTGTTAAATTGAGGGAACAAATTGTAATTTCGTGGGAACGAATTAATAAAAAAAATCTATGTCCCCTGCGAGGCTCCGTACTTTACCCATACATAATCCCTTATACCCAAGATGACGTCTTATGCCAGGATATATCCATAGTAAGTTATCTCCCTTTGAATGTATTTATAGAAATCCGGTCCAAATTGTATATTTGACGGCATTATTGTTTGTAAACAGGGCGAATTTAGCTTGATTTATTCTGAAAAGGAGCCACTATAGTGTTTTCCACTAGCGTTGGTCCCGATCATCCTACATATCTGCGCACTGTGATCCGGGACTGTGTTATTAGTCACATTCATATTTTCACACTGATTATTAATTTATTGCCAACAGTGTAGACTCAGATCAGACTGCACGCATGTGCAGTCTGATCTGGGTATACTCTGTTTGCAAAACTCACTTTTTGTTCAACTCAGTAAGACATAAATGCTGAAATATAGGACCGGATCTCTATAAATAGATTTGCAAAGGGAAACAACTAGCTACGATCCCTCATTGTGTGTCTTTCTGTCCAAGATTTGCTTTAAACATTGTCGGCTACCTACTGTGTCTGTTACTGATAGTTGAATTGGCTTGAAACTTCACATGTTTGTTTATCATCATCCATATTTTCATTATATAGCCTACGAATGCGACCCCTGTGCTTGAGGTCAAGGTAAAATGACTAGATATTTACGTTAAATTTTGTGAGGGGTACATCCATCAATGATTTCTTGTTTACGACTAAAATGTATGTAAGTGAAAAATTATGATAGTCTACATTTCACAATAACAATGTTTTCTTGTAAACAATTATTGGATTTACATTTATTGAGCATAGGCTGCATATGCAGCCTATGCTCAATAAATGTAAATCCATCAATTGAAATATCCAGAGTTCCAGACGATCTTCACTTTGCACTTACGAACATTTTAGTTGTACGATGTTTAGTGAAACGGGCCCCAGATCTGCCAATCCTTGATTAATTAGCTATATTTATGTATGTGGGCTACCGACTAAGAAAAATGACCAGCATAACCTCCGTTCGGATGATTAGTCTGATCAGGGTTTACTTTGTTCGCCATTCAATCACTGAAGTAGCTATGCTCCCGGCAGTAGAACTATTACGCCATAATCATACCTTGCAATTAAAGGGATCAGTGGGAGAAGGAGACATAGCCCCATTATTCTGCTGATGCCTTCACTTGCGCAAAATGACACATGCCGCGCGATTTTGTTCCTAAGAACCTGTGCGATATCTCATGAAAAATATTTGCAAAATTCGCTGTATTTTACATAAATGACAAACCTTATCAAAATTTCATCAACTTTAGACGTCATTTACAGAAAATATCACAGTTTCTGTTAATATTTTTCATCAAAAATTTCACATGTTCTTCGGTACAAAATCGCATGGCGTGTCTCAAATGATCGTTGTATGGTACATTTTCTCAGCCGACGGCCCACGTAATAACCACAACATGATTTATACTGCCGTGGAGAAATGTTTATATATTACGTTGCGCAAGCTGATGTATCCACAGCATAAACAGGCCTCAACAAATTCTTAATTTTCCATTCGTCCAGATTGAATTTCAATTCATACATTCCTATATGTTTTAATGTTTATGCCACGCTGTCTCTTCAAATTACCACTCGTCCAGACCGAAAATTCACTCACAAATACGAGCGGACGAGTGGATTTGTCGAGGCATGATGAAATTGGTTGGACTTGGTGCAAGTCTACTCCGCTAAAGCCTGCACATACATGCTAGTAGCAGGGCTCCAGATAAGGAATTAGTAATTGAGTATTGTTACTCCATCATTTCTGAAGGAATTAGGTATTTCAAAATTTTAATTGGGTAAAATAAAATCACACTACTGTTTACACATCAACAGACAGCAATTATTGATAGTTTCGAATGAAAACATATCTTGGCATTTCATTAGAATTGTCTCCTTGGAGACAATTCTAATGAAATACCAAGATGTGTTTTCATGGAAAAAATAAGAAAAATATGCTATATTTGTGGTCTGTTTATTGTTTTCTGCAGCATGATTAAGGTACCACAATTGTTCTCATTGCTTTTTGATACTCACTACTTCTGATTTCAATTGGGTTTTTGGCCATTTTAATTGGGTATTTACGCAAATACGCAGCTTATCTGGAGCTCTGTAATAGTTTTACGCTTTTCACATACGGGTACCTCTATCTTAGGCATGCATTGATATATACTGATTTGCATAACCAGCAATGTGCTAAATTAAATGTTGGCATCTGCTGTCTGTTTTATTTTTGTCGTGCCTGCTTGTAGACAGCGTGATATAGTCGGCACATTGGCGTACATACGTACGTGCGCCCGAGTTTGTGTTATTCGTTGAAGTTTTTGGTTAAAGTTTTTCATTACTTATACTATCAAAGTTGAATTGGGTTATTGCCCATTATAAAAGTAGTAAAATTATTACTGATCCTACTACTTTTGGGAGGGGGCCAAGTGATTCTGGTGTGGCGAGGACCTGGTATCAGATCAGGATTATTCTGATTTCAGGGCTGAATATATAGTTATTTTATTGTAAATATTCAGTTCTGATTTTGGGATTTCCTCCCATTTGTACATGTACTTGAACATGTACATGTACTTGTACAAGTAATATATGGGATTTAGTACTAAACCCATTGACACGACCTTAAATGACCGTAGCTGTTGATAGGCCGTTACACCCCAACAAACACACAAACAAACAAACTGAGGGTTGAGTAACGATTTTAACCAATTAAAGATGGGATACAATTATCGTTGTATGAAACTTTGATGAGAAAAAAATCCCTATATTCTTTATTTCATCTCGAAAGTATATGTTGTTGCCACTCGTTTGAACCGTCTCAACGAGACGGTTCAAATGAGTGGTAACAACATATATCTTCATGGAGAAATAAACAAAATAATGAAACACTGGACTTCAATGCCAGCGTTTGTGAGTTCAATCCCCGCCCAGTTGCAGACAAATATGAGACATGTCATGTGAATTTGCACCTAAGAACCTTCATGTGCGGTATCTCATGAAAAATATGTACAAAACATTTACGAGATCTTTCGTAAATGACGTCAATAGTGGACAAAATTTTACAGAAATTATCACAGTTTGTGTAAATATATTTCATGAAAAATCGTGCATGTGCTTAGGTACAAAATCATTATGGCCATACTGTTGAACAGACGTAATACACCAACCAACCAATCAAGCAAGCAAGCAATTAGTCAATCAATCAATCAAAAAATCAATCAACCAATATCTGTCCATTCCAGAAGAGTGGGGCCTTAGACCACCTGCAGCTAGAAGACCTCGATCTGTTACCCACAAAGGAAGTTACGACCAGCATTGTACCTGAGCCGAGAGACAACGTATCTCATTCTCTTCGTGGCTCGTTGAGTAACAAACATGACATGTTGTCCGACCTTGTTTCCGTTTCCAACAACTTAGACACCACTTCTAAGGTTGTGTCCAGCCCTTCTGATCCACACATACATGTGTACGGTGATGATAAGACGTCAGATACGGAACTAACGGATAATTTTGATGACGATGAACGAGAGGTAGATTTTATAGAGAAAGGTGGCGGTGATGCAGAAAGTTTCTACAATGGCGATATGAAATCCAAACTCGTAGAAATGGAGGATGAATACCATAACGTAGCTGACAATGACGAGGCGTCGGAAAAAATAGGTTTGCTGATGGAGCGTGTTGCTCAAAAGATGTGCAAACTGTCTCATTCGGATAGTGTGGATTCAGGGAAGGATGTCGAGTCTCAAGATGGTGGGGATATTGGACTCGAAGGTGACTTAGTGAAGTCTAGTCCAGCAGGTACTCCAACCTGCACGAGTCCGCTACTGCGGAGTCGACACGATTCGCAGAGCGACCAAATAGAGGAGGTTCATAACATAGAGTGTTAATTGTTTCATTCTTGCATATCTGAGGGGATGGCTCAATAGTTTAGGGGTTGAGCGTTGGACTTCAATGCCAGAGGCGGTGTATTATTTTCCTGTAATATAACAGCTAGAACTTTGTTGATTATTGATAGAGATTTTTCTGTCTTATTCGTACACTAGCTGTGGGATTGAACCATTATGTTACCATATGTACAGAGCTCCAGTTAAGGTGCGTAATTTGACCAACTTGGGGTGAAATTTTGTTAATTCTTCATAAAAAATGGCAAGTTGGGAGTCCTTTAGAATCGTCTCATTGAGACGATTCTAAAGCACTCCCAACTTGCCATTTTTGATGGAGAAATAAAAAATTTACCTAAAAATTACGCACCTTAACTGGAGATCTGTATGTAGCTGAGATTGGAGATTATGAGCCGGCTCACCTGAATCTACACCGACTGCTATAGAGGTATATAGTGTTGAAATTGTAAAATGTTTATTTATACAATCTTTATGCCCCCGGTCTCGTTATAACCGGCGGCATATAGTGTTTGGACCGTGAGTTCGTCCGTGTGTCTGACACATTAAGAAGTTCTCAATTCTGTCATCTATATCCCTTGAAGGATTACTTAAATATTTCAACACAGCTGTCCTGTGGACAAATGCCACACATCCATGCTGCCATTAATATGACCTTTTGACCTACACAAGCTTTGGACTTTTCGCACAATTTAAGAAGTTCGCCAGAGTTTCTCGATTCTGTCATAACTTCTATTTCCCTTGATGGATTACTTTAATATAGGGCCACACATCCATGCTGTCCTTAATATGACTTTGACCTTTGACTGTCACAATTTTTAACTCGTTCACATATTAAGAAGTTCGCCGGAGTTTCTCAATTATGTCATAACTTCTATATCCCTTGAAGGGTTACTTTAATATTTCAATATATCGACCTTGACATTTCGACCTTCACAACTTTGAACTTTTTCACACATTAAGAAGTTCGCCAGTTTCTTCAATTCTGTCATAACTTCTATATCCCTTGATTGATTACTTCAATATTTCAATATATCATACTTGTGGACAAATGTCACACATCCATGCTGTCCTTAATATGACCTTCACCTTTTGACCTTCACAACTTGGCTTATGAATACTTATCAGTTTCTGTTAATTAAGTTACCCACAGTTTCTCCAAGCTGCCACCGGGGGCATTCATGTGCCGACAGGCCACATGTTCTTGTTAATTGTTGGTGCTGAATGATAAACACACACTAGTCATTGTTATAAGGTTTGACCATGTTGACGTGGCACTCGGGTGTGTAATGTAACCATATCATTTTCAAAATTTCAGGTGGGTGGTCGTCTGAGACGGCGTAAATTAACGGTATGGGTTCCTCCTTATAGGAATCACGATTTGCCTGGTTTGGCCCTCAGGTACGTTTTTATCTTTGGCTCTTTAGTTACCTGGGAGTTGAATTGGGTTATTGCCCATTATAAAAGTTGTAAGATTATTACTGATCCTACTGCTTTTGGGAGGGGCCAAGTGATTCTGGTCTGGCGAGGACCTGGCATCAGATCAGGATTATTCTGATTTCAGGGCTGAATATATAGTTTTGTTATTGTAAATATACTGTAAATATTCAGTTCTGATTAGTGGATTCCCCCCTGCCCCCCCCCCCCCCCATTTGTACATGTACTTGTACAGGTAATATATGGGATTTAGTACTAAACCCATTGACCCGGCCTTAAATGACCTTAGCTGTTGATAGGCCGTTAAACCCCAACAAAGAAACAAAATTTCAGTGCAACCGTTGTGAACTGGTCTGGTGACGTAATGACGCATTCTAGTAACGTCATAAGACGCATGCATTACGTAGTTGTGGGCTTGGCCCCGGATTGAGCATTGTCCGCAGCCATGGTCAAACAGCATGCGCTTTACGTTTGAACATGGCTCGAGCGGTGTTGAACAACAGCAGTCCTGTAACAATATAATGTAATGTGGAAATTGTATATTGCATGGGCCTACATTGTATTGTAATAAGTTATTGTTCACATGTTAGATGTTTAAGGAATTAAATGCAAGGGAGTATTTATAGCGACTGCAGCATTTTATTTCTTATTTCCAATAAGTGAACAATAACATACTTTTAATTAGCCAGGCTTATAATGCAGTTTCCCATCCTGTCAAACAGGTTGTCATTAAAGGGTACATTTAACAATGGGTGTCGACCTTAACGTAATCCCGATATCCCTGGTTTGACCCTCATGTACGTTGTTTAGCTTCCTGGTTCGTGAGAGTTTATCAGGTTATATCCATTATAAAAGTAGTAATATTAGTACTAATCATATTACTTTAAGCAACTGGGGCTAAGTGACTGGTGTAGTGAGGACCTGTCACCAGATCAGGTTATTCTAATTTCAGGGCCGCATGTATGCATGAAAATTTTGATAAATAGGTACATTGAATCTGCACTGGTTGCAAAGGAAATAGAAGCTTTACACTGTATTAATTAACTCAGTAATAACACAGTGTATTATCAAGAAATATCTGTGTCTGCGATTGGTCAGATGCTGGTCACGTAATCTTCGATATAAATGCATATTGACCTGAGAAAGTTGATTCAAAATGTCATATTGACCTGAAGGCGCAGCGATGTTGTGGATTGGCTAGTCTCTTTGACGTCATTAAAATCCATGACGTTGCTAATCATATCATGCTCTTCACCAGCAACGTCGCTGAACATGACGATTATGAATTGCGCCAAAATGCCGTAAAGCAAAATTAATCGTAATGTTCACAGTGTAAAAGGATATTTATGCTATATTATTGAAAAGGGGACACATATGGAAAGTCCTCAATTTATAATAAAACAATTATCGTATCGGTCAACACGTGGTTTTATCGACCCGATAAAAGTGATAAAAGTGATATCGACCTCGGACTGTGTCAATATCATGTTTATCGGATCGATAAAACCACGTATTGACCTCCCAACTAGGCGATAATTGTATAGTATTAACCCTTAGACCGCTATCTTAATTTTTTTATCGTCTGCTGTTTATTTTATATTTTCCATTTTTATCATCAAAACATGCATTGTCAGCACTTTAGAACAATTTACAACATGCTTTGACATCACTTCAGAATCATTTCCATTGGAAGTGATTCTGAAGTGCTGTCAAACCATGTTTTTAGTGAGAAATAAGGCAAGATATAAAAGCAACAGCAGACGACAATTGTTGTGAGTAGCGGTCTAAGGGTTAATTTTTTGTCGTCTGCTGTTTATTTTCTATTTTACATTTTTATCATCAAAAACATGCTTTGTCAGCACTTTAGAACAATTCACAACATGCTTTGACATCACTTCAGAATCATTTCCATTGGAAATGATTCTAAAGTGCTGTTAAACCATGTTTTTATTGAGAAATAAGGCAAGATATAAAAGCAACAGCAGATGACAATTGTGAGTAGCGGTCTAAGTGTTAAATATCACAATAGCGCAATAAATATCTAAATGAGACCACTACAGAAAACATGTAAGGTGAGTAGTACAGCTTCAATATATCATACTATGCTTATGCAATAATAAATAGAAACTAAATTTTGTGATTATTTCATATGGTATTTATTAGATTTCGCCTGGGAGGTTTTGTAAGAGTATCTCCAATCACCTATAGGGGCCCTAAGTACGTCGAAAGGCCACACTTTTCTAGTTAAACTCGTTTCTTTTTCTTAAGAAACGAGGCATAACAAACCTTGTTACTTATGAAATCCATAAACTCGTTTAATAAATATTATATTAAATCGTCACTAACTTAAGATCCTCTAGATATTAAACGCGTAGACTGATTTCATAAGAAACTCGGCATTGCCTCATTTCTTATGACATCAGTAAACTCGTTTAATAAATATAATATTAACCCTTTCCCTGATAGAGACGACTTTTCACGCCTCTGCAGAAGATGTCTTTTGAAAACATTGTGGGAAAAGGAGAAATTGCTTGTAACAAGCAATTTCTCCTTTTCCCACAATGTTTTCTACTCTATCAGATAATTTAACCATCATTTGACCCAGCATTTCATTCTTTTATTCAGATGTTTTCGATTTGGAAGAGTCGAAATATCGCAAAACAGGGAAAGGGTTTAAAGCGTCACTCGTGTTAGATCCTCTATTTGTCAGATTATGGCGTTTTTGTTTTCCATAGTATTGTTCAGTATGGTGTTGTCTGTCACATGTGCAATGTACATTTGTAATTAACTATCACATGTTTTGTAGGTATTTAAAATATCAAATGCTTTGAAAATACTTGAAACTGTAGGCTTGTAGGCTTGAATATTATCTTTGTGTATGTGAAAATAAAATGAAAAATAAACCAACAAAAAAATCAAAGTGACTGTCCGAGCAATGCGTCTCAATGCAGACAGAAATCTCAATGATGTGGCTGTGGCTGGAGAAATGGGGCTTATGGGTTTTGCGACCAGTGTTGATCCAGATCAGCCTGTGCATCCGCACTGTTTTTTTCAATGTAAATATTCCGTTCTGCTTTTGGGATTTTCCCCCTAATGCAGCAGATTAAATGCTGGATCGAACCCGTTGACCCGACCTTAAATGATCTTAGCTGTTCATATGCCGTTAAATTCAAATACATCAAATCGATGTAAACATTCCATTATGATTTTGGGATTTTCGCCCCAATGCAGCAGGTTAAATACGGGATCGAATCCGGCATTAAATGACCTTAGCTGTTGATTTTTTTTCGAAAATTGTAATTTTTTATCGCCAATTTTTTGAAGTGGCAATTTTTTTTTTCCCCAGCGGAATCCCTGAATAGACCATTATCAGGGGGCCGTTTTACTAAACTTCTTACGACTAAAATGTTTGTAAGTGCAAATTTAAGATCGTCTCTAAATGTCAATTTATGGATTTACATTTATTGAGCATAGGCTGCATATGCAGCCTATGCTCAATAAATGTAAATCCAATAATTATTTACAAGAAAACATTGTTAATGTGAAATTTACAGACTATTATAATTTTGCACTTACGAACATTTTAGTTGTACGAAGTTTAGTGAAACGGCCCCCAGGCTACTGGAGTATACTATTTTAATTGGGTGATACACTCTGCCCTCCCAAGTCAAACTGCAGTATCTGTTAAACTGCAGTATCTGCACTATGATGCTATGCTGACCCTGTGCAATCATCCCAAGTCAAACTGCAGTATCTGTTAAACTGCAGTATCTGCACTATGATGCTATGCTGACCCTGTGCAATCATCCCAAGTCAAACTGCAGTATTTGTTAAACTGCAGTATCTGCACTGTGATGCTATGCTGACCCTGTGCAATCATCCCCACCTGGGGATGATTGCACAGGGTCAGCATAGCATCATAGTGCAGATACTGCAGTTTAACAGATACTGCAGTTTGACTTGGGAGGGCAACACTGTCATCGCGTAAGCCCCATTTCTCCAGCCACGGCCACATATTGGTAGATTCTGTCCTAGCGATGTGTTTCAATGCACCAATGCGGTTCAATGCAGATAGAAAAGTTGTCTATTTCAAGATTGGTAGATACTTTCGGAGCAATGTGTTTCAATGCAGACAAACGATCATCTATATCAATGTAATGTTGATCTTAGATATATTGTCCGTGCAATGCGTTTCAATGCAGTTTCGCGTAATAATAGTTTCATAGAAATCAGGAATCATGATCATGTCGCAAATATAGTTTCATCTGACTTTTGAACTATCTTTCTCAAGACATCACCATTTTTTGCCAGTAGTGATTTCCAAAGAAATATAATATTTTATCCATATCACCGAAAGCTTACTACAATTCAAAGCACATTCGGGAATAGAAAACAACTAAAAGCACTTTCAAATAAAAGCACATTTGGAAATAATAAATAAGAGCACATTCGGAAATAAAAACAAATTCAATGTCAGGGATTCCGCTAGGGAAAATAAAAAAGTCGCCACTTCAAAAAAAATAATCTTTTTTTTTTTTGGGATTATTTTTTCGAAAATTGTAAGTTTTTATCACCAATTGTTTATTTTTATCGCCAATTGCGAAAGTGGCGATCGCCAGCGGAATCCCTGAATGCACATTCAGAAATGTACATGAGCTGCGAAATGTCCCATCCAATTTCCATGCAGTTTTCGATTTGTGCAATTGGTAACGAGTTTGCTTTTCACCAATGTGCCAAAGTTCAATCCTCCACTGGGGGCTGGTGTGGTATGGACCTGGCACCAGGTCAGGTTATTCTAATTTCATGGCTGAATATATATTTATTTTGATGTAAATATTCTGTTCTGATATTGAGATTTTCCCCCCAATGCAGCTGGGTGAATACGAGATCGAACCCATTGGCCCGGCCTTAAATTACCAATTGTATAAGTGCTGTCATGCTTGTTTGTAATTGTTTTAAAATAAATAAAGTTTAGATTAATTCCCATGTCATTTACGGCAAACACTAGATGCAATAAGGTAGATAGTTACAGAGCCGGGCCCATGTATCATCATTTTCCATCATCATTTTCCATCAACCAGTAATCATTTACATATCCACATCACTTCATGTCAGCCATTTGTGCTTTCAGCGGCCATAACTCAAATCACCATCATTTTGTTTTGTAACTTTGCTTGTATGTAACCATAAGACTTGCTGACTGAGAAAACGTACCTCACGATGTTAGCAAGCAGTATTGTCGCAGATCAGGCTGCACATCCTGATCAGCGCCTATTCTGTTCACCATTCAATAATTCCAGAACAAAAATATTTACACAATTCCCTAACATTTGATTGGTCCGTAGCAAGTCTCTGTCCAAAATTTATATCCCCGTAAACTCCCATACCGAACTACTTTCCGTAACCGTGATGCGCATTTAAAATAATTCTTTAAGAAAACGGAAAATAAACACATTTTCTTGATGAATTTATTTCAATTGCTGGAATTATAAGGAATGAATGGCCTTTTTGTGGAATTTATCGGGGATATAAACTTGGCAAAGTCGCGGGAATACTGGACGAGGCCTTCCGGCCTTCGTCCAGTATTCCCGCGACTTTTCCAAGTTTATACCCCGATAAATTCCACAAAAAGGCCATTCATTCCTATAGTCACTGAAGTAGCAAGACGATCAAGATCTACTGTTGTTGCAAATGTTGCAAGATACATTTTTCTCAGCCAGTGACTGGTATATGATGTGCCATGACAAACATGTCTCATGTTCATGTTATGCTTCTTAGCAAATTCGCGGGCGGTTGGGAGCGTGTGAAGGGTACATTTAACGATGGGTGTCGACCTTAACGTAATCCCGATATCCCTGGTTTGACTCTCGTGTACGTTGTTTGGCTTCCTGGTACGTGAGAGTTTATCAGGTTTTACCCATTATAAAAGTAGTAAGATTAGTACTAATCCTGTTACTTTAAGGAGCTGGGGCTAAGTGACTGGTGTGGTGAGGACCTGGCACCAGATCGGGTTATTCTAATTTCAGGGCTGAATATATAGACTTTTTTGTAGATATTCAGTTCTGGTTTTGGATTTTTCCTCCACCCGCACAGGTGAAATATAGGATTTTACCCAAATCAGGTTATTCCAATTTCAGGGATGGATATAAACTCTGTAAATATTCAGCTCTGACATTTTCCCCCCATCACAACAGGTGAAATGTGGGATTCAACCCCTCAACCCAGCCTATATGGACAGTAGCTGTAGACGGGCCAATAGACAACGCCATTAAATAAACAAATCATCAATACGCCAATAAGCCACATTTTGTCATGGCATGTCACATTAACATGTAGATCATGTGACAGACAACCATCATACGGACTTCACTTGGAAGATAGAAAAATAGAATGAAATTTTAGTAAATATAAGAACTGTACTCGGTCACCGCATTGCGCTGCTATTATGCAAACTTTTCAATGTGTACAATGTACATGGGCGTACTTGCGCTATTTGCATTCACACAACTAATTCTGGCATAACTGTGGCTGTGACTGGAGCAATGGGGCGTATGATGTTATGCAACCAGTGTAGATCCAGATCAGCCTGTGCATAATATCCGCTGCCTTGCCATCAATCAAAGATCTGTCGTGCTTCTAACAAGCAAGACAGATCTGGATACATGAGTGCTATTTGACCAGCAGCTACACTGTACAGAAATTCCATAAGCCCCATTTCTACAGTCACAGCCACAAATAATTCTAGCATAATTAGGCAACAGGAGCCCATTTCACTAAACTTTGTACGGCTAAAATGTTCGTAAGTGAAAATTTAGGATCGTCTATAAATTTCAGTTGATGGATTTTCATTTATTGAGCATAGGCTGCATATGCAGCCTATGCTCAATAAATGTAAATCCAATAATTGTTTACAAGAAAACATGGTTAATGTGAAATTTACAGACTATCATAAGTTTGCACTTACGAACATTTTAGTCATTCAAAGTTTAGTGAAACGGCCCCTAGAACACTAGTAAATAGAACTTTTGAAGAACATTGTCTAAGTGTGAGGCTTGTATTATCCCTTCGCTGGCAAAAGGGGATTGTGTTAGTCCATTTACGTGAGTGCATGCGTTATTAACACCTTTGATTTTTCAATAACTTGAAAATAACCACTTGACCGATTTTGATAACATTTGGCCACAGTGTGTGTCTAGGGATGGTGCTTTGTTTTGCATATGACCCACGTCCGACCACCCAAGGTCACTGAGGACTTATGTTCACTTTTTTGTTAGATAAAAATGTGAAAGGGATTTAGATAACGATGCCCTTGTTTTTCATTACAGAAAAGACAATAATTACTATACTTTATTTGAATTGACAAATATAGTACATGTATTACATTTGTAAGTTATTTCAGGGTCAACTGCCAATGAGAATCTGCAAATTAAGTTTCCATGGCCGTATGGCAATGTTCTTTTCCAAAATACTATTCTTTGTGAGAATTTAACTCTTAGACCGCAATCTTAATTTTTTTGCCGTCTGCTGTTTATTTTCTATTTTCCATTTTTATCATCAAAAACATGCTTTGACAGCACTTTAGAATAATTTACAACATGCTTTGACAGCACTTCAGAATCATTTCCATTGGGAGTGGGCCCCCGTATAGACGAGTTTCTTTCCTAATGTGTTGCATGAGACAAGCCATGCTAATGTGTACCTAAGATGATGTGAGAAAGTGGGTGGTGGTCGGGCGAATGAGACGGCGTAAATTAACGATATGGATTCCTCCTTATAGGAATCACGATTTGCCTGGTTTGGCCCTCAGGTACGTTTTTATCTTTGGCTCTTTAGTTACCTGGGAGTTGAATTGGGTTATTGCCCATTATAAAAGTAGTAAGATTATTACTGATCCTACTGCTTTTGGGAGGGGCCAGGTGATTGGTGTGGCAAGGACCTGGCATCAGATCAGGATTATTCTGATTTCAGGGCTGAATATATAGTTTTGTTATTGTAAATATTCAGTTCTGATTATGGGATTTCCCCCCCCCCACCCATGTGTACATGTACTTGAACATGTACATGTACTTGTACAGGTAATATATGGGATTTAGTACTAAACCCATTGACCCGGCCTTAAATGACCTTAGCTGTTGATAGGCCGTTAAACCCCAACAAACAAATATTCAGTTCTGTTTTTGGGATTCCCCCCCGCCCCCATTTTGTACATGTACTTGAACATGTACATGTACTTGTACAAGTAATATATGGGATTTAGTACTAAACCCATTGACCCGACCTTAAATGACCTTAGCTGTTGATAGGCCGTTAAATCCCAACAAACAAACAAACTTTCCAAATGTGTTGAATGAGACAAGCCATGCTATTGTGTACCCAAGATGATGTGAGATTTTTCATGAAAACTATTTACAGAAACTGATATTTTCTGTAGATGACGTTGAAAGTTGACAAAATTTTCATAACAAATGCGGAATTATATTTGCTATCAACATTTTGTCAACTTTCGACATCAGTTACATAAAATATATATAAAGTTTGTAAATCACGTGGCGTGTCTCATAATTATGTACATAGATTACATTTGTGAATACGTTTCTATGACATCTTTCACTGTTGGTTGTCATAGAAACCACATCAAATGACATTCTAGACTCTGTTTACTGTCAGGTAATTAAAGTAACTTACAACACAGAATTACTGTCATTTCGGCTAATTCTGCGCATCGGCTAATGCGCAATTCACGTCAACTTTAGCATTGCGTACGTCATAATAAAATATGTGGATTTCGGAATAAACAAGCTGATTAATTGCTACACTGTCAGAGCCACAATTTTATCACATTCCGATAGTTTGGTAAAAAGTTATTCTGAATATAGTCAAAATATTTAAAATCCTCAGACCCTGCTGGTGGGTGGTAGGTGGGAGCACGAGATGGGTAATTTAACGATCAGGGTTCATCCTTACCGGAATCGCGACTGGAGACCAGTAGCCTACATTGTATTTCACCAACATTGCAAAGTATACTTATCTAGCAAAGTATACTTTGAGGGAGAAATTTTAAATTTTAGGATGAATTTATTATGCCCCCGCTACCGAAAGGTATGGGGGCATATAGTGTTACCGGCGTCCGTCCGTACGTCCGTCCACTTTAAATGTTTGCTTGGCACTTTGGGACAAATCTACGTGCACGTTTCTCAATCCTACACTAACTTCTCAATATTTTTGCCAATCGCTTAAATATTTATACACATGATACATATGAACATGCCCTACACACTCCACCACCCAGTACTTCGACCTTCACCTTTGACCTTCACCTTTTCTACTTTAAATGTTTGCTTGGCACTTTGGGACAAATCTACGTGCACGTTTCTCAATCCTACAATAACTTCTCAATACTTTTGCCAATCGCTTAAATATTTATACACATGATACATATGAACATGCCCTACACACTCCACCACCCAGTACTTCGACCTTCACCTTTGATCTTCACCTTTTCTACTTTAAATGTTTGCTTGGCACTTTGGGACAAATCTACGTGCACGTTTCTCAATCCTACAATAACTTCTCAATACTTTTGCCAATCGCTTTAATATGTATAGAATGATACATATGAACATGCCTTACACACTCCACCACCCATTACTTCGACCTTCACCTTTGACCTTCACCTTTTCCACTTTAATTGTTTACTTGCCACTTTGGGACAAATCTACTTGCGCGTTTCTCAATCCTACACTAACTTTCACACACGCATTGCTCCAATGGTCCTCTACCGCCCTGTGACAAATCCACATTCGTCCTGCCCCCGCTAAGCACAGAGTCAAGGTCACAGACTTGGTGCGTTTGAAACCTTAACATTCAGTTAAATGGCTTATAATTTGTGTTTCCTTGCTCGGATCTGCTTCACATTTCACACACGCATTGCTACAATGGTCCTCTACCGCCCTGTGACAAATCCACATTCGTCCCACCCCCACTAAGCCCAGGGTCAAGGTGCGTTCAAAACCTTAACGCTCGGATAAATGGCTTATAATCAAATATGCCTCGTTTTCTTTGGCTGCCAGCGGGGGCATTTGTGTGCCGACAGGCCACATTTCTAGTTAATTTTTAGCCAGGTTTTTTGAAAAAAAATCCAGGCTATTGGATTGGCGAAAGCCGGGCGGGCGGCGGGCGGGCGGGCTGCGGGCGGGCGGCGTCCACAATCAATGTTAAGTTTTCGTGTTTGAGTCCATTTCTTTGTTACTGTACCACCTAGGACCACCAAACTTTCACAACTTCATAATCAAAGGGTGCCCACCACATATCACTATCCAACATGTTACTTTTTAGCCAGGTTTTTTGAAAAAAAATCCAGGCTATTGGATTGGCGAAAGCCGGGCGGGCGCGGGCGGCGTCCACAATCAATGTTAAGTTTTCGTGTTTGAGTCCATTTCTTTGTTACTAGTACCACCTAGGACACCACATTTCACACAATTCATAATCAAAGGGTGCCCACCACATATGCACTATCCAACATGTTACTTTTTTTTTAAACTTGACCCACTCCGCGTAGTCGACTTAGCCATTTTCAATGTTAAGTTTTATTTTCGTGTTTGAGTCCATTTCTTTGTTTACTGTACCACCTAGGACCACCAAACTTTCACAGCTTCATAATCAAAGGGTGCCCACCACATATTACTATCCAAAATTTTACTTTTTTTTTAACTTGACCCATTTTTTCCGCGTAGTCGACTTAGCCATTTTCAATGTTAAGTTTTCGCGTTTACAATGTTAAGTTTTCGTGTTTAAGTCCATTTCTTTGGTACTGTACCACCTAGGACCACCAAACTTTCACCGCTTCATAATCAAGGGGTGCCCACCACATGTCACTATCCAACATGTTACTTTTTTTTTAACTTGACCCATTTTTTCCGCGCAGTCGACTTAGCCATTTTCAATGTTAAGTTTTCGCGTTTACAATGTTAAGTTTTCGTGTTTAAGTCCATTTCTTTGGTACTGTACCACCTAGGACCACCAAACTTTCACAGCTTCATAATCAAGGGGTGCCCACCACATATCACTATCCAACAAGTTACTTTTTTTTTAATTTCACCCATTTTTTCCGCGCAGTCGACTTAGCCATTTTCAATGTTAATTTTTCACGTTTACAATGTTAAGTTTTCGTGTTTAAGTCCATTTCTTTGGTACTGTACCACCTAGGACCACCAAACTTTCACAGCTTCATAACCCAGGGGTGCCTACCACATACAACTATCCAACATGTGACCATTTTTTTACCTTCACCTATTATTTCTACGTAATTGACTTACCCATTTTCAACGTTAACTTTTTAACGTACGTCTGGTTAAAGTTTTTTGGTTAAAACTTTTTCGTTGTACTATATCTCTGCAACTGCTTCGCCCATTACCTTGAAACTTCACATGGGTGTTTATCATCATCCATATTTTCATTCTAACCCCCAACCATGCGGCCCCTGTGCCCAATGTCAAGGTCAAATTACTTTGAATTTTTTTGTTAAAGTTTTTTCGTGTACTATATCTGTGCAACTGCTTCACCCATTACCTTGATACTTCACATGGGTGTTTATCATCATTGTCGCACCCGCTTGCGGAAAGCACGATATCGTCGGCATTTTGGAATACGTCCGTCCTTCCGTCCGTGTCTGGTTAAAGTTTTTTCGTTAAAGTTTTTCCATCTACTATATCTATTTTTTTAGTGTCCATGCCTCGCAGGCGCGACATGCAGGCCACGGCCATCTAGTCTACAAAAAGTGGGTATAATTATGTTATCCAAGTGTCTATGCTTGGAAAAAACCTGGCCTTCGTGGCTTTGCCTCGTTTCTTGTTTTTTAACTTGACCCATTTTTTCCGCGTAGTCGACTTAGCCATTTTCAATGTTAAGTTTTCGCGTTTACAATGTTAAGTTTTCGTGTTTAAGTCCATTTCTTTGGTACTGTACCACCTAGGACCACCAAACTTTCACAGCTTCATAATCAAGGGGTGCCCACCACAAATCACTATCCAACATGTTACTTTTTTTTTAATTTCACCCATTTTTTCCGCGCAGTCGACTTAGCCATTTTCAATGTTAAGTTTTCGCGTTTACAATGTTAAGTTTTCGTGTTTAAGTCCATTTCTTTGGTACTGTACCACCTAGGACCACCAAACTTTCACAGCTTCATAACCAAGGAGTGCCTACCACATACAACTATCCAACATGTGACCATTTTTTTACCTTCACCTATTATTTCTACGTAATTGACTTACCCATTTTCAACGTTAACTTTTTAACGTACGTCTGGTTAAAGTTTTTTTGTTAAAACTTTTTTGTTGTACTATATCTCTGCAACTGCTTCGCCCATTACCTTGAAACTTCACATGGGTGTTTATCATCATCCATATTTTCATTCTAACCCCAACCGTGCGGCCCCTGTGCCCAATGTCAAGGTCAAATTACTTTGAATTTTTTTGTTAAAGTTTTTTCAGATTTGTTAAAATGGAGGTCATCGCTAATCCAAGATGGCCGCCGTCTAAAAATAGCATAAATTCTTAAAAAAAAATTAACGTACGTCTGGTTAAATTTTTTGGTTAAAATTTTTTCGTTATACATCTCTGCAACTGCTTCGCCCATTACCTTGAAACTTCACATTGGTGTTTATCATCGTCCATATTTTCATTCTAACCCCCAACCGTGCGGCCCCTGTGATCACTGTCAAGGTCGAATTACTTTGAATTTATTTGTTAAAGTTTTTTCGTTTGTTAAAGTTTTTTCGTGTACTATATCTCTGCAACTGCTTTACCCATTACCTTGATACTTCACATGGGTGTTTATCATCATTGTCGCACCCGCTTGCGGAAAGCGCGATATCGTCGGCATTTTGGCATCCGTCCGTCCGTACGTCCGTACGTCCGAGTGTCCGAGTGTCCGGTTAAAGTTTTTTCGTTAAAGTTTTTCCATCTACTATATCTATTTTTTTAGTGTCCATGCCTCGCCCCAAGACGCGACATGCAGGCCACGGCCATCTAGTCTACAAAAAGTGGGTATAATTACGTTATCCAAGTGTCCATGCTTGGAAAAAACCTGGCCTTCGTGGCTTTGCCTCGTTTCTTGTTATTATACTGAATTTATTACATTATCACAGCCATTTTGGCTGTGATAATGTAATAAATTCAGTATAATAATTCTGCATACATGTACTTTTAATCATCAAATATCTGCAACGGTGAGTTCTATATGAAATAATGCATTTCGGGAAAAATAAATGATTACTCCCTCAAAGTATACTTTGCGAGATAAGTCTACTTTGCAATTTTGATGAAATCGGCTACTGGTTTGGCCCTCACATACGTTTTTGGCATTTTATATGTGACAGTTGAATCTGGTTATACCCCTTATGTGAGTATTACGATATTCGTAATCCTATTTTAGGGGAAGGGGCCAAGTGACTTTGGTGTGGTATGAACCTGGCACCAGGTCAGGTTATTCTAATTTCAGGGCTGAATATATTTGTTCTTTATGTAAATATTCCGTTCTGATTTTGGGATTTTCCCCCCAATGCAGCAGGTTAAAACGGGATCGAACCCGTTTGCCCGGCCTTACATGACCTTAGCTGTTGATAGGCCGTTAAACACTAATAAACAAACAAACAAACAAACAGACCCTGCTGATGGAATAGCTCTTATTTAATAAGTTAACTGTTCAATTAAAAAACTAACCTGTCATGTCACTGGATAGTTCTGCTTCAAGTTTAATACCAATTTTCTATGCTGATCCAGTATGCAGTTCGCCATTTTTGTTTAGCAGATGCGCAGCATTAGCAGAAAAATATGTGACATTGCAAACACGCATGTGATGTCATACATCATACAATTTACGTCACTTACTGACGTCAGAACGTTATGACATTTTACCTGCACAGACGTCTTTGAACTGCCTTGCATATTCAGGAAATTTTGACTGAATATGAGGATGTTAATGACATATATATTTGTTTGGAAAGGTGTGCAGAATACACCATTGTACATGTTTTGCAATATTTGTCTGCAAAAACTTGTTTTGACAGTGCATTGGAGACGATTCTGATGTGCTGTTGAAATATGCCTTAATAAGAAATAAGACAAATATGAAAATCAGCAGATGGTAATACTCTGTTCTCACATTTTAAGGGTAATATTCTGTTCTCACATTTTAAGGGTAATATTCTGTTCTCACATTTTAAGGGTAATATTCTGTTCTCACATTTTAAGTATTAAGTCAGAGCTCCAGTTAAGGTGCGTAATTTGGGGACAAATTTCTTATTTCTCTATCAAAAATGGCATGCTGGGAGTGCTTTAGAAAATAGGACTCCCAACTTGCCATTTTTGGTGAAGAAAAATTTCACCACAAATTGAACAAATTACGCACCTTAACTGGAGTTCTGTTAAGTTATTTAAATTTTTAATATTTTGTTATATTATATTTATACATTTACTAGGTAGATCTGAGAAATTAGCTGGTTTACTATATCAGTCAGTTATACATTTATTCAGGGATAATTTTACAGGGTGAAGTGGCGAAATTCTCTTCCTAAATTGTGTGACTTCTCCCTATTTTGAGTTGAGGGAGAAGTTTTTCACTACCGGTATATAAAACAGAAATTTTTGAAAAAATGGTATATTTTCTAAAAACAATTAGTGAAAACTTCTCCCTATTTTAAAGGGCTAGCTTGATCCCTGTTTATTGTAGTAAAAACCAGGAACCCACTTTTCCGACATTTCGGCAAAAGGCTTTTATCAAGGAATTATATTCTACTGAACGCTAAGTTGCATCCCTTTAAGATTTCCAAAATGGATGCCACTTAGCGCTCAGTAGAAACTAATTTCTTGATAAAGGCCTTGTGCCGAAACGTCGGAAAAGTGGGTTCCTGGGGCCCGTTTCACTAAACTTTGTACAACTAAAATGTTCGTAAGTGCAAAATTATGATTTCACATTAACAGTGTTTTCTTGTATTAACACTTATTGGATTTACATTTATTGAGCATAGGCTGCATATGCAGCCTGTGCTCAATAAATGTAAATCCATCAATTGAACTTTACAGGCGATCCTAAATTTGCACTTGCGAACACTTTAGTCGTAGGAAGTTTAGTGAAACGGACACCAGGTTTTTGCTGAATTGTTGAACATATAGTATTATTGCAGAAAGATTACTATTATTGTAGTAAAATTTATACATTTTGAGATCTGAGAAATCCTTGTATGAAAAGGATTCATGGTTTGTATGTTTAATTTTGTGCTGGTCTGCTGCATAAGTGAGTCATTTGGTGTGATACAAACCGGTAGATAACAAATTTTTCACCGGCTCTATATTATCGATAATTGCAATTTTTCACCGATGCTGATTTCGAAAAATGAGATACGAAAGTGACGGAAATATCAGAGCAATTTGAACATCATGTATGGAATTTATTGTGAAAAAAATATCGATTATCAACAGAATATGCAAACATTTATTCTGGAAAATGCATATAAATATATGTGTAGAGTCTACGGCCAGTATAGCCCCAGATCAGCTTTCGCATATGCGCATCTGATCAGGGCCTATGCTGTTCGCCATTCTGTCAATCAGGCATTCTTATCTCCCTTTAAAATTGGATTTGACCAAGATGAAATTGTGGAAGTGTGTAGAATGATCAGTACATTTGTCAGAAATATGTTGTGGGTGGTTGGTCGGGCGAACGCGACTGCGTAAATTAACGGTAGGTAGGGGTTCCTCCTTATAGGAATCACGATTTGCCTGGTTTAGCGCTCAGGTACGTTCTTATCTTTGGCTCTTTTGTTACCTGGGAGTCAAATTGGGTTATTGCCCAAGATTTTTACTGATCCTACTGCTTTTGGCCAAGTCTGGTGTGGCGAGGACCTGGCATCAGATCTGGATTATTCTGATTTCAGGACTGAATATATAGATTTTTATGCCACCGGGTTTCAAAGAAACGGGTGGCATATAGTGTTTGGACCGTCCGTCCGTCTGTCTGTCTGTCTGTCTGTCCGTCCGTCCGTCCGTCCGTCCGTCCGTCACACTTTTCGGTTAACCACTTTGTCACAGTTTCTCAAACTGGCCATAGCATCTACATAAGTTGCTTAATCTCTTCAATACTTCAACACTTCATTCATTGGTATGTGTGCCACACCTGCCTTTTCATAATTTATATGGCCTTCGCCTTTTTACCTTCACCAGGTTACTTAAATGACTTAACAATTTTGGTTAACCAGTTCGTCACAGTTTCTCAAACTGGCCATATCATCTACATAAGTTGCTTAATCGCTTCAATACTTCAACACTTCATTCATTGGTATGTGTGCCACACCTGCCTTTTCATAATTTATATGACCTTCGCCTTTTCACCTTCACCAGGTTACTTAAATGACTTAACCACTTTGTCACAGTTTCTCAAATATGCTGCAGGTGGCATCCACGTTCGACAGACGCAGTTCTTGTTTATTGTAAATATTCAGTTCTGATTTTGAGATTTTCCCCCCATTTGAACATGTAATATATGTGATTTAGTACTAAACCCATTCACCCGGCCTTAAATGAACTTAGCTGTTGATAGGCCGTTAAACTCCAACTAACAAACAAACAAACAGAAATATTCTACGGTACATGTTCTCAGCTGGCAGTCAATGCGTCCCTTTTCTCCCGTCAGAGCCACATTCATAATATGATCTGTAGCCGATTTCACCAAAATTGCTAAGCATACTTATCTAGCTAAGTATACTTTGAGGGAGTAATCATTTATGTTTCCCGAAATGCATTATTTCATATAGAACTTCCGACTGCATATATTTGATGATTAAAAGTATGCAGAATTATTATACTGAATGTATTACATTATCACAGCCAAAATGGCTGTGATAATGTAATAAATTCAGTATAATAAAAATTAATAATAATAAATTTATCCGTAAAGGTACATGCCCACGCAGTAGGTTATAATATAGTGATACAGATACTTTTGTATATGCTGTACGTATGAAGTGGGTGGTGGTCAGGCGAATGTGACGGCGTAAATTAACGGTATTCGTTCCTCCTTATAGGAATCACGATTTGCCTGGTTTGGCCATCATGTACGTTTTTTTCTTTGGCTCTTTTGTTACCTGGGAGTTGAATTGGGTTATTGCCTATTATAAAAGTAGTGTAAAATATTATTACTGATTCTACTGCTTTTGGGTGGGGCCAAGTGATTCTGGTGTGGCGAGGACCTGTCATCAGATCAGGGTTATTCTGATTTCAGGGCTGAATATATAGTTTTGTTATTGTAAATATTCAGTTCTGATTTTGGGATTTCCCCCACCCCCCCCCCCCCTTTTGTATATGTACTTGAACATGTACATGTACTTGTACAGGTAATATATGGGATTTAGTACTAAACCCATTGACCCGGCCTTAAATTACCTTAGCTGTTGATAGGCCGTTAAACCCCAACAAACAAACAAACTACGTTTGACATTTTCTGGCAAAATAAACATTAATTCACTATTACCCCACGTATTGATTGGCATTATTTTATTTTATTTTAGACAAAAATTTTCACACTGATATCTGGGGCGATAACCGTGGTGTTTCCTTAAAATGTTAACGGACATTATTATTTATTCTCTGTATATATTTTTTTATGTGCATTGATCACTATCAGTAAAATAAATATTACTAAATTATTAAATGTATGTCTGTTTTCAGGGCATGTACCTTTAAATTGAATATTTCTCCCACAAGATAAGTGAAATATGGTGAAATCAGCTACTGATTTGACATATATTTGTATGTAAACTATCATTGTCTCACTGTAATTGTATTTTGTACATGTACATGCATATGGATGGTGGTAATTGATATAGGCAGTAATTTATAGAAATATATTACATGCTACCCAGTGATTTACCGTGATTCTGGAGGGATTTATTTCCTTGAAGGAAATATTTCCATCTAGACTTTCTCGAGACGTAATTGACGTTTTGACGTCATTTCCGGCGAAGAAATTCATACACTAACATGAAATTTTTTAATTCTGACAATGTTATATGCTGGTCTAAGAGCAAGTTTTTCGAAGAGCCTGTAATATACATATAACTACCATTTTTTTTTGAAATACCGGATTTATTTCCCTTGACATCTGTAAATCCGACAAAGAAACTCGTGCTCCGCACGAGTTTCTTTATCGGATTTCCAGATCTCTCGGGAAATAAATCTGATATTTCAAAATGGTAATTGAATAAACTCTATATATTTGTTAATACTGAAGATCTGAGAATTCCTGGCAACTAATGTCGCTATTGTTGGACACCTACAGGTTGGTCGTTTCACCAACCCGATTGAGAATATCAGGTGAATGTCATTTAATACCAAGCTTATCGGGCAAGGCGTGCATGAAGTCCCATGACGTTACCAAATGGTGTCCGTGTAATGTCGAAATGTATACAAATCTGCATACTTTTCAAGGAGGGGTGGGTGGTTGTCGGGCGAACACGACGGCGTAATTTAATGGTATGAGTTCCTCCTTATATGAATCACAATTGGCCTGGTTTGGTCCTGAGGTACGTTTTTATCTTTGGCTCTTTTGTTACCTGGGATTTGAATGGGGTTATTGCCCATTATAAAAGTAGTAATATTATTACTGATCCTACTGCTTTTGGGAGGGGGCCAAGTGATTCTGGTGTGACGAGGACCTGGAACCAGATCAGGATTATTCTCATTTCAGGGCTGAATATATAGTTTTTTGTCTCGCCCGTGAAAACGGAAAGCAAGACTAAGGTTTTGCTTTTCCGGAGTCGTCGTCGTCATCATTCAATGTTAAGTTTTCGTGTTATGGTCATTACTTCAACACCTTATCCGCTACAGTCATCAAACTTTATACATACCTTTACATGTACTATGATATGTAGATGAATATAGGACTATTCTCGGGGCCCCAGGGTCAATGTCAAGGCCCCAGGGTCAAGGTCAAGGCAGAACAAGGCGAGACATTTGATTCCACGGAATTATTGTTTATTGTAAATATTCAGTTCTGATTTTTGGGATTTTCCCCCCATTTGTACTTGTACTTGACCGTGTACTTGTACAGGTAATATATGGGATTAGTACTAAACCCATTGACCCAGCCTTAAATGACCTTAGCTGTTGATAGGCCATTAATATGTCCCACAACATCGATACTACAGCAGGACCTAGAAGAGAATATCCAAATACGTAATTGTAATTGGTAAATGGCTAGGATATATGTGGCTGTGACTGGAGAAATGGGGCGTATGGGATTTGTGACCACTGTACCTTCTGTAGCCTATTTCACCAACATTCTAGCAAAGTATACTTTGAGGGAGTAATCATTTATTTTTCCCGAAATGCATTATGTCGTATAGAACTAACCACTGCATATCGTTGATGATTAAAAGTATGCGGAATTATTATACTGAATGTATTACATTATCACAGCCAAAATGGCTGTGATAATGTAATAAATTCAGTATAATAAAAATAATAAATTTATCCTAAAATTGAAAATTTTTCCCTCAAAGTATACTTTGTTAGATAAGTATACTTTGCAATGTTGGTGAAATAGGCTACTGATCTAATAGTACCCTCCTGTAGCCTGATAATGATCTACATTGTTTATTAGAAGCATGACAGGTGGTTCATTGATGGTATAGCGAACCGTGCAGATCCAGATCAGACTGTGCGGATGCACAGTCTAATCTGGATCTACACAGGTCGCAAAACCCATAAGGCCCATTTCTCCAGTCACAGCCACATATAGGAAACATCAAGGGTGTCCGACCTTGGTGAATTAGTTGCTAGTTTATTGTTGCATTTGTCTATGTTATACTGTTATACAAGGCAGTTAATTTGTTAAAGGTACATGCCCACTCAGTAGGCACAAACTGTTCTTTATATCAGAGAAATCATCCGAGACATTTTCTGGCAAAATAAACATTCATTCACCATTATGCCAGGTACTGATTGGCATTAATATACATTTTATATCAGATGTAAATGTCCACACTGATATCAGGGGCGATAACCATGTTTCCTTAAAATGTTAACGGACATTACTATTTATTCTCTGTATTTATTTTTTGATGTGCAATGATCATACTTTATAATCTGTCGAAAATATTTATTTTTTCAGGTGACGCATTTAATTTGTATAAATAATTAAACAATATCATGCCTCATTTGCATATGAAAATAGCCTGATACCACCGCGAGTCACTATCAGCAAAATAAGTATTACAAAATGATTATATATGTATAGCGGGCACTCGTTAGTTTTAGAAATGGTGGAATAGTGACAGAATTATAACATGTTGCGCCTACTGAGTGGGCATATACCTTTAATATTTATTCTGCCATGTTACTATGAATGTGTTCAGTATTTAGTCGCGAATTAAATCTCACATTGAGGGATGGGTTGTGGCTTAGGGGATATGGCATCAGACTGGAGGTTCAATCCTCACTCTAGGTGAGACTTTAAACTGTAGTCTTGTGATTATATGACCATGGCTGTTCCTTTCACTAAATCTCACACTGATCCATTATGACTTTCACCCCTGAGTAACTGTAGCCCATTTCATCAACATTGCAAAGGATACTTTACTAGCAAAGTATACTTTGAGGGAGTAATCATTTCTTTTTCATGAAATACATTATTTCATATAGAACTAACAAATGCATATATTTCATGATTAAAAGTATGCAGAATTATTATACTGAATTTATTACATTATCACAGCCATTTTGGCTGTGATAATGTAAAAAATTCAGTATAATAAAACTTAATAAATTTATCATAAAATTGAAAATTTCTCCCTCAAAGTATACTTTGCTAGATAAGTATACTTTGCAATGTTCATGAAATCGGCTACAGGTATAGAGACTGGTCATGGCAGGGTTGATTGTCTTCATGCGAAGGGTAAGTTTAACGAGAAAATACGTAAGAGTTGAATCCGGTTATACCGATTATAAAAGTAGTAAGCTTAGTACTAATACTTTTAGGGAGTGTGGCTAAGTGACTGGTGTGGTAAGGACCTGGCACCAGGTCAGGTTATTCTAATTTCAGGGCTGAATATATTATTATTTTTTCTTGGGAATGATTCTAAAGTTGTGTCTAGCCATATTTTTGAGAAGGAAAATGGAAAATCAGTAATAATAAGCAGTAGATCTCAGCATTGTAAGGGTTAAATCCCATTCATGAATGTATTTTACCCTTACCCATAAATTCCGTGTATTTGCATCATTTGCCACCCATGTAATCAGGCCGACAGTCTGCAGGCTGACCTGGTGCTATACTAGTCATAAGGTGCCATTGACAGGAATTTACATTGCCAAAAAATAAACTGTTACTTACAAGTTTTGTTTCTTATCTTAATTTTATTTGTTGCACAGTTGCTAAACCGGACACTCGGGCGAAATGTAGATGTTTAACTGAGATGTATTTAGCTGTTATGTATCTCTGATTACGGTGACTTTTCATGATTGCAAAACACTAGAATTTGTCATGAAGCGCTAATATGTCTCGTATACAGTGGAACATCTCCAAACCGGACACCCTGGGGACCTCCCCAGGGTGTCCGGTTTGGAGAGGTTCCACTGTATTACATCACTGCTTTATTCATGTTAAACCCCATTTAATCAATTAATCAGTTACTCCTGCCTTTAGCCCTAATTACATTTCTCATTTGTCACTCGTGTATGATGGTGACTGTACATGTATTTGTTAATACATGGGCTTGTGTTTGTAAAACTTCCTACGCTTCCATATGCATATACGGTGGAACCTCTCCAAACCGGACACCCTAGGGGGGGGGGAGGTCCCAGGGTGTCCGGTTTGAAGATGTTCCACTGTAAATCAGACGTGTGAGCACTTCATGACACATTCAGGTGTTTTGCAATCATGAAAAGTCATTGTAATCAGACATCTATTTTCCCGATTGTCATGGTTAGAGGGGTTTCACTGTACTGTCCCTGTTTGATTATCTGAGTTCTAAAGGTAGGGAGACTCTTTGGAACCTGTTGTTAGAAAACATCAACAAAATATATTCAAAACGCACATTTATTGTGTTCACTCATTAGTACCATCTCTCTGAGACGGGTCAGACAACGATCTATATTGCTTGTTAGGAGGACGACGGTTGTTTGAGAGATGGAATGGTGAACAATGCATGCAGATCCTGAATAGACTGTGTGGTTGCACACTGGTCGCAAAACCTATAAGCCCCATTCTCCAGTTTTAGCTACATATAAAATGACAAGTGTGTTTTTGGTATCGTGTAGTCACTTTGAAAGAAGAGAAGTACAAGTAACTCGCATAATAATTCCGTAAACAAACGGTGTGTAGTCCCGCGAAAACCAATGCTTCGCATAGCCCAGCCACGCTCCCCCAAACTTGTTTTAGTATGTACTTTCTTAAATATATCAACAAATGGTTTGTAGAAATTTGTATAGTTTATATAGCAAATTAATGAATAAGCAGAATTACTTCCCTTGATGAAAGGTTCCTTTAGACAATACCAAAATAGTGTTACCACATATAACTACATAAACTTTTGGGCATAAATAAGAAAATGACATTTATTTCTCTTAATGTGGCACATCCCTCAGTATGAACCATGTGAAAACATTTGGTCAGTTCCAAGTCATGAACTACTGGAGAAACATAATAAGAACAAGAGACCTGCTTAGAAAATTATTTATTTATAAAAGAAAACATGTGACCCACCGTAACGAAATGTGGCCTATTGAAGAATTTATTTATGTTATGGTGCTTACACAGGTTGAAGTAAGGGACCGAGGTCTATAAATGCATTATATATGCCTAAAAGCATCAATAAATGGAAAGAAAATAAGCAAAAAATGTATATAGAGGGAGTAAAAACATTTAGCTAATTTTTGTTTCACTTATTGATGCTTTTAGGCATATTTAATGTATTTATAGACCTTGGTCTGTTACTTCAACCTGTGGGTGCTTAATGTCGACAGCTAAGGTAATTTTAGGCCATGTTAATGGGGTCGAATCCTTTATGGATGGAGTGTAATTCCTGAAACTCCATTGCAGCCATCTAAAATGATAATCAGAGGTGTTGGAAATTTCATTTGAACAAATATCCGACTAGAACTCAAGGGGCATGATCACGTGGTTACAACAACAACAATGTCGCCCACTCCAAAGTAAGTATTATTTGATATTTTCCTTAATATGCAACGTATTTTGATGAAATATGGCACAGCAAACGCGTCTTCATGAGCTGCATTTGGTGGTCTATGGAGTTTGGCACAGACTTATGTCGTTTTTGCGAAGAATCAATTTCTGTGTCTCCGACACGGAAATCGATTCTTCGCAAAAAAGACAGAAGTTTGGGCGAAAATACAGAGACCACCAAATGCAGCTGAACAAGACGCGTTTGATGCGCCATATTTCATCAAAATCCGTTACGTAATAAGGACACTATAAAAGAATACGTATTTTGAATCGGTACTTGTTGTTGTTAGTACCACATGATCATACATCTTGTAACTGCAGGGAGATGAAGGTCAACACTGATCACAAAGGAATGTTGAACTACCGTTTGTCATGGCGTGTCATATATTTGGTGCTCATTAGTATCATTGGCCATTCTCAAATGTGTGTTTTGACTGGAGAAATGGGGCTTATGGGATTTTTGACAAGTGTAGCTCCTGATCAAATAGCACATTCATGTAGCGTGACAGTAATCTATATTATGTGTTAGAAGTATGATGTGTAATGGCGAACAGTGTAGATCCTGATCAGGCTGATCTGGATCTACACTTATCTACACAAAACCCATAAACCCCATCTCCAGTCACAGCCACAAATAACTGACATGCACAGACAAAGGCACAGTCCCTGTCTAACTGGTGACACCAGAAACTTGTTAAAACAATCAGTGGCCGCTATCCAAGTTTACCCTATGCCACCCATACAAGAAACACAAATAGTTGTGGATCTAGTGTTGGTTTGCATAGGGTGTAGTTATAACATTCAGTGGCTGCTATCCTGGTTTAGCATATGCACCCATACAAGAAACACAAATATTTGTGGATATACATGTAGTATTGGTTTGCATAGGGCATGGTTAAAACAATCAGTGGCTGCTATCCAAGTTTACCCTATGCAACCTATGAAATAATGCATTTTGACAAAATAAATGATTACTCCCTCAAAGTACACTTTACTAGATAAGTATGCTTACAAATTTTTGGTGAAATCGACTACTGGTATACTAGAAACGTGAATCTAGTATTGGGATGCATTATAAGGGTATGGGTATTACAATCAGTGGCAAAGACAACCACGATCCTGGTTTGCCCTATGCAACCTGATAGCAGAAACAGGACTATATAATATTAATGTTTCTAGTATTTGCTTGTATAGGATGTGGAGGGCTCAAAATGTATTGGACACATCATTGATGTAGTTCTTGGTATGTGTTCTTGGTATCAATCGGTCTGAGAGTTAAAAAATTCGTCCAGAACCGACAAACTGAAAATTTTAGAAGCCCTGTATGTGATAATACAACAATCTGAGCATGAACTCTAAATATGACCTCAAAACTCGGCCTCGATCAATCAAACGCCACAATTTCAAACATGAGATTCGAGTAGACGCTCAGAAAGTTTTATAATCACAGACGCATGAATTCAAATTTGAATTCAAAATCAAGCAGTTTGATTGGCCGAGTGTGAGCAAATCTCAGCCATAATCAATAAATCTGCATGATTTCAAGTCCGCCTTCTCCCAAGTTAGACCCCTTCTTCGCCCGACCCCTTCAATTGTACTGCATTATTCCATTTTTGTCCGGACTTACTATGACATACATAAACACATGTAAACTAGAACGTATAAATAACACAATATGTATTGTAAAAAACAATATTGATAGTAGAAAAAAGTATCACAGAATAAAGAATAAAACTGGTTTTGAATCCAAGAACAGGGCCAGATATCAAGGCGTTTTACACTAAGAAAAACATCAGTTGTAAATGAATTGAGCAGAAACTCCAAGCTTGACCTCAACTCGAGTAGTTAGTTGTCCAGCAATGAAGATAATATTACAATGAGAAATGTGAAACAAAGCATTTTGATTGGCTGGAGAAATGGGGCTTGTGGGATTTGTGACCAGTGTAGTTCCTGATCCAATAGCACACTCCTGTAGACCGATAACAATCTATATTGCTTGTTAGAAGCATGGCGGGTGTTTTGTTAATGGAATGGTGAACTGTACAGATCCTGATCAGAATGTGCGGATGCACAGGCTGATCCGGATCTACACTGGTCGCAATACCCATAAAGCCCCATTTCTGCAGTCACAGCCACATTTTATAAGGTGAATTAAGAATTTGGTATTAAAAATAATACATTTATATACATGTACACGTGTACGCTGCGTTAATTTCAGGCACTTTTGATCTTTTGAGAAACATCGAGTACAGCTCAGATAAATATTTCAATGGACGGAATACAGAACAATTTCTACATACTTCATGCATATTCATATACATTTTGTAATTCATGTCACATTTACAGACTCGTAAATCAACAACATTTTACCACACACAATTCAAGTAATTTCTGTCACTGATAGCAGCAAACAAATCAAATTAACATTTATACATTGGTTCATGGTTCACACTTGGCCATCTTTTTGCGTCAAAAAGTGTGTAAAAGTTTCTTCATCATCGTATAACATTAATGTTACTTGATGGATTGCTTCAATATTTGGACACTTGATACTTGTAAGCATTTGGAACACACTCATGCCGCCATTAACATGACCTTGACCTTGACCTTGACCTTTTTCACCTTCACATGGTTGTGGAAACACTTGACCATTTTTTTATGTCAAAAAGTGTCTTCAAACATGACCTTTTTCGTGTTTTAAGCATGCGCTTCTCTGACGGTTTTTGTGACGCTCACTTTAGCACATACCCATGATCATGTTACGGTCAAATGCCTCGGCAGGCGCGACACCGCTTCCATGGCAGAATTCTTGTGTTAACCCATTACATTCGGAATACACCTTTACACATATTTTTGTTATTTCTCAATGAAAGTATATGTTGTGACCACTCATTTGAACCGTCTCGATGAGACGGTTCAAATGGTGGTCGCGACATATACTTCTGAGCGCATAGAAGGAAAACATTTAGGATTTTCTGCAAATATAATATAATGCGTATCCTCAGCATGAAAAGGGTTAACAGAACATACACACTCAAACATGAGACAACAAGAATATTAACTATTTGATAAATGCCATATTTCTGTTATGTTGTACCAATTCATAGCCTTCAGCGCTATACACGATTTTAACTGTTTGCATGCTGGGAAACTTGTGGGCTATAAATAGTTCAAAACTAGCGGACAAAAATTCATCATATTCTCTTGTATTTCTCCCCGTAAATATCATGAATATGTCTTGGAATTTCATTAGAATTGAGTCCTGAGGACTCAATTCTAATGAAATTTCAAGACATATTTACAGAGAGAAATAAAATAAAACATATACTCCTAATTCGTTTGGCGGATATTTTCGCCGCCAGCATGCAAAGAGTTAATAACTAAATATTACTAAATAATAACAAAAACTAAATACCGGTATTAAAGTGAAAAGGTATAACCTGTGTATAGAGAATGACCCAAAAAATGGTGGCGATTATAAAATATTTGGTGCTTACATTTTATTTATTTACTTATTTAATGATGTGTGTCAACAGCTATGGTCATTTGAGGCCGTTTAATTGGGTCGAATCCGATATTTCACCTGTGTAAATTAATTTAAAATAATCACCAAATTTTGTCAAAGTGACAGACATTACAGTCACAGGTTAGGTGTTGTGTATAAGTTATTGTTCACATATTGGATTTTTAAGGAATTAAATGCGAGGGAGCGTTAGCGACCGCAGCATTTAATTCCTTTAAAGTCCAATATGTGAACAATAACATATGTGTAGTTCAGCCAAATTATACTATGCATCTCCTATCCGAGTATTTATTTTACATTTCCTGTCGAACAATTAATGAATAAATCTGGTAATATGTAACTTATGGGTTAAATCTTGCAATATGTGAAATAAGTGTAGCTCGATACTGGTCAGTGATTGGCTTAGAAAGTAGGGCGATCTTTAAGTACAGCCAATTGCTATTGTGTTTGTTGTGCTGTATATAACATGCCATGTTGCTGTTATGTTTGTTGTGATGCATACAACATGCTGTGATATGCAAAAATAGATGGTTGTAATATTTATATTTATCGTTTACCCTAGTTTCGTCACAAATGAAAGAACGGCACTTCTTCTCAATTAATTGCATATTGCGATTCTTTTGCCAATATGTATTAAATTAATCATTAAATGTTCAGCGCTATATTTAGAACTGATTGTATGCCTTGTTGTCATCAGTTCTCGACACATATTACCGCCCACTCACGCGCTCACATCGTGTCACACCGCCAATCTCATGCAAGTATAGAGGTCGAAATTACATTTAGGGGCGGAGTTTCGCGAGTGGGCTGGTAAACAATAAGTATGTTATAGTTCACATATTGAATTTTGAATAAATTAATTTCGCTACGAAATTAATTTATTAAAAATTCAATATGTGAACTATAACTATTACTTACATGTACAAAACTGCAAAGTCACTGAAATATAACAGAATTGGTGAAATGAGAGACGCCATGCAGAGTACAGTCTAATGTAAATATTGAGTTGTAAAAGTTGTAATTATTGTTAATAAATAACATTATAATATCAATATCATACCAGAGTATGGTAAAGCTGTAAGAAAACATAGAAAAATATAAACTCCTGAAAATCTGTCAAAAAGTTCTAAAACAATTCCATACTTGCAGAATATAATGAATTAATAATAATAAATAAAATATCATACACGTTCGCTATCTATAAATATAAAGTTATTATCTACAAGTATGCATATAATTATAACCTATACATTTTTTCCCTGATCACAGGAGTGACAAACATTTCCAGGGAATTAGACAACTTTTTTCGAAAATAGACATACTGTTTAATTCCCAATACTTGAATGTAAATCTGTATCTAATTTACAAGGCTGGGATCACTATCGCTCCTGGAGACCGTGTAAATTTGGATACCGAATATTCTGTCTAATTCCTGCACTTGAGTCATTTTTGCTGTCTAATTCTCAGTGGGCGCCCTCCACTGCCATGGACAAAACATTGATTGGTGCTCATATTCACACAACCAAAACTCGTAAGTTATCCTGGAATATAAAGTGACAAAAGCTGTCTTACTGAGTTATGAAACCAGCACAGTCTGATCAGCCAGTGCGTCCGCATCAGGATCTACACTGTTCACGATGCTCCTAGCAAGCAACATAGATCATGATCAAGCAACAGGAATGTGCTATTTGACTACTGTCTGTTTCACGAAACCTGCCCAAATTTTACGGCTATATAAACAATGCAAAAACAATATTTTCTGTGATAATATTAAATTAAAGCAAAATTTAAGAACGAGCCTTCTTTTTGTTTCGTGAAATTTGGTCAAATATTGATTTTATTGCGAAAAAACAATTTCCCCATGTTAAATCCACATAGACATCTTCACAGAGTGAAGATGTCTATGGGGATTTAACATGGGGAAACTTTTTAGAATTTCAGAAATACTGGACCGATTTTTAAAATTTAACTTTTGTTTTCTTAGTTAGATCATTTCCAAGATATCTAGCCAGGTTTCAGAGTCAATTTCCAAAATTGTTCGTTTTTTGACTCCTCCACAGCTCCTTCCACTTCCTTTTCCCCCCAATATTGATTTTATTACGAAAAATTAATTTGTCTATGGGAATTTATCCCATAGACAAATTAATTTTTCGTAATAAAATCAATATTTGACCGAATTTCATGAAATAAAAAGAAGGCTCATTCTTAAATTTTCCTTTAATTTAATATTATCGAAAAAAATATTGTTTTTGAATTGTTTATATGGCCGTAAAATTTGGGCAGCTTTCGTGAAACAGACTATAGAAGCTACACTGGTCACAATTATCGTAAGACCCAGTTATCCAGTCACAGTCACATTTGAGACACGTCATGTGATTTTGTACCTTCAGACATCTGCGTAATTTCATGAAATACGTTTACAATATTTTCTGTAAATGGCGTCAAAAGTTACATGTACTCTCAAAATTGTCAACTTTTGACTTTATTTCTGAAAAATATTCTAAATTTTGTAATCGTATTTAATGAAATTACGCAGATGTCCGAAGGTACAAAATCACATGACGTGTTTCATATGTAGCTTTGATAGGATAAATGGGGCTTATGGCATTGTGACCAGTCTAGCTCCTGATCTAGCTGTTTGTGCAATCATGCAGCTAGATGAGGATCCATACTGTTAGAAGCATGACCTGTAAGTCACCAACTGAATGGCAAACAGTGCAGTCCCTGATCAGACTGCGCGGATGCACTCTGGGACTATACTGGTTGCTAAGGCTATATGCCCGATTTATCCAGTCGCAGACACCTTTACCCTTTATATGTTATTATTTCTCGTGTGTAAATGCCCAATGTGTGCAACTGCACTGATTTAGTTTTTGCTCCACTGGGAAGCCAGAATTTAACTCTTTGCATGCTGGGAAACTTGTGGGCTATAAATAGTTCAAAACTAGCGGACAAAAAAATAAAAATATTTTCTTTTATTTCTCCTTGTGTGTAAATATCATGAATATATCTTGGAATTTCATCAGAATTGAGTCCTGAGGAGGACTCAATTCTAATGAAATTCCAAGAGATATTTACAGAGAGAAATAAAACATAGTCCTAATTTGTTTGGCGGATATTTTTGCCGCTTAGCATGCGAAGAGTTAATGCCCTTTTGGACTTAGAATTTTGCCTGGTTTACTATCAAAGCGATATTTGCGGCATACGTGTTCTATGAACACATTTTCAATAAGATAACAATTATTTGCAGAAAGTGCAGATCCTGATAAGACGGCTCGTCACGAGCCGGCTCATCTGGATCTACACTGTTTGCGAACACCGGTATAGAGATATGCAGTGTTGAAACTGAAAGATACCCTCCCCCCCGACATCCTCTGGTCCAAACTTGGTACAAAAACTAAATCAGTATACTAGTAACTACATATACGTATGCAACAGCAATATAAAACAATTCGCTCACCTGACTTTATGAAAACCAGAGGAGAATGTGACATTGAGTTCATATGTGTTTTAAAAGAATTGTGCTATTTTTAGATGGCGGTCATCTTGGATTAAGCGATGACTCTCATTTTACCAAATCTGAAAATGCTTCACCCAAGGATCTTAACTTCCTATGAAGTTTGGCCAGTATCGGCCATGTGGTTCCTGAGAAAAAGACGTTCAAAATCTTGAATAAATGGACCTTTTGGCGGCCATCATGGATGACATAATCATCCGATCCGACAAATATTGCACCAGAGCAATCGCCTCATCAATACCTTCAATTTGATATATGACATGAGCATATTCTGTCAAAAATAAAATTTGACCCCATGGGCCACGCCCATTTTTGACCCCGGGGTCACCATTTTAACACCTTTGAAAGAGCATTCTACATCGATCATTCCTACCAAGTCTTGTCGAAATCCGGCTAGCGGTTCATGAGAAGAAGATTTTTTAAGAATTTATGCTATTTTTAGACGGCGGCCATCTTGGATTAGCGATGACCTCCATTTTAACAAATCTGAAAAGGCTTCATCCATGGACCATAACTGTGAAGTTTGGCTACCATGGGCCAAGCGGTTCATGTGAAGAAGAATTTTTAAATCTCTGATAAAAGAACGAACTTTTGCCCTTTCGGCGGCCATCTTGGATGACATAACCATCCAATTTCTACAAAAAATGCACCAGAGTGATCGCCTCGTTCATACCTTCGATTTGATATATAACATGACCATATTCGGTCAAAAATAAAATTTGACCACAATTTGACCCCACGGGCCACGCCCATTTTTGACCCCGGGGTCACCATTTTAACAACTTTGAAAGAGCATTGTACATCGATCATTCCTCCTACCAAGTTTTGTTGAAATCCGGTTGGCTGTTCTTGAGAAGAAGATTTTTGAAAAATTTGTGCTATTTTTAGATGGCGGCCATCTTGGATTAAGTAATGACGTCGTTTTAACAATTTTGTGTTCCCCCTACCTACGGACCATGACCATGAAGTTTGGTGACTATAGGCCCAATGGTTACCGAGGAGAAGACGTTTGAAAATGTTCACGGACGGACGACGACGGACACATTGCGGTAACAATAGCTCAGGTGAGCTAAAAATACAAATAACTACATGTATATAAATATCACAAACAAAATATCACAGTATTGATTCAACTAGAACACAACTAACAATTTCAGATATAGTAAACAATCAACAATCAACAAGATACACATGATATTGTGAATCCAAGTTGAATTTATATGCTGAACATTGACCAAATATTCATGTGATGTTGTCTATGAATGGAAGTAGTCAATTATATACCGTATTTAAGCTTGAAGCGACAGCTAAGTAGATATTATGGACGGTACTGTAAGACTGCTAACAGATATACCCTAATTAGGTTAACCATTAACAGGAAATTATTCATTGAATACATATACGTAATAACCCTAAATATTTGGACACCATTTGTTTTGGGAAAGTTGTATCCAAAATTTACCTTATTGTTGTGATAATATTAGGGATATTATGGTATATACACTATAAAGGTCTGTATTTTATGTGGTATGGCAAGGAATAATCAAAGGAATCTTAATTATGAGCATTCATACTTAACTACAAATATTCGTCATCATCAACATTATCATGAACTTGTTTTTTCAAAAACTTTTTCTTCTTTTTTCGTTTGCCGGTCAACTTAACCGGTGGAAGCCTTGCGGGCATCTGATTCTCTGAGAGATATTGAGCAGAGACAACATCGTCGTCCTCCATTATAGGGTTCGCGTAACCAAGCCCGTTCTGTTTTCCGTAACTCTTATGCGACAATGTTTCTTCCAACGGGTGAGGTTTATCCTCATACGATTCCCGGCGCAACGATTCGGACCTTCCGAACGACTGCCGACCCAACGGATCCTGGCGTTCGAATCCGTCCTGTCGACGTAACGAGTCCCTCATGCTGAAAGGATCTTGTCTGTTTAGCGTGTCCATTCGAACGAATGGGTCCGAACGTTGTAGGGGGTCGTGGTACGTGGGTTCCGGGTGTGGCGAGAATGACCGGTTGTCCTGCTGGTAGTCTTGGGGGAGCTGAGGCGGGAAGGGGGTCTTCTTGCTCTTCTTCAGGCTCGAGTCTCTTGAACGACGCAGGGAGCTGTGAATATAGATGAGTTTTTATATGAGAGGAGCAATGAGAGATTTTACATGCAATGAGAGATTTTACATGCAATGAGAGATTTTACATGCAATTGTTCATGCTTAGTTTTAGAAGACTATGATGTGAAAATTTTTGTGAAAAATATTTACAAAATTTAGATGATATTTTCTGTCAATGACATCAGTAGCCTATTTCACCAACATTGCAAAGTATACTTATCTAGTATATACTTTGAGGGAGAAATCTTCAATTTAAACACGTTAAAGATAAATTTATTAATTTTTATTATACTGAATTTATTACATTATCACAGGCCTTTTGGCCTGTGATAATGTAATAAATTCAGTATAATAATTCTGCATACTTTTAATCATAAAAAATATGCAGTCGTTAGTTCGAAAATCTATATGACATCAGAAGTTAACTAAATTTTCAGAGCAAATGCGGAATATATGCTATGATTTGCTATGAAAATCTTGTCAATTTTCAACATTATTTACGGAAAATATCTTTGTAAATATTTTCATGAAAAATCTCATATGCATATTATTTACATGTTTGTTGAGTATCGACAGTATGCTACAAATGGAACTGGATCCAGAATGCCAACTTTCGACATCATTTAAGGAAAATATCACAGTCTTTGTAAATATTTTTCATGAAAAATTGCACATCTTCTAAGGTACAAAATTACATGGTTTGTCTCTTATACTTTATTTGCATAGTGTTGCAAGATTGTCGACAGTATTGTACATAGTGTGACTGGATAAAGAAAGCAAGCTAAAGTACTCTCCCTTGAAATATAAAATGAGAATGAAGTGATGGACAGTATTGTACATAATGTGACTGGATAGAGAAAGCAAGCTGAAATACTCTCCCTTGAAATATAAAATGAGAATGAAGTGATGGATATTAACCCTTAGACCGCTACTCACAACAATTGTCGTCTGCTGTTGCTTTTATATCTTGCCTATTTTTTTCAATAAAAAACATGTTTTGACAGCACTTCAGAATCATTTCTAATGGAAATGATTCTGAAGTGCTGTCAAAGCATGTTGTAAATTATTCTAAAGTGCTGTCAAAGCATGTTTTTGATGATAAAAATGGAAAATAGAAAATAACAGTAGACGACAAAACCCATTTCATGCTGAAGATATGTCATTTTGTATGTGAAAAATTCTAAATATTTTCTTTATATGTGCTTAGAAGTATATGTATGTCGTGACCATCATTTGAACCGTCTCGACAAGCGGGCGGGTGGACGGACGGAGAAGAACTATAGAAATGGCCAATTGTTATGAATAGAATAAGGGGCCACACGGAATAAATCAAAGGATTATTTTGTGTTAGGCTCCTCCCATTTGGATGCCCGGACAGACGGACAAGGGTAACACTAAATGCCCCCTCCATATCGTGATGGGGCATAAAAACATGTTACATTGGAGACGATTCTCACTTGCTGTGAAAACTTGTTTTAATCCATACAAAAGGAAAGTAAACTAGAAAGCATGTTCACAGAGCATGGGTGTCACACATTCCGCTTTGATAGTAAACATGGTAAAATTACAAAATGTGCAGTCCAAGAATGGGAGATAATCCATCATAGCCTAGTGTTTCAAATTTGTGGGCTATAAATAGTTCAAAAATAGCAGATGACAATTCATTATATTTTCCTTTATTTCTCCTTATAAATGTCATGAATATGTCTTGAAATTTCATTAGAATTGTGTCCTCCGGACACAATTCTAATGAAATTCCAAGACATATTTACAGAGAGAAATAAAACATATACTCCTAATTCGTTTGGAGGATATTTTCGCCGCTAGCATGCAAAGAGTTAAAGGTCAATGCCCACCCAGTAGGCACAAAATGTTCTTTATAGGAATTAAATAATAAGTGTATAATTGTGTCACTATTCCACCAGTTCTAAATATTACGAGTGCCTGCTGTACAGATACAATCATTTAGTAATACATGTATTTATTTTACTGACAGCGATTTGTGGCGGTATCAGGCTATTTTCATATGCAAATGAGGCATGCTATTTTTTATTTTTTTATCATTTATACTAATTAAATGTGTCACTGAAAAAATAATATTTTCGACAGATTATAAAGTACATTGCACATCAAAAAATAAATACGGAGAATAAATAGTAATGTCCGTTAACATTTTAAAGGAAACACGGTTATCGCCCCTGATATCAGTGTGGAAATTTACGTCATATATAAAATGTATAATAATGCCAATCAAAAATCCAATATGTGAACAATAACCGATTTATAGTTCAGCCAAGTGAACAATGCAATGTCCCATCCGAGTATTGATTTTCCATTTCCTGTCGAACATTTAATCATTAAATCTGCTAATAAACACACTTATTGCGGTTAAACGTTGCAATATGTGAAATAACTGGAGCACATACTGTCCAGCAATTGGCTTAGAAAGTAGTGTGAACTATACGTTATCAAAATATGTGTATATACACACTACACAGGCTGCATGGTCCAAGTCTATGCTGGTGACATTCACCAGAAGTCCCATCTTCTCCATTAACAGTCATGATAAAGCCCTGACTGATCTTTGATTCATTGATTACACAATATTAATGTATTGTTATGGTGGCCATTTTGAATTTTAATATGGCAGACATATATATCTGTTATTGAACAGAAATGTTACTATTTCATTTTTTGAATACATGTATATCCCATAATATTTTGACTAAATTGTGGTCGAAAATATGTTTAGTCTTTTGACCAAAATAGGACATGGGTTAACCATTTGGAAATTCAAGATGGCTGCCACATGTGTGACTGAAAAAAATGGTACCAATTTGTGTTTTGTACTATATCACATACTCTGTCATAAAAACACTTTTCTGAAGACTATTGCAAAAATTCCAGCAGGTTTACTTTTTGTCACCGACTAATAATATCCATTTTCTCCATTAACAGTCGTAATAAAGCGCTGGGGCCCGTTTCACTAAACTTCGTAAGACTAAAATGTTCGTAAGTGCAAAATTATGATAATTTGTAAATTTCACGTTGACAATGTTTTCTTGTAAACAATTATTGGATTTACATTTATTGAGCATAGGCTGCATATGCAGCCTATGCTCAATAAATGTAAATCCATCAATTGAAATTTCCAGACTATTCTAAATTTGCACTTTAGTTTAGTGAAACAGGCCCCAGATCTTTGATTCATTTGATTACACAATATATATATGCAAACTAACTACAATATACATGATAAAACATTCACCAATGCTAAGTTACAATAAGAATCCCGAAACCTGTAAATATTTCAGTGGACAGGGATATGGTACAAAATAAATACAATACACTGCAGAACTATATATAAGACACATGTACGATAGTTACAAATAATAGAAGCAATTTATCTATTCAATAGTCTATTAATATTGACTCCCATTTTATTGTATACCAACCAGTCTACAAAATTGTGAAGGAAAACAGTCGTATTCAATTTTCACCAATACCGGTACATAAGTATATATGTAAATCGGAGTAAGTGGTGTGGAGATATAAAGTATGTAAACACTTAACACAAATTTCAAAATCATTTGACCTTGCCCTTGGGCAATGTGGAGCACATGGGCAGGATATAGAATGAAAATATGGATGATGAAAAGGAAGTATTGGAAGTTTGAAGTAAGTTGGAGTAATGATTGTGGAGATATAAGGTATGTAAAAATTTAACGCAGATTTTTTGCAAAGCAAATCTGACTTACGGTTATAGAGATAGTAGGTATGTGAAAAGTTTAAAGCAAATTTTGACAAACTTTAACATTAAGTCATTTGACCTTGACCTTGGCACACAGGGGCTGCATGAGTGGGACACAGAATGAATATATTAATGATGACCAATAAGTATACGAAGTTTGAAGCAAATCTGACTTACAGTTGCAGAGATATTAGTAGGTACCTGAAAACTTTAACGCAAATTTTGAAAAAAATTAACGCAAAATTCTAAGTCATTTGACCTTGATCATGGTCACAGGGGCCGCATGAGTGAGATACAGCATGAATATATGGATCATAACTAATAAGCATATGAAGTTTCAAGTCAATGTGACTTAATTAGGACTGCAGAGATATAAGGTATTTAAAAACTTTAACGCAGATTTCGGAACACAAACTACTTGTAAGTCAGTTGACCTTGACCTTGGTTGGGCACAGGGGCCGCATGAGTGGGATACAGCATGAATATATGGATCATGATGGTGCATGCCCCCCCCCCCCCCCTTAAAGATTTTGTAATCTAGATGTCCGGAAATGCACTTTCCTGTGTTTGTACGGCATTTAAATTCAGACTCCAGCTGGTAAGAAACTGTGATCTATGTATACTCCGTGGCTGAACTGGGGGGGGGGGGGTGGAACCTGATATCTAGACGTCATTGTGATCAATATATCTTGCTTTCCACAAGCGGGCTCGACAAAAATCTTGATATGCCCCTTTAAACTAATTAAAAAATTGAAAATAGAACACAAGATGGCTGCTAAACCGGAGCGTTTCTGAATTATAATGTCCATATACGTGAAATACAGTTTCACCGTTATCTACCGGTACTTCAAAACAACATATACACTTTTCTAAAACCATTGTATGTTGTGATATCAACAGTGAAAGTGAGAACGTGTGATGTTTATTTATGGTAATTTGCATAAATAATGTTGTCTGTGATAGTTTAACCCTTACGTTGGGGAATTAATTTTGTCGTCTGCTGTTCATTTTTCATTTTTCCCATCAAAAACATAGTTTGAGAGCACTTTAGAATCATTTCCAATGGAAATGATTCTAAAGTGCTGTCAAACCGTGTATTTATTGAGAAACAAGACAAAATGTTAACACAACAGCAGACGGCAATTTTCGTTTCCAGCATTTGACATATTAATAGTGCCACCGATGTGATTACTGTCTGCCGACAAATTTTTGGCTATTAAACATATTAAATCTAAAAAATATTTAAATGTAAGTACTTTTTCATCATTAACAAAAAAAGTCACCCTCCCCAAACAATTTTGTTTGATGAAATTCCATCAAATATTGATTTTATAGCGAAAAAATGATTTTCCTATGGGATTTTAACATGGGGGAAAAGAGGTAGAAGCGCTGGGGGACGAGTAAAAAAAACATAACAATTTGGAAATTGTTAAATAAAAGTTAGATTTTTAAAATCAGTCCACAAATAAAACAAGAGGGCGATGATGGCCCTAATTCGCTCACCTGACTCCATGAACACCAGAGGAGAATGTGACATTGAGTTCATGTGTTTTAAAAAAATTGTGCTATTTTTAGATGGCGGTCATCTTGGATTAAGCGATGACTCTCATTTCACAAAATCTGAAAATGCTTCACCCAGCATCGGCCATGTGGTTCCTGAGAAAAAGACGTTCAAAATCTTGAATAAATGGACCTTTTGGTGGCCATCATGGATGACATAATCATCCGATTCCGACAAATATTGCACCAGAGTGATCGACTCATTGATACCTTCAATTTGATAAATGACATAACCATATTCAGTCAAAAATAAAATTTGACCCCAATTTGACCCCACGGGCCACGCCCATTTTTGACCCCGGGGTCACCATTTTAACAACTTTCAAAGAGCAATGTACATCGATCATTCCTACCAAGTTTCGTCGAAATCCGGCTAGCGTTTCATGAGAAGAAGATTTTTTAAGAATTTATGCTATTTTTAGACGGCGGCCATCTTGGATTAGCGATGACCTCCATTTTAACAAATCTGAAAAGGCTTCACCCATGGACCATAACTTTGAAGTTTGGCTACCATGGGCCAAGCGGTTCATGTGAAGAAGTATTTTGAAATCTCTAATAAAAGAACGACCTTTTGACATTTCAGCGGCCATCTTGAATGACATAACAATCCGATTTGGACAAAAAATGTACCAGAGTGATCGCCTCATTGATACCTTCGATTTGATATATAACATGACCATATTCGGTCAAAAATAAAATTTGACCCCACGGGCCACGCCCATTTTTGACCCCGGGGTCACCATTTTAACAACTTTCAAAGAGCAATGTACATCGATCATTCCTACCAAGTTTCGTCGAGATCCGGCTAGCGTTTCATGAGAAGAAGATTTTTTAAGAATTTATGCTATTTTTAGACGGCGGCCGTCTTGGATTAGCGATGACCTCCATTTTAACAAATCTGAAAAGGCTTCACACATGGACCATAACTTTTAAGTTTGGCTACCATGGGCCAAGCGGTTCATGTGAAGAATTTTGAAATCTCGAATAAAAGAACGACCTTTTGACCTTTCGGCGGCCATCTTGGATGACATAACAATCCGATTTCGACAGAAAATACACCAGAGTGATCGCCTCATTGATACCTTCAATTTAATATATGACATGACCATATTCGGTCAAAAATAAAATTTGATCCCAATTTGACCCCACGGGCCACACCCATTTTTGACCCCGGGGTCACCATTTTAACAACTTTGAAAGAGCAATGTACATCGATCATTCCTACCAAGTTTCGTCGAAATCCGGCAAGCGGTTCATGAGAAGAAGATTTTTTAAGAATTTATGCTAGTTTTAGACAGCGGCCATCTTGGATTAGCGATGACCTCCATTTTAACAAATCTGAAAAGGCGTTTGAAAATGTTCACGGACGACGGACAACGACGGACGACGGACGACGACGGACACATTTCGGTAACAATAGCTCACATGAGCTTCGCTCAGGTGAGCTAAAAATATTAAACAAAATTTATTTTTTAGCCCCATGTTAAATTCCCATAGGAAAATAGTTTTTTCACTATAAAATCAATATTTGATGGAATTTCATCATATAAAAAAAAGTGTGGAGTGTGACCTTTTTGTTATTGATGAAAAAGTACTTATATTTAAATATTTTTAAGATTGAATGTGTTTAATGGCCAAAAGATCGTCGGCAGCAAAACGTGGAACAGACAGTAGTTACATACATACCTGTTCATGTTTTTTTGTCTGCAATTTTGAATATGTGGTTGTAACTGGAGAAATGGGGCTTATGGGTTTTGCGACCAGAGTAAATCCAGATCAGCCTGTGCATCCGCACAGTCTGATCAGGATCTGCACTGTTCACCATTCCATCAATGAAACACCCGTCATGCTTCTAACAAACAATATAGATTTTTATCAGGCTACAGGAGGGTGATATTTGCTCAGGAGCTACATTGGTCACAAATCACATATGCCCCATTTCTCCAGTCACAGCCACATATGATTATGGGAGAAAACTGGTCAATATTGCTCAGTTACTACTTGTACATATCTAGATTGATTGATAGGGGTTTTATGTCCATTCAACAGCAAGGTCGTATACAGATGGGAATGCAACTGTATTGGGAGCACTGTAGACATACATTCAGCACTGAAATTACAATAAAAAAATTCAGAACTGAAAAACCTGATCTGGTGCCAGGCACCCTTACTACACTGGACCCAAGTGTAATTCCCAGTAAGATCCACCATTAAGATATGAATCCTTAAATATGGATTAGATATGCATTAACTCATTCCTTTCAAAACACACCTTTACGGGTATGAAATATTTCATTTTTCTTATTTCTCAATGAAAGCATATGTTGTGACCACTCATTTGAACCGTCTCGACGAGACGGTTCAAATGGTGGTCACGACATATATTTCTGAGCTCATGTGAAGAAAATATTCAGGATTTCCAACAAACAAAATGGCGTATCCTCAGCATGAATCCTTAAAGATGGATTCATGGTTAAGATACGCATTAAAGATTGGGGCCCTCAAATTATGTAAAAATATATTGTTACAGAAATTAAATGTGTACCTAATTATATAATTATTCCACAAGCTTTTAACATCAAAATTGATCGTTTTTACACTGTGAGTATTAACTAATATTTCAATACTATGTTAGTAGTGGTGATCACCAGTTTATGTACATGTGAAGACAGAGTGATTAGTTTTAATTATATAAATCAAGTATGCGTATCAACTTAAACACGATTGCTGTCGATATCATATAAGTATATAGTTATTGTAAACCAGAAATTGCATTGGATAAATAAATATCGACTTCCTTTGAATAAATATCGAATTTGGTTAATATTTTGAGAAAACATATGTTTATCTCCGCTGACCTCAAGATTATTGATTTCCATCATACAAACAATACAAAATAGTACCAATATGTGTACCCGGTTATAAAAAGTCAACGCTCTTTGTATATATTAATAACATCTCCAAATGCTGAACCCAAAACATATAACCACTAAAATACATCCTGATGTGCGGTAACCCATCTTTAATGCCCACCCTCCATAGAAATGTCAATTGATGAATTAAATGTGGTTTTATGTCCATTCAATAATAAAGTATTGGTTAACTTAGTGGCATACAGGGGTCACACAGTCATAGTATATACAGATGGTGGGAAGGGTGAATAGAGGATCTCAAACGAGTTTCCATTTGTTATGAGATTTATGAAACGAGTCAAGCACAATTTATGCACCAAGCCTCTGGCGAAGCACATAAATTGTACTCAACTCATTTCATAAATCTCATAACAAATGGAAACAAGCTTGAGATTCTGTTTATCATATCCCACTCCAAATAGCAGAAAACTAGCATATGACGTTTAAAGTAGGATGACGTCAACGTCAAAACATTGTCGAGCCATTAGTGGCATCATTTGGAACGTCTTTGTTTTATTTGTTTGGCATAACGTTGGTGCATAATACGAATATGTATTTAGGGTGATGCTGTCAGCCAATCAAACTGCAGGTGTTATGACACATGTATCATATCACATTTATGAAATGGGTTACAACGCGTCATAACAAGGTTTTCATGTGATAAATATAGCGGTAATTATTATTAACCCTTTCCCTGTTTTGCGATATTTCGACTCATCCAAATCCAAAACATCTGAATTAAATTATCTGATAGAGTAGAAAACATTGTGGGAAAAGGAGAAATTGCTTGTTACAAGCAATTTCTCCTTTTCCCACAATGTTTTCAAAAGACATCTTCTGCAGAGGCGTGAAAAGTCGTCTCTATCAGGGAAAGGGTTAAACACTTGACTGAGAATTAATTAAAGGGAAAACCATCACCATACGCATTTGATTTTTGTTATGGTAGGAGACGATTAATCCATCATATGAGGAATTTCCCTCTATAGGTATAAAGAATTCAAAATATTTTCCATCCAAAGTATATGCTGTGACCACTCAACTCAACAGTCTTGACGAGGCAGTTCAAATGGCGGTAACAACATATACACCCATTAAGAAATACGAAAAATATTTAGAATTTGCAGCAAAAAAATGTATTAGAGAAAAGGTGTAGCCTCCGCATACAAAGAGGAACAGTGATTTGTTTGGGAATGTATTCAATCCAGGAGTCATTTTATTTTAGATCTTACCTGGGAAACTGAAATAAATTGGAAACATTTTACGCACTTACAAACTCCTCAAACAATATCGTTTATATAACACGGTGTGGGATCACGTGGTCTTTTGTTTTTGTTCTGCGTAATGAGATGTGAGGTAAATCTTATTTTTCACCAATATGACTACAATTTCTTCCTTTCTATGATGATCATATTCCTGTCATTAACAATACAAGTCCGGCAATATTAAACAAGGGCAGCGTTATTATGAAGCTAATCCCCTCGCTGGCAGCCTTGATAACTAAAGAAAGTGAGCAGTGGCTCACGTATACTCCCGGCCGCCGCCTGGACCAACAAATAAAACCTTCAACACAAATATTTAAAAAACTTCATGAAGGCCGCATGGGTGTGGTATGGAATGAAAATATGGATGATGATAAGGAAGTATATGAAGTTTGAAGTCAATCTAACTTACCGTGCAGAGATAATGGGTACCCGAAAACTTTAACGCAAATCTTACGGACGCATATTTCTAAGTAATTTGACCTTGACCTTGGATATGAAGGCCGCATGAGTGTGGTATGGAATGAAAAAATGGATGATGATAAGGAAGTACATGTATTTGAAGTTCGAGCTCAATTAGACTTACCGTTACAGAGATAATTTGTACCCAAAAACTTTAACGTGGACAGAGGGCCGGAATTATGAAAACTACCGGTATATACCTCGACATACTTTTTTAATTTAACGCATGTGCCTTGCAAAGCTTTACAAACAAGGTGAACATAAGTCCTCAGTGACCTTGACCTTTGGCGGTCAGACGTGGGTCATATGCAAAACAAAGCACACATTGTGGCCAAATATTATCAAAATCAGTCAAGGGTTCATAAGTAATTGAAATCTGAAAAAGGTACTACTAATGTACGTATCGGCCTGTAGCCGATTTCATCAACATTGCAAAGTATACTTATATAGCAAAGTATACTTTGAGGGAGTAATCATTTATTTTTCCCGAAATGCATTATTTCATATAGAACTAACGACTGCATATATTTGATGATTAAAAGTATGCAGGATTATTATACTGAATTTATTACATTATCACAGCCAAAATGGCTGTGATAATGTAATACATTCAGTATAATAAAAATTAATAAATTTATCCTAAAATTGAAAATTTCTCCCTCAAAGTATACTTTGCTAGATAAGTATACTTTGCAATGTTGGTGAACTATGCTACAGGGGATAAGATAATAAAGTGACATTATTACTGTAGCTTATTCAAGACATCTTCCCAGTTTTCAAACAACTTATATTGCAGCTACCATAACAAGAAATCAGGACACCCTGATGGACGTACCCCTCAAAAACATTAACACAAATTTCTAAGTCATTTGATTGAGCACATGGTTAGCATAGGTGGTCTATAGCATGAAAATATGGTTGATGACAAATAAGTATATCATGTTTCAAGCCAATCTGACTTGCAGTAAAAGAAATAGAGCTGGGGGCCGTTTCACTAAATTTTGTATGACTAAAATTTTGTAAGTGCAAATTTAGGATGGTCTGGAAATTTCAATTGATGGATTTACATTTATTGAGTATAGGCTGCATGCAGCCTATGCTCAATAAATGTAAATCCAATAATTGTTTACAAGAAAACAGTGTTAATGTGAAATTTACAGACTGTCATAATTTTGCACTTAGGCACATTTTAGTCGTACAAAGTTTAGTGAAACGAGTGCCAGAACATTTTTAAAGCAAATCTCGGACAGACAGACTGACTTTTTTGTGGGTATATAGCTCCTTAGGTTTTCTAGACACACAACATGCAGAAAAAAATCACATTCAAAATGGTGGATATTCTTTACATGAAGTTATTCCTGGTTTTCTCTCACATTGAAACCCACAAACTTAAATGGATATAAATAAATTACAGTCACCAAATCGGATTCTCTGTTTGGGATGTGTGACCAGTGTAGTAGCTCTTGATCAAATAGCACATTCCTGTAGCCTGACAACACTTTATATTCCTTGTTTGAGGCATGGAAGGTGTTTCATTGATGGAATGGTGACCAGTGCAGGTCCTGATCAGACAGACAGACAGATGGACAGACAGATGGATGGACAGATAGGATGGATGCTATATGTACACTAAAAAAAAATTGGGATACATAATGAAAGATCATGTAGACATGGTAGGTACCTGAAAACATTCACACAAATGTTGGGGTTTCTAAGTCATTTGACACTCGGACAGACGGACGGACATCTCTACAACCCTGAGGTGGTACATCCATTGTTTTCAAACAAAAGTATGACCACCTTAGACACAATAGTCTTTAACCCTTAGAATGCGGGAACCGAAAATAGTCGTCTGCTGTTAATTCATATTTTGTCTTTTCTCTCAGTAAAAACATGGTTTGTCAGCATTTTAGAATCACTTTCATTGGAAATGATTCTAAAATGCTGCAAAACCAAGTTTTTGATGAGAAGAATGGAAAATAAAAAATATTCAGCAGACGACACAAATTAATTCAGCATTGTAAGGGGGTTAAATGGTTATGGAATAAGTTGCATTGTTCTCCTTTGTCTTAGGCCACAACTCCAACCACCTAAGACCCCAATCGTGCGCCCGCCCAGACACGTGGACAGACGGACAGACAAAGTGGCGACTATAAAAGGTAATAGAGAAGTGTACAAACCTGTTTCTGGACGAGATCATACTGAGGGTCGACCCATGACGACTCAGAGAAGGCATCATCTGGGTCATCTTGACCCGGTCTATCAGCTGGCTCCTGTAATAGATTGGTTAGTTGCTTTACTATAGGAATGAATGGCCTTTTTCTGGAATTTATCGGGGTATAAACTTGGAAAAGTCGCGGGCGATTCCCGCGACTTTTCCAAGTTTACATCCCCGATAAATTCAACAAAGAGGCCATTCATTCCTTATAATTCCAGCATTTTAAATAAATTCATAAAGAAAATGTGTTTATTTTCTGTTTTCTTAAGAATTATTTTAACTGCGTTACGGAAAGTAGTTCGGCGTGGGAGTTTACTGGGATATAAATTTTGGACAGAGACTTGCTATGGGCCAATCAAATGTTAGGGAATTGTGTAAATATTTTTGTGCTGGAATTATTTGTTCATTAATTTATCCCAGCAGAGGTAGTCATAAAGAGTTGGGACTCTCGCTTTCAAGTATCATCCGAAAGCTCAGTCGTATGGAATTACTGTGCTCAATAAATGTAAATCTAATAATTTCTTACAAATTGTTAATCTAAAATTTACAGACTATGATAATCTAGCACTTACAAACATTTTATTTGTACGAAGTTTAGTGAAACGGCCTCATTTATCAGATTGTCACCCAAACGATAAAAGGATTTATCAGACCTCCATCAAATTATCAACAGGGTTTTATCAGATCTCCACCAAATTATCAACAGGGTTTTATTAGATCTCCACCAAATTATCAACAGGGTTTTATTAGATCTCCACCAAATTTATCAATTTTTACAGTTTTATCAACAGGGTTTTATCATCACCAAAATTATCAACAGGGTTTTATTAGACCTCCACCAAATTATCAACAGGGTTTATAGATCTCCAACCATTTTATACAAAGGGTTTTCACCACCAAATTATCAACGGGTTTTATTAGATTCCACCAAATTATCAACAGGGTTTTATTCAGATCCTTCCACCAAATATTCACCAGGGTTTTATCAGACCTCCACCAAATTATCAACAGGGTTTTATCATTACTTTTCATCCATTATCAACAGGGTTTTATTAGATCTCCACCAAATTATCAACAGGGTTTTATTAGATCTCCACCAAATTATCAACAGGGTTTTATCAGACCTCCACCAAATTATCAACAGGGTTTTATCAGACCTCCACCAAATTATCAACAGGGTTTTATCAGATCTCCACCAAATTATCAACAGGGTTTTATCAGACCTCCACCAAATTATCAACAGGGTTTTATTAGATCTCCACCAAATTATCAACAGGGTTTTATCAGACCTCCACCAAAGTATCAACAGGGTTTTATCAGACCTCCACCAAATTATCAACAGGGTTTTATCAGACCTCCACCAAATTATCAACAGGGTTTTATCAGACCTCCACCAAATTATCAACAGGGTTTTATTAGATCTCCACCAAATTATCAACAGGGTTTTATTAGATCTCCACCAAATTATCAACAGGGTTTTATTAGATCTCCACCAAATTATCAACAGGGTTTTATCAGACCTCCACCAAATTATCAACAGGGTTTTATCAGATCTCCACCAAATTATCAACATTCAACTTACTCCTCCAAACTGGGAGCTTCCGCAGGGCGTTTTGGTTGCAGATTTGGGTCGTATATCTTGTCAAACATCTCCTTGAATTCTGCCTCGCTCTTGTTTGGGTAGACAATTTGTAGAATTGTATCCAACTGCTCCTTCGAGATGGCTCCAACTCTCACCAGGCCAGCGATGAACTCGAACTCCTGATAATTGATAATTAATAGCCACAAGTTGCTATACTTGAATAATAAAAGAAATGTTAGAGTATGAAACACTACGAATAGAAACAATAGACAACTAGAGCAAGTTCATGGATACTCCTAAATGCCACATGGACTGATAAACAAATAATTTTACAAAAAAATCGCCAAAACATTATATTTTATGAAAATTTCTATTTAAAGTCAGTTGGCCTTGAATTTGTGCAAGTGGGTCAGTAGCTGATTTCATCAAAATTGCAAAGTATACTTATATAGCAAAGTATACGTTCAGGGAGTAATCATTTATTTTTCCCGAAATGCATTATTCATATAGAACTAACGACTGCATATATTAGATGATTATAAGTATGCAGAATTATTATACTGAATTTATTACATTATCACAGCCGAAATGGCTGTGATAATGTAATAAATTCAGTATAATAAAAAATTATCCTTAAATTTTAAATTTCTCCCTCAAAGTATACTTTGCTAGATAAGTATACTTTGCATTGTTGGGTAAATAGGCTACAGATGAGTGGGATGTGGAATGAAAATCTGGATGATGACAAAGAAACATGTGAAGTTTCAAGATGTTCGGAGTAATGTTTACAGAGATATTAGATACGCAAAACCGTGAACACAAATGTTAGACAGACCCACGAAAACATGGACGCAATATGACTAACATGACAAAACGTATATGTGACTGTGACTGGAGAAATGGGGAGCATCGGTTTTGTATCCGCACAGGCTGATCAGGATCTGCATAGTACAAGCAATATCAATTGTTATCAGGTTGCAGGAATGTGCGATCTGATCAGCAGCTACACTGATCACAAATCCCATAAGCCACATTTCTCCAGTCACAGCCATATATACGGCGTTTAGCCGTGTTAACCCTTTCAACACTACAGACGTATATCAAGGTGCATGATCACGTGGTTACAACAACATCAACGTCGCCCACTCCAAAGTAAGTATTATTTGATATTTTCCTTAATATGCAACGGATTTTGATGAAATATGGCGCAGCAAACGCGTATTCAGGAGCTGCATTTGGTGGTCCAGGGAGTTTGGCACAGACTTATGTCATTTTTGCGAAGAATCGATTTCCGTGTCGAAGTCACGGAAATCGATTCTTCGCAGAAACGACAGAAGTTTAGGCGAAAATACAGAGACCACCAAATGCAGCTTAACAAGACGCGTTTGATGCGTCATATTTCATCAAAATCTGTTACGTAATAAGGACACTATAAAAGAATACGTACTTTGAATCGGATGGATTCTGGAAATTTCAGTACTTGTTGTTGTTGTTAGTTCCACGTGATCATACACCTTGTATATAGTGGTGTTTGCAAACAGTGTAGATCCAGATGAGACGGCTCGCAACGAGCCGTCTCATCAGGATTGGCCCTTTTTACAAGTAATTTCATCTTTTTGGAGTCCACTCCAGTTATATTTAGTGTTAGTGTTAAGGTTTTTTTCTTCAGTTTGGATATGTTTTTATTCTCCCCATAATAGGTCTGGTTAATATACTACATTTGCGTTGTGGGACGTGGTATAAATAGACGCACCTGATTCTGCATTGCCTTCCTGCGACAAACCTCGTACTCGTGCTTCACTTGTTCCAGGGTCTGGCTTATCTCCCTTTCCAGCTGGTTTCTACAACAACAACAACAATGGTTGAATATTGTACTGCATGATATCTACACGATTTAACAACTGAATGGAGTTTAATCCTTACAAAGCTGAATTTAATTTTGTTCCCATTTTGCTCGATCAAAACATGTTTTGACAGCTATAGTGCATGTAAGTTGTGTGCCTCATGTGCTGCTAAACTGTGTTAGTTGTTAAAAATAAGTTTCAGAATGTGGTCAGTCAGCACATAAATGCCCCCAGTGGCAGATTGGGGAACCTCGTGCAACTACTTATTCAACCATGTTATGCTTATTGCAAAATGAGACGCAAATGACTGGGTCCTTCTGCTAAGCAAGCGAGTGAGCATCATCTTGGAATTCCTATGCATTTCCTATATAGCCTTGCCTGTTCATGCCCTGATATACTTCATATCAAGCCACTAGTCTGATATTCTCTATATACCTCATTTTCTCCATGCCAACCATGTGTTTATGGATAAGCAACATTTTCTTGATCTTGGCAGCTGTTTTGTTAGGGGCAACAAGGTTCTTCAGCTCCTCATCTTGAGCCTGTATCATTGATTTCTCTCGCTGCTCTAGTCGTGCTTGTAACTTCTGCTTCAACATCTACAACAGAGGTCACACTGATTATGGCAGTAAAATATACAGGGACATCTCCCATTGCTTTAGTCTTAACTATAAAGTCTGCTTCAACATCTACAATGTGACACTGATTATTGCAGCACACTATACAGGGATATCTCACATTGCATTAGCCTTAACTATAACGTCTGTTTCAACATCTACAATACACACTGATTATTGCAGCAAAATATACAGGGATTTCTCCCATTGCTTTAGTCTTAACTATAACTTCTGCTTCAAATTCTACAATAGACACAGATTATGCAGCAAAATATACAGGGATTTCTCCCATTGCTTTAGTCTTAACTATAACTTCTGCTTCAACATCTACAATACACACTGATTATTGCAGTAAAATATACAGGGATATCTCCCGTTGAATTAGTCTGAACTATAACTTCTGCTTCAACATCTACAATACACACTGATTATTGCAGCACAATATACAGAGATTTCTCCCATTGCTTTAGTCTTAACTATAACTTCTGCTTCAACATCTACAATACACACTGATTATTGCAGCAAAATATACAGGGATATCTCCCGTTGAATTAGTCTTAACTATAACTTCTGCTTCAACATCTACAATACACACTGATTATTGCAGCAGAATATACAGTGATTTCTCCCATTGCTTTAGTCTTAACTATAATGTCTGCTTCAACATCTACAATACACACTGATTATTGCAGCAAAATATACAGGGACATCTCCCATTGCATTAGTCTTAACTATAACGTCTGCTTCAACATCTACAATACACACTGATTATTGCAGCAAAATATACAGGGATATCTCCCGTTGAATTAGTCTTAACTATAACTTCTGCTTCAACATCTACAATACACATGTTATTGCAGCAAAAATACAGTGAGTTCTACTTTAGTCTTAAACAATACTTGCTTCAACATCTACAATACACACTGATTATTGCAGAAAATATACAGTGATCTCCATTGCTTTAAGTCTTAACTATAACTTCTGCTTCAACATACAATACACACTGATTATTGCAAGCAAAAAATATACAGGGATTTCTCCCATTGCTTTTGTTTTATCTTAATAATTTCTGCTTCAACATCTACAATACACATGCTTATTGCAGCAAAATTTTATCAGGGATTTCTCCAATTTGCTTTGTTGTTCTTAAACTTTATAACTTCTTGCTTCAAATCTGCATTTTTACACACTGATTATTGCAGCAACATATACAGTGATTTCTCCCATTGCATTAGTCTTAACTATAACTTCTGCTTCAACATCTACAATACACACTGATTATTGCAGCAAAATATACAGGGATTTCTCCCATTGCTTTTATAGTCTTAACTATAACTTCTGCTTCAACATCTGCATTACACACTGATTATTGCAGCAACATATACAGTGATTTCTCCCATTGCATTAGTCTTAACTATAACTTCTGCTTCAACATCTACAATACACAATGATTATTGCAGCAAAATATACAGTGATTTCTCCCATTGCTTTAGTCTTAACTATAACTTCTACTTCAACATCTACAATACACACTGATTATTGCAGCAGAATATACAGTGATTTCTCCCATTGCATTAGTCTTAACTATAACTTCTGCTTCAACATCTACAATTAATACACACTGATTATTGTGGCAAAATATACAGTGATTTCTCCCATTGCATTAGCCTACATATAACTTCTGCTTCAATATCTACAATACACACTGATTATTGCAGCAAAATATACAGTGATTTCTCCCATTGCTTTAGTCTTAACTATAACTTCTACTTCAACATCTACAATACACACTGATTATTGCAGCAAAATATACAGTGATTTCTCCCATTGCTTTAGTCTTAACTATAACTTCTGCTTCAACATCTACAGTACTCACAGATTATTGCAGCAAAATATACAGGGATTTCTCCCATTGCTTGTGTCTTAACTATAACTTCTGCTTCAACACCTACCAGGTCAGAGATCACATTGGAGAAATATATAGTTATTTAAGGGTGGGAATTGACTCAATGCTACACGGCTTACAACAGCAAAATAGGGATATCTGCCATTGTATTAAGTTGCACCAGTTGCTTCTTATTAAGCATGTGTAACATCACAGAAGACATGTATTATTTGTCGGAGATCAACTGACAGATTTGTTCTTGCCCATTCAAAACTTAACAACGTTAATGGTAAACGGTCAGTCGGTTGGTTGATCGGTCGGTCGGTCGGTCGGTCGGTCGCTCGCTCGGTCAGTCAGTAATTTATATTATTTATATGTGACTCACCTTTTCTTGAAGTTCCCTCTGGTCTTCCAATTTCTTGTTTAACTGCTCCTGGTCCTAAACAGAAAATGGCCAGTTACTTATCATACATTGTATGGTGAGATTATCAGGACACTTTTCAGCAACTATTAGCAGCACAAATTTCAAAGTCATCTAACCATGACAGGCCCATACGCAGAGGGTGTGCGACGGGTGCGTATGCACCCCCCTTAACCCGTTCAACACCACAGGCCTGTATAGTGGTATTGGCAAAAAGTGTAGATCCAGATGAGCCGGCACGTGACGAGCCGTCTCATCAGGATCTGCACTTTTTGCAAGTAATGTTCATAATTTTGAGAACAAAAACACCTCATGTTCATAAATGGACTGGTCTGAAAATAATTTTGTGATGATTGGAATGGGTTGCAAAATGAACATATCAAAATACATCCCAGTTATTTAGGGGTGAAATGGTTAATCTGCCGAGGTCTGTCTGTGAATGTGCAAAAAAAAACAATGTTTAGCCCTTTGCGCCGTCGATAACGCACCTCCCTAAATTAATTCCTGTGTACGGGCCTGCATGACCCATACATTTCCTACAGCGAATTATTTGTTAGTATAAGATATTGTTCATGTGTTGGATATTTAAGGAATTAAATGCGAGGGAGCACTAGCGATTGCAGCATTTAGTCCCTGAAAAATTCAATATGTGAACAATAACATAATTATAGTTCAGTCAAGTGTACAATGCAATGTCCCATCCGAGTATTGATTGTCCATTTCCTGTCGAACAATTAATCATTAAATCTGGTAATATATAACTTATGGTTAAACATTGCAATATGTGAAATAAGTGGAGCACAATGCTGTCCAGCGATTGGCTTAGAAAACAGGGCGAAATATAATGGGGCCTTCGTTTCATTTTATATCTTACACAAGTAAGTAGCTTGGGACCCCTGGTACAAAACAACTGTTCATGTCAAATGATGAAAGTCGCTTGCTTGCCATTTATATTGCACAAGAAGATATACCGGTATAGAGGATATTCAGTTTTGTTGCAACGAATAATTTATGACGTTAATGTGGCTGTGACTGGAGAAATGGGGCTTATGGGTTTTGCGACCAGTGTAGATCCAGCTCAGCCTGTGCATCCGCACAGTCTGATCAGGATCTACACTGTTCGCCATTCCATCATATAGATCATTATCAGTCTACAGAAGTGTGCTATTTGACTGTGACTGGCAAAATGGGGCTTATGGGTTTTGCGACCAGTGTATATCCAGAGCAGCCTATGTATCCATTTGTCATTTGGAGGAGACTTACAACTGAGGTGTAGTCTCTATGTGTGGCTGTGACTGGAGAAATGGGGCTGATGGGTTTTGCGACCAGTGTACAAGCAATATAGATTATTATCAGGCTACAGGAGTGTGCCATTCGATCATAAGCTAAACTGGTCACAAATTCCATAAGCCCCATTTCTCCAGTCACAGCCACATAAAAAGTGGTGTGAAAAGTCCATATTTCATGAGTGCACGAGAGAAATATGGACATTTCAAACCATAAAATGAATATATGTCATATTCATTGAATAAATATGAATATTCTATTTATCATATACGCAATGAGAAAATATGACCAGTGCTCCAGATAAGCTGCGTATTTGCTTAAATACCCAATCAAAATTGCCAAAAAAAATAAATGAAATCAGAAGTAGCGTGTATCAAAAAGCAATGAACTTTTGTGGTATCTTTATCATACTGCAGAAAACAATCTTGGTATTTCATTAGAATTGTCTCCAAGGAGACAATTCTAATGCAATGCCAAGAATTGGTTTCATTTCAAAGAAAACTATTCAATAATTGCTGTCTGTTGATGTGTAACAGTAGTGGGATTTTATTTTACACAATTAAAATTTTGAAATACCCAATTGCTTCAGTAATGATGGAGTGACAATACTCAATTACTAATTCCTTATCTGGAGCCTGATATGACTTTTATTTATATCGCATAGGTATATGATACGAGATGGCCGCGGCCCGCATGTCGAGCCGGCCGAGGCATTTGATGGTCTCAGAGTGTATTTATTTGAAGTTTGATGCCCAATAAGCATACACAGTTTGAAGCAAATCTGACTGACGGTTACCGAGATAGTAGGTATGTGAAAACTTTAACGCAAATTTTGACAGAAACTTTAATGCAAACTTCTAAGTCATTTGACCTTGACATAGGGTCACAGGGGCCGCATGAGTGGGATACAGCATGAATATATGGATCGTGAATAATAAGCATATGAAGTTTCAAGTCAATGTGACTTAGGACTGCACAGATATAAGGTATTTAAAAACTTTAACGCAGATTTCGGAACGCAAACTTCTAAGTCATTTGACCTTGGACACAGGGGCCATATGAGTGGGATACAGCATGAATATATGGATGATGACTAAAAAGTATATGGAGTTTCAAGTCAATGTGACTTAGGACTGCAGAGATATAAGGTATTTAAAAACTTTAACGCAGATTTCGGAACACAAACTTCTAAGTCATTTGACCTTGGGCACAGGGGCCGCATGAGTGGGATACAGCACGAATATATGGATGATGACTAATAAGCATATGAAGTTTCAAGTCAATGTGACTTAGGACTGCACAGATATAAGGTATTTAAAAACTTTAACGCAGATTTCTGAACGCAAACTTCTAAGTCATTTGACCTTGACCTTGGACACAGGGGCCGCATGAGTGGGATACAGCATGAATATATGGATCGTGAATAATAAGCATATTAAGTTGCAAGTCAATGTGACTTAGGACTGCACAGATATAAGGTATTTAAAAACTTTAACGCAGATTTCGGAACGCAAACTTCTAAGTCATTTGACCTTGACCTTGGACACAGGGGCCGCATGAGTGGGATACAGCATGAATATATGGATCATAACTAATAAGCATATGAAGTTTCAAGTCAATGTGACTTAGGATTGCAGAGATATAAGGTATTTAAAAACTTTAACGCAGATTTCGGACAGACGGACGCACGCACGGACACACGCACGGACACCCGGACGCACGGACACCCGGACGTCATTGTGATCACTATGTATCGCTTTCCGCAAGCGGGCTCAACAAAAACATACCTCCTGGTGTCGCCCAATGACGGCCTGTGTTTCTGGGTCAGACAGGACACCGCGGGCGTTTAAGTCGTCAATGAGATTTGTCTTAAGGTTGTGGATGGCTCGCTGCTGCTCCTCTATCTTTGCCATCTAGATTGAAGGTACATAAAACATTTCAAGGCAATATGTCTCAGATATTGATAAAAAACAAGATGGCTGCAACCCGCATGTCACGCCCGCCGAGGCTTTGATAGTACATGTATACTGAAAAACGTTAACCAAAAACTTTAACCCTTCCTACGCTGTTTACGGAAATGGCCGTCAGCCGTTTTTCATTTTTGCTTTAATTCTTAACAAAAACCTGGAGACGATTCTCATGTTCTGTCAAATGTCAAAACCAGGTTTTTGTCGAGAAATATTGAAAATAAAACATTTCCAGCAGACGACAACATTTAATTCACCGTAGTAAGGGTTATCCCGGACGCTCGTAAATACGCCAATAAGCTGATTATATCGCTCTGTCCACAAGCGGGCACGACAATGATGAAACTAATAAGAAAGAAAGAAAATAATATAATTATACTTTTAGCTTGTTTTTCTTCAACCCATGGTCACCAAAACTGGGGCCGCCCAATAATTTGACCAGTTGACATTTTATTTGTTACAAATTGTATTGCAAACTAAAATACCACAATATGTCATGTATACAGTGCATTCACGTACATGGTGGACCACTGTACATACAGCACAGAAATCACAATGAAAAACATAACAATAATAAAAAAACTTAAACACATTTGGCTTATGTGAACATAAGTCCTCAGTGACCTATACCTCGGGAGGTGGGACGTGGGTCGCACGCAAAACAAAGCACCATCCCTAGACACACATTGTGGCCAAATATTATCAAAATCGGTGAGGGGATAATAATAAAAAACATTACAACTAATCCTACCTCCTTTGCCTTGCTGAACTGCAGGCCGGCAATCAGAGTGCCCAACCTCTCCTCCTGTTCCTTCAGGGCCAGGGATCGCTCCTTTAACATCTCGATACGGATCTACAATATATCAGGCGACAGGATTTGTATTGGCCGTAACATCTCGATACAGATCTACAATATATCAGGAAACAGGATTTGTATTGGCCGTAACATCTATCAGGCAACAGGATTTGTATTGGCCGTAACATCTCGATACGGATGTACAATATATCAGGCAACAGGATTTGTATTGGCCGTAACATCTCGATACGGATGTACAATATATCAGGAAACAGGATTTGTATTGGCCGTAACATCTCGATACGGATGTACAATATATCAGGAAACAGGATTGCAAACAGGATTTGTATTGGCCATAACATCTCGATACGGATGTACAATATATCAGGAAACAGGATTTGTATTGGCCGTAACATCTCGATACGGAACTACAATATATCAGGAAACAGGATTTGTATTGGCCGTAACATCTCGATACGGAACTACAATATATCAGGAAACAGGATTTGTATTGGCCGTAACATCTCGATACGGATCTACAATATATCAGAAACAACAGGATTTGTATTGCCGTTAACATCTCGTACGGAACTACAATATATCAGGAAACAGGATTTGTATTGGCCGTAACATCTCGATACAGAACTACAATTGATCAGGTAGAAGAATTTGTATTTTCCGTAAAATCTCAATACAAGATCTACAATGTATCAGGTAACGATCTTTGTATCGGTCCAATACATACTAGCCGATAACATAGTAGTATCAGGCATCGACCTGATACCAATATCCGGGTTACAATGAATCTGACAATTCATTGGTTGAACAGCATCAGATGATGTAATCAATTGACGTCAGTGTAATGACGCAACTTAAACGTGTCCGGATTCTTTTCAGTGAAAGCTATTTTATATTTGATCAAGGGCTAGCATAAAAAGTCTGTTGATATAAAGTTTATCAAGCTCGTCTTAATTAATCCACTCAGACTTATAAATCATCCTCTCAGACATACATCCACTCAGACTTACAAAGAATTATCCACTCAGACTGACAAACCGTCCAATCAGACAGCTCGGACTTACAAATCAACCACTCAGATCTACAAATCATCCACTCACTTACAAATCATCCACTCAGACTTACAAAGCATCCACTCAAGACTTACAGATTCCAGCTCACTGGCCCAGTCCAGTTTGCGGCCATGCATTACGGCCATTTTCTGCTCCACGTGTTCCTTCATTAACTCCAGCTTCTGTCGCCGACTGTCATCGTCCGATTCCTCCGCATTGTTCTCCATTCTCCTTTTCTGTACCTATTGGTGATAGTTCAAAACTTGGTTATAAATTGGATGCCTAATAAAACAATCAATTGAGAAAAACGATGGGATTTTGTAAATGCGGCATATTTCGAATTTGCTCTAAACATTTTGTCAACTTTTGACGTCATTTACGGAAACATCGTAAATTTGTTAATTATTTTTCATGAGATATAGCACATCTTCAAAATCACATGGCTCATCTCAATTGATTCTATAAAAGTTTTAGTTGTCTGGTCAGTGCAATTGGTAATAATTCCAGCACAAAAATATTTACACAATTCCCTAACATTTGATTGGCCCGTAGCAAGTCTCTGTCCAACATTTATATCCCAGTAAACTCCCACGCCGAACTACTTTCCGTAACCGTAAGGTGCAGTTAAAATAATTCTTAAGAAAACGGAAAATAAACATTTTCTTGATGAATTTATTTAAAATGCTGGAATTATAAGCAATGAATGGCCTTTTTGTGGAATTTATCGGGGATATAAACTTGGAAAAGTCGCGGGAATACTGGACGAGGCCGGAAATGACCAATAGGATAAAAATAAACAATTGGCGATAAAAAATTACAATTTTCGAAAAAAAACTAAGTTTTTTTGTTTGTTTTTTTTTCGAAAATTGTAATTTTTTATCGCCAATTGCGAAAGTGGCTTTTCCAAGTTTATACCCCAATAAATTCCACAAAAATGTAATTCATTCCTATAATACATACGCTTCGCACCAATGTGGCTGGCTCAGTTTCGATCCTCAACAGGGGCAGTAGGTGAGATGGTATGGTGGTTGTGGTGGTGGTCTAGCATTATAAGGGTTAATTATTATTTGCTGCAATCCAAGTTCATGTTGCATTGAAGTCTATGAGAGTTGAGAAAATTGTTCCATATTTATGGCATAGGGGTGTATAATAGGGACCCATGTACCTCAGTCTCCTTGTGTTGCTTCAGCTGGAGTTTCTCCATCTGCACGGCACGTTTGTGGGCCAACTTCTCCTCAATCATACGCTTCTGTCGCAGCTTGTTCAGCGTGAGGCTGTAACAGATTGGTTGGTTGGCACATTGGTTCGTTAGTTGAGTATTGGTTGGTTGGTTGATTGATTGATTGATTGATTGATTGATTGATTGATTGATTGATTGATTGATTGATTGATTGATTGATTGATTGCCTTATGTGCCAACTTCTCTCTAGTATACACTTCTGTCGCAGCTTGTTCTGCTGTAACAGGTTGATTGGTTAGTTGATTGATTGATTGATTTATGTATTTATTGATTGATTTATTTATTTATTGATTGATTGATTTATTGACTGATTGACATATGTTTCACATTAGAAGTATTATTTATATATATGCTATTTACTTCATTTACTGAACAAAATGATAAAATGACTGACATTAGGTTTCAATATGATATTTATGAAATGATTGACTAAAATGGTAGATTTTTTTATTAAACTTACTGATTATTAAGTGTTTTATTTAATTGATCAATCAATCAATCAATGTATTTGACATGGGATTCATGTGAAGCATCGTTAACCAGAAAATGGCACTAATTGATAAACAAATCTGATTTGATTTAATCCCATTTTCGAATAATTACAAAGGAATAGTAAATATCATCAATTGAAGGAGCCAGTGGAATAAGGGGGCTAACTCCATCATGGGGAGTTAGCCCCCTTATTCCACTGACCCCTTCAATTATTTCGGGGTGAAAGTATCAACTTGTGCCTATATACCTGTTTTCTAGTTTCACCATCTGCTTTTCATGTTCCTTGAGAATTCTGTCCCTTTCCTCTTCCGACATAGACACTTGGCTACTCACAAGTTTACTGAAAACATACAGATAACACTATTGTATATATATTGTTAATATACCATAAATACTCTACCCTTCTATCGCTGTTAACATAGGCTGTTAATATACAATAATTATTCTACCATTGTTAATACACGATAATTATTCTACCATTGTTAATAAACACAATTATTCTACCATTGTTAATATGCCACAATTATTCTACCATTGTTAATATACCGTAGCTATTCTAATAAACGCCCACGGGCTATGCAATTTTCTGATTTAGTTTTGTCATTATAATTGCATAAAAACACCGAAATTTGAGTTCTGAGATAACTTTACTATGTGAAAATGAAATGAAAATATAGGAGGGGGCTACTATTAGAGGCTACTATTAGAATCAATATGACACAACCTGAAAGTGAATCCAAACAAGAAATGCGTTTGTCGAACGCGGATGCCAGCATATTTGAGAAACTGTGACAAATTGGTTAAACGAAAAGTGTGACGGACAGACAGACGGACAGACGGACGGACGTTCTTACATTAGGGTACTTATGTGGCTTATCACATGTTAAATATTAGCCACATAAAATGATTTTTAGCCACATAAAACGATTTTTTAGGTGGCTAATTATAACCAACCCTATCCTTTAATAAGTCCATAACCCTGTGGGGCTAGCCACATAAGTACCCTAATGTGTGCCCGGACAGACGGACGTTCCAACATTTTGGGTTTATGGGGTATTTCCATTGTTTGAAGAACAATGAAAAAGCCCCTAAACAACAATAGAGTTTATGAGGTTACGGAATATTACAAAGGAATCTTTTGTTCCCAACCACGCCCCTAAGCTCTCAAACCCCCGGACGTTGGCCCGGACGGACAGACGGACAGTCCAAACACTATATGCCACCCGTTTAGAAACAAACATCTCTCTTCATAAATGGAATAGTCTGAAAATCATTATGTGATGATTGGATTGGTCCTTATATTAACCCGTAGAATGCGGGAACCGGAAATTGTCATCTGCTGTTGTTTCATATTGTTCTTTTTTTTTCTTCAATAAAAATATGGTTTGGCAACACTTTAGAATCACTTCCATTGGAAATGATTCCAAATTGCTGCCAGATCATGTTTTTCTTTATAAAAATGGAAAATAATAAATAATCAGCAGACAACATATTTTAATTCAGTATTGTAAGAGCTAACACATTACAATTCATTCCAGTTACTTGGGGATGAAAGGGTTAATAATTTGCACAAACAGACAAGGCCCTACCTGACGACCTTGTCCTCGTATTCACGGAGTTGTTCCTGTTCTGTCTTCTCTGCCTCCTTCCTCTGGCTCGCCTCCTCTCTCGCCTTCTGGAGCCGCTCCTGTACAGATTGTTCGTTGGTTGGTTATGGTTGATTAATTGCTGGACTGATTGGTTTGTTGATTGACTGATTGGTTCATTGATTTGACTGATTGGTTCATTTATTTATTTATTGGTTTGTTGATTTATTGATTGGTTCTTTGATTTATTGATTGGTTTGTTGGCGACTGATTGGTTTGTAGATTTATTGTTGATGTATTCATTGGTTTGTTGATTTATTTATTGGTATGTCGATTTATGGACTGGTTCATTGATTGGTCATTTTGTTTGGTTGCTTGTTGATTGATGCATTGATCGATTGATTGATTGGTTCATTGATTTATTGACTGTTTGGTTTGTTGATTGATTGCTTGATTTATTGATTGTTTGATTAATTGATTTATTGATTAGTTTATTGACTGACTTATTGGTTTGCTGATTGATTGATTCATTCATTCATTCATTCATTGAGTGGTTTGTTGACCGATTGATTGGTTTGTTGACTGATTGATTGGTTTGATGATTGACTGATTGGTTCATTGATTGGTTAATTGTTGATTGTTTGTTAGCGTGTTGATTTATTAATTGCTTCGTTGATTGTTTGGTTTGATGATTAATTGCTTCATTGATTGATTGATTGGTTCATTAATTGATGTGTTGGTTTGTTGATTTATTCATTCATTCAGTGATTCATTGATTGACAGATTTATCGGTTTGTTGACAGCTTGATTGGTTTGTTGATTGATTGATTGATTGATTGATTGGTTCATATATTAATTGACTGGTTGGGTAGAACCAGCACCCACCTGAAGATGCTGCAACTGTTTCTGGCGTGACTTGTCCTGGGAAGTCTTCAACATGCCCACCTCTTGCTCGTGTTGTCGGAGCATCTTCTGGATCACTTCATATGCCCGGTCTGTCAAGGACAGGAATAATTGACCCCACTGGTAAATGAGACCTTATAGCAATAGTCACAATGGAAATGGAAACTGGAATGGATTTTGATAGGTTAATTTTGCAACCAATCCAACCATTACAAAATGGTTTTCAGACTAGTCCATTTATGAAAAGGGGGGGTATTTTGTTTCTAAAAAATATGAAAAATACATTTAAAAAGTGCAGATCCGGATGAGACGGCTCGTTACGAGCCGGCTCATCTGGATCTGTAATGTTTGCATAAACCGCTATATTGGGCTTCGGGTTCAAAGAGTTAAGTGCTGCCAAACCACATTTTTATTGGGAATAAAAACAACTTACGAAACAGAAACAGACAATATTAGATCGTTTCCAGCAATCTAAGAGTTAAACATTTTTTTTACAATACAAGGAATTTCACCATTTCACCTATTGGATCACAATAATGTTCATTTGTAACAATGACAAATGCATATAAAAATAAAAATGTTACCAGTCTGTCAAGCAGATTGTATAATTACCAGAATAACCCTAAATATTCGGACACCATTTATTCTGGGGAAAGACACATTAATATATGGTTTCCCACAACAACAAATGTCCCACTATTTAGGGTTAGTATAGATGTACTGGCTTATTACAATAACAAATGTATTGGATACAATTTGTTTACAAAACAAATTGTTTTAGTATGGTTTTACTGGCTTATTATAATATATAAAGCTAGCTGGGCGTGGCCCGCATGTCACGCCCGCCGAAGCTTTGATAGTATAGCGAAAAACTTTAACCAAAAAAAAAACTGTAACAAAAAAATTTAAACAAAATCTTTAACCTGGACACACGTACATACGTACGCCAATGTGCCGACTATATTGCGCTGCCCGCAAGCGGGCGCGACAAAAATAGGAGTTTCCAAAACAAGTTGTATCCAAATACATTTGTTATTGTGATAAGCCAGTACAACCATACTAACACTATACAAGAGACGAGGCAAATCCACGAAGGCCGGGTTTTCTTCAAGGCATAGACAATTGGATAACAGATAATTGGCTATTAATGTTATTATGACCACAATCGAAGTGACAACTGTCAGTGGCCTAAGATGACAAAAGAAGCCAGTGTATGAGAAAACCTACATGCAGTTACAGTCTGGCATACATGTATTAGTACAAGATATGAGTCTGTAAAGTCTAATTTAAAATGGCTAAGTCCATTACGCGGAAAAAATAGGTCAAGATCAACTAAAGGTCACATGTTGTATAGTGGTATGTGTTGGGCACCCGTTGGTTATGAGGATGTGCAAGTATAGTGGTCCTAGGTGGTACAGTAACAGAGAAATGGACCTAAACACGAAAACATAACGTTGAAAATGGCTAAATCGATTACGCGGAAAAAATAGGTCAAGGTAAAACAAGGTCACATGCTGGATGGTGATATGTGATGGGGACCCATTGGTTATGAAGTTGTGCAAATATGGTGGTTTGAGGTGGTACAGTTATGATAAAAATTTGTCCAGAAATTGAGAAAACACAAAAACTTAACATTGTAGACGCCGCTGCCGCCCACCACTTGCCGCTGCCCGCCTGCCCGCCCTTCGCCCGCCCACCCTTCGCCAATCCAACACCTGGGATTCTTTTTTTTAAAAAACCAGTCTAAAAATAGAGCTTTCCCAAAACAAACAGTGTCCAAATATTTAGTGCTATTGTGGTAAGTACAATGTTTTTCTCCCCCAATGCAAGATGGTGACACCTACCATTCAATCCAAATTTCGAGAGGAGTCCGGTCTGTACCCCCTTCAGCTCCCCCTCTGTCTGTGTGAAGATGATCGTGCGCAGCTTGGTGAGATCATCCGTGTGTTCGATGTCGATGTCGTTCTCCAGATTGCTACGCTCCAGTCGCTGCTGGGATAGCAACTTCAGGCGACCGTCCGCATATGTCACCGGATCTGGAAGTACATATATTACATGTATACATGCTACCCAGTGATTTACCGTGATTCTAGTAGGATTTGTTTCCTTGAAGGAAATATTTCCTACTAGATGATCGCAATGTAATTGACGACACGTTTTGACGTCATTTCCGGCGAAGAAACAATTCATATGCTAACGTCAAAATTGTCAATTGACAACGTTATAAGCTGGTCTAAGAGCAAAGTTCACATTTTTCGATGATCATGTAATATACAATTTATTCCACTACCAGTTGAATAAACTCTATATAGTGAACCTCAATGAAGAATTATTTCTTTATTGCCACATTCTCGCTATAACAGTCAATATTTGACCCACTGTTTGAAGAAAAAATATGAGTATATTGTATTCATCATGGTTTTCCATTTGTTCTTGTGAAAAAATTTGTAAAAAACAATAGCTGGAGACTTGATATATCAATGGTCTAGTAACATAAGGTCGTAACTGCTATGCTAAAGCATAGCAGTTACGACTTTATGTTACTAGACCACCGATATGGTATGTGTTTTTTTAAGGTGCATAGATGCACAAAGTCAGGGATTCCGCTGGCGATTGCCACTTTCGTAATTGGCGATAAAAATAAACAATTGGCGATAAAAAATTACAATTTTCGAAAACAAAATAATTTTTTTTTTTTTTTTTTTTTAAATGGCGATATTTTTATTTTCCCCAGCGGAATCCCTGCAAAGTGAATTTAGATTTTTATTTGACTCCAGCGTCATTGTTTTTGGACTTTGAATTTCTCGATTTTGCCTTCTAAGAACTAAAACTTTTAAACTATAATAGTTGGAGATTTCATATTTGGTGTGTGGCCTACTTATGGTGGAACACTGGAATTCCTACGTGTTTCCTAGCTATGCCTGATAAACTTAATATCAAAAGACACTAGCCTAGTATTCTCTATATGTGACTGGAGAAATGGGGCTTATGGGATTTATGTCAATACCTATTGGCCCATCAGTCTGAATGGCCTGACATCGCTTGTCATATTCCTTCCTCTCCATGTCGTGTTGTTTTTCCAGGTCGGCAAGGCGTTTCTGCTTCAGCGCACTCAGTTTCTTGTGGAGCTCGTTCTCCTGCCGAGATCTCTCCTTGTCCATCTTGTCCTTGATGGCCACCATGTCCTTCTTGGCCTGCTCGATTTCCTTCTCCGCATCGTAGGACGTAATCACGTCCAGCCTGAAAACATAGCAAAGCAATATAGGGTGCTGTTTTTAACTTAAATAGCTGGACACGTGATATACTGACTGAGTGGCAAACAGTTAACCCATGATCAGACTGTGCGAAATCTGGGACTCAACTGGTTGCATATGTGTCTGTGACTGGAGAAATGTGGCTTATGGTATTTGTGGATGTTCAAACTTCTGATCTGCTAGTGCCCTCTTAAAGCCGGATAAAGATCAGAACTATAAGCTGGAAGAATTACAAGTGTTTTATTGACTGAATGAGTACAGACCTTGATCAAACCAAATGGCTCGGATGATAATTGATAGATAAATTGATTGATTGATGGGTGTTACGCAATTTTAAACAGAGATGAGAGAGTGAAGTTTAATAGTAAACTGTGAAGAAAACGTTGTAAATTCTATCATTATAGACGTAGATATATGTCATTACAAGAGAACAGACCAATGTTGCAACAGACCAGTCATGAACCATCAATTACTGTGCCCAAGAAACTGAAGCATAAAACTCACTTTTTCATTTTGTCAATGATGGATATCTGGTGTCCGGCCACCGTGTTGAGCAATTCACTTTGGTCCTCTTCCTCGGTTTCCTGCAATGAAATCAATAGTTTCGGTATTGTTGGTTGGTTTATTGTTTGATTGATTGCTTGATGGATAGAAGTGCTGTTGTTGGTGGTGTTTAACGGCCTATCAACAGCTAAGGTCATTTAAGGCTGGGCCAGCGGGTTCGATCCCGTATTTAACCTGCTGCATTGGTTGAAAATCCCAAAATCAGAAGTTCAGTACGGAATATTTGCATTGAAATAAATATATATTTTCAGCCCTGAAATTAGAATAACCAGACTTGGTGCCAGGTCCATACCACACCAAAGTCACTTGGCCCCTTCCCCTAAAAGTAATAGGATTAGGAATAATCATATTACTCATACATGGGGTATAACCAGATTAAACCCTCAAATACAAGAATGCCAAAGACGTACGTGAGGGCCAAACCAGGTCTTCGTTCGGGATACTGGTAAGGACAAATCCCGATCCTTAAATTATCCATCGCATGCATAGAAGAGGGTTTTACCTTAAGATCCTGGATTAAAACTTTGTCACACCGACTGTTTTTATCTCATTTTCAATGTTACTCAACAAAAATATGTTTAACAGTATATATCAATATATGTGGCTGTGACTGGGGAAATGGTGATTATGGGGCTTACGACCAGTGCAGATCCTGATCCCTGTGCATCTGCACAGTCTGATCAGGATCTGCACTGTTCGCCATTCCATCAATGAAACACCAGTAATGCTTTTAAAAAACAATACAGATCGCTATCAGGCTACAGACGTGTCCTATTAGATCATGATCTACACTGTTCACAAATCCCATAAGCCCCATTTCTCCAGTCACTGCCACATATGAGAAGGCCGAATCAAAACTTTCCGGCAAATTCCGACAGTTGGCCGTGCTATCATCGTGTTATGCCCAAGACTCTCTTTCTGATCTCGCTCACGAAGGCAGTTAACCCTTACTTCGCTGAATTAAATGTTGTCGTCTGCTGGAAATGTTTTATTTTCAATATTTCTCGATAAAAACCTGGTTTTGACAGCACATGAGAATCGTCTCCAGTGGAGACGATTATCATGTGCTGTCAAAACCAGTTTTTTGTTAAGAAAAAATGAAAAACAGCAGGCGGCAATTTCCGTCAACAGAGTAGGAAGGGCTAAGATAGTCGAACATCTCCGAATGGTGAAAACACCCACTCTGTAATAGCCACTGTTATATATCCAAAATGGATAATCCCCTATAAACCTCCTTAATTATAACAGCCACCACCTCTCTACGACAGCCGCAATGTTGCTGCTGTAGAGAGGTTGCACTGTAGTTGTGTCCCTTCTGGTCAACAGAACTGATTGTATGAAGATTTAAATCATCTAACTGAACACATTAATTTGTTTCAGAAATGCTACCATCCAGAGCTCCAATTAAGCTACCACCCAGAGCTCCAATTAAGCTGCGTATTTGCGTAAATACCCAATTAAAATTGCCGAAAACCCCAATTGAAATCCGAAGTAGCAAGTATCAAAAAGCAATAACAATTTTGTGGTACCTTTATTGTTTTCTGGTAAGTGTAGATACTGATCTTTTAGCACATTCCTGCAGGCTGGTATGGATATATGCTTGAAGTTGGAGAAAACAATAAACAGACCACAAATATAGCATATTTTTCTTATTTTCCATGAAAACACATCTTGGTATTTCATTACAATTGTCTCCAAGGATACAATTCTAATGAAATGCCAAGATATGTTTTCATTTCAAAGCAAACTAATTCAATAATTGCTGTCTGTTGATGTGTAAACAGTAGTGTGATTTGATTTTACCCAATTAAAATGTCGAAATACCCAATTGCTTTAGAAATGATGGAGTGACAATACTCAATTACTAATTCCTTATCTGTAGCCTATTTCACCAACATTGCAAAGTATGCTTTTCTAGCAAAGTATACTTTGAGGGAGTAACCATTTATTTCCCCCGAAATGCATTATTTCATAGAGAACTAACCACTGCATATATTTCATGATTAAAAGTATGCAGAATTATTATACTGAATGTATTACATTATCACAGCCAACAGCCAAAATGGCTGTGATAATGTAATAAATTCAGTATAATAAAAAATAATAAGTTTATCCTAAACTTGAAAATTTCTCCCTCAAAGTATACTTTGCTAGAAAAGTATACATTGTACTTTGCAATTTTGATGAAATCGGCTACTGGAGCCCTGACTACCTACAAGTCATTAAAACTGAATGAAATTCACAAAAGATTTCTCAACTGTCAATAAACTGTTCAATTATACTTTTGCATTTACAAACTTCTTACTCATACTCATATAAGTTAAACATGCCCCAGGACGACCGTTTAACTTACAGCGGCCTCAGCAAGCGCTTTCCGGCGGGCGAGTTTCTCGTCGAGAATCATCCGTTGTCGTCCTATCTCCTCATCGTACATTGAGTCAAGGGCCTTCTGATTCTTCAAGTGCTGGGCGAGCAGCCAGTCGGCCTGCTGCTTCGATAGTTGGCCCTTCTCCTGCACGTCCGTCAGTGCCTGTTGTTGGAGCTCCTTCATGCCCAGCCGGGCTCGCACAGACATCTCCTGCAATTGTATAGAGGTTGAGGTTAAGAAATGTTAGGAATTACGAGGCTTGCCGAGAAATTCCTAACATTTCTGAACCAAATATCTTTGCTGGACTGTGATAGTAGATGTGTAGAGGAATATGGATGTTGAGGTTAAGAATTGTTAGGCTTGCTGGTCTGTTATTGGAGCTCCTTCATACGCATACGGGCTCTCACTGACATCTCCTGGAATAGTAGATATGTTGGGGCTAAGAACTGTTAGGAATTACGAGACATGGCATTTCTGAACCGAGTCTCTGTGCCATTGAAGTTCTTTTCTGCCGATACACGCTCGTACTGACATTTCCTGTAGCCGATTTCAATAAAATTGCAAAGTATACTTTCCTAGCAAAGTATACTTTGAGGGAGCAATCACAGATTTTTCCGAAATGCATTATTTCATGCAGAACTAACGATTGCATATATTTGATGATTAAAACTATGCAGAATTATTATACTGAATTTATTACATTATCACAGCCAAAATTGGCTGTGATAATGTAATAAATTCAGTATAATAAAAATTTATAAATTTATTCTAAAATTGAAAATTTCTCCCTCAAAGTATACAAAGTGTACTTTGCTAGGAAAGTATACTTTGCAATGTTGGTGAAATCGGCTACTGGAGTAGATAGAGGTTAAATGTTAGGAATTACGAGGCTTGTCGAGGAATTGACCACCTCTCCTTGCTGGTCTGCTATTGCAGTTCCTTCTGTCCATCCAGGCTCTCACTGACATCTGGAATATTGATGTCCTGATCCAGTGTCAGGCACCCTTACTACAATGGATCACTCGGCCTCAGGTGTGAATCCCAGTAAGATTAAGGTTCGTAATCCATTGTATTAGGAATACACCGTTACAGCTATGACAATTTTTAAAGGTACATGCCTATTCAGTCGGCACAAAATGTTCTTTATAGGAATTAAATAAATGTATAATTGTGTCACTATTCCACCAGTTCTAAAAAATATGAGTGCCCGCTATACAGATATAATCATTTAGATATATTAATTTTACTGATAGTGACTCGCGGTGGTATCAATGTGTCACTAATTAAATGTGTCACCTGAAAAAATAATATTATCAACAGATTATAAAGTATGATCATTGCGCATCAAAAAATAAATACAGATAATAAATAATAATGTCCGTTAACATTTTAAGGAAACATGCTTATCGCCCCTGATATCAGTGTGGAAAGTTACATCTGATTTAAAATGTATAATACTGCCAATCAATACGTGGGGTAACGGTGAATGAATGTTATTTTGCCAGAACATGTCTCAGATGATGTCTTTGATACAAAGAACAGTTTGTGCCTACTGAGTGAGCATGTACCTTTAAGCATTATTTTTATTTGTGTTATTTTTCAACGAAAGTATATGTTGTGACCACTCATTTGAACCGTCTCGATGAGACGGTTCAAATGGTGGTGGCAACATACTTCTCAGCAAACATAAAGATAATACCTTGCGCAAGTTCTCGGTCTCTTCATCCTGTTCGAGTTTGAGCTTAAACGTCTCAGCATTCTGTTCCGACTGGTGTTGCTCATTCATCAGGCTGAGCACGTCGTTACGTTCGCCTGCCGGAAGGTCCTGGGTTGCGTTGATCACTTCCTTCTTCTCGTTACGTTGTCGCTGGATCATGTTGGACATCATCGCCTGTTGATGTACCGTATATGCTTATCGTTTGCCCCAGTTCTCACATTGAAAGATCAAATTTTGAAATTGTTTTTGTCTGAATGACGGTGTCCTGATCAGGTGCCAGGGACCATAACCACATTTAGATCTCTTAGTCCCAAGTGTGTCCCTTGGGCGGTCGGACATGGGTCTTATTTAAAACAAAGCATCACCCCTAGACACACATTGTGGCCAAATATTATCAAAATCGGTGAAGCGGTCCATAAGTTATTGAACAAGAGTTGTCAGAGAACAACGAAGCGCGCCCGGTGGCAGCAAAGGAACCGAGGGCACATTTGAAAGTGGATTTGGTACAGCGCAGTAGAGGACCCTTGAAGCAATGTGTGTGTGAAATATGAAGCAAATGCAAGCAAGGAAAATATAGGCCATTATTTACCCAAGCCATTATTTACCTGAGCGTCCGAGCGTTAAGGTTTCGAAATGCACAAAGTATGTGACCTTGACCCTGGGCTTAGAAGGGGCGGCACGGACGTGGATTTGCCACAGCGCAGTAGAGGACCCTTGGAGCAATGCGTGTGTGAAATATGAAGCAAATCAAAGCAAGGAAACAGAAGATATAGGCCATTATTTACCCGAGCGACTGAGCGTTAAAGTTTTGAGATGCACAAAGTATGTGACCTTGTCCCTGGGCTTAGAAGGGGCAGCACCGACGTGTATTTGCCACAGTGCAGTAGAGGACCCTTGGAGCAATGTGTGTGTGAAATGTGAAGCAAATCCAAGCAAGGAAACAGAAGATATAGGCCATTAATTACCCGAGCGACTGAGCGTTAAGGTTTCGAGATGCACAAAGTATGTGACCTTGTCCTTGGGCTTAGAAGGGGCGGCACGGATGTGGATTTGCCACAGCGCAGTAGAGGACCCTTGGAGCAATGCGTGTGTGAAATATGAAGCACGCACACATGAACGCACGCACACACGCACGCACGCACGCACGCACGCACGCACGCACGACCACGCACGCACGCAAACGCACTTCAACCACGCACGCACGCGCACGCAACGCACACGCACGCACAAATACTAATCGGGACAAGGGGATCGTTATTACGATCTTGATATTAAAAAAAAAAAAATTGTTTGGCCTTACAAACAAGGCGAACATAAGTCCTCAGTGACCTTGACCTTGGGTGGTCGGACATGGGTCCTATGTAAAACAAAGCACCATCCCTAGACACACATTGTGGCCAAATATAATCAAAATTATTATTGAAAAATTAAAGGTGTTCTACCGTAAGTATGCACATCCATATGTACATACGTATATGGACTAACACTATATCCCCTCATGCCTATTGGCGAGGGGATAATTATAAAGATGGCGTACCCGGTTTTTAGCACTGATCCTCTTATACAACTTCTTCATTTCACGTTTGTACTCATCGTCATGTGACCTGTCCATGTGGGAGCGACGTGAACGCAGGGTACCTGGAAAATATGTCACAGGTTACGTGATGTTATACAAACCATGTGTATGGCTGGATAAATGGGCTTATAGCATTTGCGACCATTCATCAAAACCATACAATAGAATAATCAAATTTATCCTGTCAACACAGTGCGTATGTGCCGTGAAACACAGTGCCGTGAAAAGTTTTTGATATCCTGTCAATACGACCTAATCACTGTGTATGAATATGTGCGGTTGTCAATGTCATACTAGTCGATTCTCCGATTTTGAGGATGCGGCTGGGGTTATTTTTTTTTGAATTTTAAAGCTATTTGTAGGTGTTGACTGGATAAATAGAATAGTAGGTTAGTGCTGTTAATGGGAAAAATATCTGGCGCGGCACGGAAACGGGATGTGCTCGGCAAAGCCTCGCCCATCCCGTTTCCTAAGCCTTGCCAGATATGTTTTCCCATTCACGGCACTAACCTACTATTCTCTATATTCCTTGATTGAGAAATAATAACCTTTTCTCTGTGAATGGAGAATAAGGCTCATAGGATTGGTGACCAGTGTAGTTGTGAACAGTAACTCTTGCAATCTACTACTGTATTGACTGTACTGGAGTAAATTTCAAGTGTCACTGTTCACAACTATGACCAGTGTAGCTCCTGATAAAAACAGAAGTCGTTTTCTTTCTCACACATTATATTTCCCATGTTCTTACCAATAACACCATCTATGGTTCCCTTGGAGATATCCTTGTTGCCATGGAGACCTTCATGTGAAACGTTCAAAAGAGTGTCAGAATAAGCAAACATTCTTGGACTGAGAAATAATTATTCTTTCTCAGCAGGCGACCCACATGTCGTTATGAATGGAGAACGGGGCTTACGGGATTTGTGACCAGTGAAGTTGCGAACAGTAACTCATGCAATCTACTCCCGTACGGGAGTAGATTTCAAGAGTTACTATTCGCAACTATTAGTATCGCAGATCCTGATAAAAAAATAGTTTTTATCACACATTATGTCCTATGTTCTTACCAATAACACCGTCCATGGTTCCCTTGGATATATCCTTGTTGCTATGGAGACCCCCTATGAGCAGCTCAGTGGTCTGCATGGACGCCTCGTTGCGTTCGATCTCCAGGCCGGTGTCGATGTTCACCGTGTTGACAAGGTCAAGGCTGTCTATCTCGCGATGCATTTGCATCTTGTCTTTCATGCCAAGCACGCCCACGATGGAATCACCCTCATTTATAATACTGTAATATAGTGGGACAAGAGTTCTGGGGGCCGTTTCATTAAACGACTAAAATGTTTGCAAGTGCAAATTTAGGATCGTCTGCAAATTTAAATTGATGGATTTACATTTATTGATTATTTATTAAATGTAAATCCAATAATTGTTTACAAGAAAACATTGTTAATGTGATATTTACAGACAATCATATTTTGCACTTACGAACATTTTAGTCGTACGAAGTTTAGTGAAACGGGCCCCTGGATTTCAGCCGCATTCAGCCTAAAGATAGAATCATTTTTGTGAATTTCTTTGTCACAACATATACTTTCAATGAACAATAAAATAAAAAAAAAATAGGATAGTGTCTGTAACCTTGACCTAGACAAGTGATGAGAAAAATGGATTAATTTCAGAATTTAGGTCAAAGCTGGGAAACCCCTATTTTATAGAGGTTTCCCCAAAACAAATTGTATCCAAATCCATTGTGATTGTGATACGCAAGTACAACCATACTAGCTCTAAGTATTGGGACATTCATTGTTGTGGGAAACCATATACAATGTATATATTTATCAGGTAACCTGCCCTATTTTGACCGAATACGTACCGACTGATAACATATTGTTGTATCAGGCATTATCAAATATCCGGGTAACAACGAAGAGAAAACTGACATTCCATTGGTCTGATGACGTCACGTGAAGTTACCGAGTCCATAGATTACAACGTCATCTGTGGTCATTTTCAAACATAAAACGTTTCCTGATAAATATAATACCAGCATATTGTCCTTTGATATTAAGTTTATCAGGCTCGGCTCGGAAACGGTAGGAGTTCCGACGTGCCTGATAAACTTTATATCAAAAGACATTATCCTAGTATTCTCTATGTGTTTCCTCAGGGCTCCAGATAAGGAATTAGTAATTGAGTATTTTCACTCCATCATTTCTGAAGCAATCGGGTATTTCAATATTTTAATTGGGTTAAATAAAATCACACTATTGTTTACACATCAACAGACAGCAATTATTGAATAGTTTGCTTCGAAATGAAAACATGTCTTGGCATTTCATTAGAATTGTCTCCTTGGAGACAATTCTAATGAAATACCAAGATGTGTTTTCATGGAAAATAATAAAAATATGCAATATTTGTGGTCTGCTTATTGTTTTCTGTAGCATGATAAAGGTGTTATTGCTTTTTGATACTCGCTACTTCTGATTTCAATTGGGTTTTTGGCAATTTTAATACGCAAATACGCAGCTTATCTGGAGCTCTGTTTCCTGGAATAAATGGTGTCCGAATATTTATGGCTACTATCGGTATGTTACATGTACCTATACTGGTTGATGGTATGGCCACCTCTCTTCATCGCATCAGTGTCACTCATCATGATATTCTTGCCTCGCTGAGCAATTATACGCTCTTGCTGCAAGAGAAATATTTCATGATTGATAGATCGATTGATTTTGTTGTCAAAAATTAAATACTACACTGACATTTTCTGCATCTTGCACATGTTTATTTACACCTTGTGTTGACAATACTGAAGATTTAGAAATCAGAGGGCCATGTCACAAAACTTTGTACGACTAAAATGTTTGTCGGTCCAAAAATATGATAGTCTGTAACTTTCACATTAACACTGTTTTCTTATAAACAACTAATGGATTTACATTTATTGAGCATATGCTGCATATGCAGCATATGCAGCATATGCTCAATAAATGTAAATCCATCAATTGAAATTTCCAGACGATTCTAAATTTGTACTTACTGTACGAACAGTTTAGTTGTACGAAGTTTAGTGAAACGGGCCCCAGTTCCTGGATAATATTGAGATTTCACCCCTGAGTAACTTGAATGACTATATGCTATTCTATATTCTATATTCTATATTCTAAATTCTATATTCTATATTCTATATTCTATATTCTATATTCTATTGCATGATACAGTCAAGAGGTCCATGATGATCGCTGAAAACGACAATGAAAAAAATATTCATTGCAAGTATGGTTTTATTGCACTTAAGTCGTTTTTATCATGAGCTATGACAATTGCAAAATTCAATGCAATAAATTTTAAATAGCAAAATGTAGGTACAATTTGCAAACATCTTAAAGAAAAAAATGTGAAAATCTGTAACATTCAACAACAGCATAGGTCATAAAGAGACGGGATCTTGGTTTCAAATCACACCCAAAGGGGACGAATATTCTAGCACTATGCAAGTATATGTTTATGCTTAGTGCCGGCTTGAAACCACGACCTCTAGTTTAAAGTCCAATTATCTACCACTAAACTATCAACCCACCCCTACATGAGATAAAGAACGGCTTACATTAGCCTTCGCTGGCGAGACAATCTTCTTCCTTCGGATCATGAAGTAGATGAAGAAGCCGAAGATTACCAGTGCAATGCCGAGAATGAGAGCCATGAAGAAACTCAGGGCTGTAAACCCGTGTTGGTACGCTACCTGAAACAACGAGCCTGAGCTTAACCCTTGGACCGCTACACACAACAATTGTCATCTGCTGTTGCTTTCATATCTTGCCTTATTTCTCAATAAAAACATGGTTTGACAGCACTTTTAGAATCATTTCCAGTGGAAGTGATTCTAAAGTGCTGTCAAAGCATGTTGTAAATTATTCTAAAGTGCTGTCAAAGCACGTTTTTGATGATAAAAATGGAAAATAAACAGCAAACGACAAAAAATTTAAGATAGCAGTCTAAGGGTTAAGACATATTCCGAGCAATAACAAGTCCGAGCCTATTATTATGACATTTTCTGAGCATGTGCTTGTTTGTCATGCTCGTAATCAGGAAATATGAAAGCGAATAGATATAACATATCTTAGCAACAACTCAAAATCTGGACGTTTGATTGGTTGAGGCTGAGCTGTGTGATTTTAGCACAAGTAAAGGCTGTAAACCAATCTGGTACGATACCTGAAATAAAGATTTGATTTAATGGTGCTTAACGCCCTGTCAACAGCTAGGGTCATTTTAGGCCTGGTGAATGGGGTCGGACATGGTATTTCACCTGTATAGATGCACAAAATCAGGCAGTCTGATTGGTCGAGGCTGAGCTGGGCTCAGTCTCGGCCAATCAAACTGCTTGATTTTAGTATGAATAAAGGCTGTAAACCAAGCTAGTATGATACCTGAAGTAAAGAGCCCGAGCCCATATGACATTTTACACATGCTCCGGTTTCATGCTCTAAATTAGGCAGTTTTATTCATCTTGCTTCACATAGTAGCGTCTAACATATAGAGGATCTTTAATACAGGAGCTATTACTTAACCCTTTCAACCCTAAGGAACTGGAATGGACTGGGATATGCTAATGTTCCGACCAATCCAACTGTCACAAAATAATTTTCAGACTTGTCCATTTATGATAAGGGGGTGTTTTTTTCTCTCAAAAGTATGAAAATTACTTGCAAAAAGTGTAGATCATGATGAGACGGCTCGTTACGAGCCGGCTCATCTGGATCTGCACTGTTTGCATAAACCGCTATAGCAGGCTTTCAGGTTCAAAGGGTTAATATGGTATTTATTAACCCAGTACGTGTGTAATACACCTTTACGGGTTTAATGTTTTTAAATATTTTATTTTTGTTATTTCTCAATGAAGGTATATGTTGTGACCACTCATTTGAACCGTCTCGATGAGACGGTTCAAATGGTAGTCGCGACATATACTTGTTCATATAAAGAAAATATTTAGGATTTTACAAAAACAAAATGGTGTATCCTAAGCATAAAACGAGTTAAATGAGTTTACGGTTTCAATAAAAACGAAGCTACCACAATAACTCTAAATATTCTGACACACTTTATTCAGGAAAACACAGATTAATATACGGTTTCTAGCTCACAGCAAGGAGTGTCGAAATATTTATGGTTTACACAATAACAATATATTTGGATATAATTTGTTTTTGGAAAACCCTATTTTAATGTGGTAGCTTCGTTTTTATAGGGTTTTTATAGGGGTTTCCCAAAACAAATGGTGACTGAATATTTAGGGTTGTTACAGTATTCTGATTGCACTGATTGCCAAACATGTTGTCGGCAGTGATCTCATTTGCATATTTATTATCAAGGTGCATGATCACGTGGTTACAACAACGTCGCCCACTCCAAAGTAAATATTATTTGATATTTCCTTAATATGCAATGGATTTTGATGAAATCTGGCGCAGCAAACGCGACTTCATGAGCTGCATTTGGTGGTCTAGGGAATTTGGCACAGACTTATGTCGTTTTTGCGAAGAATCGATTTCCGTGTCGGAGACACGGAAATTGATTCTTCGCAAAACGACAGAAATTTGGGCGAAAATAAAGAGACCACCAAATGCAGCTTAACAAGACGCATTTGATGTGCCATATTACATTAAAATCTGTTACGTAATAAGGACACTATAAAAGAACACTATAAAAGAATACGTACTTTGAATCGGTACGTATTGTTGTTGTTAGTACCACGTGATCGTACACCTTCACTATGGTATTATGTTCTTTAACACACACTGTTATTACACTGGGAAAAGCGATTTTACACAATAAGTTTACTTACGTTTGCGATGACCTCATGTGTTGCATCAATGCACACTGCTGCTGTAATGGGCCCCAGTTCTTGTGTCTGTGAATACAAGCACACCTCAGAGCTCCAGATAAGGTGCGTATTTTACGCACTTATTTTAGCAGAATACTCATTGATTATCAGCAGTGGGATGTACAAAATACTCAGAGCAATGTGAAAATATGCATTGATTTTTAAATTTAGTAGTGAAAATACAGTAATAAAGTTGAAAATTTACTTAGTTGAACTGCAAAAAGCAAAAAGTGTTTGCTTTTTGCAGCTCAAATAAGTGAATTTTTAAATTTGTTTTATTCTTTATCATTTGTTCCCTATTTAATAAGGAAGACAATCAATAATACAGACAATAACACATTTGTAAAAGTAAAATATGCATTGAATTTGAAATCTGGGGGTATAATACTCTTTAGATACAAAACTTATCTGGAGCACTGACACCCATCATATCTCCTGACAGGAGAAAAATCTCCTGCTTTTTCACCATTTCTGCTGCCACAAATTTTCATTCTCCTCATTTGAATGTTGATCTCCTGAGTTTTGACAATCGTAAAAAGAATGTCGAATGCAAATTTTAAGATATTTCTCAGCTAATTTCAAGCAATTTAAGTATGTTACATTGCCATTTTGACACACGCGGCAAATGACGGCATATTAAAGTCTCGGATTCAGACCGTTGAAAAGTATGCGGACTTGTCACGTTGTGTCATTAGGCTACCAATGAAATGTCAGTTTGCAATGAAATGTCAGTTTTCAATGAAATTTCATTGAAAACATGGCAGTGTTCAATGAAATGTCAGTTTTAAATGAAATGTATGTCAGTTCAGTTTCAATGAAATTTCAGTTTTCAATGAAATGTCAGTTTTCAATGAAACTGCCAATATGACATATTTAAGGGTGAAATGTTAACCCTTAGACCGCTTAGTCTGCTGTTGCTTTTATATCTTGCCTTATTTCTCAATAAAAACATGTTTTGACAGCACTTTTAAGTGCTGTCAAAGCATGTTGTAAAGTATTCTAAAGTGCTGTCAAAGCATGTTTTTGATGATAAAAATAGAAAATAAACAGCAAACGACAAAAAAAATAAAATAGGGGTCTCAGGGTTAACTATGGCTGTGACTGGAAACATGGGTGATTGGTAACGGAAATGATTCTGAAGTGCTGTCAAAGCATGTTGTAAAGTATTCTAAAGTGCTGTCAAAGCATGTTTTTGATGATAAAAATGGAAAATAGAAAATAAACAGCAGACGACAAAAAATATAAGATAGTGGTCTAAGGATTAACTATGGCTGTGACTGGAAACATGGGTGATTGGTGACAAATAATTTGTGACCAGTTGAGCTCCTGATCCAATAGCACACTCCCCTAACCTGATAACAATCTATATTGTTGCTGTATTGCTTGTTGGAAGCATAACGGGTGTTTTATTGCTTGAATGGCAAGCAGTGCAGATCCTGATCAGACATAACCCGAATTTTCTGTCTGTAATGCATTGGCGACTTACTTGTAAGTCATCCTGCATTACAGACAGAAAAGCTGGGTTAATCAAACTGTGCGGATGCACAGGCTGATCTGTAGCCTATTTCACCAACATTGAAAAATATACTTATCTAGCAAAGTATACTTTGAGGGAGAAATTTTCAATTTTAGGATAAATTTATTAATTTTTATTATACTGAATTTATTACATTATCACAGCCATTTTGGCTGTGATAATGTAATAAAGTCATTATAATTATTCTGCATACTTTTAATCATCAAATATATGCAGACGTTAGTGCTATATGAAATAATTCATTTCGAGAAAAATAAATGATTACTCCCTCAATTTCAAAGTATATGCAATGTTGGTGAAATCGGCTACTGGATCTACACTGGCCGCAAAAGCCATAGGCCCCATATCTCCAGCCACAGCGACAAATAATCATGATGAAGATCCTTTACTTACAGCGAGCGTGTTGTCGACTTGGTATGTCATACCACTCGTGTAGATGTTACTTGTGTATTGGATGTTTCCTTTGTCCACCAGCACAGTGAAACTCGCATTCTTGCTCTGTCCACCTAAATAGGAAAAGTTATAGAGAATAGTAGGTTAGTGCCATGAATGTGAAAAAATATCTGGCAAGGCTTAGGAAACGGAATGGGCGAGGCTCTGCCGAGCACATCCCGTTTCCGTGCCGCGCCAGATATTTTTCCCATTCACGGCACTAACCTACTACATGTATTCTATTTATCCCATCAACACATACAACTAGCTTTAAAATGCAAAAAATAACCTTAGCCACATCGTCAAAATCGGAGAATCGACTAGTATGACAACCGCACATATTCATATGCAGTGATTAGTTCGTATTGACAGGATATCAAAATTGTTTCACTGCACATACGCACTGTTTAACGTCCCACAAACAGCTAAGGTCATATAAAGACGTGACCACAGTTTCATCTGTCAGACCAACGGGATGGAAGTACTATGTAAGTATTTTTTAGGCTTTAATAGGGTGAGGACGGAACATGAAAGTAAAATGATTTACTGTCCCAGCTGTTGCTTTTATATCTTGCCTTATTTCTAAATAAAAACATGGTTTGACAGCACTTCAGAATCATTTCCAATGGAAATGATTCTGAAGTGCTGTTAAAGCATGTTGTAAATTATTCTAAAATGCTGTAAAAACATGTTTTTGATGATAAAAATGTGTAAGGGTTAATCAAATCTTGACTTACTAGTCATGTTACCGACACGCCAGATAAAATCCCTCTGTCCCAATATGATCGTGATGTCGGTGGTAGCAGGGTTAGGTAAAAGCTTGATGTAGTCCAAGGTTCCATACTCGATCTTCAGGCCTTCTTTCAGGTCGACATTGATTTGGACGTCAAATGCCGTATCCGTGCCAAAGTTTTCAATATACATGAAGATCAATCCTTTCGTATCATCAAGCATCTGTCGAAATAAAATACGTTCTGTTTTCAAACCTTATTTATTTCGCATGATACAGAGCTCCAGATAAGCTGCGTATTTGCTTAAATATCCAATTAAAATAAAATCGCCAAAAACCCAATTGAAATCATAATTAAGTAGCGAGTATCAAAAAGCAATAACAAACGTTGTGGTAACTTTAGCATACTGCAGTAAACAATAAACAGACCACATATATAGCATATTTTTCTTATTTGTCATGAAAACATATCTTGGTATTTCATTAGAATTGTCATTTCATTTTGAAGCAAACTATTCAATAATTGCTGTCTGTTGATGTGTAAACAGTAGTGTGATTTTATCCAATTAAAATTTTAAAATACCCTTTGCTTCGAAATGATGGAGTGACAATACTCAATTACTAATTCCTTATCTGGAGCACTGTATTCTGTATTCGTAGTTGCATGATCCAATACCTTTCCCCGCTTGCTACAGCGCATAATTTCAACTTTATTTATTTCGCAACCAACAATTACATATACGGTAAATGCAAGGGCACTTACACAAATGATTTGCATAGATGGACAGGGGCACCGGAAGCATCATGCATAATATTGGACCGGCGAATCTACTGGGTACACCCACTATCCACCCAAAGTGTATGTTGTTACCACTCAGTTGAACCGTCTCGCCAAGACGGTTCAACTGAGTGGTAACAACATACACTTTTGATGAGAAAAATTTCAGAAAAATATTTACATTCCGGTTTTTTATACATGAATTACAAATATGTCAAACTTATTGATCCGGCAGTGTCCGGACCTGCATAATGCATAATGTGGGAGAAAACCGAAGTACCTGGAGAAATCAAAATTGTCTAATCATGTATTGCGCCCCAGTCAAGAATGAACGAGAGCAGTTCAGATTAATTCTTTACTTAAAAGTGAAAGGGTTTAACGTCCCAGCAACAGCTAATGTCATATAGAGACGGGACCACAGTTTAGAGTCTCATCCAACAGACCGGAGTGGGATGGAAATACTATGAACTTATTTTTTTAATCCTTTAGTTTCAGTTTGATCGACTGAATGGTTTCGGAGGAGTTGTGTACACAACCTCTGTACCCTATATAGAATTGTATACAAAAATGTAGAAAAAATGGCTATATTTAAAGTTAAAAAGGTGATATTTTTGTTCATAAATATTTTTTCGGCATAAAAACACCAAGGTGCACATCTTCAATATGTGTAGAAGACGCGTGTATAGTTTCAGATCGATTGACTGACTGAACGGTTTCGGAGGAGTTGTGTACACAAACTATGCACTTTTTCTGTTTGCCGCCCGCCCCACGGTAAAACATAATACGTACTGTTTTTTAAAAACGGTTGTATAAAAATTAATAAATTTATCCTTAATTGAAAATTTCTCCCTAAAAGTATACTTTGCTAGATAAGTATACTTTGCAATTTGAATGAAATAGGCTACAGGAGCTAGACTGACAATAAATATTGTATAAGCCCGATTTCTCTAGTCTTGCACATATGACTGACAAAAACGATCGTGCGAACATGCAGCACAGCACCAGTAGCCTATTTCATCAACATTGCAAAGTATACTTTACTAGCAAAGTATACTTTGAGGGAGTAATCATTTATTTTTCCTGAAATGCATTATTTCATATATAACTAACAAATGCATATATTTCATGATTAAAAGTATGCAGAATTATTATACTGAATTTATTACATTATCACAGCCATTAAATGGCTGTGATAATGTAATAAATTCAGTATAATAAAAATTAATAAATTTTTCAAAAAATTGAAAATTTCTCCCTCAAAGTATACTTTGCTACTAAAGTATACTTTGCAATGTTGATGAAATAGGCTACAAATCAGCTTGTGCATTCTGATCAGGATTCACGATATGCTACGCCCATTTATTTACTGTAGGCTATCTGCAATCGGCAAAATGGTTAGATTATAAGGCAATCATGTAAATAATTGCTTAAGAGGATAAAGGTTATAAAGGTCATAACGGTTGCAAGATACCCTTTACATGGGCGGATTCAGGGGGGGGGGCGGACCCGGCGCGCGCCCGCCCCCTAAAATTAGCCGAGTAAAGATTTTTTATACAAGTTACAAGGTACATTTCTACTCCAAAATGCACCAGAACGCAGGAAATGCGATGTAGATTTCAAAAAAATTTGGATTTCAGGTTAGGGGGGGCGTAACTATTTTGCAATACTTGACTATATTATCCCGAACGAGCATAGCTCGTTCGTAGACCGAGCGGAAGCCACTAGGGGGGTGGGGCCGGGGGCATTCCCCCCAGATGCCCCTAGTGCTTCCGCTCAGTCGTTCCGAGCTATGCTCGTTCGATAATATAGTCAAGTATTGCAAAATAGTTAAGCCCCCCTAACCCGAAATCCTGGATCCGCGCCTGCATTATCACCCAGGCTGGGAGGTGTGGTAGGTCGGGTGGGTCAGCTATAAATCACAACATGGCAGAGATTATCATTTACCGTAAGCCAATCATTTGGGAAAGGGATCATTCGATCATGTTCAACCATTTTGATTTCGAATATTTACATGTATATTTGGTAAAGCGAGCTACATTTGGAATTTTGTATCTCATATTTATTGCAAATGAATTCTTCAAATAGATATATAAGTATAGCAGAGAACGTACAATATGCATGGGGAGTGAAAAGATAAGAATACAGATTTTTGGGTTATTTTCTATATGGATTTGTTTCCAGTTTTCAAAGAAAAAATGTATGATCACGTGGTACTAACAACAACAACAACTACTGAAACTTCCAGAATCCATCTGATTCAAAGTACGTATTCTTTTATCATGTTTATATTGTCCTTATTACGTAACGGATTTTGATGAAATATGCATGGTGCATCAAACGCGTCTTGTTAAGCTGCATTTGGTGGTCTCTGTATTTTCACCCAAACTTCTGTCATTTTTGCGAAGAATCGATTTCAGTGTCTACCGATACAACCCCTGAACCCCCTCTAGATCCGCCCCTGAATACTGTGTAAAAAATGAACAATTTTGATTTTACAAACTCGTGGAATAGTTATATAATTAGGTACACATATTTAATTTCCGTAACAATATATTTGTACATAATCTGATGGCCCCAATCTTTAATCCCGGTGGCAGCTAGTACTTACTTCCAGCGTCATGCCAAGTTTCATTTGCCGTTGTTCGGTCCAGGTGGCCGCGGTATACTTCCCCACGGTGTTACACGTTATTTCCTGGCCGGCCTTATCTAGGGGCTGGACAGTGTCCAGAACTACCAGGCCTCCAACTGTTGTCGTGGCCGCCGAGTTGACGATAAAATCCACCTGAGATAAATGTATACCGTATTAACCATAAATATTCGGGCACAATTTGCTTTGGGAAACCCCTATTAAGAGCTTTTTCATGTAAAAAAAATGTTTTAAAAAAAAAAAAAATTATGTAGTCGGACATTCGGTCCGGCGACTTCCGGTTTACCATCGGACATGTCAGACGGACCGACAACATTCGCGGGGACTGGAATGGGCTAACAGTGCAGATCCTGATCAGCCTGTGCGGATGCACAGGCTGATCTGGATCTACACTGGTCGCAAAACAAATAAGCCCCATTTCTCCAGTCACAGCCACCTATTAGTACTTACACTGCAGTTCACGTATGCCAATCCATCAGTGGAGTTCAAGATTTCACCAACGTAAGAAACATTATTCGTCAGAGTCGTGTAGCCAGATAATGAAGTGACCGAAACGACCAGCGGCATCCATATTGCGGCCAATACCAGTGATGCTCTCAGTTGTCGGCTTAAATCCATTTTCTGGAGAATAAAAAGTGAAAGGGTATAACGTCCCAGCAACAGCTAACGTCAAATAGAGACGGGACCACAGTTTAAAGTCTAATCCGACAGACCAGCAGGATGGAAGTACGTATTTTTATGGTGAGGATTGAAAGTAAAAGTGAATTGGTCTAACGTCCCAGCAACAGCTCTGGTCATATAGAGACGGGACCACAGTTTAAAGTCTAATCCGACAGACCAGTGGGATGGAAATACTATGAAAGTATTTGTTGATGGAGAATAAATAATGGGTCTTAGGCTGAGGCAATGTACATGTACCATACAGCTCATGAAACAATTACAGATCTTAATTTCTTCTTACATGTTCGCTCAGTAGGGTTAGAATCTATTTGTTTGTACTAATGGTAGGCAGCCGACTTAAGGGACTGAATGGCAAACAGCGTAGGCCCGGATCAGGCTGCGCAGACTGATCTGGGGCTACGCTGGTCGTAAATTTCGCAAAGCGCCGTTTCTCAGTCGGTAGCTAGCATGTTCTGACAAAATTGGGCTTATTACATTTCTGTAAATCTCACCGCCCTGTGCAGTCACTCCCTCACGAATCTGAATTGTTACATTGGGAACCTTAACCATGTTAATGAAGGAGTCGCTGAATTGAATGAAGAACTGTCAACAACCCTGATTATGCAGGGAAGAAAACATTATTTATAGGAAAACATTATTGATACATAAATTAAGAGTCATCTGTCCCAGGCTCAGTTAGTGTGTGAGCTAATTAGAAATAGGTTCAGAGTAAACTATAATGACAATATAAGCAATGTAATGTTTAGAAAGATAAAATATGCAACTACTAAGGAGAAACTGTTAGTCAGAGTGGCACTGGCCAAAAACACAATAAGGCCCATTTTGTCATGGCAGTAACATAATTTACCTGCAACAGCAGGTTATTATAACATTAAAAGTCAAGGAATAAGACAGTCTGTTCTTTTTTAATTTAGTCTGGAGTTTCTATCCGCGTGTACCTGTACACACCTGAGACTCACCTGATCTATCACTATGCCAAACAATACCCCGCCCACCTTGGAACATACACAGGTGTTGCAATATGTGCGCAATAAAAACAGTATATCATTTAGATACATACGTGATCAATTTGTGTACATTATTTACGTATTCTTCAATGTGCTAAAACTGATTGTTGGTTGAATAAACGAAAATAGTCTAACACAAATGTATTGTTTTTGTAGGAAAGTATGTCAACCGGATGTACGTCATTCGGAGCTTCTTGGCTTTATTCCCCGTTTTACCACAATACACATATCAAAATATCATGTTTTCGCTATAAAGATATGACTTCTATTTGACATTATTTATATATTTGTCAAGTTTAGTTATATATTTCATCCACATATGGTTCGAAAATACAATTTACTTTTCAATATTAGGTATAAAACTTTATCAGCGATAAAAGCAAAGCAACTCGAATAAATGGCCCTTGACCCACAGGTAAATATTGCCAGGTGTCATGACAACGAAAGCACAGGTGCATGACTATAGCAAGTCTCGTAGTATATGTTGTAGACCGCTACCGAATACGTGTTCGATGAGCGTTACAGCTTCAATATATATCAGCACACATGCAGTCACACATGGCGGGAACTAATACAAGCCAGATATCTACTTAGTCTTAAACTTTAATGACACAATTATACACTTATTTAATTCCTATAAGGACTAAAGACCATGTACAGTTAAGCAGGTGCGGATACAGAAATAATTGCAGGGGGGGGGGGATGTCTGTAATTAAAATTCGGCGTACCCGACCTCCGCGTCCGGACCCCACTACTCCACCAGTTCTAAACATTACGAGTGCCCGCTAAACATATATAATAATTTAGTAATATTTATTTTACTGATAGTGACTCGCGGTGGTATCTGGCTATTTTCATATGCAAATGAGGCATGTTATTTTCATTTTTAGCCAGGTTTTTTGAAAAAAAATCCAGGCTATTGGATTGGCGAAAGCCGGGCGGGTGGGCGGCGTCCACAATCAATGTTAAGTTTTCGTGTTTGAGTCCATTTCTTTGTTACTGTACCACCTAGGACCACCAAACTTTCACAGCTTCATAATCAAGGGGTGCCCACCACATATCACTATCCAACATGTTACTCTTTTTTTAACTTCACCCATTTTTTCCGCGTAGTCGACTTAGCCATTTTCAATGTTAAGTTTTCGCGTTTACAATGTTAAGTTTTCGTGTTTAAGTCCATTTCTTTTGTACTGTACCACCTAGGACCACCAAACTTTCACAGCTTCATAATCAAGGGGTACCCACCACATATCAGTATCCAACATGTTACTATTTTTTTTAACTTCACCCATTTTTTCCGCGCAGTCGACTTAGCCATTTTCAATGTTAAGTTTTCGCGTTTACAATGTTAAGTTTTCGTGTTTAAGTCCATTTCTTTGGTACTGTACCACCTAGGACCACCAAACTTTCACAGCTTCATAACCAAGGGGTGCCTACCACATACAACTATCCAACATGTGACCATTTTGTTACCTTCACCTATTATTTCTACGTAATTGACTTAGCCATTTTCAACGTTAACTTTTTAACTTACGTCTGGTTAGAGTTTTTTGGTTAAAACTTTTTCGTTATACTATATCTCTGCAACTGCTTCGCCCATTACCTTGAAACTTCACATGGGTGTTTATCATCATCCATATTTTCATTCTAACCCCCAACCGTGCGGCCCCTGTGCCCAATGTCAAGGTCAAATTACTTTGAATTTTTTGTTAAAGTTGTTTCGTGTACTATATCTCTGCAACTGCTTCACAATACCTTGACATTCACAATGGCTTGGGTGCTTATCATCATTGTCGCACCTGCTTGCGGAAAGCGCGATCCTGTGCCCTATGTCAAGTTCAAATTACTTTGAATTTTTTTGTTAAAGTTTTTTCGTGTACTATATTTCTGCAACTGCTTCACCCAATACCTTGATACTTCACATGGGTGTTTATCATCATTGTCGCACCTGCTTGCAAAGAAAGCGCGATCCTGTGCCCATGTCAAGGTCAAATTATTTTGATTTTTTTTGTTAAAGTTTTTTCGTGTACTATATCTCTGCAACTGCTTCACCCAACAATACCTTGATACTTCACATGTGTGTTTATCATCATTGTCACACCTGCTTGCGGAAAGCGCGATATCGTCAGCATTTAGGCATACGTCCGTCCGTTCGTCCGTGTGTCCGGTTAAAGTTTTTTGGTTAAAGTTTTTCGTTATACTATATCTCTGCAACTGCTTCGCCCATTACCTTGAAACTTCACATGGGTGTTTATCATCATCCATATTTTCATTCTAACCCCCAACCGTGCGGCCCCTGTGCCCAATGTCAAGGTCAAATTACTTTGAATTTTTTGTTAAAGTTGTTTCGTGTACTATATCTCTGCAACTGCTTCACCCAATACCTTGACACTTCACATGGCTTGGGTGCTTATCATCATTGTCGCACCTGCTTGCGGAAAGCGCGATCCTGTGCCCTATGTCAAGTTCAAATTACTTTGAATTTTTTTGTTAAAGTTTTTTCGTGTACTATATTTCTGCAACTGCTTCACCCAATACCTTGATACTTCACATGGGTGTTTATCATCATTGTCGCACCTGCTTGCGGAAAGCGCGATCCTGTGCCCAATGTCAAGGTCAAATTACTTTGATTTTTTTTGTTAAAGTTTTTTCGTGTACTATATCTCTGCAACTGCTTCACCCAACAATACCTTGATACTTCACATGTGTGTTTATCATCATTGTCACACCTGCTTGCGGAAAGCGCGATATCGTCAGCATTTAGGCATACGTCCGTCCGTTCGTCCGTGTGTCCGGTTAAAGTTTTTTGGTTAAAGTTTTTCCATCTACTATATCTATTTTTTTAGTGTCCATGCCTCGCCCCAAGGCGCGACATGCAGGCCACGGCCATCTAGTCTATAAAAAGTGGGTATAATTATGTTATCCAAGTGTCTATGCTTGGAAAAAACCTGGCCTTCGTGGCTTTGCCTCGTTTCTTGTAATTATTTATACTAATTAAATGCGTCACCTGAAAAAAAATAATGTTTTCGACAGATTATAAAGTATGATCATTGTCCATCAAATAATATTACACAGAATAAACAGTAATGTCCGTTAACATTTAAGGAAACACGGTTATCGTCCCTGTACATGCCCATGGTATGTATATAGCCACAAAATGTTCTTTATAGGAATTAAATAAGTGTATAATTGTGTTACTATTCCACCTGTTCTAAAAATTACGAGTGCCCGCTATACAGATATAATCATTTAGTAATACTTCTTTTACTGATAGTGACTCGCGGGGGTATCAGGATATTTTCATATGCAAATATATATAGTAATTTGTAATGTATGATTATTGCACATCAGAACATAAATACAGAGAATAAATAGTAATGTCCGTTAACATTTTAAGGAAACACGGTTATCACCCCCTGATATCAGTGTGGAAATTTAAGTCTGATATAAAATGTATAATAATGCCAATCATTACGTGGGGTAATGGTAAATGAATGTTTAGTTTGCCATAAAATGTCGCAGATGTTGTCTCTGATATAAAGAACAGTTTGTGCCTACTGAGTGGGCATGTAACTTTAAATATTTCTAGATAGCTCCAAATTATTTACAGAGCTCTTCAAATGATGATTTAGCGTTCATAGTTAACACAACCAGAATGTTCTAACTGACATGCGGTCCTACGTGGAAGCCAGCAACTTCTGGTTAATGTTTACATGTATTCAAATAGTGAAGAAATCCTTCAAGTTATTTTAAAGGTATGACATGTTGCAGGCATTCTTATTTGTATAGACAGACGGTCAAATCCACGCAGTTGATCACGGGCGATTCGAGCCCGGTGGGAGGGGATGGGGTGTGTGGGTGTACACATGGCACACACGTGGTTGGCCAGGGAATGCATGCAAATGTATTTGTGTCCAACAGCTAGCTATCCCTCCCGTATTCCTGTGTTTTATCCCCGGGTTATCGTGCGTGTGTGCTTGCGTGTGACAAGATAATTGATGACACTATTGTCCGCCTGTACGGGCGATAATCCGCCCACCAAAGCCCCGGATTATCTCACGCAGGCGGGTGAACCGTGCTTAGACTACATGGAGCCTTGGTCCAGTATGGCTGTGACTGGAGAAATGGGGCTTATGTAATGTGTGTGACCAGTGTGATCAAATAGCACACACATGTAGCCTCATCGTTTTAACGATCTATATTGCTTCTAGAAGAATGACGTCAAATGAAACAAAATGGAGAGGTATTCTTTTTATTATTTGGAATCAATTATTTACTTGTAGTTTCATCATTGTTACTTTATTTTCAATTGGCAATAACCTGTCCGCGGATTTTAAGTGAAAAATACAGCAATATATTGATTGCATAACTTAGACATTGACAGTGTAATAACACAGTGTATTAAAATCATAATACACTAGTGTAATAAATATGCAAATATGCCGCTTCAGAAAACACGCTAGGTGGTCATTACAGCTTTAACATATTGTGCTGTGCTTATGCAATAACTAGAATCTAACATGTGTGTTGATTTAATGAGATTTATTAAACTGGTTGACTGATTTCATACGAAACTCGTCATAGCCTCGTTTCTTATGAAATCAGTAAACTAGTTTAATAAATAGTATATAATTCCAGCACAAACATATTTACACAATTCCCTAACATTTGATTGGCCCGTAGCAAGTCTATGTCCAAAATTTATATCCCAGTAAACTCCCACGCCGAACTACTTTCCGTAACCGTTAGGCGCAGTTAAAATAATTCTTAAGAAACCGGACACATTTTCTTGATGAATTTATTTCAAATGCTGGAATTACAAGGAATGAATGGCCTTTTTGTGTAATTTATCGGGGTATAAACTTGGAAAAGTCGCGGGAATACTGGACGAAGGCCTGAATGAATGGCCTTTTTGTGGAATTTATCGGGGATATAAACTTGGAAAAGTCGCGGGAAGGCCTCGTCCAGTATTCCCGCGACTTTTCCAAGTTTATACCCTGATAAATTACACAAAAAGGCCATTCATTCCTATAATAACCAATAGGATAAAAATAAACAATTGGTGATAAAAAATTACAATTTTCGAAAAAAACATTATTTTTTTCGAAAATTGTAATTTTTTATCGCCAATTGTTTTATTTGTATCGCTAATTGCGAAAGTGGCTTTTCCAAGTTTATACCCCGATAAATTCCACAAAAAAGGCCATTCATTCCTATCGTGAAATTCTCATATTAGATCCTCTATGTATATAAGTAGATATCTGGCTTGTATTAGTTCCCGCCATTTGTGACTGTGTGCTGATATTGCATTAGGTTCTGTTCTAACTTGCTCTCCGGCTTCTTGTATTAATTATAATCAACGTCAGGTATCAGTACAGAAATACCGACCCATAACGCATATTGATATAGAGCAGAGTATCTGCGCGCCTGCTAAAATGCCACTGTATGTCTATAATGTGTCAAAATAAAGACAAAAGAAAACACGACAAAAAGAACGACAACAGCTACACAACAACAAACAAACAGCATTGTCTCATTCCTGCAACGTATTCACCTGTGCTTTATATAAACTGTATTTACTTCACAACGATTACAAACAAGTTCGAGAGCATTAATATATTTATACAAATCCGTTCCTTGGCACAGGCAGAGGCATCAGGGTGGTCCTAAATGGTGGGAGGAAAGCGAAGTACCAACAGGAAACCCATTTGCCCGGTATGGCGATCGGCCACTATACCATCTCACGTACTACCCCGGTCGAGGATCGAAACCGGGCCGCATTGGTGAGAAGTGCACTCGTTACCAACTGTGTTAATACCTCAATCACGAATACACCGGTCGCCGTGCTGTGGGTGGGGGCGGGGGGGGGGGGGGTGTAATGTTCTCATTACATACGGTGTGCGTACGGTGCCTCTACGTGCTGACAATATTTTTCTGGCGGTCAAACCTATGCTCAATAAATGTAAATCCAATAATTGTTTACAAGAAAATATTGTTAATGTGACATTTACAGACTATCATAATTTTGTATTTACGAACATTTTAGTCGTACGAAGTTTAGTGAAACGGCACCCAGCAGCGTTCATTGAATGGATATATATGTGACAAAGGCTGACTCGTGGCATTTGCGAACAGCGTAGATCCTGATCATCTTGGAGTGTCTGACTGTCCAAATTGTACCTAATTTGCCGCGCAGGACCCGCAGGATTGTTGACATCGTACGGTTACCGCAATCCTTTATCCTACGATTCCCGTACGACGTTCTATTATGCCGTGGGAGCCGTAGTAAAACATAAATTCACAAAACAATTATTACGATGTCCGTACGGTGTTTCACGATGCCGCAATGTCATCTCAAGGCCGCCGCAAGGTAACCGCAAGGTGCCTCTATATACGAGTTCTCGAATTTCAAAATTGTACGGTCAAAAAAATATAATGCCGCGTTAACCCTTACACCGCTATCTTAATTTTTTGTCGTCTGCTGTTCATTTTCTATTTTCCATTTTATCATCAAAAACATGCTTTGACAGTACATGTACTTTAGAATAATTTACAACATGCTTTGACAGCACTTTAGAATCATTTCCATTGGAAATGATTCTGAAGTGCTGTCAGACCATATTTTTATTGAGAAATAAGGCAAGATATAAAAGAAACAGCAGACGACAATTGTTGTGTGTAGCGGTCTAAGGGTTAAAAGTTTCCGATGACCCGTACGATACATGTCTTCAAAAGAACACGTCGTACGGGCGCCTTATACGCTTAAGATGTATTTGTAACCGACGTATAACCGGACAACATGTGCTTGAGATACAGGCCGTGTATGAGCCGACTGCTGAGAAGCAAAACTTTTGAAACAATACACATCTTAGTCCAAAAATTAACTTTTCTTTCATGTTATGTATTTCGAGGTGAAATTATTTACCATATTACTGCACCGTAACCTGTAGAACGGCGTGATCGATATCGATCCGGGCCATAGACCTGCATAACAAAGTACGCTATGTATTATATGTATTCAACGCGGTGATTCAGTCTGGGAACCTCGTTGACACAAAGGATAATATATCGGGAATACACCACAGTTACCCAGCTCTTTAAGGTACATGAAATTAAGTTTGTTTGCATTCAATTGTCATAATATAATTATTATTATATAGAATTATGTACATGTACATATTGCCTGTAGCTTTGCCTGTTATATACTCACATTAATATAGTAACAATACGCGTATATAGTATACGATTACAGGTAGTGTGTTTTAATACATATATTACATGACCAACATGCAAACTAAATATATTGCTTTTTTAAATGTAATAACCTTCATTAAATGTCTGGCATGAACGAAAGTACTCTAGATTCGACTGGTAACATACATAATCACTTAAATCAAATGTGATTGCACATTGACCTTTTCATGTTTCAAGATCGCATTTATTTGTATTCGTAACCTCATAGAGCCGTGCATTACACCAGTCCCCCGTCTGCGCTAATCTTGCCTAGATGTCAACGTCTCCGAACATCAATTGCCAATATCAACTCGCAATCAAGCAGTTTGATTGGCTGTGCCTGAGCTGTAGCACAGCTCAGGCTCAGCCAATCAAGCTGCTTGCTTTCAAGCACAATATGCTCAAGTATTGTTCAAGAAAGAAATTTGCAAATATGGACACGATTAGCGCAGGTTGTGGTATAGAAGACCGGGTTCGAACTAAATAGAAACTGCAACTTTTGAAAACAACTGCATGTCTTGATAGAACAATACTAATCAATGTACTGAAAGTACTGAAATATGTTATCTCCACAAAAACTGACCACTTGCGGATCTAGAGGCTGAAAGTTGCATATTTTCTCAATCATCATCCAGAGGCAAATGTACTGTGATGGTGCAAACTCTTTCCCATACATACGTTTACTCTAGAATATATTACTGTTTGCAACTCCCAGAAATGTGTTTGTACGAAACTGGTGACTAACTGTTCACTGATACCTAACTGTGAGAACTAAAGCTAATAGCTGCTGTATTCATACGCACGAAATGTAACGATTCGTGTTTTCCAGAATTTAACTCATAAACTGAGCACACAACTGTGAAAAATACAGAGAATAGTTGTTATATAGTTTTAGATACAAAATAAGACAGACCAAAATGCCATAGGATAATTTCACAGGGCACTATTTTTTTGGTCGTACTCGCCGTTTAGGCTTAGCACGATCAATGGCTGCCCCATAGAAATTTTCGTGAGACAATATGCTATCTCAAGGGAGATAACATATAGTAACTTATCCTGATTTGGCACTCAACTGCATTAAACTCAACACAATTTCAAACTCACAAGACAAAGTCAAACGAGATATGACAATCACCGAACGAGACTACCCGCACACATTTTTTTGTTACTGTATTTGTTCATTTACATCAATCCAGTTGAGGACTGAGCTCCGTGTCCCAGTATTGTCTTACCAATGCATGACAAAAACGCCGCCAAACAGAATCACTATAACAAAAGGCTAACATTGCACAACAATTATGTCGAAATGAGAACAAATGGGGGAATTTATCATTCTAATTTAATATTTTAAATACGCTGGAACATATGATAGACGCAAATGTATTCTGCAAAGCAAAAAGCGACCAACGAGATCGTGAAACATGTTCATCCGATTCTACAAAACCATAAAACGCTTCATATAAGGACTGCGGGACTACATGTAATGATGTACGGTTCGAAAGGAAATCAAAATATATCGTAGCGAACACATACAAACATGTCAGCCAGTACAAAGGACTGGCATGCCAAATACCCAGCATAAACAGAATAGAAACCTCTAGTTTTTAGAAATGTCTTAAATCTACCAGCATGTGCATCTCGTTTTATCTCGCATAGTCTAGCAATATTACCAATATACATGTATATATGCATGTACTTAACAATGTTGACATACAGTTAAATCATTTCAAGTGTAAACACTTGAAGGGGCCAGTGGAAGATGGGGCTGCCTCCACGGGGGAGGTATCCCCCTTCTTCCACTGACCCATTCAAGTGTGAATAATTTTGTTATTTCTTCATTAGTTTTGGTAGTCATAACTGTAGCCGATTTCACCAACATTGCAAAGTATACTTTTCTAGCAAAGTATACTTTGAGGGAGTAATAATTTATTTTTCACAAAATGATTTATTTCATATAGCACTAACGACTGCATATATTTGATCATTAAAAGTATGCAGAATTATTATACTGAATTTATTACATTATCACAGCCAAAAGGGCTGTGATAATGTAATACATTCAGTATAATAAAAAATAAAAATTTATCCTAAAACTGAACATTTCTCCGTCAAAGTATACTTTGCTACAAAAGTATACTTTGCAATGTTGGTGAATAGGCTACAGAAATATGCTTAGATTTATTGAAAATATATGGTAATTGGAGATATCATACAACCTGAAAATGATATGAAATGAATCAATAAACAGTTCATGTTATATTTATATAAAGAATTAGATGACCTGGTTATTTTATCGCGGTGACCTCGGAACAATAGCAGATGTCTTAGCATAGGCGCATTACCATACCGGCTAATCCATAATGGTATTATCAACGTCTGGTAACAACAAGAGAAAACCGAGTATACGGATGCGTGGCATGTTGGCAATTATATGTTATATCGATAAAAGAATAACTATGTATACTTTAAATATATTCATGTTTTTAGGTTGAATTACGAAACTATATAAATGCTATATAATGATGTTCGTAGTCAGTACATTGAGAGTGTATATATGTACAAACATATATACAAACAGTTGTACGTCATAAATCTGAAGTCGATCGTATTTAACGAGATTGTAAATACGTTTGTTGTATATACTGTATTTTCACAGTGTTATTATAGGAATGAATGGCCTTTTTGTGGAATTTATCGGGGTATAAACTTGGAAAAGTCGCGGGAATACTGGACGAAGGTCGGAAGGCCTCGTCCAGTATTCCCGCGACTTTTCCAAGTTTATATCCCCGATAAATTCCAGATAAAGGCCATTCATTCCTTATAATTCCAGCATTTGAAATAAATTCATCAAGAAAATGTGTTTATTTTCCGTTTTCTTAAGAATTATTTTTACTGCGCCTGACGGTTACGGAAAGTAGTTCGGCATGGGAGTTTACTGGTATATAAATTTTGGACAGAGACTTGCTACGGACCAATCAAATGTTAGGGAATTGTGTAAATATGTTTGTGCTGGAATTATATCGCAGTGAACAAGTATTTAAAAAACAACATCTGGTGTAATAAATATGTAAATTAAGCGGCTAAATGAAATGCATTAGATGGACAGTATATATTCAAGGTATACTACGCTTATGCATTAAATGTAATCTGCCATGTGTGTTGATTCAACTCGTTTACTGATTTGATAAGAAACGATGCTATATTAAATAGCATCGTTTCTTATAAAATCAGTAAACGAGTTGAATAAATAACATATTAAATCCACACTCATGTAAGATTTCCATTGATTATGTTCGGTAATTGTATTTTACACCTCACATTTTAAATGCAATGACGATGATGAGTTTTTATTTTATATGCAAGCAATTACAGGGGCCAGTGGCAGACTGACACCCTTTATTTCTAACGGGATGTCTTGTTGTGCTTCTTTTTTTCAGTTCTCCGAACCATCAAGATTTCGTCACCGAATTAAGTAACGGATATGTATAACATCACGACCAGGTAACGTGCGCGGTCACGTGGACACACGATGTCACTGGATGGATGACAAGAGTACACATACCAACCAATCAGAGAGCAGAATGGAAGCGCTTGTCACCGCTTTCATAAGCGATCCACCTCTTGATGTTATACAAGCACTGGCGGACAAGTTGCATCTGCTGGATGATGAATTGGTCATAGGTAATATGACTTTGTAACAGTTTCATTTGTTCATATGGATAAGGTAGACCTACAAAATAATGCGGTATGCAAGCACTGGCCATACGTAAGGCGTCTTTGTAGACTACATATACCTTTACATATTTGTCCACACGGACAGAGTAAACATGAACAATAACGTGGTTTAGAAGCACCTCAACTCGTTTGCTGATTTCCTATGAGTTAATAAAGATAATATTATATCATCACTCGTACAAGATCCCCAATTTGGCACATGCCACACTCGGTATGTTAACGAGTACGATCTGTTCGACTAATTGCAGTTTATGGGTATCCATTAGTGGTAATGGATGCCGCTTTTGTTACAGACAAACTAAAATATGTTAACGAGGACAACAGTGGCAATCTTAATGCATTATTAAACAGGTGTCTAGTTCACGACCGTGCTCGCTCCAGGATTACTTTGTAAGTACAGGCTGGTTTGCTTAAATAATTAATTGGACAGGCTATTTACATGATTGGGAATAACACGATCATCGCATTTTCGATGTCCACTTATTTAATTATTTTACGACATAATAATTCCTTAACCCGTCTGTTTTGTGGTCATCATTTTGTACCAGTGCAGGCCCGTACGCAGGAATTAATTTAGGGGGTGGGGGAGTGGGTGCGTTATCGACGGCGAAGGGCTAAACATTATTTTTGCACTTCCACGGACAGACCTCAGCAGATTAACCCTTTAACCCCTAAGTACCTGGAATGGATTGTGATATGTTCATTTTGCAACCAATCCAATCATCACAAAATGATAGTCAGACCAGTCCATTTATGAACATGGGGTGTTTTTGTTCTCATAATTATGAAAAGTACTTGCAAAAAGTGCAGATCCTGATGAGACGGCTCGTCACGAGCCGGCTCATCTGGATCTTCACTTTTTGCCAATACCACTATACAGGCCTGTGGTGTTGAAAGGGTTAAGGGGATGCGTACGCACCGTCGCACCCCCTCTCTGCGTACGGGTCTGCAGTGTATTTCCTTGCTTTATTGTCACAAGTACATGAACATTTTGATAATACATGTTGGATATAGTGTAGTTACATTTCATTTATCATCGAGTTGGCTTATTCGTCTTGTTTAGTGGTCCTGTTTCTTTCCTATGTATCGCGGTCTTTGCGGGACATGATTCATATGTATAGGTATTCAGTGCCATATGCGTATTGCTGCGTGTGTTGTTGCTGAAGTGTGTTGCTGCGTTTGTGATACCCTGGCGATTATTAGTTGTAGTATAGGACGTCCGTCGCATTTGATTCATTTACATGTGTATTACATTACTGTTTGGTTGAAACCAAACACCATTGGTCATGGAGTGCACGAGCGTTTTGTTGGCTTCTCACACACCGCATGCCATGTTTCTATGGCGTAACCTACTATTTTTATACTCTCACGTTTTCTAGAGCCAGATAAATTTTATTTGCCATAGAAAGTTCGAGTGCTGTTGTTGAGAGCATCTAGTTTACTGTGGTTGGTTGTCTTATGAGAATAATAAACATTATATAAAATGTGTTTATATTTTTCATTTCCAGACTGCAGTACCCTAACCAACCACTGCGTGTGCGCAGCCAACTTCGAGTATCTTCGGAAACCGGAACACGTCGTCCAATGTCTCCGAAAACAGAAGTGTTTTCACTGCCAACGGTACAGGTGCATGCGCAAGAAACACGAAACGGTAACGGCGGTTACGAAACTAATCCTCATTGCCGCCGCCCTTGGAAAATTCGAAATTTTAAAATTCCTACACGAGAATGGCTGCAACCTTGAAACTAAAAGCGGAATATACGAGTTACGTCCATTACATTTATCAATCGTACATGGACATTTGAACATATTCTGCTACCTGTTGACGCAGCAAGTGAACGTCAATGCGACAATTCTCTCACATGGGACCACATATTCACCGCTGATGCTCGCCGTAATGCACGGACACGACGACATGGTTAGTTATTTGTTAATGTCAAGGGACATAAATCTCGCCTACCGGAACTCCATGCTGCAGTCGCCGGTAATGTTCGCGGTTCAGAACAACAACACGGACATGATTAACCTCCTGCTGAGCGCGGAGGAATGTTCAACTTCAGCAACGAAGGTGTCGTCTGACGCGGGGAAGAAAAGGCGCTTACATCATCCTGGTGCATTATTAGAAGCATTGCAACAAGGTAAGGTGTTCTGATATTAACCCAATCAACTATAAATACCTCTATATTGGTGTTTCCAAACAGTGTTGATCATTATGAGCTAACTCGGCTGTAACTTTCATATGTTTTCTAAGAAAAAGAAAACACACCCCTTTTATAAATGGACTAGTCTTAATTTTTTTGTTGGACGATTGGAATGATCTGAAAATTAACATAAAACTATTCCACTTATTTAGGGTGGAAAGGGTTCATAATGAATGCCCTCTGACGCAACGGCGTTTTCATTTGTTTCATAATTGGCCGCAGTTGTTTATATGGTTAGTCCTTCGTTTGTTTTCCAAATTTGAACTACATGTATAGCACACCAGATAGCCACAGTATTGCTTAAGTTTTTATAGTCTTATTATATTTTCCAGATAATGTAGATGTACTGAAAATTCTCCTCGACAACGGGTGCAACGCCAGCTTCGTGTTCCAGGGATACCACGCGCAGACGACGGCCGTGGTTATCGCGGTGGTAAAAAACTCGCCCAACTGCCTCAAACTGCTCATAGAACACGGAGCGGATGTCGATGTAGAAATGGACGGGTACACTTCCTCGGACTGGGCTGAATGTTTAGACTGGACCGAATGTAGAAAGCTGTTAGAAAGCAATTCTGAATCGCAAGCTTGCCCAATGAAAGACTTTTCAGATGAAGGAAACGTGGATGGTTTATTGATGGATTCCACCAGTGAGGAGATAATCGAGTGTGACAGCGATATGAATGATACAGGACAGGGCGTCTCACTAGCAACTGATGATGAATATGAGGATGTAAGTGCCTGTTTGAAGTGCGAGAGAACAAAGAACGTACCGCCAGTAATCGCGGTATGGAGCCTGGTACAATGGATCGGTGTGAGCGAGGTTTTACAGAGACTGGCGTCAACAGGTCACGATGTGAACAGACAGGACCGGCTCGGCCGCACGTCCCTTCACATGGCGGTAGACGAACAGAATATACCCGGTGTGAGGACGTTACTGCAGCTTGGGGCCTGTCCCAATATACGCGATGTATGTTTGGCGACGCCATTTTGGCACGCTACGTTCTGGAACAAGGCGAGCATGATTAAAGAACTACTTTTTGCGAATGTTGTCACTGAGCTTCCTGCGAGGGAAGACGCTTATAGACTTGGTCTGCCGTGGGGAAATGTCAGCGATCGTTTAGACGATAATGGTCATGTAGACGACAATCAGCACGATGCTGGTGATATCCGTTCGCCGCTGTATATGTCGGTGAAGAAGAACTTTACACCAACAGTACGGCTGTTACTGGAAGCAGGATATGACGTCAAGTGTGAAAATATAGACGCCCTGTTGTCAATATCGATACCAGAAATCCGGGATATCTTGCTTAACCATATAAACCAGCCGCGGAGTTTGTTTACAACTGTGAGAAATGACGTTAGAAGACGGTGTATGATGAATATACACGATCTAGTCGCGGAGACGGACCTGCCGTTTCGTGTCAAAGACTGTTTACTCCTCCGGGACATTATAGACTTGAAAATAGAGCCGGTGTTCGTTCATATATGAATGAATATAATATTCTAGTATATACATACCAATGAAATACATAGTTATACGATGTAAATAAAAGTCATATGTTTTCATCGATGAAATAAACATCTTCCGGTGAAAATACGACTACTTCCGTTATCTATATTCATAACGCGCATCTGCAGTGGCGGACTGCAAATAGGCTGCAAATACACATTCATTACCGTATATAGTCTAAAAACTGCTAATTTCCATGGAGCGGTATATAATAAATAGAATATTCATATTTTTGCAACGAATATGACATATATGTTCATCTCGTGGTGTGAAATGTCCATATTATCACGAGTGCCTAACGGCACTCGTGAAATATGGACATTTCACACCACGAGATGAACATATACATGTATGTCATATTCGTACCTAACGGCACTCGTGAAATATGGACATTTCACACCACGAGATGAACATATATGTCATATTCGTTGCAAAAATATGAATATCCTCTATATCATTTATGAAGTATATATAGGATCTTAGACGAGTGATAATTTACCGGGTATGGAAGGTCTTCGAGCCATTTCCCACCCTTAAATATAAGAATAGAGTGATAATTTAAAGGTACATGCCCACTCAGTAAGCACGAACTGTTCTTTATATCAGAGACATTTTCTGGCAAAATAAACATTAATTCACCATTACCCACGTAGTGATTGGCATTATTATACATTTTATATCAGATGTAAATTTCCACACCGATATCAGGGGGCGATAACCGTGTTTCATTAAAATGTTAACGGCCATTACTATTTATTATATGTACATATTTATGTTTTGATGTGCAACGGTCATACTTCATAATATGTCGAAAATATATTTTGTTCAGGTGACACATTTAATTACATGTAGTAGATTATTAATAATTAAAAAAATATCATACCTCATTTGCATATGAAAATGGCCCGATACCACCGCGCAATAAATATTACTAAATTATTTTATCTGTATAGCGGGCACTCGTGTAATTTTTAGACCTGGTGGAATAGCGACACAATTATACCCTTATTTAATTCCTAATAAAGAACATGCTGTGCCTACTGAGTGGGTATGTACCTTTAATATGGTATTTGCTAAACGAGTTTACTGATTTCATAAGAAACTCGGCTCGAGTTTTCTTATGAAATCAGAAAACAAGGTTATTAAATACCATATTAAATTATCACCAATATTTGATTGTATAAATATTGCCTACCATAATCCTACATTGAAACTGTTTACATAGAGAATAGTAGGTTAGTGTCGTGAATGGGAAAATATATCTGGCAAGGCTCAGGAAACGGGATGGGCGAGGCTCTGCCGGACACATCCCGTTTCCGTGCCGCGCCAGATATTTTTCCCATTCACGGCACTAACCTACTATTCTATTTATCCCGTCAACACCTACAAATGGCTGTAAAATGAAAAAAATTGTATTGAGACTGGATATCAAAAATGTTTCACGGCACCGTGTTTCACGGCACATACGCACTGTGTTGACGGGATAAATACATTTATCCCGTCAACACAGTGCGTATCTGCCGTGAAACACGGTGCCGTGAAACATTTTTGATATCCTGTCAATACGACCTAATCACTGCGTATGAATATGTGCGGTGGCTGGGGTTATTTGTATTGCATTTTAAAGCTATTTGTAGGTGTTGACGGGATAAATAGAATAGTACGTTAGTGCAGTGAATGGGAAAAATATCTGGCGCGGAACGGAAACGGGATGTGCTCGGCAGAGCTTCTCCCATCCTGTTTCCTAAGCATTGTCAGATATTTTCCCATTCATGGTACTAATTAACCTACTATTCTCTATATATAACGTGTCATCATTTGTGTAACCAGAGACATGTACACCCGAAATCCTTGGTGTAACCTAGGAGGAAATAATGCGTATGCAGCACACCGCTTTTGTTTGATTTATTGGTATTTAACAGCTGTCATTTAAGGTCGGGCCAACAGGTTCAATCCCGCATTTAACCTGCTGTTTTTGAATGCATCGACCACCAAAGTAGTTTCAATTGTATGGTCGTTTTGTATCTGATAACAGACTCAAGGTGTATGATCACGTGGTACTAACAACAAGTACCGATTCAAAGTACGTATTCTTTTATAGTGTCCTTATTACGTAACGGATTTTGATGAAATATGGCGCATCAAACGCGTCTTGTTAAGCTGCATTTGGTGGTCTCTGTATTTTCGCCCAAACTTCTGTCGTTTTTGCGAAGAATCAATTTCCGTGTCTCCGACACGGAAATCGATTCTTCGCAAAAACGACATAAGTCTGTGCCAAACTCCATAGACCACCAAATGCAGCTCATGAAGACGTTTACTGCGCCATATTTCATCAAAATCCGTTGCATATTAAGGAAAATATCAAATAATACTTACTTTGGAGTGGGCGGCGTTGTTGTTGTTGTAACCACGTGATCATGCACATTGAGACTAATACGTATTTCAATTTGGAAAACACTGCAAGTAATAAATGTTATAAAATTTAAATTTATTAACGAGTAATAAATTCTGAAAAGAGTTGTATTTTCATTACTTATTTGGATAGACAGAAAAAAGTGAAAGGTTTTAACGTCCCACCAACATAGGGTCATATATAGACTCGGGACCATAGTTTAAAGTCTCATCCGACAGACCAGTGGGATGGAAATACTATGAAAGTAATGTTGATGCCCTATGCGAGGTTTGAACCCATAACCTCCGGATTGGAAGTCGGGTGTTCTAACCCCTCTTATTTGGATAGATTCTTCATGTCTGGTGGCAGGATACCGTATAGTGGTATCAATATTTATTTACTTAAATTCGCTCTTGGTGTCTGTCCGCAAACAATATTGAAAATGTAGAGGAAAACATATCGTGCCTGGTCGAATTAATTGCTTTTTGTTTGGCCAGTTTACGGATCTGTGACATAGTCCATTGATCGTATGTTACGTCCACGCATACAATACCGATCGATATGGCCCCAGATGGATATTGTGTCCCAGTTGACCTTTGAACTCCAAGTGCGACCACGACATTAGAGACCCGATTCTTACACGTCGTTCGTTCTCCGATGATAACAAACATGTTGTGTGTGGTTATTCGAAAATCCACCAAACGGTTTTGTAGATATGTAGATTATGTCTATGGACTGACAACGCGAATATTATATCTCCCGACGTCGTTGGGAGGGGGGTAATGCGCAAAATCCAAGATGAGGACCATCGACCTTTTCGCATCCGATGATCCTCTACGTGAATCCAATTAGACATATAGTGGGCAAAACAAATGGTCACAGGACCTACATCAAACAAGGTGTATATCGGACAAAATGGGGTCGGATTGGGGTTTTAGGTCTCTTCAACAGCAAGGTCATGTGCGACTGTGAGTGGAGAAATGGGGCTTATGGGATCTGTGATCAGTGTAGCCTGATAATGATCTATATTGCTTGTTAGAAGCATGGCTGGCGTTTCATTGATATGATGCACTGGCAGATATGGATCTACACTGCTCACAATACCCGTAAGCCCCATTTCTCTAGTCACAGCAACATATACATACATTAATGCATCTAGATGGGGGGAGGGGGGAACACTCGACATTCAACACAGAAATTACAACACAAACTGTCAGACATCGTTAATTTATATATATCCTCTCACAACAGGGTAATATGAAATGAGAACAACACATTATATAAGTTTTTCTCTTCAGGTTTATTGCTATATACCAAAGGAAACCATGAACATGGTCTGATGTTACAACTACAAGGAGTGATAGTCTCTAAATAGATACGTCTAGTTGAAAATAACGCTCAGTTGGTATGTATGGTTAACATAAGCACTTTCCTACATGATACATAACTACAAATGAGTTTTATTATTGAAATATCTGGCAGTGGAGTACGGAAGCCCATTAGGGCCACTTCACTTTTTTTAAATTTCCATTTATTCAAGATGTTTTCTTGAATTTTCAAGTTCTTTTCTTGAATTTTCAAGATCTTTTCTTGAATTTTCATATAAGAAAAGATAAAAAAAAAGTGAAGTGGCCCTAATGGGCTTCCATAGTGGAGTGCCTAGTTTGAAGCATCAGAAATGTCTGTCTAAATGACAATGTAAACACTGATCATACTGTGCTGCTGCACAGATGTTCTGTGTCTATACTGGTTGCCATCAGTCCCATTTTGGACCTACATCGCTCTGATCTGGGACTACACTGGTTTCCATCACCCTCAGTTTGTCATACAGTATCATGTATCAGTACAATGATGAAGTATACTAGAATTCTAGCCTATATTTACGAAAACTCTCTTTCAATGGTATATAGCAATGGGTTGGCTGTTAGGCCGGTTTGGCTGTCACTACCACAGGACACAGGTTCGAAACATCTCAAATGGAAGTAAGTCAGTATGCCGTGCCACGTGATTATCTCATAGATAGGCCGGGTTTACGCATGACTGATATTGAACATTTGAGTTTATTTACATAAAATTTCAGTATTACGGTTTTGTCATCGAATATGGCAAAAATTTAATACTGGGTGCAATAAAATGTACTTTTCTCACCATCGAAACAACGTGGCAATATCTGGCCAGAAATTGATAGGAAAAGTCGCGGGAATACTGGACGAAGGCCGGAAGGCCTCGTCCAGTATTCCCGCGACTTTTCCAAGTTTATACAAATTGGTACCTCGGTTGAGACTAGGTCTGTGCATTCGCGTAGTCTGATCAGGACCTACACTGTTCACCAATGAAACAGTGTGCCCATGTAAATGAGGTTGCAATCAATTTGTGGTTGTACGAGCACACATAATGATCAGGATCTACACCGAGGCCAAATGCACCATGTATCCTGTGGTATTCTAGCCGGAGCATTGTCCTTGGGTGAGCAAGGACAATTAATTAACCCATTATAGGTCGGATACAATTACTAAAGTATGACATTTCAGAAAATGTTTCGCTATCTCGAAAGTATACATTGTTACCACTCATCTGAACCATCGTAACGACATATGGTAACAACATATACAGTTTTTTGGAGAAACAAAGAAAATAAGATTTTTTCTTTCAACAAAACAATATTGTATCCATCCATAGACTTAATGGGTTAAAACATCTTTAATTACTGCAAAATTGCCTATTTAAAATACATGTTGTACATACTGTACATATTCCAGGTGAATTCTATCGCAATGATCGCAATACACCATTAAAAATGTTTCTATTTACTTCCATGTATTTCAATTTATCCAAATTTTTACGCTTCACTTTTTCAATGCAGTAAATGAATTTGGCTGATATTTTCAAATTCTTTTCTTTTCAAGAAAAACAACTTTTGCCAACACAATAGAATCATCTTCATAGTTTCATTAAGAATCAAACAAGTTTTTTTTCACACTATGTTTTAGACAACACATTAATTTACATATGATTTGCGAGATACAAATTCGCTAATGATAAGTTTATTCATACCAGTATCGTTAATAATACTAATATTGATCGATAATTTAAAACATACATTTGAATTTCACACTTGAAATTAAACACAATTTAATTGGTTATGCCCAAGATAAAGATTGGCCAATCAAACAGTTTGAAGCGAGTTTTATAATCATGAACAATATTAACTCTGCTGGTATGAGCTTATCATTTGCTGAATGACAAGGCGAATATTTTGTTCACATCCCAACACAACTTCGTACAACAAGTACACTGAAACTTACAGAAGCCCTCCGATTAAAAGAACATATTCTTTTATTTTGTCCTTGTTATGCAACAGATTTTTATGAAATATGGTGCATCAAATGCGTCTTGTTAAGCTGCATTTGGTGGTCTCTGTACTGTACTTTGGCCCAAACTTCGGTCGTTTATTTCCGTGTCTACCGACACGGTACTTATGTCTTCGCAAAAACGACATAAGTATGTGCCGAACTACCGGGACGACCAAATGCAGCTCATGAAGATGCGTTTGCTGCGCCTTATTTCATCAAAATCCATTGCATATTAAGGAAAATATCAAATAATACTAACTTTGCAGTGGACAAGATTTCATCACTTTCAGCCATTGTTGTTGTAACCATGTGATCATGCACCTTGTAACAGACAGATGAACATTATATCGTCTCAATCACCGAATGCTAGTTGTAACACTAGCAGCTAGTTGTAACACTAGCAGTAACGCTCATAGCTCCAGGTAAGCTGCGTAATTTGACTAACTTGGGGTGAAATTTTGTTATTTCTTCATCAAAAATGGCAAGTTGGGAGTCCTTTAGAATCGTCTCATCGAGACGATTCTAAAGGACTCCCAACTTGCCATTTTTGATGGAGAAATAAGAAATTTACCTCCAAAGTACGCAGCTTACCTGGAGCTCTGACGCTAACAGTAAAGGAAACATGATAAGCAAGAAAATGGTATGTCTGTTAACAAAAGGGCACCTTACAGTATTTACAGTTCCACTACCGACAGTACGAATCTTGCATATATTTCTTTATTGCAAAATACATAAATTGTGCTCAAAATCAAGTAGCTTGATTGGCTGAACCTGAGCTGTGTTACATCTCAGGCTCAGACAAACATGTGGCCTGATTGAGAGTTAGCATCGTCAATGAATACATGTTCAGAAACGCCGATAATCTAGGCAAGATTAACACGGGCGGTTGTGTAGCTATAGGTTAAAGTGTCCGTCATACAGCCTTTCTTCTGTTTAAAATAACTACATTAGAAAATGTGGTCTGTCAACGCACTTAGGGCCCTTTGAGAAACTCTTACAAAAACTTCCAAAAAATAAACGGACGGACAGACAGGCAGGGCGAAACCTATAGGGCACCGCCGAATCTCAGCGGGGCCCTAGTGATTAGAAACTAATCACCTATTTGAATGCATAAGATGACACAGATCTACAATAATTGTTACAAATGTTGTAACATCCCTTTCGTCAGCTGATGGACCAAATATATAAGGGTTCATCATTTTTTGTCAGTTGACATGAAGCGTTGAATTGATGCGAAACAAAGTACAATGTACAGTATTCACGGAGGCATGGTTAACTACTCATAGCCACTTCAAAACAGGAAAGTAATTGTGTTGTCTTGTTTTCATTCCCAGAGTTCCAGATAAGCTGCGTATTTGCTTAAATACCCAAAAATCCAATTGAAATCAGAAGTAGCGAGTATCAAAAAGCAATACAAATTTTATTAAACCTTTTTCATGCTGCAGAAAAACAATAAACGGACCACAGATATAGAATAGTTTTCTTATTTTCTAAGAAAACACATCTTGGTATTTCATTAGAATTGTCTCCAAGGAGACAATTCTAATGAAATGCCAATACATGTTTTCATTTCGAAGCAAACTATTCAATAACTGCTGTCTGTTGATGTGTAAATAGTAGTGTGATTTTATTTTACCTAATTAAAATTTTGAAGTACCCAATTCCTTCAGAAATGATGCGAGTGAAAATACTCAATTACTAATCCCTTATCTGGAGCCCTGTAATACTCTTCTTTTTTCTTTTTTTAATACACACAAGAGAATCATCCACAGAAACCATGGAAAACAGATTCAAATGTGTACAACAATAAATATGGGGAAAATACAAGACAACTTAATGTCCTTCCTAAATCTAAGAGGCCAGTGGAAGAAGTGGGTCTAACTCCATAAGGGAGTTAGCCACCTTATTCTACAACCCCTTTATTTGAAATGGCTATTTAAATATGATAAAACAGATAAAATAATTATCCTTCAATAAACAGTGGACAGACTGCACCATCCTATGTACATGTAATCCGATACTAGACACACAAACACTTGTGTTTCTAACATCCGATTGCATAAGGTAAACCAGGATAGCGGTTGCCATTGTTGCTATTTTAAGAACAATATGCCAGTAAAACGTATACAACTTGATACTAGACACACAAATATATCAGTTGCATAGGGCAGGATTCCGCTGGGGAAAATAAAAAAATCGCCACAAAAATAAAATCGCCAATTGCGAAAGTGGCGATCGCCAGCGGAATCCCGGATAGGGTAAGCCAGGAAAGCGGTTGTCATTGCAACCATTTTAAACACAATATTAAAGTGTACATCCCAATACTAGAAACAGAAATATTTCAGTTTCTAGTATCATAGGTTAAACCAGGACAGCAGTTGTCGTTGCAGCTATTTAACTAGCCAACTCCATGTAACCGAATACTAGAAACAGAAATATTTGCGTTAGTATTATCAGTTTGAAGCCATTGTCTTACATGTTCATAACGTGATCAATCATGACCAACTGACTTCATGACCAGGGCAGCTCCTCTGCTAGCATATTTCTGGCATACTGAATGTGAAATGTGGCTGTGACTGGAGAAAAGGGGCTTATGGGATTTGTGACTAGTGTAGCCCCTGAACAAATAACACACTCCCGTAGCCTGGTCCCGATCTATAGTGGCATTATTGCTTGTTAGAAGTGTGAAGGACGTTTCATTGATGGGATGGCGATCAGTGCAGATCCTGATCAGACTGTGCGGATGCGGTTTTGCGACCTTCGTAAATCCAGATCAGACTGTGCGGATGCGGATGCACAGTCAGATCTGGATTTACGCTGGTCGCAAAACCAATAAGCCACATTTCTCCAGTCACAATTACTATTTGACATTCAGTACGCAAGGCGTGTGCCAACAACGGTTACATCGAAGCTTCATTTACAAACTGGCGAGCAGTGTATACCCTGGTCAGAGCCAGCACAACAAACATGCAAGCTGATCGCAGAGACAATAAGTAAAAAAAAATTCCATGACGACAAATATTAAACAAGATGCACACATGAATGACAAATAGTTGAATGCATTTTGTCCAAGAAGGGGTACCTAGGTTAAGTTAAAGACCCCTTTTTGGACAAAAGCGTATGTGTATACATATGTGGCTGGTTAATGCCAAATACAATACGATACAGTATATGCCTGCATAACTCGTGTAACGTTACATGCAGTTGTGTAAACGATAGTAATGCAAACTGGAGAATGCGAAAATATGCTGTATCTTGTGTCGAACTCAACACAACACACATGTGATACAACATATTAACAGTAATCTGGTTCACATACAACTTGAACTTCTTTTGTTATTGTAACATTGCCATTACGTCAATGTAACAGTTTGTTTTTTTTATCTCATTTTGCTATTTTTTATTTTTTATTTTACAGAAACAAGTAATACATTTAAACACACAAAACATATGGATAAAACGATGAATGATGAATATATTTTGGAAATCGACAAACTCGTGCGAATTTCATCTGGTTAAATATGAAACATATGATTATTAACCAGGATTTCCGATTCTAGATGTGCACAAAAATATGTTATAGATGTAGGAAATGATAACGTGAAAACATCTGAAAATATAGAAAAGTAACCATGGGCCTAGATTCCTATAAAATACCCATAGACACAGTTCAACTTGTCTGTCCTTATGACACATTGCTACATTTGGTAGCCAAGTCCATATGGATATTTTCGAGCAAGGCCTGGTTCCTCAAAACCTCTGTTAGCTTAACAGACTGTTAAATCCTTAAGGATTTAACAGTCAGTTAAGCTAACAAAAATGTTGAAAAACAACGGGCCCAGGCTACCAATATCAATCCAGAAAAATAATTATCTTGCTTTAATATCTTATCCATTTCCTCGATACACAATATGCTATTCTACAATTTGGTTTTTAAGAAAATTGGAAATGCAACACAACCATGCCCACACTGCACACTGTGGGCATGGTTATGTTGCATTTCCAATGTTCTTAATTCGGTCCAGAACCGACAAACTGAACATTTTAGAAGCCCTGGCCCACAGTGTATATACCAGTACCACTGTACTAGTATTCCACTTAATAGCTATTTAAACAAAAGCACTGCATTTAAAGTACCAATTAAAACTCAACAAAAGGTTAAGTCATGCTTTGATGCCAAACAAAGATTTTACATATAACCATTCTTTTATGTCTCCTCCAAATTGTCAATAAAAAAAACCCAACAAACCACACAGTGTACACATATTTAGGTTTATCACTAACACCATTGTGTTGAGATGATCAATTGTGAAAATACACGCCTTCTTGTCAACAAACGTTATGAACTTACAAATTAAGGACATAAAACAAGCCAGTAAAGCCATATGAAAACTTTTTGTTTGTTTGTTTATTGGTGTTTAACGGCCTATCAACAGCTACGGTCATGTAAGGCCGGGCAAACAGGCTCGATCCCGTTTTAGCTGCTGCATTGGGGGCAAACTCCCAAAATCAGAACGGACTATTTACATCGAGAAAAAATATATTCAGCCCTGAAATTAGAATAACCAGACCAGGTCCATACCACACCAAAGTCACTTGGCCCCTTCCCCTAAAATAGAATTACGAATACCTGTAATTGAAATACTCATATAAGGATATAACGGGTATAACCAGATTCAACTGTCGCATACAAAATGCCAAAGACGTATATGAGGGCCAAACCAGGTCTCCAGTCGGAATTCTGTTAAGGATGAACCCCGATCGTTGAATTACCTGTCGCGTGCTCCCGACCAACCACCCACATGAAAACTTATGAGGCAAGATGTGTTTCCGATGACATTAGCTGATTATGAACCCAAAATTTGACATACGGTGCAAGGCAATGTAGACATGACAATGACATTTCAATCAATAATATACGAGGTATACAAGGTTGATCATTCGCTCTTTATACGAGACAAGTCATGTGATTTTGTACGATGTGCGATGTTTAATTAGATATTTACAGAAACTGTGATATTTTTTTGTGTAAATGGCATCAAAAGTTGCCAAAAATTAAGCAAACACACAAAATCGCATGGCTCGTCTCACATGGGTAATAACCATCACCAGGTTGTCATGCATTGTTTGTTTGTTTATTCGTGTTCAGGGATTCCGCTGGGGAAAATAAAAAAAATTCCACTTCAAAATTGCCACTTTTTTTTTTTTTTTTTGAAGTGGCGATTTGTTTTCTCGAAAATTGTAATTTTTTACCGCCAATCCCTGCGTGTTTAACGGCCTATCAACAGCTACGGTCATTTAAGGCCGGTACAATATGCCTGGGTGGGGCTATTTGTGGCCAATGAAAATGCTCAGAACCGTCTACATCACATAATCTGTATCCATCAGAACAATCCAAACATCTGATGACCTGTGAACCCTTTCACCCATAAATATTACACATGGAATTTTCCATGCTATTTTTTTGGCTATTCCATTAACCATAAAAAAGGTATTGTTGTAATGGTGAAAATAGTCTACACAAACAATGCGGATCCGGGGGTTTAACAAAACTTTCAAGCTGACGGCTCAGAATTCAATATTCACAAACACTGCAGATCCCGATGGGCCGGCTCATAATGAGCCGGCCCATCGGGATCTGCAGTGTTTGCGAATATTGAATTATGATCAGTTAGCTTGAAAGTTTTGTTAAACCATGAGCCGGCCCATCGGGATCTGCAGTGTTTGCGAATATTGAATTATGATCAGTTAGCTTGAAAGTTTTGTTAAACCATGAGCCGGCCCATCGGGATCTGCAGTGTTTGCGAATATTGAATTATGATCCGTCAGCTTGAAAGTGTTGTTAAACCCCCGATTACAACAAATAACAATTTATAACAACAGTAACATTTCCAGTACATGTATCTGCAAAAGAACATATAAACATGGAAGAGTGAACTATTTTGTTGTCGCTGATCGAAATTGGGATTACAATGTTATTTAACATTGTACTGATGCAAATGATAGTTACATTGATGACAATATGTACGATGAATTAACAACAGCAATACGTACACACACACAGAAAGCAACAATAGAAACTAGAGTGCGAGGAATATATATATACGCAAAGCTCCAGGTTATCTGCTAATGCATAACTTCTGGAAGGGAAAATATGCAAGAAACTAGGCAAACCCGATACACAAGGAAGTGTGGTCTGTCGGCACACAAATGCACCCTGTGACAGATTGGAGAAACTCTGGCGAACATCTTAACCCACCCGGGTCGAGGTTTTCTCTGGAGCTATACTTGGTGACTACAATCAAAACTATTGGATACCCAGACACAACAAAACGTCCTGCATTTGACAACAACATGTCTACTATTTTACATGACCAAAGACAAAAACGTCCGCATAACGCCGACAATGAAATATGAATTTCGAAAACAGGAAATATTGTACCTCACAGCAAATTCATAAATCAACATTTGCTCTGGTACTTGTGAAAACTTTTACCAACTGTTTTTTTTTGTTGCCTCTATTTTCAACATTCACTTTAGGCAAGCAAAATATAGATGTGATATTTTTCAATTTTGTCACATGCAAACTATTATTGTTACATGACTGCCGTTGTTTGACACCGCTCACAGCCGTGTTCAAACGTACAGCGCGCTGTTTGACCATGGCTGTAGACAATGCTCATTTCGGGGCCAAGCCAACATCTACGTACTGCATGAGTCTCATGACGTTACGAGAATGCACCATTACATCACCGTTCACAACGGTTGCACTGAAATTTTGAATTTGATGCGGCTGCATCACGCGACGTGTACTGTTTGTTTGTTGAGGTTTAACGCAGAGCTGCCAACCCCATGTCGGTCAAATGAGGAACATGGAGTGAAAAAGGGGCTATTTTCAGGAACGCCACATATGTTTTCCGGAACACAAATCAGTACTCACTTATATGCATAAAGTAAATTTTTTAGAGCCTTGGCCCTCGTCTCGGCCACCATGACTAACCGAAAAATCACAATTACACTGCTTGCAAGACGCAAATTCATCACCGCGCTTTGACAGGACCAAATGGGGCCATGTCTCACTGTAATCAGTGATGAACATATGTGTTCTCCCAACTTCTTTCGATAAAAAATACCCAAATTCGTTGGCTGCACACTTTGGAGCAGACATTTTATGAATTTACGTGATGAATAAATCAATATCGCTGAGCGCTTGAAAACAACTACACAAGAATTGAAATGGTAAGCGCCTAGGCGAGTATGATTACGGGAAAATAAAAAAATAGGATTTATTGGCAGAATTGTGAAACAAAATTATTATTTCCAGATATTCCCGCGCTGATATTTTTAAAAATCGTACTTCCGTATTTCTAATGTATTTTCCGGAACAAATACGGAAAAATCGTAACAGTTGGCAGCTCTGTTAACGGCCTATCAACAGCTAAGGTCATTTAAGGCCGGGTCAATGGGTTTAGTACTAAATCCCATATATTACCTGTACAAGTACATATACATTTTCAAGTACATGTACAAATGGGGGGAAAATCCCAAAATTAGAACTGAATATTTACAATAACAAAACTATATATTCAGCCCCGAAATCAGAATAATCCTGATTTGATGCCAGGTCCTCGCCACACCAGAATCACTTGGCCCCTCCCAAAAGCAGTAGGATCAGTAATAATCTTACTATTTTTATAATGGGCAATAACCCAATTCAACTCGCGCCTGCCGAGGCATTTGACAATAACTTTAACGCATTTGCCTTACAAAAAAAACGGACGACGACGCGGACGACGTGGCGGACAACGCGCCGACTATAATCGCGCCTCTGCTAAAGCTAAAGCAGGCACGACAATAAAGAGGAACCACTACCGTTAATTTACGCCGTCTCGTTCGCCCGACCACCACCCACGAGACGTGTACTGCGGCCCCGGAATATGTATGTGTAAAAACCATCTGTTTGAATATATCAGATTATCAAAGTACCGAAAGTACTGTATAAATGCTCAAAATGCACGATATTTCCGATGGAAATGTAACAAAAACGTCCGACCATGTCCAGACGTGGGTAAACATTTGCCATGGCACGCGGGAACTGTTTGAACCCGCGGCCTACGGCCTTTGGATTCAAACAGTTCCCTCGTGCCACGGCAAATGTTATAATAGACGCGCATAAACATATCAAAGTACCTTTGGTGGTACATTTTTGACTAGTTCAAAATCCAACAGCAACGTGGTACATTAAAGCAGCCCATAATTTGTTTGGTCTGTTTTGTCCTACATGTGTAGCAGATATCCACATTGGGCAGTTCCTGGCAATGACCAATACATCACACCAGTTTTAAGTAGGACACTCCACAAACGAGCCACTGGCTGACAATAGGCTGACATTGAAAGGGTCAGTGGAAAAAGGAGGCTGATTACCTGAGGGAGTTCGCCTCCTTCCACTGACACGCAATGTCCCATTTGCAAGCCAGCCCCTCAAATGTAAAAGAAAGTATTGGACAAAGAATGGAATGTCCTAAGGTCCGAAATATAGAATAAATAGTTAACAGGAACTCCAGATAAGCATTAATTATTATTATATTATTAAAATAATTGATTTTAGCCCTTGATTCTTTTAATACAAAGACTATCGTAAATCAATAATGTTTTCATCGCTTTGTCTGACAAATAGCACTCATATGAGACACGCCATGTGATTTTGTAACTAAGAACATGTGCGATATCTCATGAAAAATATTTACAAAATTAACAATATTTTCCATAAATTACGTTGAAAGTTTGCGAAGTTTTCGTCATCTTTCGACGTCATTTACATAATATATCACAGTTTCTGTAAATATATTTCATGAAAAATGGCACATGTTCTTAAGTACAAAATCTCCTGGCGTGTTTCATATAAAATAATATCCATGTATTTTACTGCTACTTAAAGGACATGTAGTGTCATTGCGCAAAAAGTGGAAATTCAACGATACATTACCACTTTGCTATTCACACAGAAACAAATGGAGAATAATGAATGTACGAATGTTCTGCTTATCTGTAGCCTATTTCATGAACATTGCAAAGTATACTTTACTAGCAAAGTATACTTTGAGGGAGTAATCATTTATTTTTCCTGAAATGCATTATTTCATATAGAACTAACAAATGCATATATTTCATGATTAAAAGTATGCAGAATTATTATACTGAATTTATTACATTATCACAGCCATTAAATGGCTGTGATAATGTAATAAATTCAGTATAATAAAAATTAATAATTTTTTAAAAAAATTAATAAATTTTTAAAAAAATTAATAAATTTTTAAAAAAATTGAAAATTTCTCCCTCAAAGTATACTTTGCTACTAAAGTATACTTTGCAATGTTGATGAAATGGGCTACAGGTAATAATGAATGTACGAATGTTCTGCTTATCTGGTACACTGTATGAGGGCATAGACAATCTAACATCATTAACTAGGTATTATAAATAACGCTAAAATGATAAAAATACATGAAAACACGAGCACACAAAAGAAACATCACAGGAGGCTAAAGTACTATATCTAAAATACCAGTTTCATAACGCAAAACTGATATGAAATCTGTCGTAGTGCTTATAAATCTTTCTGAGCATGCACTCAATGCTATGCTAAAAAAAACACAGGAAGTTTGATTGGCCGGAGTTTCGGCCAACCAAACTGCCTGATTTTGAGTACATGTTTCGAGAACGTGTTCGGAATGTTTTATAATCATGTGCTCATAAACTCAAATATCTTATTTAAAATCGGTAGTTCCAGCGAATCAAACTGCTCGATTTCAAATTTGATATTCGAGCAAATGATCAAAAAGGATAATTAATGACGATCGCTAACTAGTCAGAATCAATTTTTCTGATTCAATTACTATAGCTGAATACAAGTAGGTATATATAACCGTGAAAATCATAAACCTTAATTTACCGTGCACCCTTCAAAACTAAGCACGCTAAACTTTTCTGGGCAACTAGTTTTTACTGTACTTTACTGGAAACGACCTATTTACCAAGTGCAAAAACACATTTCACATGTTATGATATACATAGTAAATATATATATATCAGAGGCCTGTTTCACTAGACTTTGTACGACTAAAATGTTTGTATTTCGAGTGCAAAATTCAAGAGCAAAATTTCACATTAACACGGTTTTCTTGTAAACAATTATTGGATTTACCTTTATTGAGCATAGGCTGCATATGCATATGCAGCCTATGCTCAATAAATGTAAATCCATCAATTGAAATTTCCAGGCGATCCTAAATTTGCACTTACAAACAATTTAGTTGGACGAAGTTTAATAGTGAAACGGCCTCCCCGCAATGGTTAAATTGTTATATCTTGAATTCCAACGGTAGATTATACACATTTATACCAATAGTTAACTCATATTAACAAACACCTAATTCACAAGACCTACTAGCTTTTTTAAAAAAGAATACAAGCCAGAAGCAAAGAATAAAACATCGCATGTACAAATTTTTTCAGACAATAATGAAAGTAGCAATAACTTGAGGCAAAACTTAAGGCTACAATTTTGCCTCAATGTATGTCATTTACAGAAAACTTTGTTAATGTTATATACAATGGACAATATACATTATATATGACAAGATAATGACGCCAGACAATGTCAATAAGACTATCGACATATTCTAGTTTACACCTACCACTGGTAAATGTCCCCCAACAATAAACAAGTGTGATTAAATATTTTCCTGATAGCAGGAAATTTATACATATTTGAGGAATTCCGAAACTATCGAAAGTAGTTCCTATATTTTCAGAGCAAGCATGCATGCAGTCTGCATTGGGCTACACGATTTTAAGAACCTTTTGACAAAACTGGTTTACCAAAAATAATACAAATGTAACACGAGTATCGTCAATACAAAAGTTGCTATAATAAGCCTGTTCTAGAATACAATGAAAACATGTAGCCTATTTCATCAACATTATAGGAATGAATGGCCTTTTTGTGGAATTTATCGGGGTATAAACTTGGAAAAGTCGCGGGAATACTGGACAAAGGCCGGAAGGCCTCGTCCAGTATTCCCGCGACTTTTCCAAGTTTATATCCCCGATAAATGCCACAAAAAGGCCATTCATTCCTTATAATTCCAGCATTTGAAATAAATTCATCAAGCAAATGTGTTTATTTTCCGTTTTCTTAAGAATTATTTTAACTGCGCCTCATGGTTACGGAAAGTAGTTCGGTGTGGGAGCTTACTGGGATATAAATTTTGGACAGAGACTTGCTACGGGCCAATCAAATGTTAGGAAATTGTGTAAATATTTTTGTGCTGGAATTATTACAAAGTATACTTATCTCCTCTCGCAAAGTATACTTTGAGGGAGAAATTTTCAATTTTAGGATAAATTTATTAATTTTTATTATACTGAATTTATTACCGTACATTATCACAGCCATTTTCAGTATAATAATTATGCAGACTTTTAATCATCAAATATATGCAGTGGTTAGTTCTATATGAAATAATGCGTTTTGGGGAAAGTATACTTTGCAATGGTGATGAAGTAGGCTACTGATATGCTGGTCTGTTTATTGTCGGGGGTCATAAGCCTCTGCTACAATCACTCTGCTAAGCCACAACTACAATAAATAACATATATTTCAAATGAACTTATCCATCAGATATTGATAATACGCTAGTCGAATTGTCAACTTCTTTCTGGAAAAAGCCATTTTTAAGTTAATTAAATTTCAAAAGTTTTCCCCAACTTTTGTGATCAATTTTGAAAAATATCCTCCTCTTTTAATTTACGCGTTATTAAAGATATATACATGTATTATATGATTTTTGAACAATTATATGATGGACAGTCCCTTTAATACATATAATACAATGAAATGAACATGAAATAGTTTTATATAGGAGTGTTTGAAACCGCCAGCCAATTTGTACCAGCACTGGTGGTTATGTTTTCTGCATTTCATCTTTAAATAAATTTTCTCCATTTTCGTTAGAAAGTTTAAAAAAATTTCCTTAATACCATTTACACGATAAGACATGATACACGACGGACAGTCTGGAATACAATACAATGAAATGAAAATGAAGACAGTTTTAAACAGTCCAGCAACTCAAATCGTCAGCCAATTTCTATCAATAGTTGCGATTATAAATGACTGAATGGTATGTCGTTCAGAATGACCGTATACAGACCTTTTTACATCAATTCGACTAGGTCATATGCGGCTATGACTGGAGAAATGCGGCTTGTGGCATTTGTGATCACTCAAATGGCACACTTGTGTAGCCTACAAATGATTTATATTGCTATATTGTTAGAAGCACGACGGGCGTTTCATTGATGGAATAGTGAACAGTGCAGATCCTGATCAGACTGTGCGGATGCACAGGCTGATCTGGATCTACACTGGTCGCAAAACCCACAAGCCCTTCTCCACTCACATATACATCAGAGCTGCCAACACCATGTCGGTCACATGGAGAGAAAAGGGGGCTATTTTCAGGAACACCACATGTTTTCCGAAACACAAATCAGTACTCACTTATATGCATAAAGTAAATTTTACAGCCTTGTCTCGGCCACCATGACCAACCGAAACATCACAATTACACTGCTTGCAAGACGCAAATTCATCACCGCGCTTTGACAGGACTAAATTGGGCCATGTCTCGCTGTAATAAGTGATAAACATCTGTGTTCTCTTAACTTCTTTCGATAAAAAAGACCCAAATTCGTTGGCTGCGCGCTTTGGATCAGACATTTTATGAATGTACGTGATGAATAAATCAATATCACTGAACGCTTGAAACTACTATCACTACACAACAAGAATCAAAATGGTAAGCGCCTAGGCGAGTATGATTACGGGTAAATAAACAAATAGGATTTATTGGCAGAATTGTGAAACAAAATTATTATTTCCAGATATTCCCGCGCTGATTTTTTTAAAAATCGTACTTTTTAATTGTTGTCCGTACTTCCGTATTTCTAATGTATTTTCCGGAACAAATACGGAAAAGTCGGAACAGTTGGCAGCTCTGTATACATGTAGGTCTACTAGGCACACTAGCACAATTGCATCAGTGTCTAAAGCGCTTACTTACGTCAATGAAAATATGGATGATGACAAATAAGTATATAAAGTTTCCAGCCAATCCGTGTTATGATAACAGAGATAGCGAGTAGCCAAAAACTTTAACGCAAATCTCAGACAAACAGACGGACAGGCTGGCGACTATATGTACGCCAAAATCTTTGTCAGGTTACATAAAGTACAAAATGAAGATCGTGACTATAGACTATCTGTGATGAAGACGATGATGAAATGAAAATACTAACATGTTTACATAACTATATTAATCATATACTCTATTATATACAATTTTTTTTTTACATTTCAAGTTTTATTAACAATTTAAAAAACAAATTGAGGAATGATTTCAATGGATGATTTGCAACAGAAAATGGTGTGTGTCCACCTATAAGTGTGTTAACCCAATACACCACACAAATTGTACATATGGCCATTTCAAGATTGGTGCTTTATTTATTTACAACGATTACAAAACAAGCGCGAGAGCACTGAAACAAATGTTTTCGTTGGCACAGATGAAGGCGTATGGGCGATCATTAATGTGGGAGGAAACCGGAGTACCTGGAGGAAACCCACTTGTCCGATCTGGCGATCCGCCGTACCATCTCACATACTGCCCCGGCTGATGATCGAACCTGGGGCCGCATTGGTGAGAACCGCGTTCATTACCGATTGCGCTAACCGAACAACCGGTTGCGTGTGTATTAGGCAAATACCATGTCTATTGATCTCTCAAGATCAGTAGACAATGGCAAGAATACTGCATAAATACTTCAGGGTATCAAAAGTTTCAAGATCGGATTTATATTACACCACACAGAATGTAGTTAAAACGGTGGTCACAGACCAATACCATAACAAACGTACAAGAAGCTGGGGGCCGTTTCACTAAACTTTGTACGACTAAAATGTTTGTAAGTGCAAACTTACGATATTCTGTCAATTTCACATTAACAATGTTTTCTTGTAAACAATCATTGGATTTACATTTATTGAGCATAGGCTGCATATGCAGCCTATGCTCAATAAATGTAAATCCAACAATTGGAATTTCCAGACGATCCTAAGTTTGCACTTACGAACATTTTAGTTGTACAAAGTTTAGTGAAACGGACCCCAGGTGTGTACCGATAGTTTTGCAATATCAATTCCACACATATCATGCGTATCACATGAAGAGGTTTGAGAGGTTATGATAAATCGCTTCTCATCTCTCAGCTCCGTAACATAATTTCATCAAGAAAGAAGTGGAATAAAATAAAATGGTGCTTTAAATAACGGCCTTCCAACACAAACAAGGTATTTGGGGTCAACGATCAAGTAGAATAATAACTTAACCCCTTTTCTTCTATTGAACCCTTCATATTGTATCAATAGCAAAATGATCTATTACAGCATTGCAATCGTTGATTTATTGGTGTTTAACGGCCTACCAACAGCTATGGTCATTTTAGGCTGGGCCAATGGGTTCGATCCCGTATTTAACCTGCTGCATTGCAATGAATGAAATTTCCCGAAATTACTACACTGAACCAGATACATGTAGATAGACCGGCCAAGTTCTAAGTTACATATTGAAGAAACGCGTGCATATGCCCACAGCAAAGTGAACAACACACGGCATATAAAATAATCAAACTAAACAGGGCATTTTGCCTTTGTGACGAGTGCAGACAAATTCAAAGAATGTGTATGTAGGATGAAAAATTACTTTACTAGGGGTTATACATGTATATATTAATTGGTGTGACAAGACAAAAGATGACCACATACCTAATTAACTCGGCAGGTCATGAAAAACGGCCTGGGAACGTGATCATCAAATTGTCAGCATGTACCCGATTCTCAGCAATTTGATTGGCCGACCATGAACTGTGCTCAGGCTCTGCTTATCAAATCACTTGATTTTGGGTACAAATGAGAAGGTTTATACATAAGAGGTCCCTGATCCAAAGATAAAATTGGTTTTGCCGAATAGCGACCCAAATAGAAACACCGAGTACATGAGTGTTTCAATGATGGCACAAGTAATAAGATAATGAAGGATTGTATCTAGTTATTTCCCTTTGAATATATTTATAGAAATACGGTCCAAATTGTATATTTTAGGGTCTTATTGCTTGTAAAAAGGGCGACTGTCCCACAATTTGTTGTGTAAAGGAGCCATTATAGTTTTCGACTATTGTTGATTCAGGTTATCCTACATATCTTCACATTCTGATCCGGAACTGCATTACTTGCCAGATCCATATTTTGACACTTGTAAAGTTTTATTACAAACAGTGTAGACTCAGATCAGACTGCACAGTTGTGCAGTCTGATCCGAGTCTACCCTGTTTGCATTTTTGCACTATTCAGTCAGAAATAAACACTAAAATAAACCATAGGACCGGATTTCGACAAACATATTTGCAAATGGAAATAACTAACCACGATCAGTCATTGGTATCAAATTAAGCAGTGTGAGTATGGATACATCTATACAATATATTTCATTTAGATTAATATGCAGTTATACGAGCAATTGTACATGTACATAATGTGTATGGATTTGTATGCTGAATTGAAATACAACACATTCTGCCACAAGCAGAAACTTTCATACGGTGAGAATAACGAATGGTAGCAATTCTTTGGTTGTGAATATTTTGGGACAGAAAATTTAGTGATCTTTTAAATCGCTAGTTTGTCGCAGCCATCGTAGGCATGTATCTGCATAAATATATGACCACAGCACGCATGTAGGGAACGTTGAGGCTTTGCTAATCATGTTGATCAGCCATTTGACCTTGACCATGGGCATACATCCCGCACATATAGATGATGATAAACAAGCATGTGAAGTTCAAGTCAATCTGATGTATGGTTTCAGAGGGTTCAGTAATTTAAACACTTTAACCCTTTCACCCCTAAGTAACTGGAATGCATTTTGATACGGTATGTTAATTTTCCGAACAAATCAATCATCACAAAATGATTTTCAGACTAGTCCATTTTAATATGAAAAGGGGGTGGTTTGTCACATGGTTTGTCTCGATTGTAGATCTCAATCGTCTAGCACATTCACACAAGTAGGATTTGGATGATATATTATTACTGATAGTAATAAGAATATGCTATACTGCTCGCTAACGCCAAATATCCATTTTTTTTACCCCTTTAAGGTCAATATCGCAGTGAAAATACTGATAAAAATATAGATAATCTCATACAAACGTACAACCAACAGCATACAACAACATAACGGGACAGTCACACTAAAAATGAAACATACAGCACACGATGGTAAATGAAGAAATGGCCGTTATATGGTACGATAATTAAAGCAAGTACAAATATATAAATTTACAATTACAGTTGAACTAAACAGTAAAACTGAAAATGTTGCCTTGAATGATAGTAAAAGTGACATTAATAACTCTTTATGAATTCGGAATATCCCAAGAAAGAAAATCTTTAAAAAAAAATAAACATTTTTTTTGCTTCTCCCAGTAAAGTACATGTTGTGATCACTAATTTGAACAGACTCGCCGAGACCATTCATTTGATTTGATTTATTGGTGTTTAACGGCCTATCAACAAGCCGTTAAACACCAACAAATCAAATCAAATGAATGGTCTCGGCGAGTCTATGCAAACGTCAAGTGATCACAACATGTACTTTCCTAAAAAAATGACCATAGTGGTTATTTCAAACTATTTGCCAAGATCAGCCAACAAAATAGGGTAAATTGTTTTTATGTTATGTTATATTTGTCTGATATAGCCCCCCGGAGTGCATGATTTAATGATAATGTTCAGCATTAAAGCAGACATTCAATAGGATACATGTATACAAGTATTATAACAAATAAACATGAGAAAATAAAGTTAGTTTCATTTGGCAGATCCCGACAAACATTTGGAAATTGCTGCCAAAAACAGGGTTCCGTTGTTCAAAAATCAGCTAAAAATAGCAAACAAAATTGGTTTCCGTGCCTTTTAAGAGTCAATAATGAAATGCGAGTCCAAAATGAGGTTCCAGAATGAAATGGAATTCAGATACAGCACCAATCAATTCACACACATTATGACCAGCAAATGAATGTGTAACTATAATTGTGCTGTAAATAATCTCATATGAGGACTTTGATTTCTATATACCGTAATAACCTACAAATTCCGACACCATTAATTTTGGGAAACACATAAAAATGTATGGTTTCACCCATAACAGAGATTGTGCTAATGTTTAGGGTTAGACTGACCGTACTGGTTTAATCACAATGTATTTGGATACAATTTGCTTTGGGAAACCCCAATTTAATAGGGGTTTCCCAAAGCAAACTGTATCCGAATGTTGAGTAATTACAGTAGTGTATGTCTTAACGGCTCTTCGACCTCACCTTTATGTCATTTAATCAATCTCCTAGAGAGTTGTGAGTGAAGAATACAAAGTTTTATAGTTGGTTTTACATGGTGGAATACCCTATGCGGGTAAATATGGTAACAGATATATACATTAATTTATAGAGCATTACACGAAGAAAGAAAAGAAAAAAAGTAAGAAAAGGCAGAAATAAAAGTAAGATTTGCAATTTAAGAGTCGTATGTACAGGTTCGAGAGCAAGAAGCGAGGACACAAATAACGAGAGATTGGGACAACATTTGACTAGAGAGAATATTCTATGGTTCTATAATTAACAAGGTAATCTGGGTGACCCGTTTTGTGAAGATACTATAGCAGGAAGAGGATAGAGGAATGCTTTGAGATTAAAGTCAAACCGGAATGAGAGGCAGGTGACTGAATACTATCGACCATAACTACACATCCTTTACAAGAATATATTTGAACTCAAATCCAAGCAGTTTGATTGGCTTACCATGGCAAGAACCAATCAAGAAACTTGATATTGAGTGCAAGGAAGGTTGAGAATATAACATTCTGAGTTATGTACTGAAAACTCATGCTCGAAGTCATGTAGTAGGACTGATCGAGGGTTTTCAGTCAAACTTTGTTTTGAGCACAAATTTCTTTGAAACTGCAAAATGGTGCTCATCCCATCCATCATTGATTTCGAAGTACAATTTGATTGGATTTATTGGTGTTTAACAGCCTATCAACAGTTAAAGGTCATTTCAGGCCGGATTTGAAGTACAAATTACAAGAACAAACTCAGAATATTTCATAAGCACAGACGGAGAACTGGAAGAATAGGAGCAAAGCAACAAGCCCCTACACAAGCTGTGCAGGTGCCACATGATAAGGGATTGATTATTTGAATGAATGGAGATTTACATCCGTTCAATAGATGAGTATCACATTGTTACACGTCAAATGTCACTCTTTCCTGGTTATCTGGTTTTCCTTGTTACTCGATTTCTTGCTGTTCTTCCTCAGTTTCTCCTTCCGAACAGCGACGCTGGAATTCAGAGATCTCGCCGGCTTGCCACGCTTTGTCACGCTTGAATTGCCATTCTGAAAACATTTATCAGTTCAAGATAAGGCGCATATGAATGTATTTATCCCAATATTTTTTGCTGAATACGCATTAATTTTTGAAAGTGCGAGTACAGAGTAATCACAAGAATTTGAAAATAATATAGGAATGAATGGCCTTTTTGTGGAATTTATCGGGGTATAAACTTGGAAAGTCGCGGGAATACTGGACGAAGGCCGGAAGGCCTCGTCCAGTATTCCCGCGACTTTTCCAAGTTTATATCCCGATAAATTGCACAAAAAGGCCATTCATTCCTATAATAATTCCAGCATAAAAATATTTACACAATTATTTATTGATGTTCACAAGAAATCCGCCATGGAAGCGGTGTCGTGCCTGCCGAGGCATTTGACCGTAGCATGATCATGGGCATGTGCTAAAGTAAGTATCACAAAAAACGTCAGAGAAGTGTAAGCTTAAAACACGAAAAAGTTCAAGGTTGAAGAAACGTTTTGACATAAAATAATCGCTAAGTGTTTCCACAACCATGTGAAGGTCAAGGTCATGTTAATGGTGGCATGAGTGTGTTCCAAATGCTTACATGTATCACGTGTTCAAATATTGAAGCAATCCATCATGTAATATTAATGTTATACGATGATGAAGAAACTTGTACAAACTTATTGACGCAAAAAATGGCCAAGTGTTTCCGCAAAAAAATGAAGGTACAAATGGTGAAGGTCATGTGAATGGGGGCATGAGTGCGTTGCAAATGCTCACATGTATCAAGCGTCAAAATATTGAAGCAATCCATCAAGTAATCTTTAAAGTTATACCATGATGATGAAGCTCGTATTTCGGACGACGACGACAGAAAAAGCGGCGACTATAGTCGCTCCTTCTGCTAAAGCAGGAGTGACAAAAATGAGAAAAAAATGAAATGAATGGGGTTTAACATCCGACAGACCAGTGGGATGAAAATACTATGAAAGTATTTTTCATGCCCTAGGGTAGGTTTTGAACTCACAACCTTCAGTATTGAAGTCCTGTATTCAACCCCTGTATTCAACCCCTGTATTCAACAGCCCGTCCCTCAAAATGAGAAGGAAAAGTACTCTAAATACAAAAAAATTGATGATTGAATCATGATCAGGTTACAACTGTTCAGAATTGGTTTGGGATAATGTTAGTGATGCCTCCAACAGGCTGCATAAATCGGCTAGATTAGAAGCTTCGCTGGACAAGGACACAAGCAGTCCCTTTTGCCATGGTCGGTCACATAACAGGCAAGTGTTTTTGACATCAAGTTTATCAGGTAAGGCATAACGCGTAGGAATTTGTGCAGTTTGCAAGTCAAGCATGCTATACAACAAATCACTGATGGAGGATGTTCCAGATAAGTTTTTATCTAAATATTATTAAACACCATGTTAAAATTTGATGCATATTTTACGTTTACAAATGTATTATTTTCTTCCTCATTAATTATTAACCAAATGATAAAAAAATAAAACAAAGTTAAAAATTCACTTATTTGAGCTGCAAAAAGCACACTGCTTTTTGCAGCTCAACTATTAAAGTAAATTTTCAACTTTATTACATTATTTCCACTACTCAATTTGAAAAGCAATGCGTATTTTCAAATTTCTGTGAGTATTTTGTACTCCCACTTTTGATAATCAATGCGTATTCTGCTAAAATAAGTGCATAAAATACGGCAATACACACCTTATCTGGAGCTCTGCTCATGAACTTCAAAGTCGTTTTGTGTTCAGCACAGGGGTTGCATGGGTCGGCATTCCGACTTACGGTAACAGAGATAGTAGGTACATCTTCTCAACAGCAAGGTCATCATATACTGTGTTAACCATTTCAACACCACAGGCCTGTATATTGGCAATAAGTGTAGATCCAGATGAGCCGTCTCATCAGGCTCTGCACTTATTGCCAATAATTTTCATATTTTTCAGAACAAAAACACCCTTTTTCATAAATGGACTAGTCTGAAAATCATTTTGTGACAATTGGATCGGTTGCAAAATTAACACGTCAAGATCCATTACAGTTATTTAGGGGTGAAATGGTTAATAAGACTGCGAGAGCACATTTTATGTAATAAAACAACGAGAGTTGTCAGAAGACAACGAAGCTCGCCTGTTGGCAGCCTTCACTCAAACTTGTCAGTTGTATAAAAAACATGAATATTGTATAACTTGACCTTGGGTTAAGGGGTGTACGGTGGACCTTGACATTGGGGTCAGTGGTGGAAGGTGGGTCGTGGATTTGCTATAGCAAGATATAGCATATTTAGTTGAATGCATGTATGAAAGTGTGTGACCTTGCGGTAAAGGGTGGGCAGTGGGTCATAGATTTGCTATAGCATGATACAGTATCATCAGATGAATGCATGCATGAACTATCAAGGCATCCATTAAAGGAAACAGCTGTTATAAGACATTTACCACAATGTTAAGTTTATGAACATGTTAAGTTTGTTACCTTGACCTTGAGGTGGTGTGTCATGGATTTGCTACAGCATGATAGAGGGTCATCGGAGGAATGCATTTATGAAATAACAAGGTGTTCCATGTAAGGAAACAGAAGTTATAAGACATTTACCCCAACGTTAAGTTTGTGGATGCCGACGACGACGCTGACGCTGGGGGGTTTGCCATAAGCTCTTCTGCACTTCGTGCAGGCGAGCTAAAAAGAGGGTCACAGAAATGAGTTACCTTTTGTGATAAAGCAGCTTGAAGGTCGGGAAATTCTTCGTTTTGAAGGTCAAACTGGTCGTCCTTGCTAGAGGTCGCCGTATCAGATTGTTCCGTCAAGGTCACATCCTCCGTGTCGGGAACTGGGCTCGTCTCACTGAAAGCGGGTCGATAGTCGTTTACAAGTTTGTTTCTCAAATGTTCGCTAGATTGATCAATTAACTGGAACTTCATGTCCATTAAATGTGGCTATGACTGGAGAAATGGGGCTTATGGGGTTTGCGACCAGTGTAGATCCAGATCAGCCTGTGCATCCGCAGTCAGATCAGGATCTGCACAATTCGCTATTCCATCAATGAAACACCTGTCATGCTTCTAACAAGCAATATAGATCCTTATCGGGCTAAACGATTGTGATATTCGAGTTATACTGGTCACAAAACCCATAAGTACCATTTCTACAACCGTCATACTTCTAACAAGCAATACAATTGTTATCATGCTGTTTGATCGGGACCTGCACTAGTCATAAATCCCATAAGCCCCATTTCTCCAGTCACAGCCACAAATAAGCAAGGCCATCACCCGAGTGTGTCTCACCCACGATACAAGGTCAGCATCATCCGTACGACATGAGTCTGGTTAGCCATCAATGCGAGGAAGCTACAGATGAAGTTTGGTAACGATCAGACTAGCTGGTGACATTACCAACCAAGGCCCAACTTTCTGAGCATATGCTCACCTTCATGTTCAGAATCAGAAAGTTGAATCCTGGATTCACCGCTTTAAATGATGTGCATCCCCTCACATCCTCTAGTCTATGGATGAAAAGCAATGATTGTCCCTTATCAACATAATAAAGTTAGCAGCCCAACAATGGAAATACCCTAGTCTGTAGTATGATGACTATTGTGCACAAAGCGTGGCTGTGACTGAAGAAATGGGGCTTATGGGATTTCTGACCAGTATAGCTCCTGATGAAATAGCAGACAGACTCTCATCTATATTGCTTGTTATCAGCATGGCGGGTGTTTCATTGATGGAATAGCGAATTGTGCAGATCCTGATCAGACTGTGCGGATGCACAGGCTGATCTGGATCTACACTGGTCGCAAAACTCGTAACCCCATTCCTCCAGTCCCAGCCACATATATAGTCAATGCAACTCACCTTGGATATCCATGTAAAAACGGACAAAGAGGTCCCTTAAAGCAGCCCCCCTCCTCCCAGAAACGACACGTGATGTTGGATATATCGTGAGCGAACTTGCAGTCTGCCCGGCGACAATTCCCCTCCAGGAAGAAACTACAGGGCTTCCTCTGCATGCCTGTAAATAGATTCATCGACTGATAGGTTGTTGGAGTTTAACGGCCTATCAACAGGTATGGTCATTTTAGGCCGGTCGACTGATAGGGAAATGAGATTTGTGAAATTCAGCCAGTGCATGGAAATACCAGGCTAGTGTCTTTTGATATCCATCAAGTGTACCAGGCAAAGCTAGGAATTCCTACCGATTCCGAGCTTGATGTCAAAAGCAAGATATTCTATTTATCAAGTAACGTTTTATACTACAGTTTATTTGATTGTTGGTGTTTAATGTCCTATCAACAGCTAAGGTCATTCCCGCATTTAACCTGCAGCATCAGAGGGAAAATAAAAAATCAGAACAGAATATTTGTGTCACAGGGTGAGAAAAATGTGCTCCGGCCCGGGGCTCGAACCCGGGACCTCTGGTTTACCGTACCATCGCTCTAACCGACTGAGCTAACCGGGCACGAATACACATTTCCTCCCCACAGTGAGTTACGTACCGTGACATACTTCCCCGCCAAATTGGAATTCGTCCCCGAATTCTATATTTAATTCGTCTCTGAATTCCATATATTTGGTACATTTTGGGTAGTATATATATCAGTCACGGTCCCTCGTTGGGCGCCAAATGTCACAGGGTGAGAAAAATGTGCTCCGGCCCGGGGCTCGAACCCGGGACCTCTGGTTTACCGTACCATCGCTCTAACCGACTGAGCTAGCCGGGCACGAATACACATTTCCTCCCCACAGTGAGTTACGTACCGTGACATACTTCCCCGCCAAATTGGAATTCGTCCCCGAATTCTATATTTAATTCGTCTCTGAATTCCATATATTTGGTACATTTTGGGTAGTATATATATCAGTCACGGTCCCTCATTGGGCGCCAAATGTCACAGGGTGAGAAAAATGTGCATCGGCCCGGGGCTCGAACCCGGGACCTCTGGTTTACCGTACCATCGTTCTAACCGACTGAGCTAGCCGGGCACGAATACACACTTCCTCCCCACAGTGAGTTACGTACCGTGACATACTTCCCCACCAAATTGGAATTCGTCCCCGAATTCTATATTTAATTCGTCTCTGAATTCCATATATTTGGTACATTTTGGGTAGTATATATATCAGTCACGGTCCCTCGTTGGGCGCCAAATGTCACAGGGTGAGAAAAATGTGCTCCGGCCCGGGGCTCGAACCCGGGACCTCTGGTTTACCGTACCATCGCTCTAACCGACTGAGCTAGCCGGGCACGAATACACATTTCCTCCCCACAGTGAGTTACGTACCGTGACATTTGCATCGAGAATAACCAAACCTGGTGTCAGGTCAATACCACACAAAAGCCACTTGGCCCCTTCCCCTAAAAGTAATAGGATTAAATAATCATATTACTCATACAAGGGGAATAACCAGATTAAACCCTCACAGACGAGAATGTCAGAGACGTACCTGACGGCCAAACCACGTCGTGATTCAGGTATGTTTGAACACCGATCAAATTACACATCGCATGTTCCCACCTGCCACTCACTGTGGTCATGTGTAGGTACAGCATTAACCCTTTCAACACCAAGTAACTTAATGGGCTGTTCCATGCCACTGTTTCATGCTATTTCATTGGTCCATTCAAATTTTCAGGCTATTCCATTCTTCAGAAAGTGTAATTTTTTCAAATTTGATAACTATTAACAAACAGTGGAGATCCTGATGAGACGGCTCATCTGGATCTGCACTGTTTGCAAACATTGTATCTATAGAGGTCTGTGGTGTTGAAAGGGTTAAATACGTTACAGTGTAGTTGTCAAATACAATGTGCATATGCATATATGTACAATGTATAATGTATATATGTATGTATGTATATATGTATACATATATATATGTATACATATATATATGTATGTATGTATAATGTATATATGTATGTATGTATATATGTACAATGTATATATGGCTTGTACAACTTACGGGACTGTCTGTGAGCAAACAGCATAGCGGGATCCAACCATTCCTTCTCCAAGTCTGTGGAGAAGACCGCTTCATCGGGCATCGGCATCAAGTCGTAGTTACCGTACGATTGCTGAACACAGAACATGCATTGATTCATTGGCTACTGGTAGTTGTATCATAGCCCAAAGACCTTCAGCATTATACACGCACCTGCTATAATTTCCAATACCAAGTTGTTGTTCTGTGTATCTAAAGGGGTGGAGCTTAGAATGTGGTGTAACTAAAGGGGTGGAGCCTAAATTAATGAGATGCCGTGCAATAATTGCCGTGCGTGTATCTGGAACGTATGGGCACTTACAAGCACGGCAATTATTGCACGGCTGTTCCTCTCAATGACCGAATGATGTCAACAGAAAATGTGCCAGACAACGCGTATATGACGATAGCAACGGCCTTCACGACGTAAACATGGCAGGTGAAGGGACTTCCCCCCACCTGGCACTAGAATTCTGATTGGACCGTATCAATTACGTGGCAGATCGAGCGATCAAAAACAGCTCCTGTCATTAATGAGCAGCGCCCACATAGAATTGCGCATGTGCCAATTTTCCATATTTGGCAAATGATACAAATCAGCTAGATCATAAAATTGCACGTGCATTTGATTTAAACTCGGCCTTACGGCCTCGTTTAAATCAAATACACTTGCAATTTTATGATCTAACTATTACTCAAGAGTAGCCACTAGTATTTCAGAAACTTGACATTTTTGCCAAGTCGTAGTTACATGTACCGTACGATTGCTGAAGACAGAACATGCAATGATTGATTGGCTACTGGTAGTCGGAGTAGCCACATGATTTGGCTACTACTATTTCAGAAACTGACATTTTTGGCAACTAAACGTTTCAGAACTTTTGAAAATGTATCATATTTTTACAAATATTGGATTTGATTTGATTTATTATTGTTTAACGGCCTATCAACAGCTAAGGTCATTTAACGCCGGGCCAACGGTTTCGATCCAAAATTTAACCTGCCGCATTGGGGGAAAATCTCAAAATCAGACGCAATATTTAGATCGAGATAAATATATACTAGTATTCAGTACTGAAGTTAGAATAACCTGACCAGTAGTCTATTTCATCAACATTGCAAAGTATACTTTAGTAGCAAAGTATACTTTGAGGGAGAAATTTTCAATTTTATGATAAATTTATTCATTTTTATTATACTGAATTTATTACATTATCACAGCCAATTTGGCTGTGATAATGTAATAAATTCAGCATAATAATTATGCATACATGTACTTTTAATTATGAAATATATGCATTTGTTAGTTCTATATGAAATAATGCATTTCAGGAAAAATAAATGATTATTCCCTCAAAGTATACTTTGCTAGAAAAGTATACTTTGCAATTTTGGTGTAATCGGCTACTGGTGCCAGGTCCATACCACACCAAAGTGGCCCCTTGCCCTAAAAATAATACCGGTAGGATATTGGAGCAGACGTAAAATAGTATTATTCTTTTTTATGTTATCAGTTCATTTTGGCTACTCATTTAAAATGTTGTCCTCTTTCAACGTCATTTACAGTCATTTACAGTACATTGTAAATATATTTCCTGAAAAATTGCACATGTTCTTAGGTGCAAAATCACATGGCGTGTCTCAGATGAAAATTCACCTGTATATAACACATAAAACAAGGATGGCCGCGGTCCGCATGTCGAGCCCGCCGAGGCATTTGATGGTCTCAGAGTGTATTTATTTGAAGTTTGATGCCCAATAAGCATACAAAGTTTCAAGCAAATCTGACTTACGGTTACAGAAAACTTTAACGCAAATGTTGACAGAAACTTTAATGCAAACTTCTAAGTCATTTCACCTTGACATAGGGGCACACTGCACAGAGGCCACATGAGTGGGACATAGAATGAATATATGGATGATGACTAATAAGCATATGAAGTTTCAAGTCAATGTGACTTAGGACTGCAGAGATATAAGGTATTTAAAAACTTTAACGTCTTTTTCGGTACGCAAACTTCTAAGTCATTTGACCTTGACCTTGGGCACAGGGGCTGCATGAGTGGGATACAGCATGAATATATGGATCATGACTAATAAGTATATGAAGTTTCAAGTCAATGTAACTTAGGACTGCAGAGATATAGGACGGATGGACGGACGGACGGACGGACACCCGGACGTCATTGTGATCACAGGTGGAAGACTCGGACCTATGACACCAAAAAAATGCCTATTAAAAAAATCCCATTACCCCACCCACTTGGTCTCGTACAGTACCATATGCTAATATAAAGGTGAGCATAAATAGCGCTATTATAGAAAAAGCCCTCTCTTTTCCGGCTCGCACAAACACAATAAACATCGATTAAATGTATGAAATATGTCTCTGGCAATCGATAAAGGTATTAGGTGTGTGAATATACTCACTTCAAATCGCTGTTTGAAGTATTTATTGAGTTATTCGCGTTTTGATTACCCCATCCAAAGCGAAAGTTGCGTGTACGAAAGAATCTCACACAGAATCGGAGGCCGTCCGGCTGGATTATCGGTCATATTTGGCCGATAGCTGATCGCCAGCTCAAACTAAAGTCGTGCACCATGATCATCAGCTGATGATCATATACACTAGAGACTCCAACCAAACAAAGTTCGTCCAATTGTGATCGTTCGCCGATCTAAAAAACACTTTTTTCTATAATTTCATTCATTATCTGGAACTGGGTCAATGCACTATCTTCCATAATACAACCACCGAAGCGTCTATGTAAGAACATCTCTGATTGGTTAAACCTAAAAATAGACGCGAGGACTTTCCCTTTCCAGGGTTTCCGGAAGACATAATCTGATAGTACGCGAATCATGAATGAAAGTCAATAAAATTAGAAAAAAGTGTTTTTTAGATCGGCGAACGATCACAATTGGACGAACTTTGTATGGTTGGACTCTCTAATGTATATGATCATGGTGCACGACTTTAGTTTGAGCTGGCGATCAGCTATCGGCCAAATATGACCGATAATCCAGCCGGACGGCCTCCGATTCTGTGTGAGATTCTTTCGTACACGCAAATTTCGCTTTGGATGGGGTATACAAAATGCGAATAACTGAATAAATGCTGGAAACAGCGATTTGAAGTGAGTATATTCACACACCTAATACCTTTATCGATTGCCAGAGACAGAAGTCATACATTTAATCGATGTTTATTGTGTTTGTGCGAGCCGGAAAAGAGAGGGCTTTTTCTATAATAGCGCTATTTATGCTCACCTTTATATTAGCATATGGTACTGTACGAGACCAAGTGGGTGGGGTAATGGGATTTTTTTAATAGGCATTTTTTTTGGTGTCATAGGTCCGAGTCTTCCACCTGTGATTGTGATCACTGTCTCGCTTTCCGCAAGTGGGCTCGACAAAAACACACGACGTAGCTTGAAAACCTAACATTGGCATGGCCACATAATTGTGAAAGATCATGTATATAACCTAAATATGCGAGGTTAAATGTATGTATTTTCTTTTAGCTTTTACAATTCTAGGTACGAGGTAAAAAAACAATGTTCATGCAGTCTCCGCGAAACTGCCAAAATTTTACAGGACATTCGGTCTGGTAAACTTGAAATTTTTACCAGTAGCAGATTTCACCAAAATTGCAAAGTATACTTATATATCTAGCAAAGTATACTTTGAGGGAGAAAATTCAATTTAAGGATAAATTTATTAATTTTCATTACAATGAATTTATTACATTATCACAGCCATTTTGGCTGTGATAATGTAATAAATTCAGTATAATAATTCTGCATACTTTTAATCATGTAATATATGCAGTGGTTAGTTCTATACGACATAATGCATTTAGGGAAAAATAAATGATTACTCCCTCAAAGTAGACTTTGCTAGATAAGTATACTTTGCAATTTTGATGAAATCGGCCAAAAAATGTACCAGAGCGCATTTTTTTTATATAAAAAATAAAATTTATACTTATATCAGTCATATAAGAAAAGCTAGCTAGCACCAGAAGTGCATACCAAAGGAAGGTGATTTCACTGAAGCTTAGAATAAGAAAGTAAAAAAAATAATTGTTTTTTCATGCACACATTTGACAAGTGTCCATGAGTACAAGATTTAATCATATCTGGTGCATGAACGGTTTACCAATAATAGCCTCAGATCAGTTGGCACATCAAAATTATCTAGCTTGCAGAATCTTTACTTCCTTATCATAGTATGGCGAGGTGTATATGAAGGGGAACAGAAATGAGAATTGAAAAAATGTTTAAATTATAGGACAACAAAGACATCAGCGAATGACCATGACCCGTCGTCCTTGGGATGAAAGTGGGGTGGAGCATTTTGCACAGAATAATGGAAAGCTTATCTGTTACTGATGGTTACATGAATGGATGACATGACGGAAAGACAAAAACTATATACCACAATAACCCTAAATATGGACCATTTGTTTTGTTTTGACAAATTGTATTGCAAGAAATAAGACTGACCACACTAACCCTAAACATTGCGACTCTTTCTTATAGGAAACCTGAGTGTAATCATGATCATAATCAGTGTTCCGAGACCACAACATTTTCAGAAGGACCACATAGCTCCAGATAAGTTTTATATCTAAAAGAGTATTATACCCCCAGATTTCAAATTCAATGCGTATTTTACTTTTACAAATGTATTATTGATTTTCTTCCTTATTAAATACGGAACAAATGATAAAAAATAAAACAAATTTAAAAATTAACTTATTTGAGCTGCACAAAGCAAACACGGTTTCATTTTTGCAGCTCAAATAAGATTTTCAATTTTATTACAGTATTTTCACTACTCGATTTGAAAATCAATGTGTATTTTCACATTGCTGTGAGTATTTTGTACTCCCACTTTTGATAATCAATGCGTATTCTGCTAGAATAAGTGCGTAAAATATACAATATGCACCTTATCTGGAGCTCTGGGACCACCGGAATAAGCCCTTGAGTGAGTTTGTGAATAATCGCTTACCTGTGGGGTGCTATGATCGCCGTCCCCCTGATCTTGTGTTAACTGTCTCGCCCGATCGCGGTAAACCAATTTCACGCTGAAGTAACTCGCGGGTTCGTCCAGCAAGCCGAAGTCACCCATCTCCATATTAAACTGCACAGCATCCGCACTGTACAAGCCATCATCTGGATAGCCGTGTTCAGCACGTAGCTGCTCAATATCACCAGCAGTATATAGTTTATCTGGAGCTTTACGCGGAGCTTCAACGATTATTCCGTCATCCTTAGTAGTTATTGGTTCACTGTCCAACAACGGATCTTGGACAAACACTGCGGTGTCAACCGCCAGGTATTCGGCACTTTTGGGATCTAGTCCCGTACCCCATATACTCCTGTACTTGTCTACATCACAAGTACCGTCATCATATAAGTGTTCAGTCACTAGATCTGTCCCCCACAGACTATTTCCATGTTCATAAGTGTCACTTTTCTCTGTTACACCATCGCAAACGTCAGTTTCCTGTTTATCTGAATATTTCTCGCGTGTTTCATCACGAGTTCTCCTTATGAAACCTTCAGTCTGTGGCCAACTTTTTGCCATTTGATTATCTGTGTGTTCCGTTACCGGTTGCCAGTTGTGATGGCTTGGATTGTGGCCAATCGTCGACACATCCGGCCAGTCCTGAGTGTGTGGGTAGGTGGCAACGAAACTGGTTATGGTGTAATCAAATGGGTAGGTCGGATCACCAGAATCTGTACCCACATCGCCAGAAAATGGATCAACCTTAGGCTCATATTTCTGGCAATGGTGGTGTTTTTCAAAACTCTTGCTACCATCCTGTTCAGATTCCATAGCAGAAATGCCGTAATCTGTTTCATAAGCAGAGTCCAAGTCTTCGTTAATCCTAAACATTACTTCCTTCTCATTCACAATGTCTTCAATCATACCTAATGTCAGAGTTTCTGGAGTATCGCATTCTGACGAACTACCATCAACTGACGAGCTTGCTTTGTCAATACTGTCCCCAGTCTGTATGTATTTATTGTAATTCTTCACTTTAAACTGTGGCACAAAGGACTCCTCCTCATCACTATCTGCATTGGCATGGAATTTTTGATATGGCGTTTTGGAAGATGAAATTCCACCGAATAGATCGTGTCTTTTACGGATCTTTGACGTTGGTAATTCGGCAACAGCGTTGGTTGGAGTTATAGGCCGGAAGTGGGTTTTAGGTGAAAAATACAGGTGCTCATGTGGTGAAGCAGGCTTGGGAGAATTTTCTGTAAGATCCAGATGGAACTTGACAAGATTTGGCTCGCTCTGTACATGCAGCAGTTTTGGAGGTACGTCATAGAATGCTGAATGTTCAGACGGGACAAGCTCGAAGCTCTTGGAGAGTTTTGGATCAGGAGGCCTGGCTTCTGTTCGCCATAACGATGGGACATCACCCATGGAGACACTGCGATCATAGAAGTGCGAACATTTACTTGGGCTTTCCTCCTCGTCGTCCAGAAACACTGCGTCTTCACTGGAATCATCGGACACGAGACTGAACGATATATGCGGGATTAGCGTGTTTTCACCGGACACATCCTCAGCCTTATCTTTTTCATCTACCTCAACAGCAAGTCCACCAGCGGTCTGTTCGGTGTGCAAGAGGAAAACGTTTTCACCGAGCCATACCTGACCATCTGGAACCAAGTTCGGGCCCCAGGGAGAGAACTTTACCTTCTTCTGCATGTTGACGTCCCAGATCTGCGAGAGATGGCCACCGTTACTGTGTGGATGCCAGCACTGAAGGTCGGACGCCTGGAGAAATGTACCACCGTCCAAATCGCTGCATGCATACAAGGACGTGTCAAACAGCACCATACAATGCCAGAGAGAAGACAAACTGTGCCTGCTGGGACTGTCAAACCCATTGACTGGTTGGAAGGTGCTCTCAAGACCAAATCCGTTCAAATCAGCATCATTGGTCAAATGTAGGAAGTTGTTCAAATCAATACATGACAGCGACCCAGTAGAATTAGAACTTTCTGATGTTTTAGAACCACGGACATTGGCAACTGTCTGATCTTGGACAGGGAAGTGTGTTGGGGTTGGTGTGACATACTCTCCGTTATCGTCGTCGTTTGTTGACCATTTCCGCTGTCTTTCGATGTCTAATGTCAGATTGAAGACGCCCGCCAATGCCTCGTCAGTAGGTGATGTCTGCCACTTGTCCGACTCTGGTGTCGCAGCCTGCTCTGGTCTCAAATGTATCAGTTGCTGTTCTGTAGCCGATTGTATTGAGGGTTCCAGAAATGGACTAGACGAGATGAGAGAAGAGTTGGGTGGAATAAAGTCGATCGAGACGTTTTCATCCAGATTTGCTGAGGACGATATTTCATCTGTTAGCCAAGCTGGAATTAGGACAGACCTTTCCCAAATATCGTCGGTGTCTGAATCAGTAACGCAGCTGTAACTACGATTGTGGTCCAGAACGGGACTTGAAGCGGAGCTCAATATGCAGTCTTCTTTTTCTGGTGTTTCAAAGAGTGGGTAGCTATTTCTTTTATAGAGGTGAAGCTTCGAGTGGGATTGAGTGTCATCCTGAGGCTGGAAGATTTCATCAATAGGTTGAGTGTACCAAATATCTTGCTCCTGAAGTTCGGGACTGACACTTTCATCTCTTGGAGGATTTTCATTATAATCAAATTCAAAGTGGTTTGGTGTTTTGTCTGTCCGTTCTCGCTGTTCTAACGGTTCGCCATTGTCTACGTCCTGCAGTTCCTTGTAGGTTTTCTCAGGAGATGGCAACAGCATACCCTTCAAGATGGATTCAACCCGGTTGCAGTGGTTTTCATTGGGCCGAGACGGGTTATCAGAAACGATGATTTTTTCCATTTCCGTTAAATCTTCATTCACAAAAAGTTCTGGGCCAAGAAATAATGAGTTGCTGGGAACAGTAGTTGGATCAATCGGTGTAAACCCTGGAGGCCAGCTCAGTAACCGTTCAGTCTTCTTGTGAGGTTTAATATCTCTCTCTGCTTTACGCTTCTGCCCACAATTTTGCGATTGTGAATGGTGCAGCTTTGGAGTGGGTTTTTTCCTTTCTCTGTTGTCATGCTGTTTGGACGAATTTGACTTGGGTTTCAACTGCTTGCGGTAAGGGACTGGACCCCTCTTTGTCAGTTTCTTCAGCTCTTCAGACGAGCTGGTTCCATCTTCTCCGGAGCCAGCATTTTCTTGGCTTGCCGACTTGGTGAGAGGGTTGTTCTTCCAGACGGTTTGAGAGTCGACCGCGATAGGGGGAGAGGGTTGAGGAGAGGTGTCTGGTCCACACAGCGATGGAAAGGCTGCATAGTACCTGTAAATGGGAGTACCGTCATGAGACTAATGGTTATACAGTGGAACCTCTCTAAACTGGACACCATGCCGATGGTGTCGTCTGTTCGCGATCGCAAAACACAAACGGCTGTATTGGAGTGGTCATATGCTGATTTACAGTGGAACATCTCTAAACCGGACACCCTGAGAGGTCCCCAGGGTGTCCGGTTCAGAGAGGTTCTACTGTTTTGTTTGTTTGTTGGGGTTTAACGGCCTACCAACAGCTAAGGTCATTTAAGGCCGGGTCAATGGGTTTAGTACTAAATCCTATATATTACCTGTACAAGTACATGTACATGTTCAAGTACATATACAAATGGGGGGGGGGGGGGGGGAATCCCAAAATCAGAACTGAATATTTACAATAACGAAACTATATATTCATCCCTGAAATCAGAATAATCCTGATCTGATGCCAGGTCCTTGCCACACCAGAATCACTTGGCCCCTCCCAAAAGCAGTAGGATCAGTAATAATCTTACTACTTTTATAATGGGCAATAACCCAATTCAACTCCCAGGTAACAAAATAACCAGAGATAAAAAAAGTACCTGAGGGCCAAACCAAGCAAATCGTGATTCCTATAAGGAGGAACCCCTACTAGGATTAGGAATAATCATATTACTCATACAAGCGGTATAACCAGATTTAACACTCGCATACAAGAATGCCAAAGGGCCAATCCAGGTCTCCGTTCGGGATTCCGGTAAGGATGAATCCTGTTTGTTTAATTACCCATCGGATGCTCCCACTTGTCAGGATCTGCAGCTTTTGTGAGTAATGTAAATTCAAAAAAAAAATGCATTTTCAATTTCTTACAATAGTCTAAAAATTAGCAAGGAAATTATTGTTTTTACATCTTTATGGGGTAAATTGGTTAATCACTCATATAATGTTCATATCAAATGTGGCTGTGACTGGAGAAATGGGGCTTATGAGTTTTGTGACCAGTATAACTCCAGATCAAATATCACATTCCTTTAGCCCGATAAGGACCTATATTCATTGTTGGAAGCATGACAGGTGTTTCATTGATGGAATAGCGAATTGTGCAGATCCTGATCAGACTGCGGATGCACAGGCTGATCTGGATCTACACTGATCGCAAAATCCATTTCTCCAGTCACAAATACAGATTGTACACAAGTAAATAATTTCCTGCATTAATACGATATGTTGAACAATACTTCAGTATCCAAGAAGCCACCCTTTCAACATTTCGGCACAAGGCCTTTATCAAGGTATTAGTGTCTACTTAACGCTAAGCGGCATCCATTTTAGAAAATCTAAATTGGATGCAACTTAGTGTTTAGTAGACACTAATTTCTTGATAAAGGCCTTGTGCCGAAATTTCCTAAAATGGATGCCACTTGAAGTGAAGTAGACACTAATTCCTTGATAAAGACCTTGTGCCAAAAAAATGTGTGACGAGTGAGTTCTTGGTTACTGAAATAACGACACACATGGGCCGTCACATCTGCTCACCGTTCGGCTTGGTTTTGAAACTCTGGGCCACTGTCTTCACTACTGTCGCTGCTGCAGGACGAGGACTGGACGTTTACAAAGGGGCTCACCGACACTGCAAGGCAAACAAGATCATACATAGTACAGCAAATCTTGTGTCGAGCCGATTGATTAGGGTCTACGCACAGCATCAGATGGAATCACTTGAAAACACAGGGATTCACTGGCGATCGCCACTTTCGCAATTGGCGATAAAAAAATTAAAATTTTCGAGAAAATAAATCGCCACTTCCAGCGGAATCCCTGAAAACATGTCCTCAGATCTCCAGATAAGCTTTCGTCTCTAAAGAGTATTGTATCCCCTGATTTCAAATTAAAAGCGTATTTATTTTTACAAATGGTTTGTTTGTTTATTAATGTTTAACGGCCTATCAACAGCTAAGGTCATGTAAGGCCAGGCAAACGGGTTCGATCCCATTTTAACCTGCTGCATTGGGGGGAAAATCCCAAAATCAGAATTTTTCAATGTAAAATTAGTTTCTGTGAATACTTACCTGTTATATGTTGCTATATACATTTAGCTTCTATTGGGGCTACCCATTCCGAATACAATTTATTGACCCGCACTTACACCTGTCCCATCCCATATCGACCGTGCATGCGTGCATGGGAGACTTCCTCTTTGCGATAGAACAAATCTCTCGCCTTGCGGGGTGGGAGGCGGGTGTTAAATACATATAACAGGTAAGTATTCACAGAAACTAATTTTACATTGAAAAATTCTGATTTCTGTATCATACTTCCCTGTTATATGTTGCTAGAATTTGTCTCCAAGGCGGGAAGGTAAGGTGATACAGAAACCAGGAAAATAACTTAATTCGCTCTGTGAATACTAAACCTAGGATCAATAAATTGACTCACCAAACAACTTGTAGACTAGACCCGGGCACCGTCTGAGCAGCACCCCCCTATTCCTGCACCCAGAAGATAACTGAGCCGCCAGCTAAGTCTTCTGGTCTGCTTGAGTACTGTCCCCAGTCGCAGTTTCACACACACTGAATGTGACTAACTCATATCATGTTAGTGTCATGTCATACACACTGTTGTGCCTCACATCTAAGACTCACAGCATCTACACTGACCCTTGTCCATGTCCACAAGTCTCTTAAAGTTCTAACCCACATTACTCACAAATAGTAATGCTAACATAAAATACACTATGCATATTGACACCCACATACTATCAATAATTACCAAACATGGCATTCATGACCCTGGATAAATGATTATGTGTTTTCGAGTGTCGTGATACCTAGTACGGTTAGCACCCTGGAGCACAGGTATCTCACCTTTACCCTCTCCGGATCTCACAATCATTGGTAACACCAACACTGCACACATTATAGTAAAATATGTATCCAGACTGGTATAACCAGTCATGTGTAACCAAGAAAACAATCTACTAAAACTTTCCAGGCACAAAACTTAAACTAGCTGATAACTAGAACGTTTTGTAATGCCAATGTGAATATACCAACACTTTGTTATCCTGGCCTAGATCCACTGGCCCAGAATAACAACAGGCTAGAAAATTGAGCCTTTTACACATGCTTGCCCCCCCCCCCCCCCCACCCCCCGTGATATCCCTGCTAGTCGCGACTAGGGGATCCAATGTGTAAATATCTGCGCTCTGCGCAGTCCGTGTACGTATGTAAAACTGATAAAAGTGGAATGAGACTTCCCTGATGCCACTTCCATTATCTTATCCCCAGGATCACTCCATAGAGGAACTCCGAGGAGGTAAATACTGCTGCTCCAACCTCATGGCATCGATTATAACCTTACGAGCCCTTAACCGAATTGGATCGATATGCTCTGCGTGTTGCGAGATATATCCATATGCAAACTGAAGATTTGGATATAAACTGATTACCCACGCCTAGAATAAAATCCATTGCCTACCTCTCATTGTCTAGTCATTGAGATGTAGTGCCTAATTCACCACGCTCTGGCCTTGCACAAAACAATTCCGTGCCTTATGGAACTAAGCCTTGGATACTCCCATCTCTGAGCCTCCTTTCTCCACGGCCGAATTCTCTATGAGCCAAGTTTATGTAAGCATAACCTAATACTTGAGCCCCTGATGTTCCAGCAAAGTACTGGCTTTAAGAAATCCAACTTAGTTTTGGGGTCAAACATTGTGCCAAATCAATTCCTCTAACAGAGCTCCTATAGTGTGGGTCTGAGGCAGTCTAGGCCTACCCTTGCAAGCAGTAACCTATTCTGCTTCACACATAGACTTAGCCCTCGGCACCTGCGCAGGTTAAACAGGACCACTATCCTGAGACAGATACTGGTATACCGAAGCTACTGCCTCCGGATAATAATGGGAACTGTTCTTCCACAGCTACACTAGCTGCCGAGACCAGTCCCACCTGATGCCATCAGAGGATTTTAACATTCACCCGCACCGGTGAAGTGCCCTTTCCCTCTGACAAGCCTGGTGTATTTTGTCTTATGAAATTCACCATCATCTAGCCGAATGTCTTAACCGATTGCGCCACGAAGCCCACATTATCATCTGATCGTGACCTTGATCTATGTGCCAGGGCATAGCGTGTTTCCCGTCTCGGTTAAATTTGGTAGGTTCGTGCTGGGCGAGAGATAAACTCATATTCTGGATCAGTGCGAATGAATTTTAATCTATTGACATTGTTGTTGTTATTAACCGGAAGCATGTGCTTTTACCAAGTTAAAATACGACAATTGTACATTATAGAATACGTAAAGTATATAATGTCACATATAACCGACTCGATTTGGCCATGCCTGAGATCACGAACGGTCGGTTATACCTAACTGGGACCCGAGACGTAGTAAGGAACCCAGTCTCGCAACCATAGTAACGGAATCATTATCCAATGCAGATTATGATCACCCCTGTACAGGCCGCGTAATTCCCGCCGCCTTTTCGCCGAAGCGAAAACGAGGATTAACCCATTATTGACTGATCAATCAATAGGGAAGCTATCCCATGGCCAATACTGATTTGTCGTTAAACCCCATCTAACCACTGTTAGATTCCTTTAGGTTAACTATTCTAGCTACTGAGCTTTCTCTAGTGGAGAATGAAATCAGCGCCTATAATTGGGGTCTGAACCTATGATACATATCGGCACTGAAGTGAATTTGAAACAGTTGGCCAATGCCTACCTGTACCCTGTCCTAATCGATGCTGACGATTTCGTTTCCTAGAACAATTACTTAAGGAAATCGCCCATTTCTCCTACCGCTGGACTGACTGGATTAATTTGCCTTACTTACAGCAATTAACCCAGACCTCCATTCGCGTCTTTGCCTGTGCAATGATTGCCGTAGCTAGCCGCGAAAATTTGTCCTTCCTTATTCCCTTCCTGATAGACTCCAGACGTGAAGAATCAGAACGAGTGTATTCGCATGAAGTGTTCACCCTGCATACTGTGACAGAAGCTTGAGAAACACTGGAATGCCCACCGTATGGTACACTAGACGTTCCAGTATGCTAGAGAACCAACTTGTCATTGGCCAGCATGTTGCCACTAGTGTGACCCGAATTTACTGATTGTGGAAATGTTCACCCGTATACTCATTTCCATGATATGGACATGCGCCCACCGCTTATGCCCACTAGTCCAGAATTGGATACACATACATTGGGCTCTGATTGTCCATCATGGTCGCAAACAGACACAACCAGGGGTGGCTCTACCTGTTGATACCCGCGTTGGTCACTGTTCTTAACAGTGACCCCTCGGTACGGACTTTCGAGCCCACCTCGACAGGTAGTCCACATTACATTGGTAGATGATCTACACCGCATATCTGCCTCTGAATTCAATACCCTAGCAGCTAAAATAGCTCCCTGACTGGTAGTTGAATTGGATACACAGCTTTGACGATCACTCTCAACATGATGTCTACTCTGTACATATCGGCACTGTCCAAGTGTACCCTGACTATCCCCATTCTGGTAAGGAACTCATCCCTACGTATCAGATGTCCTGTTTCGGTACTAGTTCCGATATCTCTATGTTCGGCCTGAGACCTAACCCGTGATAAGATCCCAGAACAAACGCCGCTTGAGTAGCAGTGTGTCTCTAGACTGATCGTGCAGGAGCCAGTCGTCCAAGATTGAAGTATGCAATAACACATGTCTGGACTGTGCCTAGATTACCTCTATTAGTTTTGTGAACGCCGTGGCTTTGAAGGGTAGGACACAAAACTGTTATACCATGCCTTGCGAATGAAAGCTTATAAAGTTTCTGGACGCATGGCATATCGGTATATGAAGATAACCTTCATGTGGTTCGCTGGAGACTGCCCAATCGTTGACTCTAATAGTTCGACGTATCGATCGAGCCGTCTCTATCTAGAATTGATCTGTCTGTTGGTACAACAAACGCACGCTGTAGAAGCTCAGATATTGCCAATCTCTGATGCGTGTAGCGCCCCTCTGGTAGCCCCACCCTATGGGGCTGTATAGGTGTTATGGGTTGCTTAAAGCTACCCATTACATCACTCGTTGGTTAAGGAGAAGGGGATATTGAAGCTTGCTTATGCCCCTTTTCCAGCCCGAGTTGCGCTTCTATAAGCGAACCGCTTGGCTAAAGAGACCACTGATAGTCTTGCTAACTGCCGAGTCTGTCTTACTGTAGCGTCAGCAGCAGTTACCTGCGAACATCTGTTTCCAAACAGATTCGTGGCCTGAAGGAATGCTTCCCGAAGGAGGTCCCTTCCCCTATGCCTATGACGACGTCAATGATCGTACCTAGACACGACCTAGAACGTCGTTTGTGTTTCATGGATATACAATCCCGCGTCCTGGTAGACGAGCTACTGGAAGATTTGTGCCCTCCAGTCTGACATCATCAGACTCACATCATGACTAATCCAGTGTGTCGGCAGGCCAATGTCCTATACCGTTACACTGTTGTATATTCATAACCTTGAACAGATATTCCGCTGAAAACGGCGTGGTCAAGACCAGCGTCGCCGTTATCAGTGGCTATATTTTACACTCTGTTGACCGGAGGAATACGCTTGCATTCCACCGAGGCGCGCCCAATTGGATTTGCGTGTATACTACCCACCTCGCCTATCCGATTGAATCTACCTGTCCCGTGTTCTTGCTCAGTGGTTAGCTAATAACCCGGAGCAGAACTAGTGGCCGGCGTTCTTGCTCATTGGTTAGCGTATAACCCAGAGCAGAACCGGTGTCCGGTATTCGTGCTCGGCGGTTAACGTATAAACCAGATCCTAACTGGTGTACTGTGTTCTTGCTCAATGGTTAGCGTATAACCCAGAGCAGAACTGTTGTCCGATATCCAATGTCCGTACTCAGTAGGTAGTGGACCCCCCAGAGCATAACTAGCGACGTTTGATGTCTCAGTCATAAGAGATACCCTGCCACTATTCGGACTCCTACTTAGCTAGACTCAAAAACAGTCGTTAGCTTATGAATCCTGCCGAACACCAACTGGTGTCCGGTGTCCGGTGTCCTTACTCAGTGGGTAGCGGACCACATAGAGCAGAACTAGCCACTTTGGATGTCTCAGTCATAAGAGATACCCTGCCACTATTCGGACTCGTACTTGGCTAGACTCAGAAACAGTCGTTAGTTTATGAATCTTGCCGAACACCGACTAGTGTCCGGTGTCCGGTGTCCGGTGTCCGGTGTCCTTACTCAGTGGGTAGCGGACCCCCATAGCAGAACTAGCGACGTTGGATTGTCTCAGTCATAGAGATACCCCGCCACTATTCGGACTCGTACTTGGCTAGACTCAGAAACAGTCGTTAGTTTATGAATCTTGCCGAACACCGACTGGTGTCCGATGTCCGGTGTTCTTACTCAGTGGGTAGCGGACCACCCAGAGCAGAACTAGCGACGTTGGATGCCTCAGTCATAAGAGACACCCTGTCACTATTCGGACTCGGCGTAGACTCAGAAACAGTCTTTAGTTTCTGAATCTTGCCGAACACAGACTGGCGTCCGTTGTTCTTACTCATTGGATAGCGGACCACCCAGAGCAGAACTAGCGACGTTGGATGCCTCAGTCATAAGAGACACCCTGCCACTATTCGGACTCGGACTTAGCTCAGACTCAGAAACCACTGCAGTTTCTGAATCTCACTTATTGATACTTACCCTGATACTTACTATAATAGTACCTAATGGTCAGGCCCCTCCATAGAGGCCCCCAAGGCCTAAGACAAGCCCGGTTTCTCATTAGAGCAACCGTTATGTCTCTAGCAACAACGGAAACAAATTATCTCATGAGAATCACAAGTTCCCGTTTTGTGACCACCCCCAAATTCCTGACCCGAACTGGGCTTAGGTTTCCCTTTAGTGAACGTGTTACGGAAAACCTATTCAAATATCGAACTAAACAAAGTCGAAAAAAATAATAAAAAATTTCTTTGTCGACAATAGGAACGTCCGACAATAGGAAAATCGCGAAGTTCGCGCCTGTGGCCACACTAAGAAAAAAAAACTCGAAATACTTTCAAAATGAAATATTTTCGACTAGCAACTTATAGAAATGAATAGCCCCCACTCTATTACAGAAGATATTGCCTACTTACGGACAATAACCATGAATAGAGTGTATAAAACAGCCAAACGAAAATGAGCACCAAAAAGGATACTTTCACGCCAGCCGTCCGAAGCAAAGAGGAAGTCTCCCGTGCGCGCATGCGCGGTCGATATGGGATGGGACAGGTGTAAGTGCGGGTCAATAAATTGTATTCGGAATGGGTAGCCCCAATAGAAGCTATATAGCAACATATAACAGGGAAGTATGATACAGAAATCAGAATAACCTGACCTGGTGCCAGGTCCATACCACACCAAGTCACTTGGCCCCTTCTCCTAAAATAGGATTACGAATATCGTAATACTCACATAAGAGGTATAACCAGATTCAACTGTCACATACAAAATGCCAAAGACATATGTGAGGGCCGAACCAGGTCTCCAGTCCGTAAAATACGTAAATACACACCTTACTAGTCAACAAGGGGAGATAACTCACTGAAAACCAATAGGGTTCTTCATCTTGACGTGATAAACATGTATACTGAATTTGGTTACGATCCGTAAAGTAGAAGTTATTGCGTAGATAGATTCCAAAAATAAACGAGGCGAATACATAATACGTCAAAATCAATAGGCTTGTTCGTCTTGCCGTGATACACATGTATTCCGAATTTGGTTACGATCGGTGAAGTAGAACTTGAGTTATTACAGGGACAATGATACGGAGTGCGAAGAATAAGAAGAATTCTGCGGAATCAAATGTCTCACCTTGTTCCGCCTTGACCCTGGGGCCCCGAGAATAGTCCTATATTCATCTACATATCATAGTAAAGGTATGTATAAAGTTTGATGACTGTAGCTGATAAGGTGTTGAAGTAATGACCGTAACACGAAAACTTAACATTGAATGATGACGACGACGCCGCTGCCGACGATGACGACTCCGGAAAAGCAAAACCTTAGTCTCGCTTTCCGCTTTCGGGGCGAGACAAAATCAATAGACTTCTTCGTCTTGCTGTGATAAACATGTATACCAAATTTGATTACAATCCGTCAAGTAGATTTTTAGTTATTGCGTGGACAAGCTGTGCCCGCCCATACAAGGTGAATACATAATACGTCATAAAAATGTATATGCCGCCATGACATACTGAACTCTAACTGGAGAAACTCTTACAAACCTTTTGGCATAAATGTACATAGACGTACATACGGACGGACCCTCAAGATCAACTCAATATGCATAAAACCCTGTCATGTATCTAATAAGCACCATAGTTCATTATCAGGCAACTACTTGATCAGGCGCTACACTGGTCACAACTGATATCCCATAAGCTCCTGCGATGACAAACATTTGTGTGTAGTTACTCGAAACTCCACAAAACAGTTTTGGAAATATGACCCCAGACGGGCATTTGTTCCCATTTTTGACCTTTTAGCATGACCGTGACCATGGACATAGGTCATAAGTGCAAATTTAGGATCGTCTGTAAATTTCAATATTTGTTTACAAGAAAACATTGTTAATATGAAATTTAGAGACTATCATAGTTTTGCACTTATGAACATTAGTCGTACGAAGTTTACTGAAACGGTGATGATGATGACAAATTTTGGTGAAATCTGCTATCTGATACAAACCTTGGGACTCGTTATCCTTCAGACGAATGCAGAGTTCATCCACCAACTTCTCTATGTTGGATCGCTACAAGTAGATAGATTGACATTCAGATGATAATGTACGGCTGAAGTATATTGATCATGGCCGATCTCGTATGAACCAGGAAGTAGCATCCACTAAACAGTAAACACACCTGGGCCTTGTACACTATACAATTTATGAAAAGGGAATATTTTTTGTTCTCAAAAATATGAAAATTACTTTCAAAAAGTTCAAGTCCTGATAAGACGGCTTGTTACGAGCCGGCTCATCTGGATCTGCACTGTTTGCATAAAGCACTATAGCTGGCTTTCGGGTTCAAAGAGTATTCTACTCTCCTAACAACGTATGTGACCATCGTAGACTAAGATCGGCCTGCGCTTTCGCCTTTCAGGGCCTATGATGTTCGCCATTCAGTCACTCGTACATATATACAGCCATCATGTGGCTGTGGAAGTGTGGAGAATGACCACAACCTATAGTCGTTACAAATGCCATACGGTTTTGTTTGTTTAATGGTGTATAATGGCCTATCAACAGCTACGGTCATTTAAGGCCGGGCCAACGGGTTCGATCACATTTTCTGTACCGGTATAAAACTTGTCCAATGCTATAATATATACAGTCCAATCTCCGGTAACGGCCACCTCCAACCAGCGTTCATCTCTCTTCAACGACCACTTTAAACACCCCCCGTTTATTTTAGCATTATTTAAACTCTGCCCAACGAACACCTCCCTAACGGCCACGTGAGTTTCAACAAAAACAGCCATAATCCTCTCTGAAAGGTCAACATGTTTTCGCCAACGGCCACGTCAATTAAAAGAAAAACGGCCATAAACCACTCTGAACGGTCAACATAATTATTCTTGCCAAGGTCACATATATATATCTATTAAAAAAAGGCCAAAAACCTCTGAACAGTCAACATGTTAAATTGACATGTTCGTTCGCAAAAGTTATGGACACGCGAATCGCGTTGAATCAATATTCCACATGGGTGGGCTATAGAATGAAAATTTGGATGATAATAAAGAATTATTTGAAGTTTGAAGTAAATCGGAGTAAGTGTTGTGGAGATATAAGGTATGTTTGAAGTAAATCGGAGTAAGTGTTGTGGAGATGTATGTAAAAACGTTAACACAAGTAATTTGACCTTGGGTATGTGGACCACATGGGCAGGCTATAGAATGAAAATATGGATGATGAATAAGAATTAGTGGATGTTGGAAGTAAATCGGAGTAAGTATGGTGGAGATATAAAGTTTGTAAAAACTTTAACACAAATTTCAAAGTCATTTGACCTTGGGCATATGGACCACATGGGCAGGCAGGCTATGGAATGAAAATATGGATGATGAAAAGGAAGTATTGGAAGTTGGAAGTAAATTGGAGTAACAATTGTGGAGATATAAGGTATGTAAAAACTTTAACGCAGATATTATAATAAAGCAAACTTCTAACTCATTTGGCCTTGACCTTGGGGCACAGAATGAATATATGGATGATGACCAATAAGCATACAAATCCGACTTACGGTTAGAGATAGTAGGTATCTGAAAGTCGCAAATTTTTACTATCATTTAACGCAAACTTCTAAGTCATTTGACCTTGGGCACAGGGGCCGCATGAGTGGGATACAGCATGAATATATGGATGATGACTAATAAGCATATGAAGTTTCAAGTCAATATGACTTAATTTTGTTAAATTGTCATGGTAAATGTTTGAATGACAAGCTTATTTATTTATTTATTTCGGTCAGCAACAATCGTATTTTCAATGACCAAAGAAGGGGCAGTGTGAATAAGTGAAGCTGATGGCCCCTCTCTACAACAGCCAATTTTAGTCCTTCTGGCTGTTTTAGAGAGGTTGGACTGTACATCATTTTCTCCGCCCACGGCCCATTTGATCCAGAGCTCCAGATAAGGTGCGTATTTGCGTAAATACCCAATTAAAATTGCCAAAAACCCAATTGAAATCAGAAGTAGTGAGTATCAAAAAGCAATGAAAAATTTGTGGTATCTTTATCATGCTACAGAAAACAATAAACAGACCACAAATATAGCATATTTTCTTATTTTTTCCATGAAAACACATATTGGTATTTCATTAGAATTGTCTCCAAGGAGACAATTCTAATGAAATACCAAGATGTGTTTTCATTAGAAGCAAACTATTCAATAAGTGCGGTCTGCTCATGTGCAAACAGTAGTGTTCTTCTATTTTACACAATTAAAATGCTGAAATACCCAATTGCTTCAGAAATGATGGAGTGACAATACGCAACTACTAATTCCTTATCTGGAGCCCAGTTTGTTTGTTTGTTTATTGGTGTTTAACAGCCTATCAACAGCTAAGGTCATGTAAGGCCGGGCAAACAGGTTCAATCCCGTTTTAACCTGCTGCATTGGGGGGAAAATCCCAAAATCAGAACGGAATATTTACATCGAGATACAACATATTCAGCCCTGAAATTAGAATAACCTGACCTGGTGCCAGGTCCATACCGCACCAAAGTCACTTGGCCCCTTCCCCTATCTAAAAGTAATACCGGTAGGATTACTCTTATAAGGGGTATAACCAGATTCAACTCTCACATACAAAATGCCAAAGACGTATGTGAGGGCCAAACCAGGTCTCCAGTCGGGATTCCGGTAAGGATGAACCCCGATCGTTAAATTACCCATCGCGTGCTCCCACCTGCCACCCACTGGAGCCCAGTGAACCCGACTATATTTAGTGATCATGTGATTAGGATTAACACTGGGCTACAATCAGTAATTAACCAATTTATCAGGTAAATGTATCTTCCCAACAGCGCTCCAGATAAGGAATTAGTAATTGAGTATTTTCACTCCATCATACTTGAAGCAATTAGGTATTTCAATATTTTAATTGGGTAAAATAAATCACATTACTGTTTACACATCAACAGACAGCAATTATTGAATAGTTTGCTTCGAAATGAAAACATGTCTTGGCATTTCATTAGAATTGTCTCCTTGGAGACAATTCTAATGAAATGCCAAGATGTGTTTTCATTGAAAATAAGAAAAATATGCTATATTTGTGGTCTGTTTATTGTTTTCTGTAACACAAATTTGTTATTGCTTTTTAATACTCGCTACTTCTGATTTCAATTGGGCTTTTGGCAATTTTAATTGGGTATTTACGCAAATATGCAGCTTTATCTGGAGCTCTGTTCCCAATGACAACAGGGATTTCCTTTAACCCTGTTTTCTGCATCACTGATGCATTTTATTGGCCGAGGACCCACACTGACAATTGGCACTGCATCCCGTGGACCCTCAAAACTTGGCGGTGCAAATGTATTTTTGTCAAAAGTTTACAGCATTTTTACACTTTTTGGGAGAACCTGTGCGACTGTTGTTTATAGAACACAGTTCAGATAATTCAGGACTATCAATACCATTTTGATATTATTTTTAATGAAATATGTGTATGAAATTTTGGTCCCTAAACATCACCAGGGGCCTCCAAAATAGTAAAGTTTGGGAGTCCTGGGACCCACATTTAAAATACCCTTGGGAAATCCCTGTGACATTACATTATCTCCAAGCTGTGACACAAAATGAGGAAATCAAATTATGCGGAACATATGACTCAGATGTTATCTATTTTGAAAACAAAGATAATGAAAATTATGAATCTTTAGCCCCGTCACACTATAGACAACTATGCTATGGTTTGCAAACAACGTAGATCCAGTAGCCTATTTCACCAACATTGCAAAGTATACTTTGAGGGAGTAATCATTTATTTTTCCTGAAATGCATGATTTCATATAGAACTAACGACTGCATATATTTGATGATTAAAAGTATGCAGAATTATTATACTGAATTTATTACATTATCACAGCCATAATGGCTGTGATAATGTAATAAATTAAGTATAATAACAAGAGCTGTAGGAGAACAGCATAGCTCGACTACGAGGGTTGTCGATGTACACATAGCTTGACAAAGAAGGTGGCTGCGGCCTGCATAAAAACCTTAACCAAGGTCGACTAAAAACATTAACCAAGGGAAACTAGAAATGTGGCCTGTCGGCACACGAATACTCCCACTGACAGCCAAAGAAAACGAGGCATTTTTGATTATAAGCCATGTAGCCGAGCGTTAAGGTTTCAAACGCATCAAGTCTGTGACCTTGACCCTGGGCATAGTGTGATAATCCATGCATCGGTGTAGAAGATATAGAGCGGAAGGGAATTTCAATAGGTTTGACCTTTGACCTTCAACTATGACCTTGACCTTGGATGTAGGTGCGTGGTTATTGATCGAGACACACCTTCTCATCCTGAGAAATATTTGTGCCAAGGCATTTGATAATCCATGCATCGGTGTAGAAGATATAGAGCGGAAGGGAATTTCAATAGGTTTGACCTTTGACCTTCAACTGTGACCTTGACCTTGGACGTAGGTGCGTGGTTATTGATTGCGACACACCTTCTCATCATGCGAAACATTTGTGCCAAGCCATTTGATAATCCATGCATCGGTGTAGAAGATATAGAGCGGAAGGGAATTTCAATAGGTTTGACCTTCAACTGTGACCTTGGACGTAGGTGCGTGGTTAGCAATTTGATAATCCATGCATCAGTGTAGAAGATATAGAGCAGAAGGGAATTTCAATAGGTTTGACCTTTGACCTTCAACTGTGACCTTGGACGTAGGTGCGTGGTTATTGATCGCGACACACCTTCTCATCATGAGAAACATTTGTGCTAAGCCATTTGATAATCCATGCATCGGTGTAGAAGACATAGAGCGGAAGGGAATTTCAATAGGTTTGACCTTTGACCTTCAACAGTGACCTTGACCTCGGACGTAGGTGCGTGGTTATTGATCGCGACACACCTTCTCATCGTGAGAAACATTTGTGCCAAGCCATTTGGGAATTTCAATATTTTTGACCTTTGACCTTCAACTATGACCTTGACCTTGGATGTAGGTGCGTGGTTATTGATCGCGACACACCTTCTCATCCTGAGAAACATTTGTGCCAAGGCATTTGATAATCCATGCATCGGTGTAGAAGATATAGAGCGGAAGGGAATTTCAATAGGTTTGACCTTTGACCTTCAACTGTGACCTTGACATTGGACGTAGGTGCGTGGTTATTGATTGCGACACACCTTCTCATCATGAGAAACATTTGTGCCAAGCCATTTGATTATCCATGCATCGGTGTAGAAGATATAGAGCGGAAATGAATTTCAATAGGTTTGACCTTTGACCTTCAACTGTGACCTTGGACGTAGGTGCGTGGTCAGCAATTTGATAATACATGCATCGGTGTAGAAGATATAGAGCGGAAGGGAATTTCAATAAGTTTGACCTTTGACCTTCAACTGTGACCTTGGACGTAGGTGCGTGGTTATTGATCGCGACACACCTTCTCATCATGAGAAACATTTGTGTCAAGCCATTTGATAATCCATGCATCGGTGTAGAAGATATAGAGTGGAAGGGAATTTCAATAGGTTTGACCTTTGACCTTCAACAGTGACCTTGACCTTGGACGTAGGTGCGTGGTTTTCCAAGTATGGTTGCTGTAGGCCCAGGAGTATTCCATATACAAGCTTGAGTAAAAACCATAACCCAGGGGAGATAACTAAGTAATCCAAGGATAAAAGTAGGTCAAGGTCAAATATAGGTCAGGGATTATTGATGTACATCACTAGGAGATGAAGTTGTCCAAGTATGGTTGATGTAGGCCCAGAAGTATTCCATATACAAGCTTGACTATAAACATTAACCAAGTAATTCAAGGTTAAATGTAGGTGAAGGTAAAATAAAGGTCAGGGGTTATTGATGTACATCCCTATGAGAAAAAGTTATCCAAGTATGGTGTATGTATGCACAATAGTATTCCATCTACAAGCTTGACTAATAACCTTAACCGAGGTTGAGTAAAAACCTTAACCAAGGGGAATTAAGTAAGTAATTTAAGGTTAAATGTAGGTCAAGGTCAAATATAGGTCAGGGGTTGTTGATATACATCACTAGGAGATGAAGTTGTCCAAGTATGGTTGGTGTAGGGCCATGAGTATTCCATCCACAAGCTTGAGTAAAAACCTTAACCAAAGAGAATTAAGTAAGTAATTCAAGAGGAAATGTAGGTCAAGGTCAAATATAGATCAGGGGTTATTGATGTACATCATTATGAGAAAAGGTTGTCCAATTATGGTGTCTGTATGCACAATAGTATTCCATGTACAAGCTTGAGTAAAAAGCTTAACCAAGGTCGAGTAAAAAGCTTAACCAAGGGGAATTAAGTAAGTAATTCAATGTTAAATGTAGGTGAAGGTCAAATATAGGTCAGGGGTTGTTGATGTACATCACTAGGAGATGAAGTTGTCCAAGTATGGTTGGTGTAGGGCCATGAGTATTCCATCTACAAGCTTGAGTAAAAACCTTAACCAAAGAGAATTAAGTAAGTAATTCAAGAGGAAATGTAGGTCAAGGTCAAATATAGATCAGGGGTTGTTGATGTACATCACTAGGAGATGAAGTTGTGCAAGTATGGTGGGTGTAGGGCCAGTAGTATTCCATATAGAAGGTTGACTAAAAACCTTAACCAAAAGGAATTAAGTAAGTAATTGAAGAGGACATGTAGGTCAAGGTCAAATATAGATCAGGGGTTATTGATGTACATACCTATGAGAAAAGGTTGTCGAAGTATGGTGTGTGGATGCACAATAGTATTCAATGTACAAGCTTGAAAAAAAAACCTTAACCAAGGTTGACTAAAAACCTTAACCAAGGGGAATTAAGTAAGTAATTCAAGAGGAAATATAGGTCAAGGTCAAATATAGATCAGGGGTTATTAATGTGCATCACTAGGATGAAGTTTGTCCAAGTATGGTGGGTGTAGGGCCAGTAGTATTGCATATACAAACTTGACTAAAAACCTTAACCAAGGTTGACTAAAAACCTTAACCAAGGGGAATTAACCAAGTAATTCAAGAGGAAATGTAGGTGAAGGTCAAATATAGATTGGGGTTATTGATGTACATCACTAGGAGATGAAGTTGTCCAAGTATGGTGGGTGTAGGGCCAGTAGTATTCCATATACAAGCTTGACTAAAAACCTTAACCAAGGCGTGTGACGGTGACGCCGGGGTGACAACATAAGCTCTACTTATTCTTCGAATAGTCGAGCTAAAAAATTAAAAAAATTATCCTTAAATTGAAAATTTCTCCCTCAAAGTATACTTTGCTAACGAAGTATACTTTGCCATGTTCATGAAATAGGCTACAGATGAACCGGCTCCAACAAGCAAACTGTCTCATCAGCATGTGCTGTTTCTGAAAATATTCATTTTACAGCAGAAGTACCGTACCACAGAGCTCCAGATAAGTTTTGTATCTGAAGAGTATTATACCCCAAGATTTCAAATTCAATGCATATTTTACTTTTACAAATGTACTATTTATAAAAAAATTCACTTATTTGAGCTGCAAAAAGCAAAGACTGTTACCAAGTAAATTTTCAACTTTATTACAGTATTTTCATTACTCAATTTGAAAATCAATGCACATTTTCACATTGCTGCGAGTATTTTGTACCCCCACTTTTGATAATAATCAATGCATATTCTGCTAAAATAAGTGCGTAAAATACACCAAAACGCCCCTTATCTGGAGCTCTGGTGATACTATTGACATATGCTATGGTTTGCAAACAGCGCAGATCCACAGGCCCGTTTCACTAAACTTCGTACTACTAAAATGTTCGTGGAAATTTCAATTTATGGATTTACATTTATTGAGCATAGGCTGCATATGCAGCCTATGCTCAATAAATGTAAATCCAATAATTGTTTACAAGAAAACAGCGTTAATGTGAAATTTACAGACTATCATAATTTTGCAATTACAAACATTTTAGTAGTACAAAGTTTAGTGAAACGGGGGCCCCTGATGAGCCGGCTCTAACACACCATCTCATCACGTGCTGTTTCTGAAAATATTAATTTTACACAAGTACCCCTCATCATTTCTGTGTAGTTTATGCTGATTACAATAAATTGGACACTGCAAGTGATCTTGGAGAGAAAATAAAGTGATGTATATGGAGACTATTAGCTGGACCCCACTGGCATAAAACAAGGTCAAATCCCACTAGCCAAACTGGCAGGTACGTTTGTTCAGCCAAATATGAGATAGTCAGCACAGCCCTTTTGCATCATAGTATTGACAAATGTAAAAGAGTAAATACCACTACACAATTGCTTGGAACAACATTTGTCTGAATTCATTTGTGAAAATCATGCTTATGTCTTGCTATTTGTGAAATAATGAACTTATTTCCCCAAATTCTTTTTCATAATTTGGCAAAGATCGTGCTTCTTTTTCGCAAACCAGGAGCAACAGACACGCAGATAAGGTGTGTATTGGCATATTTTACACACTTATTTTAGCAGAATACACATTGATTATCAAAAGTGAGAGTGCACAACACTCACAGAAATGTGAAAATACTCAAATTGAGTAGTGAAAATACTACAGGAATGAATGGCCTTTTTGTGGAATTTATCGGGGTATAAACTTGGAAAAGTCGCGGGAATACTGGACGAAGGCCCGAAGGCCTCGTCCAGTATTCCCGCGACTTTTCCAAGTTTATATCCCCGATAAAGCCCACAAAAAGGCCATTCATTCCTTATAATTCCAGCATTTGAAATAAATTCATCAAGAAAGTGTTTATTTTCCGTTTTCATAAGAATTATTTTAACTGCGTCTCACGGTTACGGAAAGTAGTTTGGCATGTGAGTTTACTGGGATATAAATTTTGGACAGAGACTTGTTACGGACCAATCAAATGTTAGGGAATTGTGTAAATATTTTTGTGCTGGAATTATTATATTAATCAAGTTGAACATTTACTTAGTTGAGCTGCAAAATTACTTTTTATCATTTGTTCCCTATTTAATATTAAAGGAAGGAAATCAATAATACATTTGTAAAAGTAAAATACGCATTGAATTTGAAATAAGGAGGTATAATACTATTTAGATACATGTACTTATCTGGAGCTCTGGACTCCTTCACAATTTCTGCAGAAATAAGTCCGAGCCAATTATATTTACCTCGTCTGTAATAGCGGACAGACATTCAACTGCGGCAAACTTCTTTCTCTCCTCCTCGCTGATGGATATTTTCCTGCGCATGTGACGTTTACCCCGGGACCTGCGCCGGCGCGTCTTGGACATACGGAACACGTCCATCTCACTGTCTACACAATCCACGTCCTCTGTGTCCTGCATAGGTCAAATATTAGGTGAGCCTCATGCGAGGCTAGGAAACAAGTAGGAATTCCGAGGCTTGCGAGGAATTCCTACTGTTTCCAAGCCGAGGATATTTTACTGGCGTAAACAAGAGTAAAGCAATTTTCACACAGGTAAAAGCAGGCTTTATCAGGTTAGGTTAGAAAACAAGCAGGAATTCCGAGCCAAGTCTGGCATACAGAACATACCCATCTCACTGTCTACACATTCAAGACCACCTGTGTCCTGCAGGGTTCAATCAAGGATAGTAGCATTTGGGGCCACTGGCCCATAAACATTTCAAAAAGGGGCCACCCCGACAAAACGAGCCATCCGTTTTAACCACCAAAATATACAGCCTTTTTTATGGGAAAATTAGCTACATTGTTATAAATTGTAACAGGCAGGGATATCAATTTTAGATTCAATGAAACGGGGGACACTGGCTTGGTTTAGCAAAGCAGTCGGAAATCACATGTATTTCTGCAATTTCAGGGATCATTTTTTAGGGCGAAATTCTCTCCCTAAATTGTCTGACTGCGCCTTATTTTGAGTTAAGGGAGAAGTTTTTCACTATATAAAACAGAAATTTTGGAGAAAAAAAATGGTCTATTTTCTCAAAGATTGAACGCTGAATTTCCGAATAATTTCTCTCCATATATTAAATTGTTGTGTCCCATGAGATACATAATTATGGGCCATTTGTAAAAGTTATGGGCCATTATGACTCCTCAATATTTATTTGTGGGGCCATTCATGACAGATAGGGGCCAATGGCCTCCTAGAATTAATACTGGTCCTGAATAGGTACAATACTGTACCAGGAGAGATCAAGACACAACAAGTAGAACTCTCAAGGCCTGTGCAGAATTCAGGGATTCCGCTGGAGATCGCTACTTTCGTAATTGGCGATAAAAATAAACAGTTGGCGATAAAAATTACAATTTTTTTATGATTTTTTGAAGTGGCAATTTTTTTATTTTCCCCAGCGGAATCCCTGGGAATTACCACACCGTTTCCGAGTAGCGTCTGACATAAGAACATGTCCATATTACTGTTGTTCGTAAATAGCAAGAATAACAAGAAATGTGGCCCGTCGCCCCACGAATGCACCTGGTGGAAGATTGGAGAAACTGTCGCAAAGTTAATTAAGCAAAAGTGATAAGTATTCACAAGCAGTTATGAAGGTCAAATGGTCAAGGTCATATTAAGGGCAGCAGGGATGTGTGGCATTTGTCCACAAATATGATGCATTGAAATATTAAAGTCATCCATCAAGGACACGTGTAGTTCAAACACTTATGCCTCTGGCTCTATTGAGACAGGGGGCATAAAAACATTTTCAATATATAATAGTTTACTGTGTGCTTGTGCGACGGTTACATCCTCGTGAGTTTAAGGCAGTGAAAGCGTACCTGTTGCAGCATACTGATAATGTATCGAGTGTACACCAGGGAATCGATTCCACGCAATTCCAGCTCCTGACCGAGCCAGCTCTGCACGGACGAAGGCAGCGCTGCCTCCATTGACAAACGGTGTTCTGGGTACTTCATCAAGGAAGCACTGTTGGCCACTGGAATAAAATGGTCATATGTGACTGGAAATATGGGATTTGTGACCAGTGTAGCTGCTGATGAAATAGATATAATCAATTTTTTTATTCAATCCCGGTCATGGATTATCTCCCCCTTTTCGACTTAAAGAGTTTCCCATTTTTGCCTTGTCATCAGTAAAACTTTTTAAACGTAACAGGTAGGGACTTGAAACGTGGTGTGTGCCTACCTTATGGTGTGTAGATGCGCAGTTCGACCCAGTCATGGATTATCTCCCCCCTTTTCGACTTATTTCCCAATTCTGGATTGTAAGAATAAAATTTTTAACTGTAATAGCTAGGGACCTAAAACTTGGTGTGTGACTTCCTTATTGTGTGTGCGAAGTGAATTTCGATTTTTGATTCGACGCCTCCTCATGAATTATCTCCCCCTTTTTTACTTAGCATTTGGGAAAAGTGGGTATATTGCGATGGAGCGCCATCTAGTTTTCAGCGTGTCAGAGAAACAGTTCTCACCTATTGGTCCAACTGCCAAGATAGGCTATCCATGAAGGTGATGGTTACCGATAGGGAGCCCATGCTCCTTATCTTGAACAAGCAATAATCTAGAGTCGAAGACTTCGGGTACAGATGAATACCTCTGATGGTGGGCCCATCTCGCACAGTGGCGCAATGTACCTTTACAGGTACAAATCCATACCGACACTGTACTGGTGCTTCAAACCTGCAAAAAACATTTAGAAATTGAAACAACACTAAAACATAGTTTCTTTGAGACAAGCCATGCGATTCCTTGCCCAAGAAGATGTGCAAGTGTTTACAAGTTTTTTAACGATAAATAACAGTATGTATTTGAACACACAAGAATAGTTACAATTTGTATAAAACAAAAAGTATTGATTGGTAATTAATCTTCAAACCCGAGTTTGAGCAGCTCAAACCTGTGTTGTTTTGATGCTGTATATGTTCAGTTTTATTGAAAAATATAAAATGCCAATAAACAAATAGCAGCCATCACGACCCAACTTGATTGGGTCGGTGATGTTCTCGACTAATTGATTGAGGCTATATAAATTTATATGTTATGCATTTTCTTATCCCCAAAGACCACACTACAAATACAATTGTAGTTGCGAAGGTAACTCTTGCAGTTTACTCCCGTACCGTCCGTAGCTAGAGTTACGATTCCACTCATAGGATTCCTCTCTACAGAATAGCGAATCAGATCCGATTCGCACTTCGGCAGTTAATTATGAAAGATATTCTATATTTTTTAACTGAAATGAGTGTAAATATTATGAAAATAACATATTCAAGTAATTTTGACATAATTTTACATATGTAGATGACCTGATAAAGTAAATTTAAGCTAGAATCAACAAGTGACCCAGTCAGTGGCAGCCAAATTCAACATGTGTAAATGTTATGATGGGGTCCATTTTCTGTAAAGGCAAAATATAATTTTCTAAACCTTCTACAATGGTAAAAATTGTTTCAGAATTATTAGTTTGCAGGCCCGTACGCAGGGGGGTGCGACGGGTGCGTACGCACCCCCCTAAATTCGCCGAGGTCCGCTATTTTTCAAACAGTAATCTCAACAAATCTTGAAATGCATTAATATACAGGTAATTTGCATGAAAATTTCACAATTTACCACCGTTGAAATCCGAATTTAAATGCAGGCGAGTGCATCTTAGGCCATCTAGGTTTAAAAAAATTTGGGGGGGGGGGGGGTGGGGTGGGGGAGAAAATCCTGCGTACAGGCCTCAGTTTGTATTACTTTTACAATACTAATATTATTTTCAGATCGAAAATATCTAAAAAAATGTCACAATTAACTGCCAGATCTGATTCGCTATTCTGCAGGGGAATCCTATGAGTGGAATCGTAACTCTAGCTACGGGTGGTATGGGAGAAATTGCAAGATTTACCATTTGCAACCAATACAATTGATGATCCCGGTGACTAGTCGGTGCAAATTTACAGATGGTTAATTGAATTTGAAGCTGGCGATTATAGCAGTGTTATGCTGTGGTTAAAATCTTCTCAAGAATACAACACACGCATCGTGCCAGTCATGGAGCTTTGGAACCCAGGCACGACCGTAGTTTTGACAGTACGACACTCTAGACCACTCCACTCAGCCATTGCATACCATTATCAATATTGAAGAATTTGGGCCTAATTTTGCTTATAAATGTGGTTATTTTTCACAAAACTATCAGACCGAGGACTATCACCAAAATTTCTGTTGGAAAAAGAGCTTGACCTTCGAATTCAAATCACAGCCAGAGTATTTTATAAACGAATCAGTTGATAATGGATTTGTATTCTCAGTTACATTATAATATCAGGACATGATTTACAATATGCGTTGCGAAATATAAAAAATAATGTCGGTACTACTACCCTTCACGGAAACACGCACCTGACCTGTCAAAATTTAGGAAGTCACATTCGTTCGCTGAAATCGTTGCCATGTAACCTACCAATAGGGCCAAGTTGAGGCATTTCAACGGCCAATTATGGAACCTGAAAATATGCAAATTATCAATGCAGCATTTCAAAGATAAAGTTATTACTCGTAACCTTAGAAATCGAAACGCAATGCCAACATTTTATTTGCATTTCTCAGGCCATTCGAGAGATTCCAATTGTGGCAGTAAACTGTCCCGGAAATAATACAGCGAACAAATATAGTGCACTAGGTATAAGTGCGTAAATACAATTTATAAATGTTAGTAACGATATAAATAGGTATTCAGCATATAATATCAATATATTTGTAGAGAAAATCTAATCCAAACAATTGACCGTACAAACTGAACATAGATGATGTAATCTAGGGCACCTTAACACTGCGTAGGCACATTATACATACATAGGAACTACTTTTACTCGTCAGCAGACGGAACTGTGGCAACAGCAAAAGGCGCCAAATTTGAGCAGTCACGTTTTTAGCACGGGAGACGCCACGGTCCTGAATTTGGACCATGCAGGGGCGTCGCAACAATAATTTTGACAAACATATTATTTTTTATGCAAACAAAGTAACTGTCAGGAATGTAATTATTAGATTAGCCTATATCTAGTTATATCATATATATATATCTATAGGCCTAGGCCTGTGTCGAATATTAACTAATATACCCTGTAGTGTATATATATATGCTAAACATGAACGCATGCCATCTCCCATACGATTGACTGTGACTTAAACATGAACACTAGGACAGTTTCCAAATTGTGTTCTCTTTACTGCAGTTTTTTAAATGAAGGCTGTTGTCTTTTCATTGTTTACACAATCTCTTTAAACACATGCATCTAATGTTTTTTATTATTATTAATCTTTAATGCTCTTTGTTACATGTAATAATACATAACATACAGTCATACACATAGTTGACATGGTCAAAATAATATATTGTATACATTTATGCGTAAAGAATAAAAAAGACCGTGATCTGACAAACAGAAAAACAAATACGTATTTGTTAGAGCATGGTCGCATTCCATAATTGTGCAGATATGCATGTAACAATGAGTTTTAATATTGTTAAAGGTGTCTAGATAGACTATTGGGTTATTGTATTGGGGTACGATGTTTATTTATATCGGAAGGTGAGATTCGAAGAGTCACAACTCTTTATATGGTAACGTATTGTGATTTGGGAATATTGATATGGTAAGATAAAGGCAGTATTGGTATAAACATATTTATTTACTGCATTCACATACAAACATGTACATAGGTAGTAGTATGGGTTCCAGAGTCACCGGTATAGTCTGTTGCGTTGTAGTCGTGTCTTGGTCTGGTTTCCAACTGCGGAGTACATCTACCTTCTGAAGTTCGCAGAGTGTGGCCCTCGGAGGAATGGACATCACCTTCGCTGATATGTTGCATATGAGAACAGGAATCCTGACTGTGTTCGCTGCTGAAGTGATGGACACCACCCGTGGACATACAGTCAGACTACCAGGCAACGTCGTAGACTGTTCTGTGACTACAGATCCGACGAGTTGATCCTTCCGTACCAGTCCTGATACGACGATTGACTCATATGGTTGTAAGTTGATCGGACGCTTGTTGGTTGACTTCGCAGCTCCGATGCTGGTGCAGCTCGCTTCCATGGATTTGAAGGCCAACTTCCATTCTGCAGGCAAGTAATCTGTTTGTTGACAGTGTTCCATACAGTGACGGATGTAGTTGGTTCCAATGATGATTGGTACCCCTCTGTTGTGTTCTGTATCTGGAACAATAAGGCATGGCATGGTTACAACAGATGTGTCCAGAGAAGGTACATACAACTCTGCATCAGCATATCGAGTGTATGGCAACTGATTTCCATCAGCTACATTCACAACCAGCCCAATCTCCTGCAAACTATGTAACTCTGGTTTATCAGTCAGTGAATGGCAAAACCATTCTGCCATAGTGGTCACTACACTACCTGAGTCAACCAACGCTTTCGCGTCTTGGTCACAAACTGTAATGTCTGTTTCCACAGACGGACCAATCACTCTCTCTAATAATGTTACACCAGGTGTGACTGTAACGGAATCACAATTGTTAGCATTATTGGGACGTCTGTTTCCGCCTGTGTCTCTGACTTGCCGCTCGTCAGAGACACGATCTAGTTTAAATACTGTCTGTGTGGTCCTCCTCTAACACGTGGCTGAAAATGCGATCTACTACGGCCACGTCTGAAATTACCTCGACCTCTGTATGTGTCATCCTGAAATTGATCAGGTGGTCCACGGGGCGGATCGGTTGGTCTGGTCTGCTGCTCCAGTCTGGATTCCATGGCGTCCATACGCTTCATCAGCTCCTGTAACTTATTGCAAAGATCGTTAATGGATGTAGCAGGTGGCCATCGACTGATCAGTGAAGTTACTTCTTGTCGCTGTTGAGAGCTCAAACGGTCACTGTCCAACTTGATTCCTAACTCCTTCAGTTCCTCTGGTATGGGTTCCAGAGTCTTCGGTATAGTCTGTTGCGTTGTAGTCATGTCTTGATCTGGTTTCCAACTGCGGAGTATATCTACCTTCTGAATTTCGCAGAGTGTGGCCCTCGGAGGAATGGACATCACCTTCGCTGATATGTTGCATATGCGAACAGGAATCCTGACTGTGTTCGCTGCTGAAATGATGGACACCACCCGGGGACATACAGTCAGACTACCAGGCAACTTCGTAGACTGTTCTGTGACTACAGATCCGACGAGTTGATCCTCCTACAAACAATGTAACTCGGGTTTATCAGTCAGTGAATGGTAAAAACACTTTTTGCCATAGTGGTCACTACACTACCTGAGTCAATCAACGCTTTCGCGTCTTGGTCACAAACTGTAATGTCTGTTTCCACAGATGGACCAATCACTCTCTCTAATAATGTTACACCAGGTGTAGCTGTAACGGAATCACAATTGTTAGCATTATTGGGACGTCTGTTTCCGCCTGTGTCTCTGACTTGCCGCTCGTCAGAGACACGATCTAGTTTAAAGACTGTCTGTGTGGTCCTCCTCTACCACGTGGCTGAAAATGCGATCTACTACGACAACGTCTGAAATTACCTCGACCTCTGTATGTGTCATCCTGAAAATGATCAGGTGGTCCACGGGGCGGATCGGTTGGTCTGGTCTGCTGCTCCAGCCTGGATTCCATGGAGTCCATACGCTTCATCAGCTCCTGTAACTTATTGCAAAGATCGTTAATGGATGTTGCAGGTGGAGTTGCAGACTCTGTAGTCGTCACGTGATGCTGAGCAGTTTTCCTCAGTCTATCACTCCCGGTCATCTCTTGGTCAATCTTCCGGACCTCCCTAAGAAGCAAGTTAAAATCTGTAATTGAATCATACTTGTGGCGGGAGGCGTTTTTCACTCGCTAGCTGCAGAGACCTGTCCAAAATTTGTTACGCAACATGTCATTCTTAGCTGAAACAGTTACATGTCCTAACTCAACTGCACACTGTAACACATCTTCTAACCGACAGGCCCATGTTGCCACGGACTCTCCGGCCTTCTGCTGTTTAGTATATAACTGCTGCATGATGGTCTTACCTGTAAAAACATTGCCATAACTCCCCTAAAATTTGGTTAAGATCTGGTTCACCCCAGCACCTTCACCTATGGATAACACAATCCGACTGGCAATGCCCTTAAGCGAGCGTCTGAGTGCCTGTGATAAAATCGTATCAGGATACATGTGGTCTCGTTGCGAGCACTTCACCTCGTACTTCCACACCTCAAAGCTGACTTCCCCCTTGGGTGGGGGCTCATCACCCGAAAATAAAGAAATTCTCGGTGGCTGCTGAAAAGGTTGAGGGATCTCAAACGAACCAGCGTCTATTCCTGGTGTAAACATGGCAAGAGGTGGAGGCTTCTTAGCCTTCGCACCATCCTCCATCTTAGCATGAACATCTGTGGAGAGAGAAGTCACTTGAAATTTGCCAGACTTTAGCAACAGCTTCACCATCGCCTCCAATTCTTTGTCAGTCAGTTCCTCCTCAGGATCCATGCCAATCCTGCTCTCCTCCCTGGGCCATAGGGACTGATCACTGAAACAATAGTGCACCAATTAGTAAATCAGTACAATAAATGAATTGTAGTATCAATCAGAGTCCAAACCCAAGCCTGATTATCACCAAACCAGAAATTCAAACCTAATTAATACACAAATGCAATCAACAAATAATTCCCTGTATAACATAAACATATTTAATGTTAATTACAAGTACACATCCTGGAATAATTAAATATATTGTACAACTGATACCAATTGGTATCACCACTGACCACTGTGGCAGTATGTAATATATCGCAACTACCAGGTACTGACACGATCCACCAACAGTATACCTATGTATTACTAATCAGACCATCAGCTTGACTCAAGTAACATCCTACTCTCAAGTGCACTGTCAACTATTCAAGAGAGGTAACATCAATCTCATAATATGTCTCCAAGGAATAGCTTCAGCAACTCAATGTCCTGATCAAAGTATTCTTCGGTGATGCTCAACAATATTCAGTTTCGAATGTACCACTATGTATCCAAACAATTACCTGGATTTCCCAATCAGGTTCCCTGATGCCGCGTGTTGTCAAACTTCAAACTTCATCCGCCAAGCAAAATTCACAAACAAAACAAACCGAATGTGTCGTAAATAAATAAATTAAACTTAATAAATTTACTGCGATGCATTGACACAAATCCGAGAGATCGCGCTAAGTCATTCCGATCTAAGCTGGGCAATGGCAAACAACAAAATAAATTTTAAAATATTTTGTTATTTTGAAATTCACTGAAGTTGTTATCTTGTACCACCAACTACAATTATATATAGTTTATTATTATATATAATTGTAATATATTATATTCAATAATGTAGTATAATACGCCTCAGAAGCACTGAATCATTGCAGCTTCAGAGTATGAGGCTGTACTTATGCAATGAAAAAAACAATATCAGAAATATTTCACGGAATTCTCACAAGACGGATGACATCAATGAAGACCCCTGGTCAATATATATAATAACAACACAACCCCGGGCCGTGGTCAACTACCCGTATAAATACGCTTTATGCGTATAACTCCATCTCGATCAAGTGGTTGTTCAAGGAAATACCAAGTAATTATACAGGAATAGGACTATAAGGGATTATATCAAGTATATATATAGGGATCTCAAAAAACAATTCAAATCTCAGTCTCAAATAATTATTTCCAAGTAATCGCAGATTGACAAGGGCAACACTTATGTTCCCTTCACACTACCTTACATGAATAACATAATCAGAGCTGACAGTCACAGTGACAATGTCAATGTTTATACTACATGCAACAAAAACACAAAGTCATCTCGCACTGGTCGGTCGGCGTCTCGTTGTCGGCGAATCCAGTGTGCACACTATATGTGGCGGCTGCTATGAGTTGTCGCGAGTGATCACTAAGAAAATAAACTACGTCGAAGGCCTTCCATGATGATTACGAGACACAAATAATCACATCTACACGTACACGTGTGAAGGTTAGACCACACCAAATAGTTCTACTATATAATTTAACCGAATGCCATCAAATAAGGCCAGTCTCTCCTACTTTCACTAATCGTATGGATGCTGTGGGACCTACTTGTACATGACCTGCAGCCAGTCTTTTTTTGTAGAATTTGAAGTTGGAAATTTGTTTCTTGTAGCTATGTCTCTGGGAACATAATTTAAAGTTACTGCGACAAGAGCAATCTAGCGAACTCCGCGATGCAACACATTTGTTCTTTTCGTATCGCAGACGGACTGTTATCGGCTTTAAAATCTTCTAAAATCTTGATTTCTTAGCTTTATTTGTCAAATATAATAACCCAGTGTATGTAAATTACCTGTAGGTGATTGGGCTTGGAATGTGACAGTAATATACACCAAAACAGTCATTATAGTGTGTTTTTCAATTTTTTTCATTGATATTATCTTCCCGATGGACTATTAAGGAGTTCGGGAAAATGGCGCGACATCTTGACGCTGTTCCAAAATTTGCCAAAATTAGGCGTAAGTGTATTGTTTTCGCATATCGGTATAGTACCAATACACTAGTACTCAGAAAACATTGTTTTTCCTTTCCTCCTGTGTCATAAAGCAAATTTCTTGACTGACCGTTCCAAGTACCATTTTGTTTGTCGACCATTCCAGAGTGGCATAAATGTTGGTATAGTTTGAGTGATGAGTCTTTATATGTAGAATGGTTAGCTATAACACTATTTAGGGTAATGCTATGTGTTTTTATGGACTTTTGTACTTTTAATTCATTATCTATTACAATTCTCCATAGTTCTGAAGTAGCTCAATTTAAGGCAGAATGTGGACAGTCACATGGTGGAGTTACACAGCTGCTGTGTGACAACCATTTGAGATATTTGCTCCAAACTTGGTACTGTATCAAGGAATAGAACCTAGTTTTGAATAGTGAATATTGTAGAATGATTTGTAGTGAGACTGGTACACTTATAGGTTAGAGGATACCAAATGGTGCGAAATCGCCCAGGGTGTATGCAAAAATAGTCCGGTATAAAAAAAATAGTGCGGGTGTTTTGAGGTCACAGACACCGTTTGCTTGCAAATCTTGATCCATTGCTACCCAGTTTCACTGGAGGAACATTTTGGGGTACTTTTAACACCAGTTTTCAGCATATGTGTAGCATTTAAAAGAAAACACTGAACCTGTTGGTCACGTGATGTAAACAGAGTTTCCGTGGCCAAAACATGTAATCAATATTGGTGGATATGACAAGTTTGGATTTTTTTCTTTCTTAGGAGTAAGTGAACCTATTGTTTAGTTCAAGCAGAACCAGTACAGACTGGCTGCATGTCATGTACAAGTGGATCCCACAGCATCCATACGAATAGTGAAAGTAGGAGAGACTGGTCTTATTGGATGGCATTCGGTAAAATTATATAGTAAAACTATTTGGTGGTGTCTAACCTAATCGGATATTTACATGAAACCGGTGAACGATTGATAACTTCCCATCCGTCAAATATATCCGTCCCAGGTAACAAAGGTATATCCCAGTACTGCGGTGCCGGATGAATTCCTCGGTCAGCCGAGCGCGTTCATGAGAAAGCTATCCTCATGGTATCGCTAGTCGCCGCTCGCTTCCAGTGTTGTCTTCAGCGCAAAGTCTTCCACTATGCTGATTAGTAGTGGTGTACCGATAGTATCGATGCATCGATAGATCGAGGTACATATCTTCACGATACATGTATCGTGATACACGCCAACTATCGATAGTTGACGATAGCTACATTTTAATTATTTACACATTGTCAATGATCGTGTTTTTTGGCTAGAAAGAGGTAAATATTTGAAGTGATTTTTATAGGAACCTCTGGATTCGACATCCTAGGACATCGACAGTTTCTTTAACAATCATTAATGTGCACAAAAATGCACATTAATGTGCACTATTGAACCGTTTGGCTTATACGCAGTTGATGGCATTTTGTTTAGTAACCTCATATCAAACCGGAAGTTCGGAACACGAGCCGTGTCATGCGTTTCCGCGACCATTTTCACTTCCACATCGAAAAAGGCAGCGTTACAATAAAACTGGCCGTTTTTGGTGCAAAGTTAAAGTGCAAAATTGTTGTTTAATGATGCCTCTGTGTGTTTGTGGGTCAATGTACAGGCGCGGATCTAGGTTTCTGAGAACGGGGGGGAGGGGGGGGGGGGGGGGGGGAGGGGGGGGTGGGGGGGGGGGGGCAGGGCGTTTGTCGAGGTGCAAAAACGCAGTGGACTACAAAACGCAAATGGGCCAACGTGGACCAACATTAGGCCGCCGTTAATGTCGTGTGTGGGCCAACGTTGGTCCAACAGTGACCCAACGATGACGGTGCAGGCGTTGGGCCAATCATGGCTGGCTGGTACAGCCCAACGGGGGCGGGCCGACAGTGGCTGCCAACGTTGGGCCAACGTATTGACAGTAAGTGGGCCAACGTTGGGCCAACTGCAGTGTGCTATCTGGGTCATGATGGACAAACATGTTCGAATCGCATTATAATTGAGATCGCGATACGCGATCACGATATAAAGGTGAGTTGCAGTGTATATACTACGGTACCGAGTGTCCGTTGACGTATAGTCGATGTCATTACATGTACTTATATTTTACGTCAGCTGATTACAGGTATGTGGTTTTGATAATCAGTTAACTTACAAAAGAATATCATCATAGCGGTACAAAATATAACAGTTTATTACCAGCTCGAGTCTGATTTTAAATCCCGTAAAACCCAGGAAAATGCATAAATGCATTTCAGGACATCTGTATTTCAATTGTTTTCGGGGGGGGGGCGGGATGCGGATGCCCCGGACCAGCACTAGCAAACTCGGTCCACTGCGTCAACCTCGACAACCACCCCCCCGTTCTCAGAAACCTAGATCCGCGCCTGAAATCCGACTCGAGCTGGTAATAAACTGTTATATTTTGTACCACTATGATGATATTCTTTTGTAAGTTAACTGATTATCAAAACCACATACATGTAATCAGCTGACGTAAAATATAAGTACATGTAATGACATTGACTATACGTCAACGGACACTCGGTACCGTAGTATATACATTGCAACTCACCTTTATATCGTGATCGCGTATCGCGATCTCAATTATAATGCGATTCGCCCGTACCTCAAAAATAAAGAGAAAAAAAAACAACAAAAAAACGGTCGTAATACAATGTAAAGTAGCTACAGTAACAAACACAATACATATACATATTCACTCGTTTAATTGTGTATGGTTCACGTTTTTAAACATATATCGAACATGTTTGTCCATCATGAATACCATCATGACAATTTCATATCAGTTCACATTTGCGTAACCTCCGTGGCTGAACGGGGGTGGGTGGGGGGGGGGGTGTGTGCAACCCCCACAACCCAGTGCTAGATCCGCGCCTGTTGTAGATTCATTTTGAACATATGTTCAACAATTCAATAAAAATAATACTAATAAAAAAAATTAAACTCCAAATCACAATGTTGTTATCAATCAAATTGAGCTGCATCATTATTAGTGAGCATTGTGTATTTAGCGATCTTTTTTTGAGACACTAGACTTTCAATCCTCCCTACCCAAGCGCCCTCCAACCCACTCACCACAGCCCCACCTCTTTCTGTCCACGGGCATTTTTTTATTATTATCTGGAGGCCAATTAATTATGCAATATAACTAATTGATCTATTTTGCATTAAAGAAAAACTAGTAGAACATGCATACAACTAATTATAAACAGTGTTAAACACCACACAACAACTATGTATGGTACACAACTTTGGCTGCACAGTACAAAAGCAGTAAACTGGTTATCAGAGTAATTCGCGGTACTATCGTGATACTATCGTGATATGTCCCGACTATCATGATACGTATCGCGATACGTTTTTTTCCGGCGATACCCAACTATACTGATTAGTCCATCGTTTGGGCTTCCTGTGGGGAGGAAGTGTGTATTCGTGCCCGGCTAGCTCAGTCGGTTAGAGCGATGGTACGGTAAACCAGAAGTCCCGGGTTCGAGCCCCGGGCCGGTGCACATTTTTCTCACCCTGTGACACATGAAAATATCTTTGCACGTTTTGATTGGTGCCCAAGTCCATTCACATTAAAGCTGCAGAAGTTAAAGGTCATGCGTTATTTTCAAAACTAAAATACATAGAGCCATCTACTAGCACAGGTGGAAGACCCGGACCTAGGACCTGATAAATGGCTCATTTGTAAACCATTACCCCACCCACTAATTTCCTTACAATAGACACTATAGCGTTAATGCCATACTGTATATTGCAAGGAAGTGGGTGCGGTAACGTTTTTCAAATGAGCCATTTATTGGGTCCTAGGTCCGAGTCTTTCACCTGTGTCTACGAGGTATATACTGCCTTGTGATAAGTGTGTGTTTTGTCCATGCATATATATATGGGTTTGTTGGATATTGGGGTGGAGGCGGAGTATAGGCTGGGTATATGGTATGCCACTATGGGGAAGTAAAGTGTAAGCGGAAATACGCAGTGATATTTATAAAAAATATAATTTGGATGGAAGAAGATGTGTAGACAAAACTTGTTACTATCATACTAGTGATACTGTATAATATACATGTACTACATTCATTTAAGTTATGTATACTTTGTGTCATGTTGTTTTATACGACACTAGTCTTGTTAAGCAGACTGGGTTTCGACCAGATGTGTTGCCCGGTCAGAGTCAACCCTGGTTTAAATTAAAAATTAAAACTAAAAAATGCATATCATTATCCATGTGACATTGCCATGTCGATTTGAAAAGGAAACTGTTGTAACTGTAAAACATAACATGCATCTAATGTTTTGGTGCAGTAGTTGCAAATTACATTCAGCATTAAAAACAGTTTACATCAGGTTTATAAACATACTTGTTCACGAAATATCGAACCATTTATACACTGTAAAGTTTCTTTTGGCCTTAAGTGTACATATAGTGATTTAACGCCAGTTGCTAGAAGGAAATATTCAAGGTCCCTCAAATGAAATGACACCGGCACCGACATAGAATACTGCTCGCATCCACTAGGCCTTCTACTGATGGCATGCAACATTAATAGGCAATGTACATATACGAGTAGAACAAAACAATAGTTATTGTTTTGCAGAAACTGTCGTTGTGGGAGCATATGAACTGTTGTTGAGACAGTCAAAACAAATATTAACTGCATGCCGAGACAGCTAAAATAAGTTTCTGGCGTTTCCTGAATATTACGATTATTCGTTGATCGGGTAAGTTTGTGTCTGCAGGTTACTACAATTGTTATAGGAATGAATGGCCTTTTTGTGGAATTTATCGGGGTATAAACTTGGAAAAGTCGCGGGAATACTGGACGAAGGCCCGAAGGCCTCGTCCAGTATTCGGGCCTCGTCCAGTATTCCCGCGACTTTTCCAAGTTTATATCCCCGATAAATTCAACAAAAAGGCCATTCATTCCTTATAATTCCAGCATTTGAAATAAATTCATCAAGAAAATGTGTTTATTTTCCGTTTTCTTAAGAATTATTTTAACTGCGCCTCACGGTTACGGAAAATAGTTCGGCGTGGAAGTTTACTGGGATATAAACTTTGGACAGAGACTTGCTACGGGCCAATCAAATGTTAGGGAATTGTGTAAATATTTTTGTGCTGGAATTATAGTAACATGAACGTACTAATATTTAATTGTAGTATCACACAATGCAGCTGATTTAAATGGTTAAATCGGCAAATAACCGTTTCATCTTAGCAAAATATTGCGTTTTTCCATGACCTCATACGACACAATTAAGTTAATCCATATTTTAGACACGGTTAGAAAACCCGATTTTTTTCTGCCATGTGAAAAACAGCCTTTTGAAAAACGGTTCATATTTCAGTGTTTTATGGGTTATTTCGGTATATCTGGTGGTTTGGGTGCATTGTTACCAACATACAAATTACGTCACCTCCCGCGAGTTAGTACACGTATAAGTACGGTAATGGTTATTTTCACAGTATGAAGGGGGTCCGAAAGTTCGAAACAGTGAACGTGTAGATAATTGGCGATTTCTGTCGTGTGTAATCAGTGAGCATTAGTAGTTGCTCAAAACTATGTAAATTACCCAAAACCAACGCCGGAAATCCACCCAAATCGACCCAAAATCCAGCAAAATACACATATGACACCAACATACTGACCATCTGTTCAAACACCTGTGGTTATTTCAGGTAATTCGTGTCAAAACGTGTTACCCCTCGGTGCTGTGGACGACCCGACGCACAGCACAGAGCACAGGACGACCACAGAGGCAATAGTTTTTACTGTTCCCCGATGGCGAATGACCATACAATAACTGTACACTATGCAATATCAACGTGCATAGGGAGTTGGGTAATACTCATTGCTATAGCTCAGCTGTTATTTGTGAAATGCAACTTCGAAGGTACCATCTGTGTCAGTTCCTTTAAGAAATGGCACATTTTGACATTAGCAGCAACTACCAGACCTCGTGTGCCGACACTGGAAATAAAGTCAACACAGCGTTGTGACCAAAACAGATCCAGTAACCCTTTGAACCCGAAATCCCGCGTAACGAGCCGTCTCATCAGGATCTGCACTTTTTGAAAGTAATTTTAATATTTTTGAGAACAAAAAATATCCCCTTTTCATAAATGGACGAATCTGAAAATCATTTTGTGACCATTGGATTGGTCGGAACATTAACATATCACAGTCCATTCCAGTTCCTTAGGGTTGAAAGGGTTAACTATGACTAAAAATCACAATTTGCAACCTGACTTTGACATGTGACAGTCGCATACTTTGACTGTAGGATGAAAGATATGATATTACGACTTTCCCGACCATGAAATGTGCCGAGCAAATGCGGAATATAATTCAGCATTTGCTATGAACATTTTGTCAACTTTCGACGTCATTTACAGAAAAGAGTACAGGCAATATTTTCATGAGAAATCGCACATTTTCTAAATTGCAATGCACAAAATCACATGGCTTGTCTCATATAGTCTAGCAACAGAACGTCGACTTCGTTTTGGTGTATTTTAGATTGTTAACATCCAATTACTGCATTTTATGAATCCGCGCAATACGTACTACTCTGAATACCTTAAGCATTTTTAAAAATTCAAAATGGCCGCAAAAATAAGCAGAAGAATGACACTGATCTCGATTCAAACTTGAGAAATTGTATATGTAGTATTATACAATTTTGCTGTGACTGGAGAGATGGGATTTATGGGTTTTGCTACCAGTGTAGCTCCAGATCAGCCTGTGCATCCGCACATTCTGTTTAGGATCTGCATTGTTTGCCATTCCATCAATGAAACATCCGTCATGCTTCTAACAAGCAATATATATAGTTATCAGGCTGCAAGAGTGTGCTATTTGATCAGGAGCTACACTGGCCACACAACCTATAAGCCCCATTTCAGTCGCAAGCTCAAATCATGTCAAATCTAATATGGCTGCCGAAATTCATAGAGATGGAATGTCAACTATTCTACATTTAAAACTACATGTACCATTATGTGTGTCGAACTTGTAATGTTTCAATACTGAATTTTACTGAATTAGCGCATATAAACTAAAGAATAAAGCACACAGTCTGAATTATTTAATTATATATTTACAATACAGTCAATAGTTTGTCATACTGTCCCATTAAACAAGTTAACTGAACTGTCACCATAGATATCACACCAGTTTAGTGGAAGGATACCTCGCTGCCAGTATGGCGCTTTTGAGGTCATATAAAGTTGATTTATTGGTTAATATTCCGAATTTTGGGTGTGTGTCTTAATTGTTTATGTTTGTATTAAAAGTTGATGTAAATAGTGTTAACAAACAATAATTAATTATTTATCTTCAAATACATTCAAATAAAAAGTAATCTTGAATTACTGTTTAAGGGCGAGTGGGGATTACATTCAGTAAATTAATTTCCTATTGCCTGATGATCTCTGAACAGAGCCGCCGGATACCATGCACCACACCTGACACACCGATGCTGCGTATTGTTGGATTAACTAAACAGAGCCACCGGAATCACGTACCATACCTGACATACCAATGCTGTGCATTGAGATGCTGAACATCAAGTTTAATTGTTGGATTCTAAGTATAAGTTAGATCGGAAGAGTTTCGGGTGTGCGAATCCATGTCGGTCCACCACCACCATTGATTTATCCTATATAAACTAACCTAGTTTTCCATAACCTGCACCCATTCTTCTCTGGATATTCACTAATTAAAATATAGGTTTAATTATTGTTAAGGAAGATAAATTTAATCTCCTGTGACCACCCTGGTCAGTTGCTGGAATTGAAACCGCCTCACATGACAAACATGTTCCGACTTACAAAATAATCCCAAAACGTATGCTTGAAACTGATGTAAATGATAATACAGTAACATGCCCGTGAAGTAGATTAGTACATCAATTGACCGGCATCTGCAAGAAAATAGTGTATATGGCATCACTAACAAATCTGGATTGTTTATTTAAAACATACTACTTTTGACAACAACAATGGCGGATTCCTTTATTTGTATATTTGTTTCATATAACTATCACAATACATGTAACGGTAAAATGTGCGAAGCCATGTACACTGACTATATTTATTTTCTGTAAATATTCTGTTCTGATTTTGGAATTTTCCTAAACAGAAAATGACTTTAACTGATGATAAGGCATTACATATCATTATATAAATAAAATATACTAGTTAGTAATATTGTGGAGCTAGCCTAGTGTAAGTACTTTCAGTACTTTGATTAATATCATTATCTATGATTGTCAGTCGCCATTTTTGGCGACAGGTTTATACCTATTTTGATGGTGAATATAATATGTATGTCTACGACGGGTGTAATTAATGCACCCCGCACCAGATAAATAGAGAATAGTAGGTTAGTGCCGTGAATGGGAAAAAATATATGGCAAGGCTCAGGAAACGGGATGGGCGAGGCTCTGCCGAGCACATCCCGTTTCTGTGCCGCGCCAGATATTTTTTCTCATCACGGCACTCACCTACTATTCTATTTATCTCGTCAACACCTACAAATGGCTGTAAAATGCAAAAATTGTTTTGACTGGATATCAAAAATGTGACACCGTGTTTCACGGCACATACGCACTGTGTTGACGGGATAAATATTGTTATGAAGGCTGCCAATGGGGGCATCATCAGTGTAGGACAGGCACACTTTCCTACATTTTGTTTCTGGCGATACAGTTTCAGTTCTTTTAGTACTTTGATTTTACATTGTTTATTTGTTTATGGTGTTTGTTTTGAAATAATCATCATATATCGGGTGGAAAAAATAATTCCCCGTCTTTCATCAGATATCGGGTGGAAAAAAATATCCCGTCTTTCAAATTATCATATCTCAGAAACATTGCATAATAATTCAATACAATTTCTCTTAGTATCACGTGATGCTATTGACTCTCATATCTGATAGTCTCAACTCAGTACCCTTGTATAATTCCAGCACAAAAACAATTGATTGGCCAGTAGCAAGTCTCTGTCCAAAATTTATATCCCAGTAAACTCCCACGCCGAACTACTTTCCGTAACCGTGAGGCGCAGTTAAAATAATTCTTAAGAAAACGGAAAATAAACACATTTTCTGGATGAATTTATTTGAAATGCTGGAATTATAAGGAATGAATGACCTTTTTGTTGAATTTATCGGGGATATAAACTTGGAAAAGTCGCGGGAATACTGGACGAGGCCTTCCGTCCACAGCACCGAGGGACAATACGTTTGGACACGAATTACCTGAAATAACCACAGGTGTTCGAACAGATAGTCAGTATGTTGGTGTCATATGTGTATTTTGCTGGATTTTGGGTCGATTTGGGTGGATTTCCGGCGTTGGTTTTGGGTAATTTACATAGTTTTGAGCAACTACTAATGCTCACTGATTACACACGACAGAAATCGTCAATTATCTACACGTTCACTGTTTCGAACTTTCGGACCCCCTTTATACTGTGAAAATAACCATTACCGTACATTACGTGTACTAACTCGCAATATTGATGAAACGGTTGTTTGCCGATTTAACCATTTAAATCAGCAGCATTATGTGATACTACAATTACATATTAGTACGTTCATGTTACTATAATTCCAGCACAAACATATTTACACAATTCCCTAACATTTTATTGGCCCGTAGCAAGTCTCTGTCCACAATTTATATCCCCGTAAACTCCCACGCCGAACTACTTTCCGTAACCGTCAGGCGCAGTTAAAATAATGTTTAAGAAAACGGAAAATAAACACATTTTCTTCATGAATTTATTTCAAATGCTGGAATTATAAGGAATGAATGGCCTTTTTGTTGAATTTATCGGGGATATAAACTTGGAAAAGTCGCGGGAATACTGGACGAGGCCTTCTGGCCTTCGTCCAGTATTCCCGCGACTTTTCCAAGTTTATACCCCGATAAATTCCACAAAAAGGCCATTCATTCATATAACAATTGTAGTAACCTGCAGACACAAACTTACCCGATCAACGAATAATCGTCATATTCAGAAAACGCCAGAAACTTATTTTAGCTGTCTCGGCATGCAGTTGATATTTGTTTTGACTATCCCAACAACAGTTCATATGTTCCCACAACGACAGTTTCTGCAAAACAATAACTATTGTTTTTTTCTACTCGTACATGTACATTGCCTATTAATGTTGCAGGCCATCAGTAGACGGCCTAGTGGATGCGAGCAGCATTCTATGTCGGTGCTGGTGTCATTTCATTTGTGGGACCTTGAATATTTCCTTCTAGCAACTGGCGTAAAATCACTATATGTACACTTAAGGCCAAAAGAAACTTTACAGTATATAAATGGTTCGATATTTCGTGAATAAGTATGTTTATAAACCTGATGTAAAATGTTTTTAATGCTAGATGTAATTTGCAACTACTTCATCAAAACATTAGATGCATGTTATGTTTAACAGTTACAACAGTTTCCTTTTCAAATTGACATGGCAATGTCTCATGGATAATGATATGCATCGTGAATGATTTTTAATTTAAATCAGGGTTGGCTCTGACCGGGCAACACATCTGGTCGAAACCCAGTCTGCTTAACAAGACTAGTGTCGTATAAAACAACATAGCACAAAGTAACTTAAAGGTACATGCCCACCACGCAGTAGGCACAAAATGTTCTTTATAGGAATTAAATAAGTGTATAAGTATGTCACTATTGCACCAGTTCTAAAAATTACGAGCGCCCGCTATACAAATATAATCATTTATTAATTATCAATTTACTGTTAGCGACGCGCAGCGGTAACAGTCTATTTTGATAATGTGCGGGGACGACGACTTTCATATCACGGCTTGCGGTGCGCATGCGCAGTATACTACGCGCGCCAGTAGGCTTCCCAATATGTAAACAAGAATAGCAACATGTCGAAACGTCCAGGACGGAACTTGTATGAAACGGCGTCGGCCAAAAGAAAGGCGAAATGTCTGAGGGACAGGCAGTACATAGAGAGAGAGTGGTTAATATTGGCGACCAGATCACCAAATGGAAAGAGTTACGTGGAGATTTAGATCTGGACTCGAACAGAGATTTTTCTTCTCAACTTCCGATACTTCACTGCGCATGTCAAAGATGTAATATGATTGACCGTGTCACGTGACGCGTGTTGGTAAAAATAGCACGAGGTCGGAAAATGCCCTTTCTGGTCGCGGCATATAAAATGAGATTTAACACCAATTAACACGCGCCGTAATTAAAAATAACTCGTTAGTGGGTAGACAAATGGCTCATATAAGGCATGACAGAAAATGAAAAGTAGTACAGTGAAACCTGCTGCGTGGGCATGTACCTTTAAATGAATGTAGTATATTATACAGTAACACTATTATGATAGTAACAAGTTTTGTCTACACATCTTCTTCCATCCAAATTATATTTTTTATAAATATCACTGCGGATTTCCGCTTACACTTTACTTCCCCATAGTGGCATACCATATAACCAGCCTATACTCCACATCCACCCCAATATCCAACAAACCCATATATATTCATGGGCAAAACACACACTTAGTACAAGGCAGTATATACCTCGTAGACACAGGTGGAAGACTCGGACCTAGGACCCAATAAATGGCTCATTTGAAAAAAGTTACCCCACCCATTTCCTTACAATATACAGTATAGCCTTAACGCTATAGTGTATATTATAAGGAAATTGGTGGGTGGGGTAACGGTTTACAAATGATCCATTTATCAGGTCCTAGGTCCGAGTCTTCCACCTGTGCTAGTAGATGGCTCTATGTATTTTAGTTTTGAAAATAACACATGACCTTTAACTTCTGCAACTTTAATGTGAATGGACTTGGGCACCAATCAAAACGTGCAAAGATATTTTCGTGTGTCACAGGGTGAGAAAAATGTGCACCGGCCCGGGGCTAGAACCCGGGACCTCTGGTTTACCGTACTATCGCTCTAACCGACTGAGCTAGCCGGGCACGAATACACACTTCCTTCCCACAGTAAGCCCAAACGAGGGACCAATCAGCATAGTGGAAGACTTTGCGCTGAAGACAACATTGGAAGCGACCGGCAACTAGCGATACCATGAGGGTAGTTTTCTCCTGAACGCGCTCGGCTGACTAAGGAATACATCCGGCACCGCAGTAGGGATATACCTTTGTTACCTGGGACGGATATATTTGACGGATGGGAAGTTATCGATCGTTCACCGGTTTCATGTAAACATCCGATTATTCACACGTGTACGTGTATATGTTATTATTTGTGTCTGGTAATCATAATGAAAGGCCTTCGACTAAGCTGAAGTTGTCCGCCGGAAGTTTATCCGGTTATTCTGTCAGAAATGGCTAATCTACCACCCCGAAATTAAAATGGCATGACGGCTAGTCAAACAAGCCAAGTTGCCCAATGTATGCATATACTGAGTTTTAGGGCTATGTCCCGAGTATACGTCGGCACCGTCGGATTTGGGCCTGAATCCCATTTACAAGTATGGTGGTCGGTTGAAGTCAGAAAACAAAGAAAATTGGCAAATAGACCACCCCAGTGTACATCCGCCGGAAATGGCGTACACTGTCAACAATCGCTAATCTACCACACCTAAATTAAAATGGCATGACGGCTAGTCAAACAAGTCAAGTTGCCCAATGTAGATTGTGATGAGGCAGTAAACAGTAAAATACTGGGAGTTCAGTTTGTAAACAATCTTTTATTTAGAACGGGATTCAGTTTGTAAACAATCTTTTATTTAGAACCGGAAAGCATGGTAGATAATCAGAACGAGGCTAGATACTACTAAGTTCACAGACCACATGTAAATCCGTGACTAAATTCCGGACCTATTATTTAACCATAATTCGGACTCATTACATTTCCCCCGCAGCAATCAATTCCCTCATCCATATAATTGTCATCAAATCTTTTCGGTAACTGACGACCTCTAACTGGGCGACGGCGGTGATAGTGTTCATTGTCTATATGTTCGCCTCTGTTCTCTAGCGACATTTCGCCCCGTCCATCGTCGTCTCCTGGTGGCGGCCTTTGCGCACGCCCATCGACATCTCCTGGTGGCGGCCTTTGAACACGGTCATTGCCGTCCACTCGTGGCAGCCTGTGGGCACGCCCGTCGTCTTCCAGTGGCGGCATGTGGGCACGCCCTTAATCAGTTACGACTGGCGGCCTTCATCGGTTACGCGTGGCGGCCTGTGGGCACGCCCTTCATCAGTTACGACTGGCGGCCTGTGGGCACGCCCATCGTCGTCTTCTGGTGGCGGCCTGTGGGCACGCCCATCGTCGTCTCCTGGTGGCGGCCTTTGAACACGGTCATTGCCGTCCACTCGGGGCGGCCTGTGGGCATGCCCTTCATCAGTTACACGTGGCGGCGTGTGGGCACGCCCTTCATCAGTTATGCGTGGCGGCCTGTGGGCATGCCCGTCATCTTCTGGTGGCGGCCTGTGGGCACGCCCTTCATCAGTTACGCGTGGCGGCCTGTGGGCACGCCTTTGGGTGTGAATTTCGTCTTCTACTTCTGGCGGACTTTGGACACATCCATTGAAATATCCGTTATTGGACAAATCTGGCAATGGCCTATCGCGATTGTTCTCTTTGTCCTGCTGCCTATTCGCCACGTTGTCTGACGCCTCATTGCTGTAGTACTGTTTCAAATGGTTGGAGTGTACAACTTTTCGCAGGCGTCGCATACGACCTCGTTCGTCGCCTACGTATTGAATTCTGTAATCAACATCGGATACTACACGAACCACCTTCCACGGTCCCGTCCATCTTTTGAAGAATTTCTTATGCACACCACGCGGTACAGCAATATTGTATGACATGACGAGATCATTCACTTTATAGCGCTGTATGGAAGCATTCACGTCATAATAATCCTTCTGGTGCTTTTGTGCCGTTTGCAGATGGTCCCTTGTCATTTCTTCAGTACGCCTAATTTGGTCTCTCTGTTCAGCTACATACTCCGGTAGCAATTTCTCGATCATGCCCGGGGAGTTTCCGACCATCGCATCAATTGGTAGACGCATCTCCCGACCAAACATGAGGCAATATGGCGTGAAACCAGTTGATGAGTGCACTGCTGAACGATAGTGCATTAACGCTTTTGGTAGTAATTGATCCCAACTGTTTGGGTGATTTTCAACCATGGCTCTCAACATTTGGACCAAACTTTTATTCATGCGTTCTGTCTCCCCATTTCCCCACGGTGTAAATGGTGATGTTCTAGTTTTGGCAGCATGAACCATCTCGCAAAGAGACCGAAATACAGAACTTTCAAAGTTGGATCCCTGATATGAGTGTATGCAGGCTGGTACTCCGAACGTACAAATGAGTTGGTCCATAAGAACAAGATCCACCTTCTCTGCAGTTGTATTGGTAAGTGGGAAGGCAAAGGGAATTTTTGTGAAGTAATCTACACCCACTAACATATACATATGGTCATGTTCTGTCTTAGGTAGTGGACCCACGATGTCAATACCGATTCTTTCAAGAGGATAACCAGCTTCCATGTTAATTAACGGTGCTTTGTGTTTTTTTTGTGGGACTTTTTGATTTCTGGCACACCTCACACCGTTGGATATACAACTCGGTTTCGTTTCGTAAATTAAACCAGTGAAATCGTTGTCTAAATTTTTCGACTGTTTTCATATGGCCTAAGTGTCCAGCACAACTATGCATACTAAACAGAACTGGTAGTACAAGTTTACGAGGCAACCACAACTGAAGTATTGAGTTTGGCTCGTCATACCAGATTCTGTAGAGCATACCGTTATCCAGTGTTAATCTGGGATATTGTGACCAACAGGACCACAGTTCTCGACTATCACCCTGCATTTTCTCCCTTGAGGGTTGTTCGTTATGTTCAAGCCAGTGTATTACAATGGAATGGCTAACGTACTATCCTCCCTTTGTGCTTGTTGAATTTGCTCTTTTGACCATCCATCTAGTGAACCCAGATTCAAACTGTGTCTAAATTGAGTTTCGCTGCTTTGCCCTGGTGCATTTTGTACGATTGGATGGCATGATATGCTCGATTTGTCACCAGACGACCTGACATTGATCAGATCCGTGTATGATTTGAGGTCAGTTTCTTCATTGTCATGTGCCTCTATGTTGTCCAACTGTATCCTCTTCCACGGAATTCGAGACAATCCATCCGCGTTTGTATGATCCTTCCCAGGGCGGTGTTGTAGTTCAAAGGGCATGAAGTCCATGATACGCTCCAACCAGCGTGATGCTGGGCCGCGGATATTTTTTGTTGTTTTAAGCCAAGAGAGAGCCCGATTGTCAGTCCGCACCAGAAATACCAGATATGTAAGGTTCGAAGTGATCCAATGCCCACGATAGGGCTAACATTTCTTTCTGAGTATATGTGGTGCGCTGAGCTCCCTGTAGCGCCTTTGCAGCATATGGAATTGGTTTTTCAACCCCATCCTGGACCTGCGACAGTGTTGCGCCAATACCCTCCTCACACGCATCAGCGTCAACATTGAATTTTGAACTGTAGTTGGGAAACGCCAGAACGGGTGCCGAACATAATTCTTCTTTAAGCTGGCGAAACGCATCCTCTGCCTTTTGTGACCATAGAAACATTACACCCTTTTTCTCCAATTGCCTTAATGGTGCTGTAATATTGGCATAGTTCTGTATGAACTTCTGGTGATAGCCAACATGTCCAAGAAATGATCTCAATTCAGCTATATTAGTTGGTGCTGGCCACTCGTTTATTACCTTTTCCTTCTCTGGGTGTACACGTACACCGTCGTTTGAGACTATGCGTCCCAGCAATGGCATCTCAACAGGCAGCAGTTCGCACTTTTCTGGTTTGATTTTAAGACCCGCCTTTTGGAGCCTAGACAATACATCGTCTAACTTGCGCCTGTGGTCTTGTAGAGACTGTGCAAAAATCACCACGTCACACAGTCAATCCATGATAATCCTTTCAGAATGAGGTCCATTGCTCGTTGAAAAGTGGCCGGTGCATTGGTTAATCCAAATGGCATTTTTCTGAATTGATAGTGCCCGTCCGGTGTGGAAAAAGCAGTTTTCTCCCGATCTCCTTTTTCTACCAAAAACTGCCAATATCCCCGAACCAGATCAAAGTGGCTGAAGTATAGTGCTCCAGCTAATGAGTCCAATATGTCATCTTATCGTGGCAACGGGTAACTATCCTTGTTGGTGACCAAATTAAGCGCTCTGTAGTCAATGCAAAACCTCCGACCACCATCTTTTTTGTGCACTAACACTACATTAGCTGACCATGGAGAATTTGAGGCCTCTATCACGTCGTGATCTAACATGGCTTGCACCTCTTCCCTGATTTCACTCCTTTTAACAGGTGACATCCTTCGGAGTGAGGTTTTAGTATGCTTCACCGGTGTTAATAGCATGCTTTACCGACACTGCTGTGCCAATGTCATGAGAGCCTCTTGATATCGCAGCAGAATGCCGCGCCAGGATATCGTAATGCAGTGACCTTTCCTCCTCGGATATATCCGAGTTCTTAATGGGAAATAACTCTCTCATTTCTGATTGTAGATCAGAAGAACTATTTATTCGCTCTAGCTGATGGATTGATGAGGTATTCTCCTGACTAGTATTGGTGGCCTGAATTAAATAACAACATTTTGGCAGTTGACCATCAGACATGTGGATTTCATCCAATAGCGGATGCAATTGGCCAATTGTACTTCCTTTCCACATACGCACTGCTGTTTCAGATGTGTTAACAATTCTTACTGCGATTTCCCCTTGTTTAACCACCGCTGCCACCCAATGACTCCCACGCGATATTTGTCTTCAAACAACATTGCTAGCTCTGAAACACCCGACATGTTTTCCTTTGATTTCCCTCCAGCAACATGACAGTTCACATTCATCATTGTACGGGCTGGTACATCGATCGTATCAGCTATACTCACGCGGCACGTCTCCAGCGACTGCTGATACAATAACTCTGATGTGCTATTTGCAAAAGATAATGTGTTACTTGCAAAGTCTATAACTGCACCCTCATTGCGCATAGAGTCCTCTCCCAAAAGCATTGACTGGCAAACATTCTCACATATACATATACTGGCCAATTCCTCACAACATTACCAACTAACAGATCAATATTAACTACTCCATGAACTCCAAGGGATTCAGAATTTGGTCCATTAATGTTTAATTTTGTTTTAATTATCCCTGGTTTGTTTGGTATTCTGATGTATGTCTCCCTATTAATAAGTGTAACTTGGGCGCCTGTGTCTATAAGTGCACACATTGTAAGTCCTCCAATCTCACAATTCACTGACACCGCCGTGCCCCTACCATTGTCCAAGGACTGACCATATTGTATAGACTGGGGTGGGGAAGTGGCCGTTGATATCCCACCCCTTATTCGTTTCCCGACATTCCATTCTGTTGGTGCATAGGTGATTTAGGACAGACAGGATCCCTCCAGAAGTGACCCTGTTGGCCACAGGCATGACAAATATCTCTCACACCTTGACCACGGCCACGTCCCCTAGATCCACTGCCTCTTCCCCGGTAACTTCCAACATATCCCCTATAACCTCCGTTGTCTTGTCGCCTGTATGGAATATTGTTCATTTCAATGCCTCGCCTTTCGAGAGCTAACGCTATAGCATCTGCCAAATTGTTTGTTTATATTGCCTGGGTCGCTCCCACCATTACGTCGGGTAGTACATCCATTTTCTGTTCTTTTGCAGATGTCATGTTTCTCTGCAAGTTTGCATTTGATCGCAATGCAACTTGAAGCGCTTCGTTTGCAGTTTTTGGATTTAACTGCAGGACCCAAATTTTTTAAATTTTCATGAATGCCTTGGATGAAGTACTTAGAAACTATCTTATCACGGTATTTTTCTTCCCAGTCTGGGTAAGCCTTTTTCGATAAGACTTTCAATTCAGCCATATACCTATCCAAACTTTCACCTGACAGTTGTTTCCTAGTTTCTAATGCAGCTTCGAACGTGGCCCTGTTACTTTCAGGCGCAAATTTACGATTCAATGCCGGTATCAATATATCCCAATTCAAGCGTTCTTCTTCTGTACAGTCCCAATATTGACTATTTGCCCCATCAAGTAATACTGTTGAAATGTGTTGCATACAAAAGTCCCTTGTCCAATGGTTGATTTCAACTACACGTTCATAATTTGTCAACCATGAAGTGAAGTCTTCTGTTTCACCTGCTCTGAACACCGGTGCTTTGACATCAGGAATATGTGACGGTCTAATTGGCGGCATTGCATAAGTTCCAGGACGAAACGGTTCAACATCAACGTGTAATTTTGTCGCCATTAATTCATCTGTCAACTCCTCTATTCTTGCTTCCAACTTCCTGATCTTACTTTTCGACATCCTCCCTATTTTAAGTTTGACTTTATGTGTAACTTATAAACTCAATATCCTGTGTCAAAGTAGTGTACACAATAGTTTCTTTGTAAGCTGATATGTATATGCAAATGTCAAATGTTTTTTTGTTTTTTTTTACTGTGTCATAGTGACATCCATTACTATCATTACATTCAACTTCACTATTTTCGTGTACTTTCGCCTTTGAATAATGTAATCGGCCTGTGGGCACAATTACCAGACTGTACTGTAACTTTCAAATTTATTATATGTTCAGCAACTTCACGGATCTTGCTTCACCAAAGACGCTTGAGTTCATCGCATGGGTGAAGTCCATCAGTCAACTTATTGTAATTAAATGTAACTTTCCTACGACCTCTGTGATTTCTTAAATTCGTATGAAATGCCAGGTGTTTACCCGTATGCTGAACATTGAAGTCGTTGATGAAACTGTTAATTGTAGACACAAATGTCTCAAATAATTGCTGGTGACGATCCGTAATATGTTGCACGTTTATTGTGGATTTTGTTGGGTATTTTCCGACAGATAGTCGCAGATTTTTTGGCGGGATTGTCGCTATAACAATGTAAGCATCGGGCGTATTTTTCCTAAATATTTTGCACAGTATTATTTTCGTCTTCAATTTTTTTCCAGTTCAATACTAGATCCTTCCTGGTAAGTCCTCTGGAAAATCGTTGATTCCCAAACAAATAACAAATAGCTGGTGTGAATTACTTCCTATTTGTTTCACAAACCGTACATGATCGTTGATATGGGAACCTGTTTTTACATGAAATGCAAATCTAGAATGCGGGAATTGTTGGTCCTTGTTTATCCCTTTTAGACGGGAATCCGCCAATATAAGTGTGGACATGTATTTGACTACACCTTATACTTAGTCTTGAACGATATCGTGCCGACGAGACCACATGTGATGAGGCGGTAAACAGTAAAATACTAGGAGTTCAGTTTGTAAACAATATTTTATTTAGAACCGGAAAGCATGGTAGAGAATCAGAACGAGGCTAGATACTACTAAGTTCACAGACCACATGTAAATCCGTGACTAAATTCCGGACCTATTATTTAACAATAATTCGGACTCATTACAAGACACATACTGAATTGTAGGACTATGTCCCGAGTATACGTCGGCACCGTCGGATTTGGGCCTGAATCCCGTTTTAAAGTATGGTGGTCAATTGAAGTTTCTGACCATAAGGGCGAACAGGATTAAGGGCGAAACGATCCAATTGTGCTACAGGAAGTCATTTCAATCTTATTAGCATGATTAGTTAACTAGTATAGTAGTATAGTAAAAATCGACGAAAATGTGTGCTAGTGTGTGATAGCAGTAATGCGTGGAAGCAAATGCGTGCCAACTTCAGCTTAGTCTAGGCCTTCGACGTAGTTTATTTACTTAGTGATCACTCCATAGGCGGCGGAAGCCGAACATTATTGGGGGGGGGGGGGGGAGGGGCCAATGTATCGGACCGGAAGGGCCCGATAGCGCTAGGGTGGTCCGGGGGCATGCCCCCCGGAAATTTTTGAAATCCAAGTGTGGTGTGAAACGCCATTTCCTGCATTCTCAGCAAAGTTCTCACCAAAGTTCCCAGTACTCATGATTACACAAATATATTAAAATAAAAAATCCAAAATTTAGAGAATTATTGGGCGGGGGGGGGGGGGGGCTTTTTTAGCCCCCCCAACAAAATTACTGGGGGGGGGGCCGGGGGGGGGGGCCTAGGCCCCCATGCCCCCCTGCCCCCGCTTCCGACGCCCCTGCACTCGCGACAACTCATAGCATCCACCACATATAGTGTGCACACTGGATTCGCCGACAACGAGACGCCGACCGACCAGTGAGAGATGACTTTGTGTTTTTGTTGCATGTAGTATAAACATTGACATGATTGTCACTGTGACTGTCAGTTCTGATTGTCAGATATGATACCTTGATTGTGTTATTCATGTAAGGTAGTGTGAAGGGAACATAAGTGTTGCCCTTGTCCATCTGCGATTACTTGGAAATAACTATTTGAAATTGGGATTTGAATTTTTTTTTAGATCCAAATATTTCCAAAATGGCTTCCAAGATGGCTGCCAGTTTGTGATATATTTGTTTCGAGGCTTTTTGGTTATTGGCATTTAATTATTTTCAATTGCATATTATTGCACATGTATATACCTGGCTGTATATATATACTTGATAAAATCCCTTATAGTCCTATTCCTGTATAATTACTTGGTCTTTCCTTGAACAACTACTTGATCGAGATGGAGTTATACGCATAAAGCGTATTTATACGGGTAGTTGACAAGTTGTCCTCGGCCCGGGGTTGTGTTGTTATTATATATATTGACCAGGGGTCTTCATTGATGTCATCCGTCTTGTGAGAATTCCGTGAAATATTTCTGATATTGTTTTTTTTCATTGCATAAGTACAGCCTCATACTCTGAAGCTGTAATGATTCAGTGCTTCTGAGGCGTATTATACTACATTATTGAATATAATATATTACAATTATATATAACAATAAATTATATATAATTGTAGTTGGTGGTACAAGATAACAACTTCAGTGAATTTCAAAATAAAAAAATATTTTGAAATTTATTTTGTTGTTTACCATTGCCCAGCTTAGGAATTACATATCGCGATCTCTAGGATTTGTGTCAATGCATCGCATTAAATTAATTAAGTTTAATTTATTTATTTGCGACACATTCGATTTGTTTTGTTTGTGAATATTGCTTGGCTGATGAAGTTTGAAGTTTGAAGTTTGACAACACGCAACATCAGGGAACCTGATTGGGAAATCCAGGTAATTGTTTGGATACATAGTGGCACATTCGAAACTGAATATTGTTGAGCATCACCGAAGAATACTTTGATCAGGACATTGAGTTGCTGAAGTTATTCCTTGGAGACATATTATGAGATTGATGTTACCTCTCTTGAATAATTGACAGTGCACTTGAGAGTAGGATGTTACTTGAGTCAAGCTGATGGTCTGATTAGTAATACATAGGTATACTGATGGTGGATCGTGTCAGTACCTGGTAGTTGCGATATATTACATACTGCCACAGGGGTCAGTGGTGATACCAATTGTTATCAGTTGTACAATATATTTAATTATTCCAGGATGTGTACTTGTAATTAACATTAAATAGTTTTCTGTTATAAAGGGAATTATTTGTTGATTTCATTTGTGTATTAATTAGGTTTGAATTTCTGGTTTGGTGATAATCAGGCTTGGGTTTGGACTATGATTGATACTACAATTCATTTATTGTACTGATTTACTAATTGGTGCACTATTGTTTCAGTGATCAGTCCCTATGGCCCAGGGAGGAGAGCAGGATTATGGCATGGATCCTGAAGAGGAACTGACTGACAAATAATTGGAGGCGATGGTCAAACTGTTGCTAAAGTCTGGCAAATTTCATGTGACTTCTCTCCACCTTTTCAGCAGCCACCGATAATTTCTTTATGTTCGGGTGATGAGCCCCCACCCAAGGGGGAAGTCAGCTTTGAGGTGTGGAAGTACGAGGTGAAGTGCTTGTAACGAGACCACATGTATCCTGATGCGATTTTATCACAGGCACTCAGACGCTCGCTTAAAAGCATTGCCAGTCGGATTTTATTATCCATAGGTGAAGGTGCTGGGGTGAACCAGATCTTAACCAAATTTGAGGGGAATTATGGCAATGTTTTTACAGGCGAGACCATCATGCAGCAGTTATATACTGAACAGCAGAAGGCCGGAGAGTCCGTGGCAACATGGGCCTGCCTGTTAGAAGATTTGTTACAGCGTGCAGTTGAGTTAGGACATGTAACTGTTTCAGCTAAGAATGACATGTTGCGTAACAAATTTTGGACAGGTCTCTGCAGCGAGCGAGTGAAAAACGCCTCCCGCCACAAGTATGATTCAATTACAGATGTTAACTTGCTTCTTAGGGAGGTCCGGAAGATTGACCAAGGGATGACCGGGAGTGATATACTGAGGAAGACTGCTCAGCATCACGTGACGACTACAGAGTATGCAACTCCACATGCAACATCCATTAACGATCTTTGCAATAAGTTACAGGAGCTGATGAAGCGTATGGACTCCATGGAATCCAGGCTGGAGCAGCAGACCAGACCAACCGATCCGCCCCGTGGACCACCTGATCATTTTCAGGATGACACATACAGAGGTCGAGGTAATTCCAGACGTTGTCGTAGTAGATCGCATTTTCAGCCACGTGGTAGAGGAGGACCACACAGACAGTCTTTAAACTAGATCGTGTCTCTGACGAGGGGCAAGTCAGAGACACAGGCGGAAACAGACGCCCCAATAATGCTAACAATTGTGATTCCGTTACAGTTACACCTGGTGTAACATTATTAGAGAGAGAGAGTGATTGGTCCGTCTGTGGAAACAGACATTACAGCTTGTGACCAAGACGCGAAAGCGTTGATTGGCCCAGGTAGTGTAGTGACCACTATGGCAGAGTGGTTTTACCATTAACTGACTGATAAACCCGAGTTACATAGTTTGCAGGAGGATCAACTCGTCGGATCTGTAGTCACAGAACAGTCTACGAAGTTGCCTGGTAGTCTGACTGTATGTCCCCGGGTGGTGTCCATCATTTCAGCAGCGAACACAGTCAGGATTCCTGTTCGCATATGAAACATATCAGCGAAGGTGATGTCCATTCCTCCGAGGGCCACACTCTGCGAAATTCAGAAGGTAGATGTACTCCGCAGTTGGCAACCAAATCAAGACACGACTACAACGCAACAGACTATACCGAAGACTCTGGAACCCATACCAGAGGAACTGAAGGAGTTAGGAATCAAGTTGGACAGTGACAGTTTTAGCTCTCAACAGCGAAAAAGAAGTAACTTCACTGATCAGTCGATGGACGTCCATCTTCAGTAGAGGTCCCACAGATTTAGGATGTACTGATATCGTGGAGCATGCTATCAAGTTGACAGACGACACCCCCTTCAAGGAACCGTACCGCAGGATTCCACCTGGAATGTACGAAGAAGTACGGGAACACTTGAAAGAGATGGTGGAAGCTGGAGCTATACGTCCATCAGAGAGTCCGTTCTCATCGAACATCGTGCTTGTACGGAAGAAGGACAACATTCTCCGCTTCTGTATGGATTTTCGTAAGCTTAATGCCAGAACCATCCGGGACGCATATAGTTTACCGCGCATAGACGAGACCATCGACGCACTGGCAGGCTACCTAGATCTACCTAGACGACGTGATCATATTCTCCAAGACATTTGAGGAACATTGCACCAAGCTGGAGGCAGTATTTCGCCGGTTACAGCAGCATGCTCTGAAGCTAAAGGGGTCCAAGTGCGAGTTCTTCATGAGTCGGGTGAATTATCTTGGTCACGTGGTGTCAGCAGACGGCGTGGAGACACATCCGGAGAAAGTGGAAGCCTTGAGGAATTGGCCTGTTCCCACGAACATCAAGGAAGTCCGGAAGTTCCTGGGATTCGCGGGATACTACCGTAGATTCGTCAAGGATTACTCGCGGATAGTACGGCCACTTAATGACTGCTGATCGGACATCCCACGAACAAGACCAAGAAGAAACGGACCATTATACCATGGAAGTGGACGGTTGCGCAATAGAAAGCATTCGACGTCATCATCGACAAGCTGACGTCACCACCAGTGCTCGCGTACGCAGACTACTCGAGGCCATTCATCTTACACACAGATGCTTCAGGAGACGGACTCGGTGCAGTCCTGTACCAAGAGCACGATGGAGTTGAGAGAGTGGTTGCCTACGCCAGCAGAAGCTTGAGGAACAGCGAGAAGAGGTATCCTGCTCATAAGCTGGAATTCTTGGCGCTCAAGTGGTCGGTGACGGAGAAGTACAATGACTTCCTGTATGGTAATAAGTTCGAGGTCCGAACCGACAACAACCCGTTGACGTACATTCTGCGAAGCTGGATGCCAACGGACATCGCTGGATTGCGGGGCTCAGTAGTTTTGATTTCAGCATCAAGTACAGGAGTGGCAAATCCAACGCCAATGCAGACGGATTGTCACGCCTACCAGCTTCACAGAATCAGACGTCAGAAGTGTTTACAGAGGCAGTAAAGGCGATATGCCATGCGAGTCAGATGGAGGTATCAGTCACGGTCCCTCGTTGGGTGCCAAATGTCACGTTGGGATAAGATGTGTATTCGTGCCTGGCTAGCTCAGTCGGTTAGAGCAATGGTACGGTAATCCAGAGGCCCCCGGTTTGAGCCTCGGGTAGGATATGCATCTGTCTCACTCTGTGACATTTGGCACCCAACGAGGGACCGTGACTGATAAATACTGCCCAAATTGTACCAAAAATATGGAATTCAGATACAAATTAAATATAGAATTCGGGGACGAATTTCAATTTGGCGGGGAAGTATGCTGCGGTACGTAACTCACTATGGGGAGAATATGTGTATTCGTGCCCGGTTAGCTCAGTCGGTTAGAGCGATGGTACGGTAAACCAGAGGTCCCGGGTCCGAGCCCCGGGCCAAAGCACATTTTGCTCACCCTGTGACATTTGGCGCCCAACGGGGGACCGTGACTGATACATATACTGCCCAAATTGTACCAAAAACATGGAATTCAGAGACGAATTAAATATAGAATTCGGGGACGAATTCCAATTTGGCGGGGGAGTATGTCACGGTACGTAACTCACTGTGGGGAGGAAGTGTGTATTCGTGCCCGGCTAGCTCAATCGGTTAGAGCGATGGTACGGTAAACCAGAGGGCCCGGGTTCGAGCCCCGGGCCGGTGCACATTTCCTCCCCACAGTGAGTTACGTACCGTGACACGTGGTTTAAACAACACACATTTCCAGTATGCTTTTTGCAAGAACTTCATTGTACATATGAAAGAATAAATAATTGGAAAATAAAATGGGGCCACGATATTTTCCTGAGTGGAAACAGTTCAAAAAGTCTAGGTATCGGTATACTATTAAATTTAAATTGTTCATTTGAAGTTATAGATTATAAAGACATACTACCAGGACGATTACAAGTACTAAAAATAAATATACGTGTATATGATTCAAATGTAGTACTAATAAATATATACAGACCAAGTAACGAAGACATAAATGTAAACAGTTGAACATTTAATTATAAAAAATAATAGTGAAACTGCAATCATTGAAGGAGATTTCAATACTGTTATTGATTTTCATATGGATAAATTAAATGGCAGGATCGATACGAATAAAAAATGCTCGATAAAAGTTAATAATATTATAAATGAAAACGAACTTCACCGCATATACAGGCTCAGACATCCAGCTAATATATTAAATGCTGTAACACACTGCGATATAATCCCTTGATTTATGTCTGATCATTCCGCTATCACGTTAAGTCTAAACTTATCCAATACTACTAAAAAAAGGATCGATTCAGGAAACAGTAAATAACAATAAAGGTTGTAATCCAAATACGATGTGGGAACTAATAAAGGGAACTATAAGAAATGAACCAATACAATACTCAAGTAAACAAAAGAAATGTGAAAGAGAAAAAGAAAAGGAAATAGAGCTAGAAATTAAACGGTTAGAAAACGAGTTAGCGGACAACCCAACCAATCAATACACAACAGACAGACTAAATATTGAAAACAATAAGTTGAGCGAAATATTTGAAGAAAAAAGAAAAGGAATCCTCTTAAGATCAAAATCTGAATGGGTAGAAGGCTGTGAAAATAATACAAAGTATTTTTCAAACTCAGAAAAAAAGAGATCTGAAGAAAAAAATATAAAACAATTAACAATAAATGGCACATTACACAATGATCAAACTACAATACTTAATCATGTAAAACAATAGTATATGCATATATATATATAGCGAAAATAGAACATAGTAATAGTAATTTATTTAATCACGCTGAACCAAAACTAAATGAAGATGAAAAACAGTCGTATGAAGGTCTCATAAATACATTTGAATGCGAAGCAGCAATAAAAGAAATAAAAAATATGAAAAGCCCTTGATCAGATGGTCTAGCAGCAGAATAGTATAAACTATATTGGAATGACGTAAAAGAACACTACATAAATTCAATTAACTATTCGTATGCAAATCGATCTTTAAATGAATTGCAAAAGCAAGGAGTTTACCTTTAACTTTATTGAACTAAATAAATCATAATGTACAATTTAAAGATATGAAGATTGAAGCATGACCCAAGCAATGGTGCAATAACAATACGTATACGTGGTCAAGCGACCATACATCAACACTTGGAATAATAATCACAAACAATAGAGCAAACCTACATGAACTGAATATACTTCCCAAGATAGTCATTCCAACATTGCCTAAATAACTTGAGAAATTAGAACCTATCATTAATTGGCAAAATTACTGTACTAAAGACTTTCGCGCTACCAAAACTAATATATCCACTAACTGTGCTTGAAAACCCAGTAGCTGAAACAATAAAACGGATAAATGATATACGGTATGATTTTCTTTGGGACAGTAAACCAGATAAAATATCACCTAAAACCATAATTCAAAACTATGAACTGAAAATGATAAATATTCAAGCGTTTATCAACTCACTGAAATCTTCATGGATAAAACGTTTAAAAGGTATACAGAATCAGATAAAAATAGCATACAATAACGAGCTTAAGAAATATGGCGGTGATATTACATTTAAAAGTAATCTTAATGACATTAACGCAACGCAATTAGCAAACGGGTATACCTTTTTAATTTAAGTCTTGATCTCGTGGTGCAAAATTAACTTCAAATATTCAAATACCAACGTAGCACATGAGATTCATGGTCCAACTAAAACATGAAAGAACCAGTACGATCGTTTATAAAGATTGGTATAACAAAGGTATTATGTACATGAAGCATATATATGATTTTAGAGTAAAAGATTTCTACAGTTTCGGTGATTTTAAGGATACATATGAAATAGATGCTGGCGACATTGATAAGCAATATTAAAACTGAATGGACAGTAAAGATGAGAACAGAATCGTTAAACAATGAGGTGCCAACATACTTGACAAATAAAACGTTATCGTCTAAAAATATAAATAGAATGTTATACAACAAACAAGTTGAATCAATATGAGACTACCACAACTAAAACATGTACGAAAATGGGAGATCAAGAAATTGAATCGAAATATATATTTTCAATAACGTACAAGAATACAATCAGTACAAAACTTAAAGCATTTCAATACAAATATCTGATGAGAATAATACAAAACAATTCGTTTTTGATTAAATGCAAACTAAAACCATCAAACCTGTGCGAATGTTGCCATATGACTATAGACTCTAACAAGCACATGTTTTGGGAATGCACGGTCATACAACAATGACATAAACCAGGCTAGATAATACTTTCAATTTAACATATGAATATATATAATTTTGTAACGCGAAAGTTGCTTGTAAAAAGAAAACAATACTTACTAGTTTTGTAATCCTTTTAGCAAACTATTTTAATTTCAGATGCAAATGTAGTGAATCACAACCAACATTGGAACACTTTAACGCATATTTTAAACAAACAATAACAATTGAAAAAACTATTGGCACTATGAGAGCTAAACTCGAACAATTTCAATTAAAATGGGATGACTTTATTCAGTAAGCAAACACCCTCTAACAATACTGCCTTATTACTACATAAGAAGAACAAAGATTTGAGCGATATGGACACAGTTGATGAAACCGCCGGCACGGCACATGTGCAGAATCTCAGGCTGGATGCTGAAACTATAAACGCTATTGCCATGGCTATAAAGGATTCCATCTACCAGCAGGTTCAGGACGATATGGGCCGTATGGTAACGGCTGTCGTTGAAGGTGTTATGGGACCGATGACTACCCGTATGAAGGCCCTCGGGGAGAGTAACGCTTCCCTGAAAAAAGATAATGACATGTTGTTCGCACTTATTAAGCTGCTACAGAGTCAGATGGACACTGCGGAACAATATAGCAGACGAAACTGTATACGAATATCAGGCATTAAGGAGTTACCACAGGAAAGTACGGACCAGGTGGTACTAAGCGTATTTAATGACATGACTTCCGGTGTAGTCCTAGAAGATGTTGACTGATCTCATCGCGTCGGCAAACCAAGGTCCAACGGCAGACCTCGTCACATAATTGTCAAGTTCGCAACATACCGCGCCCGTCAGGAAGTGGTGAGCATTCGGAAGACACTGAATACAAGCGGTCACAACGGAGTTTATATCAATGAGGATCTGACGAAATCGCGTTCTGAACTACTTTTCGCTGCTTGTCAACTGGCAAAGAACAAGAATATGCTTGTAGCATGGTCGTCTGATGGAACAATCCTGATTAAAGACAATATGACGACGATTCATCGTGTCATGCATTTCGCAGATCTTGTTCCTTTCCGCGGAAACGCGACACATTAAGCTTTACTCACTATTCTCCATAGCAATTGTGAACTTCGATGCAGGTGACAGTTACTTTCATCGAACATTATATATTGTTAACTCGAGTCGATAACTCCCGTGCACGGAGGATCTTAAACGTGACGAAACGGACCTTATTTGATTTACTGAGTTATAGGCTATAGCCCAACAACTTAATATGTTTTCGACATACTATGTTTCCTTGCGCACCACCGTGTATGATCAAATGACTCGAGGATGCGTTTGAAGGTGTAGTGTATCCAGAACAGACTGTCGTGTATGTGTATTAGTGGTCTGATCTAGATTCACATTCTTATTCGTTTGCCTTTGTTGCCTATGGCCCGGGTGATATGGGACCCCTAGCTTGGACTTGTTCGCCAACTTGTAAGCTTTCAGTATGTAAAACTGTTTAGGCTGCCATTTTGTAGTGTGGCTTGATTCGATTATGGCCATATATTATGTTCTGTTCAGACAGTTTACTTGATCTATGCTGGTTGTCGTAAAATCATAGCACATCAATTTTGATGGAAAATCGATGGTGTGAACAGAAATTTTCAAAACGTTAATAATGATTAATGGTTATTGATTCACTCATACTAACTGTTAACCCAGTCTACTCTGTTTGTTACATTCAAAGGATAATTATGCTTGAATTCATTTAGTTTATCTTACTGTGTTGGATAAACTGCGTATCCATGGTTGTGGCTGCGGAAAAGGGTCTTATGGGTTATGCGACCAGTGTACACCTGGATCAGCCTGCGCATCCGTGCAGTCGGATTGCAGTGCACATTGTTCGTCATTTAGTCAATGAGACTTCTATTATGACTCTAGAAGACAATATATGTCAACATCAAGCTGCATGATTGTGCTGGTGTATTAGGAACTGGTATGGATTGATCAAAGCCCTATGAGCCCCTTTTCTCCAGTCGCAACCACATATATAGGCTGAAGTATGATCTGCACTAGTCACGTGGTTGTTGCAGTATGAGAATTGTGTTTTACATTTAAGTGAAGTGAGCTGACGTAAATTCTGTCGTCTGATTTTTATATTTTCAGGAAAACATGGTTTGGCAGCACATAGTACGTATTTCTATATGAAATTATTCTGGAGTGCTGCTAAATCTGTATTTCAGAAATGTTTTAAACGGTAGCGGACGAACTGGATCTCCTATTCAACTATCATAAAACGTCTCCGTAATTCCATATGTATGACACTACTAGTGTGTGGTTATTTAATCGTGTTATGGATCTCAGACAACAAAGGCAGCGACAAATAAAGGCCGCTGCGTTTGTAGTTTGTAATAAAGGCCGCTGCGTTCGCCCATCTTATTGAATATTTATTTTATATACATACGTTGTCATTTTGGATACACGTACATTCACGGTGAATATCATTTTAGTTATATCCAATAACTATAACTAAAGTATATGTTACAGAATGTAACGCCCTCACGTGCTTCGCATTTCGACTATATCGTGAGGACAGTACAAATACGATTTTGCTTTAATCCGCAAAATCATACATCAGACTACTAAGTCCAACCCAAGTCTAGATCTCCATACGTATGGAGATCGAGCACAGCTGGGTTAGGAAAACTATAATTAATTATAATTTAGATTCCTCAAGATTTGTTGAATAGCCACTGCAGATAGCGCCCGCCCACATGTACTTTTGCATACATTATTGATATTACATCATTTACTCTCACCCGCCCCGCTCCCCCACCACACATCGATTATCTTCCCGTGGACCGGCTGCTGGCGGGGCTATTGTGGACGGATGCGTTCAGCCAGTATAGAATCGGTGAATTAATGTCGAAACCAGTGTGGCCCCTGATCGGACTGCGTGATCGCGCAGCCTGATCCGGAACTAGACTGGTTGCGCATGTTGTGTTTTCATAGTCTCGGTCATCGACCCATACCTTATGCTAGTATATACAGAAGCTTAGCCATACTACATGTAATGTCATTGCATTTATGTATCTTCTTCATGCTATATGTGTGTTGATAATGTAGTCGTTTTGTTTTGTCATGTTACTATCTGATGGCAGTAAAGGATATAAGACTCTACATCACACATTCAAAGTCACCGTTCTGCTGAAACCTCAAATTGTACAAGCTTTTGGAATTGATGATCAGTTGTTTAAGTATATTTACATATTGATGTTTTATATTGAACAAGCACGGATTTGACATTGCTGGCTCACCTGCTGTGATTTTGTATCTTCATGAATATTCGGATTCGCGCGGACGGGTTACTTTTTGTGGACTATATGCGACTCTCTTTGCTTGATCTGGACATACACTCTCTGCTAGATTATTCCTTCACTGGTGTTTGGTGAGTGCTATTGAAACCAACTTACACAAACGATATATGTCCGTCAGCCCGCGAGATGACTGCCGTCATGGCGAGCATGTATACAGCCTGGCCTGGGTTATTTTATTTTGTTTGAATCTGGTATGAGTAAGCTACATAACACACTATATGTTCACATTTATGTCATGTTTTCTCCACTGTCGACCTAAATGTAAATGTAATGGTGTAAATAATACCTTCGAACGTTTTATACCGCCGTGGTCACTGATCAGCCTGCGTAGCTGCGCAGTCTGACCAGAGCCCACGAAGGTCAAACTCCAATGTTTTATATTTCATATTTTTAAATGAAATTTTACTATCAGGTTCGTTCCTCACTGTGATCATGGAATATTACTTACATGCGTCTATAATATGAACATTTGCATAACATACATACATTGGACTTTACTATCATATTGTTAATTATAAAGTGATTATTTACGGCCAATGATTCATGCTCTTTGCAAATTCTTAATTTAGTATCTGAATATTCTCTGCGTTTCAGTTTTTATACAATGTAAGCCCCGTAGCATATTCCCTATTACTCCTCAGTATCATGACGTTACACTTCACGTTTTCAAGGTATTTGCTTGTATTCTGCTATTGTTCTGTTTTCTTTTTACCACCATACCCTGGCCCCGGTGCGAAACGAGACACTTCATTTACTTACTTTAAAGTTTTTACTGATGTTCTGTTCGTGACATTTCATATAATGGCTATTGCTCAATACATGTTATATCTAAATGAAATTACATGATACACGGGGATAAATACTATTACGTAGCCATCATGAAGTCATTTCGAGTGTTACTTCAATTTAGATTCTTTACGGTGTTCTTCTTTCTTCTGGCAATAAGATCGGATACCTGTTCATCGTATGCTGCATTTATCTCTATAAGGTTACTTGCAAGTGACACTTCTATACGAATTCCATTGACTCGTCATAAATTGACAGTTAGTATGGCACATATTAACAACATCATGTTTACTTTGCATCTTCTATCCATCTATTTTACTATAACATTACAAGTTCTCACTTACATCACATGTCATATTCTCCTTTCTGGTGATATCCACACTAATCCTGCACCAGCTAGCCAGCCATCAAGTCTCTCAAGTTCAGCATCATCAACTTCCACTTTCACACCACTAGATCTGTCTACAAATATTTTATCTGTTCATTATAATGTTCAAAGTATTGCCCAACATGTTGACGTATTGTATGCCGAACTCTGCGACTTTGACATTGTGGCTTTTTCTGAAACTTGGCTAAATCCCTCAGTGTCTTCTTCCAGCCTGTCGTTTCATTCCTTTCAACCACCTGAAAGAAAAGACAGGATATGCGATAGTCACGGAGGAATTATGTTGTACGTCAAAGACAATCTTCATTATAAGCGACGTTCTGACCTTGAAATGATCGGTACAGAATGAATTTGGATTGAACTTGTTCTCTTAACTAAACGCATCTTGTTTGGCGTGTATTACCGCCCGCCAAACACGACACCACATCAGCACTCGCAAATCACCGACTCGATTCATCTAGCAGTTGAATCAGGAATTAGGAACATTGTCATTACTGGCGTCTTCAATATTAACATGGCAAATTTTCTACAAGCTAAGAAAATTGATGACTTGTGTCAGATATTTTCTTTATCACAATGTATCATGCACACTATACAGAACATTCTTCTTCGTTAATCGATATCATTCTTACATCGAATCCAGATATAATGTCATCATGTGGTGTATCTGACCCTTTCTTAGAGCAAAATATCCGTTACCACTGTCCTATTTATGGACTATTGAAGCTGAATAAACGTAAAAACAGATAATTTAAAAGACATGTGTGGATCTTTGATAAATGTAACTATCCCCTCATTCGACAGAAAACAGCTGATATCGATTGGCACTCATTGAAAAGCGAAGACCTTGATATATATTCTGACAATATTACATCGACCATTTTCACTACATCTAAAATATGCATCCCAAACAGAGAAGCAACAATTAGGCAGAATGACTCACCATGGATAACTACCGAAATTCGTAGGTATGTCAGGAAGCATAAACGATCATATAGAAAGGCAAAACGTAGTGGCCTTGATGGTGACTGGCATAGTTTCAAACAACTTAGAAATAAAACAACATCGTTGATAAAGAATGCCAAAGCATTACAAATATCTAAATTAGAAGAATCTCTGAAATCTGATGATAAATCTTCCAAATCTTGGTGGACCACTTTAAAAGCGTTCATTAAACCTTCCTCATCTGCATCTATTCCTCCATTACAATCTGGTGATGACTTTGTGTCTGACGAATATCTAAAAGCTAACTTGCTTAATAACTTTTTCAGAGACCAAACCTTACTTGACTATTCTTCGGCTCCAATGCTCCCCGATTTACGCGATATGTTACACTTACAGTCATATAGCATTTCCATCACACCGGAAGAAGCATCAGCCGTTCTAAAGGAACTTCCAACAGGCAAAGCATGTGGTCCTGATGCAGTAAACAACAAAATCCTCCGCGAACTGTCATCTTAACTATCTGTTCCTCTGTGTGAGTTGTTCAATGCCTCTCTGGTGTCCTGTTACTTTCCTGTTTCATGGAATAAAGCCAATGTTGTACCTTTGTTCAAATCCGGTGATCCTTCAATGGTCAACAACTATCGTCCAATATCGTTGCTTAGCACTCTTGGTAAAGTTTTTGAAAATATAGTATTTAAACGCCTTTACAATTATCTTTATGAGCATCATCTCCTTACTCCTCTACAATCTGGTTTTGTTCCTGGTGATTCAACTGTCAACCAATTAACCTATCTTTACACTGTATTTTCTGAAGCAGTCGACTCCGGCAAAGAAATTCGTGCTGTGTTTTGTGATATAAGTAAGGCTTTTGATCGTGTCTGCTTTAAATGTTTACTATTCAAATTACAATCCTTTGGCATCTCATGTTGTTTTCTTAATTGGTTCTCTTCATATCTATCTCATAGGAGACAGAAAGTAGTATTACCCGGAGTTCATTCATCGTGGACGGAAATAAAGGCTGGTGTACCGCAGGGTTCCATCTTGGGACCACCTTTATTCTTTGTCTATATTAATAATATAGTCTATGACATAGGTGGCAATATACGATTATTTGCTGACGACACTAGTCTCTCTGTTGTTGTTGAATATCCAGATGTAGCAGTGCGCACTTAAAACTCAGATCTTAGTACTATTTCTAACAGGGCCAATAAATGGTTGGTAACTTTTAACCCAAAGAAAACCGAAACTATCACATGTTCTCGCAAAACAACACGTATAGTCCATCCGCCAATCTATATGGCAGGCAAAACTATCGCAGATGTAAATTCTCATAAACATCTTGGTATTTTTTTTATCCAGCGATCTTAAATGGCACCAGCACATTGCGTATATAAAGTCCAAAGCTTTGGCTAGAATAAACATAATGCGGCAACTGAAATTTCGTCTTCACAGAGATGCTCTGGAAATCATTTATCTCTTTCATACGCCCGATCCTTGAATATGCTGATGTAATCTATGATAACTGCACGCGCTCTGAGAAGGAAGAACTTGAGAAACTTCAACAAGAAGCTGCTGGTATCGTTACTGGTACCACAAAACTTGTATCTATTTAGAAGTTCATGGATGAGGTAGGGTGGGAGACACTGGAAAGCAGACGACGTAAGCATAAGTTATTTTTATTTTTTAAAATGACCAAAGGTCTAAATCCAGAATATCTCTCCTCTCTTGTTCCACCCACTGTTGATCGACACAGCTTCAAGATACAGCTTGAGAAATGCAAATGACTTCCAAGTTCCACGGGCTCGTACAACATTTGTTGTTAAATAGTTCAATGTCCTTCCAGCCGACATCAAACGTACATACACGGTTGAATCGTTTAAAAGCATGCTAAATTCTAGTCATAAAAACGTACCGAAACAATTTTTGTTTGGCGAACGTAAATATCAGGTACTTCTGGCTAGACAAATTGTAGTTCCCTTTCTCATGATCTATTTTCCAAAAACATAATTTACTCACCAAGCTGTACTTGTGGTCAAATAGAGACGACCCGACACTACTTCTTCCATTGTTTTAATTATAATCACATTAGACCAACACTGTTTGATAACATATCCAGATATTGTACGCTGGCACTGGAAGTAATCTTGAACGGAAATCCAGCGTTGTGTTATAAAGATAATACGTCAATATTTTCTGCTGTTTTCGTATATATTGAAATGTGCAAACGTTTCTGAATACATGTACCATTTAGCTGAGAAGCCTGATTGCTTCGAAATATGAAAAATGTTGTTTGTCTCGTTTCCCCTCCTTGCATTTTATTTTGCAATCCCTTTGTTTGTGTATCTGCACATTTTATTTGTCTCATTTTCTTTTTCTTTCTTTTCGTATTTTTATTTTTACCCTACCAATATCCCACTCCCTTATTTTTTCCTATTAAATCAGTTATAAAATCGGTAGATATAACATCTTTATTATTGATGGTAAGTTACCAGAGCAACAAGTTGTTTTGTTTTGACTGATTAGCACACAGCATTTATGTCGTAATGAATACAATGAAATTAATGTTTGATTTTATGACACAGTAAGTAGAAACTTGTATATTTCATACATAGATAAAAATACTGGTATCTTACCCTATTTTGCATGCATAGTTAACCGTGTACAAATGTATGAACAATGTATTGTAATCATTTCACAAGTCGCCAATGTAAATTTTGCATAATGTTTTGGAGAGGATTTCAATAAGTTTTATAAGCTTTCAATCCATCCAAACTACTACCTACGTACATGTTTGTATGTGAATGCAGTAAATAAATATGTTTATACCAATACTGCCTTTATCTTACCATATCACTATTCCCAAATCACAATACGTTACCATATAAAGAGTTGTGACCCTTCTCACCTTCCGATATAAATAAACCTCGTACCCCAATCCAATAATCCAATAATCTATATAGACCCATTTAACAATATTAAAACTCATTGTTACATGTATATCTGCACAATTAAGGAATGCGACTATGCTCTAACAAATACATATTTGTTTTTCTGTTTGTCAGATCACGGTCTTTTTTATTCTTTACGCATACATGTATACAATATATTATTTTGACCATGTCAACTATGTGTATGACTGTATGTTATGTATTAATAAATGTATATACACGTAACAAAGAGCATTACAGATTAATAATAATAAAACACATTAGATGCATGTGTTTATGAAGAGATTGTGTAAACAATGAAAAGACAAAAGCCTTTAAAAAAACTGCAGTAAAGAGAACACAATTTGGAAACTGTCCTAGTGTTCATGTTTAAGTCACAGTCAATCGTATGGGAAATGGCATGCGTTCATGTTTAGCATATACACTACATGGGCTATCAGTTAATATTCGACACAGGCCTAGGCCTATAGATCTATATGATAGAACTATATATAGGCTAATCTAATAATTACATTCCTGACAGTTTGTTTTTTTTTGCATAAAAAATAATATGTTTGTCAAAATTATTGTTGCGACGCCCCTGCATGGTCCAAATTCAGGACCGTGGCGTCTCCCGTGCTAAAAACGTGACTGCTCAAATTTGGCGCCTTTTGCTGTTGCCACAGTTCCGTCTGCTGACGAGTAAAAGTAGTTCCTATGTATGTATAATGTGCCTACGCAGTGTTAAGGTGCCCTAGATTACATCATCTATGTTCAGTTTGTACGGTCAATTGTTTGGAGTAGATTTTCTCTACAAATATATTGATATTATATGCTGAATACCTATTTATATCGTTGCTAACATTTATAAATTGTATTTACGCACTTATACCTAGTGCACTATATTTGTTCGCTGTATTATTTCCGGGACAGTTTACTGCCACAATTGGAATCTCTCGAATGGCCTGAGAAATGCAAATAAAATGTTGGCATTGCGTTTCGATTTCTAAGGTTACGAGTAATAACTTTATCTTTGAAATACTGCATTGATAATTTACATATTTTCAGGTTCCATAATTGGCCGTTGAAATGCCTCAACTTGGCCCTATTGGTAACATGTCAACGATTTCAGCGAACGAATGTGACTTCCTAAATGTTGACAGGTCAGGTGCGTGTTTCCGTGAAGGGTAGTAGTACCGACATTATTTTTTATATTTCGCAACGCATATCGTAAATCATGTCCTGATATTATAATGTAACTGAGAATACAAATCCATTATCAACTGATTCGATTATAAAATACTCTGGCTGTGATTTGAATTCGAAGGTCAAGCTCTTTTTCCAACAGAAATTGTGGTGATAGTCCTCGGTCTGATAGTTTTGTGAAAAATTACCACATTTATAAGCAAAATTAGGCTCAACATTCTTCAATATTGATAATGGTATGCAATGGCTGAGTGGAGTGGTCAAGAGTGCCGTACTGTCGAAACTACGGTCTTGCCTGGGTTCCAAAGCTCCATGACTGGCACGATGCGTGTGTTGTATTCTTGAGAAGCTTTTAACCACAGCATAACACTGCTTCAATCGCCAGCTTCAAATTCAATCCACCCGCTGTAATTTTGCACCGACTAGTCACCGGGATCATCAATTGTACTAGTTGCAAATGGTAAATCTTGCAATTTCTCCCATACCGTCCGTAGCTAGAGTTACGATTCCACTCATAGGATTCCCTGCAGAATAGCGAATCAGATCTGACAGTTAATTGTGACATTTTTTAGATATTTTCCATCTGAAAATAATATTAGTATTGTAAAATTAATACAAACTAATAATTCTGAAACAATTTTTACCATTGTAGAAGGTTTAGACAATTATTTTTTGCCTTCACAGAAAATGGACCCCATCATAACTTTTACATGTTGAATTTGGCTGCCACTGACTGGGTCACTTGTTGATTCTAGCTTAAATTTACTTTATCAGGTCATCTACATTTGTAAAATTATGTCAAAATTATTTGAATATGTTATTTTCATAATATTAACACTCATTTCAGTTAAAACATATAGAATATCTTTCACAATTAACTGCCGAAATACGAATCGGATCTGATTCGCTGTTCTGTAGAGAGGAATCCTATGAGTGGAATCGTAACTCTAGCTACGGACGGTACGGGAGTAAACTGCAAGAGTTACCTTTGGAACTACAATTGTATTCATTCGTCAGCCATTAGTGAAATGTACATGTAGATATGCAGGCATTTCTCAATCATAAAACTAGTTTGGGTGGGGTATTATAACATATTATAACAATGGGATAGTTTAATGTTCGTTAATATCCAATATAATGTTCTTAATATTAGCATGATTACTGCATAATTTGTTCGAGTTTATGTTGTGTGGCAAATGAGGGAAAGAGCGTCCGAAATAACGCATCAAGATACATTTAAATTTGTTATTTCAAATCATTTTACAAAACAGATAGTGTAATTATCGGCTTTTCAAGTAGTTTATAATTCAAAGTTCGCTGCGAACACTGGCATCATGACTGGACAAGGTATTGAACACAGAAATACACAATTACTCGTGTTAATACCCTGCTATCAGCTGTTATTGCGGAAAATAAATGAAAGTGTAGCATTTGTGTGGCTATTTTAAATAAAAAATCGGCTGCGAATATTTGTATCGTGATTGGACAAGGAATTACGCATCAGAATGCACAATTAATAGTTCTAATACCCTACTATTAGCTTATTATTGTGGACTATAAGTGAACATTCAGCATTTTGGCGGCCATTTTTAATTTAAGAACTGTCTGCCAACATTTTAAATTAAAAATTGGCTGCGAATATTTGTATCGTGATTGGACAAGGAATTACACATCAGAATGCACAATTAATAGTTCTAATACCCTACTATTAGCTATTATTGTGGAATATAAGTGAACATTCAGCATTTTGGCGGCCATTTTTAATTTAAAAACTGTCTGCCAACAGTGGTATCATGATCTGACAAGGTGTATGCATCAGAATGCGCAATACGTCATGTTAATACCCTGCTATCAGCTGTTATTGCTGATAATAAGTGAACATTTCGTATTGTTGGTGGCCATTTTTGAGTCGGAAAAATTCGCGCGGTAATTTTTATTCTTTAGGGAGAACAATTGACGATAGACTACTTTCCTCAATATCTCAGCGACTAATGGAGTTTCCTGAATATATCGCCGACTACATGTGTTTGGCTAACTAATTGTCTCGGACTTCAGCCAGACCTGTGTCAACGTAGAAAGCATCGGCACAATCGTATATTAACTTTAAGCCGGTATACGGCTATAGTACCTATGCGCTACCCAAAGCAAGTCAATGAGTATATCTGCTATTGACAAGCCCTGTTAAGTCGTTCCCTGGTCTACCAATAATAGTGAAATCATAATATATTATTAGAAAAATACAGCCTGTCCACACGACCACAGAAAGGGTTATAACACAGCAAATAGGTGTGTAATAATTTTATACTATAATTTGATATTATAATTCTTTGATAACATACAACTGTCTACATATATGCAATTTGACTAACTTTAATATTAACCATACAACCAATACACATAGATATGCATTATCAACAATATATCATGTTAGCTCATCACAGGCTAATTATAGAATCATAACAGGTTGGTAAGTGTACCATGTGGTAAGCGTATATAGTTATAAATATAATAACAACAAATCAAATGTGCATGGTTATATGGTAACATAAAAAATATGTATTACCAGCCAGTGTAATTGCCAAGCTCTGTGCATGAATTATATTAGATTACCATAGCAACCACTCACAACGCAGGCACAAAACAAACCAAAACCATCTCGCTGTCAATATCATATTTGTATGTAATATTCTAATTATGCATATTATATTCTAACATCATCCGGTATCATGCATGGTACACTACTATGATGAACTATACATGTACATACTCACTCACCACCATAACCATAGATCCATACATGCATACTAGCAGATACATGCATACATAACCACACATAATTTTGTAATTTGTTCATGTGTAACATATGTCGGTCACAATTATTATTATATATCAATGTCAATCAAATCGCCACATGAGGTATTGACCATACTAATTGAAATTACATTTCTATTTGCAAAACAATAAACAAAAGTGAACATGTAACGCAACTGTTCCAAATAGGTATAATAGGGTGTATTATAGACAAAATTAGTTAATATCTTATGTTTTTTAGAATGGCATTAAAGTAAATATGGTGGTACAATGCCATGTGAACAAATACATAGTGGTTAAAGATGGGCAATCGAGGTTAGTATTTGAAAATGTACAATGTTAGCAGGAGTTGCATGTTGTATTGTCAACATTTACGGTGAGTAGTATTGGAAATTTGCATAATGTATATCAGGTTGTTAGGATTGAAATAGGGTTTAAATTCTGGAACAATCACGTTACTAACTTACATTCATCGATTGTAATATATTGTTGTTATAATAATATAATGTCCAAATAATATAAACTTCACTTCTGTTGCTTCTGTGACCATGGTAAAGGTAAGAAATTCCTGTGTAAAGGAGTAACATTTCTCACATAACATAGCCAAATTTGAAACATCGTACAATGTTACAATATATGGCAATATTATGTTGAGAACAATAACATATATGTATACGGTTTTGTCCTTGGGAGACAAAAATGGCGTGTTAAACGTTTTATACGTGCACGAACCCTCCACGCCACCGTAAGAAATATTAAAATTATTATGCAGGTGTAGTGAATAAATGTCAATGTACCATGATCACACTGAATCGTTACAAATCACCAGAAGTTAGAAATAAAACCGATTACATTGTAAATAATCCAAACAGGTGCAAAACTATATGTTTCCAACGGAAAGATTAATAGGATAAAAAATGTGTGATCACATATAAGCGGATCAGCAGTTCAGTGATTGATACTGTGATTATGCAATAAAAAGTAAACTAAGATTGTTTAGTAAACTACTACTAATAATAATAATAGTATGTCACGTGTTTAGTAACACATTTGACGATATGTCTTAGGGGATGAATAGCATTATAGTTAGGAATAAACAAAATTATGGGAAGAATAGCTTTAGGATTAGGTCAGTAGACAGTTATTGAGTCATTGACCAAAAGGATATTGTATAGTTAGATCTTGTCAAAATTGTTGAGTACTAATAATCCCAGGGGATGTGTCTAGTAACACAGGTAGGGGTAAGCCTTAGGGAATAAATGTCACTAGGGTTAGGCCAGCAGTCAAAATTAGGGATAAGCCTAAGGGGCTGAAAAGCTTTAGGGTTAGGTCAGCAGTCAAAATTAGGGAATCTTTATCAAAATAGTTGAGTAATAATAATAATCCTAGGGATGTGTCTAGTAACATATGTAGTGATAAGCCTAACAAGGATGACTAGCCTCAGGTTAGGTTAGCAGTCCAAATTAGGGATAAGCCTTTGGGGATGAAAAGCATTAGGGTAAGGTCAGTAGTCAAAATTAGGGGATCTTATCAAGAAATGTTGAGTAATAGTAATAAATGTATGGAATGTGTCAGTAACATAGGTATGGATAAGCCTTAGGGGGTGAATAGTACTAGGGTTAGGTCAGCAGTCAAAATTAGGGATAAGCCTAAGGGGCTGAAAAGCATTAGTGTTAGGCCAGTAGTCAAAATTAGGGAATCTTATCAAAATAGCTGAGTAATAATAATAATCCTAGGAATGTATCTAGTAACATAGGTAGTACTTGGGTTAGGTCAGCAGTAAAAATTAGGGATTAGCCTAAGGGGCTGAAAAACATTAGGGTTAGGTCAGCAGTCAAAATTAGGGAATCTTTATCAAAATAGTTGAGTAATAATAATAATCCTAGGCATGTGGTCTAGTAACCCAGTTAGTGATAAGCCTAAAAGGATGACTAGCACTCAGGTTAGGTTAACAGTCAAAATTAGGGATAAGCCTTAGGGGATGAAAAGCATTATGGTAAGGTCAGCAGTCAAAATTAGGGGATCTTGTCAAAACATGCTGAGTAATAGTAACAACTGTAGGGAAATTGTCTAGTAACACAGGTATGGATAAACCTTAGGGGGTTAATAGTACTAGGGTTAGGTCAGCAGTCAAAATTAGGGAAAGGTCAGCAGTCAAAATTAGGGAAAAACATAAGGGGCTGAAAACATTAGGGTTAGGTCAGTAGTCAAAATTAAGGAATCTTATCAAACTATAGAGTAATAATAATAATCCTAGGAATGTGGCTAGTAATACAAGTAGTACTAGGGTTAGTACAGCAGTCAAAATTAGGGATAAGCCTAAGTGGCTGAAAAGCATTAGGGTTAGGTCAGCAGTCAAAATTAGGGAATCTTTATCAAAATAGTTGAGTAATAATAATAATCCTAGGGATGTGTCTAGTACCACAGGTAGTAATAAGCCTAAGAGGACGACTAGCACTCAGGTTAGTTAGCAGTCAAAATTAGGGATAAGCCTTAGGGTATGAAAAGCGCTTGGATTAGGTTAACATTCAAAATTAAGTGGTCTTGTCAAAAATTGTTGAGTAATAATAATAATCCTAGGGATGTGTCTATTAATATAGGTAGGGTTAGGTTTCAAATTTATAAATATTGATAAGCCTTAGGGGATGAAAAGCATTAGGGTAAGGTCAGCAGTCAAAATTAGGGTATCTTGTCTAAAATGTGTTAAGTAATAGTAATAATTGTAGGGAATGTGTCTAGTAACACAGGTATGGTTAAGCCTTAGGGGATGAATAGTACTAGGGTTATGTCAGCAGTCAAAATTAGGAGATGAATAGCATTAGGGTTAGCTCAATAGTGAATCCTGAATAAATAAACTAAACCACACTGTATAGTTTGCACCTACAAGTTTAGCGTCTGTCGTGTATACGCAACAATATTACAACATGGCTAAAAAGTATGTATAACTATGCAATCAATAGTTAAAATTGCAATTTTACAATATCACCCATATTGACGTTATAATAAAAATAAACTGTTTTAAAAAAAATATATTATTTTAAATTCTTTTTAAAAAAATCTTTTTTTTTTAAAGAATTTAAAAATTTATTTTTACAACCATATTAATTATTATAAAAAATATCCAGATTAATTCAGAAAAGAGAAATGTGTTATCTGAAACTGCATCAAATAATAACAATATAAAACAATGCAGACCCAGCTGAGATAGCACGTAGTGAGCCGGCTCATCCGGATCTACACTGTTAAATAGAGAATATTAGTATAGTGTCATCAACGTGAATAAATATCTGTCGAGGCTGAGAAATCAGGATGGGGAGGCTTGCCGAGCACATCCTGATTTCGAGCCGAGTCAGATATTTATTCACGTTCATGACACTATAATAATATTCTATTTATCCCGTTCTGAAGCGACAAGATTATCGTGTTACGTCATTCACATAATGACGTAACGTCATACATAATGACGTATCTACTATACGTGAACGAGAAAAAATACACGTACCTGCTTTTCACGTCTAGTAGCGACATAGTTGACGGGATAAACATTTTATTTTGTCATACCGCAGATAAGTTTCTCGGCTTTGATTGGCTAGCTTGCCTGGTCATATATATTATATGACCTGCCAAGGCCGTCGGACATACAGGAATTGCGATTCCCCTCCGGCGCCTCGCGTCCGATGAAGAACATTTTGCAAGCGTCTACCGATTGCGAATTGTATTCCTCACTAAACACAATAAAACCCCGAATTTATCAATACAAGTAACAAATTGTACACTCAAAACCAGTCTATATTGTTTATTTTTTCATAAATATTCTTCGCTCATCAAAATATGAGCGAAAAATTAGCCAAAATAACGAAAATTGCTTTTCAAATCTCAACGCGCTAGCCTTCGTGACACGGCTATATTTAGGTCACAAACTATGGGTTCCAGGCACGAAACCACGGCGTAGCAATGACAGCGAATGTTTGGGAACCAGTCGCATTATTCTAGAGGCGCCAAAGGGAGAGAAGATCGATAGAGCAGTGGAATATAAATTAAATTACACGATATAAAAAAACTGTCATAAAGTCGTTTTCGATGGATTTCTTACTCCATATTTAGTTTGGTTTCGTTTAATAAAAAAACAAAATGTTTATTTACGCCTTTATATTAAGAATGACGGTAGAAAATCGAATCTCGGATTATTTTTCTTCCTGAAAAAAAACCGCAAAGATCAAAAGAAGAGATATGTTTATACAGCCAAATACAGGATCTGCGGTATGACAAATACGTTATTGTGATTCTACACAGGCTATATGGTGTAATATTGCCCGTCTGAAGGTATGTTCACCACAATAACTTATAATACATAAGGTGGTGACATTGTAACATTTCTAATAATTTATATTGGGTGAATAGTCAGTAATATATAATAATGATTATCTACATAACCCCAGGTGAAAGTCATGACATATAACTAAAAATTAAAATAGATAAGGCAAAAGTAATATATACAGTAAGTACATGTATATAGTAATAATAAGCCATTAGAAATATTAGCAATATTAAAGTTATTAACAAACTGAAGTAGTTTATTAAAAACAATTGTACATGTCAATGTTAATATATTTTTTATATGTAATAAGCTAATAAATAATAGGCAATATACTAAAATTGGTTATATGTGATCAAGTGACTCCAATCTGTATGTACAATTTTAAAAATATATATATTTTTTTAAAATGTGCTGCCGTACAAAATTATATTCAATCAAAAAATGTGCTGCTGTAAAAAGATTCCACCCGGAGCTAAGTAGTATCGTAATAGTTCTGTCTTTATGTCACATCGGGAGCCATGCAGAATCTCATATCTGGTTACTTTGTTTGTTGGGGTTTAATGGCTTATCAACAGCTAAGGTCACTCAAGGCCGGGTCAATGGGTTAATACTAAATCCCATATATTATCTGTACAAGTATATGTACATGTTCAAGTACATACACAAATGGGGAGAACCACACAAAATCAGAACTGAATATTTATAATAACAAAATGTATATTCATCCCTGAAACCAAAACAATTCCGACCCGATGCCAGGCCCTCGCCATAACCATAATCACTTGGGCCCTCCCAGTATGATCAGAATAATACAATGTATTGAGACCATAGAAGGCATCACAAATTGGATAAATATCCAGAAAAAATACAAAGTTGAATTAACAAGGTAGATAAAGAAAAAGAAAAACTGCACCACTCCCATAAGCAACACACACACAACTAGTATGTACATGTACAATGATCTTGAAATCATGTATTTACCAGAATTGTCCTATTGACAATAAATGTTCATAAATATTGTACCATATCATTATAAGTAGTTGCCCACAACACGTAATGAAATATTATTTGTATACATTAGTGTCAACATTTATATTACTATGTACTGTACCATCAACATAATATGCTTTTAGTTAGTGTGATTATCTTGTGTATCTAATGTAGATGCTTATAAAGATGTGGGAAGAACTTAATGCATTGATGGAATTATTCTTATTGGGCCAAGTCTTTGCAACAATGTTAATGTACATTCAATGTATACACTAAGTAGTATAGCATGAGTTTCCTAAATGTTTCAGCGATTAATGGACTTTCCTAAATGTTTCAGCAATTAATGGAGTGTCCTAAATATTCCAGCGACTAATGGAGTTTCCTAAATATACGAGCGACTAATGGAGTTTCCTAACTATACCAGCGACTAATGGAGCTTCCTAAATATACCAGCGACTAATGGACTTTCCTGAAACTGTCAGCGATTAATGGAGTTTCCTAAATAATCCAGCGACCAATGGAGTGTCCTAAATATTCAAGCGACTAATGGAGTTTCCTAAATAATGCAGCGACTAATGGAGTTTCCTAAATATGTCAGCGACTAATGGAGTTTCCTAAATATACCAGTGACTAATGGAGTTTCCTAAATAATGCAGCGACTAATGGAGTTTCCTAAATATCTCAGCGACTAATGGAGTGTCCTAAATATTCCAGCGATTAATGGACTTTCCATAATGTTTCAGCGAGTAATGGAGTTTCCTAAATATACCAGCGACTAATGGATTTTCCTAAATATACCAGCGACTAATGGAGTTTCCTAAATATTCCAGCGACTGATGGAGTTTCCTAAATAATGCAGCGACTAATGGAGGTGCCTAAATATATCAGCGACGAATGGAGCTTCATATAAAATGGCTCGAGTTTCCTAATGGAGAAATTATGATACGATGAAGCTCAGATACCCCTGCAAAAACATACTATCACTTGCCGATGACGCTCCACATGGCTGTAGTTTTCTCAAAATAACTTCGAAATTCGTATAGGTATACGAGGACGACGTCAAGCAATAGTACCAAATGTATCGGGGTATCTTGTCACTATCGCATACTACTTGCTAGCTATTTATCTTATATTTAAGGGTAGGGCCTTCCAAACCCGGGATTAGCATTGCTTCAGTAGCTACTGATATGTGGCTATGACTGGAGATATGGGGCTTATGTGATTAGTAACCAGTGTAGCCTTTGATCAAATAGCACATTCATGTAGCTTGACAATATCTATTTTGCTCGTTAGACACAATTGATGGAATGGTGAACAGTTCAGGTCATGATCAGACTGTGCGGATCATTTCCCCCATGTCACAGCCACATGTGAGATACAGGGGCCCGTTTCACTAAAGTGCAAACTTATGATAGTCTGTAAATTTCACATTAACCATGTCTTATTGTATCTACGTGCACTCCAACATACATTGAAGGCGCCAGTGACACAAGAGGGCTAACTCCCTCGTGGAGTCAGCCATCTTGTATCACTGACGCCTTTCAATTGACTCAGTTACTTTTCTTGAAATCGTCCTCTTCAGAATGAAGATTTCCAGTTTTCGCTTTGAGGTAATACCCAACGGAACGTGCTTGTGGTCCATGGTCCTTATCAAAAATAAAACGCCATAGCACGTGTATCCATGACGTATGGTACGGATGTTCATAAAACTCCGGAGCGATTTTGCGAACCTGATCTATCCTGGTGTATGGAATATCCGGAAAATCATGGTGCTCGGTGTGATACCCGACATTGAATAAAATGAAATTTAGAGGTCCGTAGTAGCTCATCGTGGCTTGTCCACTATCGTTGAATACGTAGTGATCGGAAATAAAATGTCCCGATAGAGGGTGGAATCCGAACCCAAACACCGTACCGAATAACAAATACACAATGGCTTTGGCGCCAAAGAGCTTAATGAGGATGACATCTGTGAGGAGTTGTTGGACCACGTTAATCGCCTCCCATTTTGTGATAGGTTGCGGGCTCTTGTAGAAGGGGCGGATTACTTGAAGGAAAGGATGAAGCCACAGCCAAATGATCTTCGTGGTCCAATGCCGGAACAGGTAGACCTCGAGTCGGGTGGGGATGTATACATCCAGGTTCTCTTCACCAAGGTAACGATGGTGTACGTGATGGTACTTCTTGTAGTTAATCGCAAACGGAACCACGATTGGAACGTTACAGAGCAGGCTAAGTAGTCTATTCCAGACGTGATGCTTGTGTCCGAAAGCGAGATTATGTCCGACTTCATGAATGGCCGTTCCCAGAGAATGGTTCAGGACAGCACTGATGCAATACGCAAGGAGGAAGACAGTTGTCCACGAGCAATCGCGCACTAGGTAACACATGACTAGCTGGGCGATGACCTCAGCCGTGACGATGTAGGCGATCCTGTGATCGGAGCCCATGAGATTCTTGATATGTGGGTATTTCTTCAGGATCGCCTTTCTGCGAATGCTGTGGGGCTCCTCGTCGTAGATCCAGTCATCTTCGGACGTGTTTACCTTCACCCGTAGACTCGCCGACTTTAAGAATCGATCGAACAGCATCATCCTGAAACGAGGCAATCGTACATCTTACTGTCTGTTTCACGAAAGCTGCCCAAATATTACGGCTATATAAAAATTGCAAAAACAATTATTTGTTGATAGTACATGTATTAAATATTATCAAAATTGAAGAATGAGCC